>OX451736.1:1516607878-1517207878 GCA_948472305.1 Vicia faba | reverse complement strand
GTTGTAGATATCAATGAGATCTATAACATTGTATGGAAGAACTTTTCCTAGAAATTCTTGGATTTCAAGTTGTGAATTTGTGAAGACATATCCATGAAACTAAAAAGACAGTGAAATTTTGCCCTAGTTAGACAGGATTTTGACTTAACTTCATGGTAACTGTTCACCTATTTCCAAATTGAATTTTAAAAAATGTCCAACATGAAGGTTGTATAGGATGTTACAGGCTTTACAAAATGTCTAAGAACTCATTGATATCATACTTGAGCTAAGAGATTCGAAGGCCAGAAGTTAGGGTTTCAAACATGATTTACAAGGCATATTTTGTGATGAACATGAACCAAATCCATAGCCATGCTGCATAATCCTCACTTTGCAGGCCTCAAACTTGTTTGTCACTCCATAATTAATGGTTTACACAACTCTTTAGTCCCTTATCCAGATGGTTTAAGCTTTGTCCAAAATGATTTTCCATTTATGGCATAAAGTTGCCATTTCTATTTTGATAAAGCATCACTTTTGCAATTGTCAACTTCTTGAGCCTTGCACTTGTTTTTTTTTTTTGCACACACAACCCCTATTAACCAAAAGCAACATGTCTAATAAGTCTATCAACTCAGACCATGCTTGTACAACAATTTGAGATCTGTCTTCTCACTTTTCTTCAAAAGCAAGCTATAGAGCCAAAAGGCTAGAACTCAAATCTTGAGTGCATTTGATCTCCAACTTTTTCCATACATATGCACAAGTCTATTGCAACATAAGACACGAGCTCAAGCACCCTGACACTCTCCCAAGCACTCTGCAACCCAAAATCTGCCATAACTTAACAGTTTTGAACCTCACATAGCCATCTCTAAATCCACTCGTGTGTATTAAGTTTCAACCTTCCAAACACTTAATATACATCATATCAAAGTGATCCAGGCCCCTGTTTCCTGACTGTAACCCCTCCATCACCATCTACCATTTTCAAAACTGAAGCTTGCAAGTTGACTTGAGTTGGAAGTTTCAGCCATCCTCAAAGCAAAGTAGGAGTTGGAATACACTCAAGGAGGTTTAGGCAAGCTAAAGAAATCATCGGGCCATCTCAAAAGTTGCTCAAACTCCATACAAGAATCCAACTACAAGAGGTAAGTTTTCAAACTTCTATCCCTTCATACAACCATCATTTAATTATGATTTGTGAAGATAAAATGTAGATATCATTGCCCTGAAGTTGTACATGTCTATAGTTTTCATTTATATTGCCTGAGCTTAGAGAATTTTAGGTTTGAATCTGTGAAAAAAGTTAGGTCAGGATTTGGTACTTTTAGAAATTCATGCTCATCTTTGAGAATTAGTTTAAGTTATTTACATATTCAGAATCGTGGTGAAATTTCTAACAAGTTTGATGTTGGAAGTTTTGTGAATTGATGAGAAATGGGTGACTTACAAGAACCATGGCTGGAGGTTGAAGATGAAGTCATTTCTAGGACTGGATTTATGTTATATATTTATTGTTTTGTTTAATTTAACGGATGTATAGCCACCTCAGTTCTAAGGCAGCGCGCGTTTCATGTCAAGGGCATGGGTTCAAGCCCCATCGCTGCCACTTTTTGCTTTTTTCTAACATTTTCTCTCTTTTTGGCACAACTATGCACGCTTGGGCCTAAGACCATTGGACCTTGTATTTTTGATGCACCACACCCCCCTTTTTCCATCTACAACACAGTCCCAACCTTTTTTTATTTTATTTTTTCTGATTACAAAAAACATCATTTGGGCCAAGTTTCAAAAATCTATTTTTTCTAACAAACTCCCAAATTCCATTTCAAACCCCCCTAACTTTTATTTTTATATTTTATTTTATTTTATTTTTTCTTTATTATTATTATTATTATTATTATTATTATTATTATTATTAATAAAAATCCAAAAATAGTTTATTTATTTATATATCTAATATATTTATATTCATGTATGTTTTATTCCTCTAAAAAACAAAAAGACAAAGATATTTTCTTAAACAAACTTAATTTATTTTTCTTAATAAACTAATAATTAGATTTAGATTTAGTTATTTTATTTTTTATTTAAAATTAACTTAGAATTTAGGTTTCTTTTAATTAATTAATTTCCATACTATTTTTATTAAACTTAAAAGCTTTGCTAAAAAACCCTAAAAAATGCTTTCTAACTTAATTTCCTTTCTAAATTAATTTAGGTCTAACTTTCTTAATTTAACTAATTATTTTCTTTTAGAAAATTAGGTTAAATCTCTTTCCTCAAAAACCAAACAAAATCATTTGCCTTTCCATTTATATCCTTATATATTATATTTTCATTTCTTGTACATTATTCAATATCTGATATGGTTGTAATAGATAATTAGGTTTAACTTCTTGCAATCCCCATTTGTAAATTTGTATACCCCATCCCCCTAATAATGTAATAGCGTAGTAAATTTACTTTTCGCAATTTATCGCTTTCATATAAATGCTAGTAATTAGGGTTTGTATGGAAAGATAAAATCAACAAGTAGATAACCCTAATTTAAGATAATTGTTGTACCCCAAAATTTTCCCTCTCATTTATCAAATATTTTCTCACAAGATCTCATTTGGTTCAAGACTACACTAGGGTTGGTCAACTCAAGACACCTCCTTAAAGCACTGATGACTCAAATTAGGGTTTGAGACTGCACAAGGATAATTGAACTTTCAATGCATAATATGACTTTAATGGATCATTATGGACCCCCAATATTACTCATGTCAAGTTTCAAGCCTTGAATCACATTTTTGCTCAGCCAATTGAGCAGTTGACCTAAAAAATCAGCTGTATTTGGAAAAAGTCAACTATGGCCAATTTATAGTCAAACTTCATAATTTTTTATCCACATCAACATTATAAAATCATATGTATCATTTGATCTAGTTTGGACCATAATTCCTCAAGAAATTTGAGCAAATCATCAAAAGGGCAAAATGGTCAAAATTAGGGTTTTGACTAAGAAGGGGCAATTTCTGATTTTTGACCTAGAAAATATTTAATTGGTTTGAGGCATAATCTTAAGAGTTCAATTGCACCATTTTGACCTAATGGCATGACTCAAAATATTTCTCAAGATCAATTGGATTGATAGTTGATTTTCAGTCAACTGATCAAAAGTCAACTATACACTGAAAAGTCAAACTTTGACTTTTTGATCGAAATCAAGTGTCGAAGATCATAATTCATCCAAATGTGTCAAAATATGAAACTTATTCATCAAGAAATCAAAAATTCAAGATTTCATTTTGAAAAGTCAAAGTTTTCAAACTTAGAAATTTTTCTAAGTGTTGAAAACTTCATGTTTTTTTCACAACTTTGAGCAAATTTTTCATTATGACGCAAGATGATTCAAAAGAAACTTTTCAACATGAAAGTTGTAGATCTCCATGATATCTACAACATTTCTATACACAAATTCTCCTAAATATGCTTAGATCTCAAGTTATAAATTCATGAAGTCATGGCATTTTTGAATAAAACACTTAGAGAAGTTTTCAGCAGTTTTGGTCAGGTTTTTATCCCAACATCTTGGTCAATTTTCATCCAGTTCCAGTTTGATTTAAGAAAAGTGGTCAACATGAAAGTTGTAGAGGGTGTTTCAATCTTTCTAAAACATCCAAGAGCATGAATTTATCATATTTGAGCTAGGAGATTCAAGAGCAGGAAGTTGAGCATCCATTATTGAATTGCAAGTCATTTTAGTGAGGAACACATAAAAAAAACTCTTATGATTTGCTGCATAATCTTATGTTGCAGGATACCTTGCTTACAAATCTCATCATAATTTAATGCTTACACCCACTCTTGAGTTATTACCCAAGTTTTTAAACCATTGTCCAAAAGATCTTTCCATTTATGGCATAAAGGCACCATTGCTATTCTTGAAAAGCAAGCTTTTTGTACAAAGTTTGTCTTGAGCCCATACCTTAATGGTTGCTGATTATACTCCACCATAAATCATGGGAAGTAGCTCCTCTATACCAGCAACTTTGGTACTTCATCTTGGGACTATGGAGTACTTGACTTAGTTTGATCTTTGTAATCCAACCAAACCATAACATGCTGTTTTGAAAACATAATCAGCTCATATGCACAAACCCCTTGCCTATAAATAGAAGAAGCATTTGCAAGAGAAAGAGGTTAGAAAAATAGAGAGAAAAGCCAGAAGTTTTATTATAAACTAGCCATCAAGATCCCATACTCTCAAAAAAGCCATAACTGTCCAAAAAAAAAAGCTTCCACTCTTGAGTTTTAAAGTCCAAATATTTGGAACTCTCACACCTTGCAAGCTCTGCCCAAACATCTAAGCACCTCATATACATCACCTAGAAATTGTTCAAACTCAAGAACAAGCTTCTACAACACCTCTATTTTCTTTTCCAAGTTTAATAACAGTCAAGACAACAACTCAAGCTCAGGGTATAAGATCCAGCTCCAAGGTAAGTTTTTTAACTTTAGTTCTTCATTTCAAGCATCATTAGTAATTCATTTTTGAAGATAAAATGTAGTAACCATTGTCCTTGAAGCTAACATTTTGTTTGTCTTACATTTTTCATTATGTGTTGAGAACTAACCCATGTATGCAGTAAAACAATGTTGAAGTAAAAAATGACAGTATGAGTCAACACATAGCCTTATCAGTCGATACATGCTGTTATACAGGCCCAAAATAGAAGGAAAAAGAGTGTATAAGTCGACACAAAGCACGTATGAGTCGACACATTCAGTGTATGAGTCGACACATACCATTATGTATCGACTCATACTGAGTTGATTTGGTAATACATGGGCAAGGAAAGTTATGTGTCGATGCATAGGAGCTTGTGTCGACACATAATAGTTCAAAATGCAATTTTTCCTTCTTTTTACACTGTTTTTACATTTCCTTCATTGTTATTCGATATGGTTGTAATATTTAGGTTCTTATTTCATCCCCATTTGTAAATTGTACCCCCATCCCCTAAACGATGTAATAGCGTAAGACTTTATTTCCCGCAATTTAACGCTTTAAAATATAAATGTTAGTAACTGGGGGTTGCATAGAAAGATAAAAATCAACAAGTAGCAAACCCTAATCAAGACAAATCAAGCATGTAAATTAATACACTTGCACACATACACCCTTAGGGTAAATCCATTTTGTTTCCTTACAAAAATGGTCATATTATACACGTGAGGTATCTTAGCAAAAAACAATAAAAAAATTACAAGATCATAGTCCCTCGATGACGCTATCCATGTCACCTTTCAAAATGATCTTAGTCCCTAAAGAGAAATTCTAAGATATCTTGCAACATTGCAAATCATGGTTATATGATGACCCACGCACGTCCCTTTTACATCCAAAGATAGGGTTACTTACCAAATCAATGGTAAGATAACAATGTCAAAGGAAAAAGGAAATAAACATGAAAGACTTTTTGAGTAGGTAGAGTGTTCCTAGTTACTTGCTCCATTTCAAAACAAAATCATCCTTGCTACTTCCAAAACAAACACATACACTTTCAAAACACCTTTCAAATTTGAAAACATTTTCAAAAGATCAAACACTTTGTATACATTCTTACGAACGAGAATCATTACAAAGTTTTCCTAAACAATGACACCTTTTCAAAATACTTTCAAAAACCACACAAAGCACATTTTCAAACAAAATCAAGTGATCTAGCAAGTAACTAAGAGCCCATGGAAAACCATGGATGAAAAGGGTGCTAATACCTTCCCTTTTCATAATCTACCCCCCGAACTCAAGAAAACATCTCAAAGGTCTTTCATGTGCTTTTTCACCTTTCTATTTGGATAAAAGAAAAGTCGGTGGCGACTCTTGCTAACCGCAACAATTGTGATCAAACGCAAAACAACCAAGTCAGTTCTCCCATCGTATCACAGAACTGGAGACTCTGCTGGGGATTCTTCTAAAAAGTGGGGTTACCTTAGGGTTAGATCATATTTACTTGCTTTCTTTATTTGACTTGTATGCTTTACATTATAGTTCTTTGTTTGGGTTTGAATCCTCTACCTGGATTTGGGATACCTTATAGGTAAGTAGCAATACATTGTGGAAACTGTGCGGGGTATACCGACATGGTCTAAATAATAGCTACGTTATGGCGATATATTTGTGGGTACCGGTAGCCCTTGAGTAGTCAAGAAGAATACGGGGCCGCTGAGTGATGTTATAAAGCACTAATGCACTTTTAGAAACTTTACTTGACCAACTTGGCCATTAGGACGTAGTGAGATGATCGACTTTGGTGCAGTCCGAAGTTGGTAGATACTGATACTACACTCATTGAGGTTTGGTTTTTTGGGATATTTCGGTCGCCATTAAAGAGGCTTGTGCTGAAACAATGCCCCAAAGAAACAAACCAGTTATATTGAGCTCCTTAGAACCCGGTTACTATTACTATGACAAGTTTGAGCCAACTAAACTTCAAGAGGGTACTTACCTATGAGACTCCATGCAAGCCTAAACCTAAGGACTTGTTTGCTTTGTTTGTATATATTTACTTGTACATAACATCATAAACATCATAACATCATACTCATATTCACTAACCATTTCAAGGATCTTGGGATTTATCTTTGTTCTGTTTTGTAGGACATGGATTCTATTCGCAAGAAAACTATTCAAGTTAATCTTGTAAGGATCCTCCTCAACTTAAAAAGCTGGCATCAAGGATTCCTGAAAATTCTCCATTTACCGAAAGACATGGTCGCCTACTAAACTTGGTCACCTCCAACACTGATGAAGACATGATGAAGGTACTCTTTTAGTTCTTTGATCCTTTACAACATTGCTTCACATTTCCCGATTATCAACTTGTGCCAACTTTGGAAGAATTCTCCCAACTCTTGAGGATTCCCATTCTCAATCAACTACCTTTCAACGGTACGGAAAGAGATCCAAAGCCAGAAGAGTTTGCTTAAACTCTACACTTGCAATCATCTGATATCACAACTAATTGGGAAACAAGGAGTGGTGTCAAAGGTTTCTTAGCAAAGTTCTTGTTTGAGAAAGCCCAAAATTGTTGGAACTCTTTGGATTTGCAAGCTTTTGAGGAAATTGTGGCTCTCCTCGTCTATGGGATGGTTTTGTTTCTAAATCCTAACCAACTCATAGATGTGAACACCATCAAAATCTTCATGTCTCGTAACCCGGTGCCTACTTTGCTAGGGGACATCCTACACTCCTTTCACACTCGGACTATGAGGAAAAGAGGTATCCTTATGTGTTGTACTCCTCTTTTGGCAAGATGGTTTATTTCGCATCCTCCCTAATCTGTACTAAAGAACGAGAAAGGTTCAAGGTGGTCACATAGGTTGATGACACTCAAACATTCATACATTCATTGGTGTTCCCGATCTATAGAGAATGTTACTATTATCGATCGTTGTGGAGAATTCCCTAATGTCCATTTACTTGGCATTAGAGGAGGTATCACCTACAACCCCTGCTTAGCCTTGAGACAGTTTGGTTACGCTCGAAGGGATGGCCAACATGAGATGCTTATTCAAGGATTGGTATTTGACTACGAGAACGACGATCAAGGTCACCGCCAGAGATTTATCTGAGCTTGGAGGATGTTGAACAAGGTAGATAGCAAGACATTGGGGCATAAGAATTCCATCCCTCTTGAGCCTTACCTCAAATGGGTACGAGCTCGTTCTCAAAGTCTTATAATGCCTTACCTCTCCATTCTCCCAGTAATCATAGAGCCTGTTATGGAAGGATATGTTCCGTACACTATCCTGCATCCTGACATGCCCACCTCTCTTGAATACTTACAAAGGGGAAGGATACAGCTTAAGGGGGAGTGAGACACTTTTGAGGCCCAATTCTACGCCAGCGAGAAGAAGGTTTTGAAACTCACTAAGCAACTTCATGAGGAGCGGAGCCTGAACTCCTACATCGTACCAAAGAGGATGTGTACAACCTTTTTATCTTAGAGTTTTTGTATTTCTTTGTAAGCCCAAAAGAGGCATGATATGCTCAAGCTTTAATTTATTAATATAACGTGTGTTCCTTTTTGGTCTAAAGAAAATTTAAATCTCTAATTTCCTTGAAATCATTACATATGCATTTACCATTCATCATAACATAAGCAGGTTTCTTACAATAAGTCTCCTCATCTTTCTACTGTTTATTTCAGTAAGATGGATCTCGAGCAGACACTAAAAGACCTCCAGGCACAGAATTCTCAGTTTCAATAGATGTTCTTGACTCTAGCCAAAGGACAAGAGGATTTGAAAACTTTGTTGGTTGAAGAAAAGAAGAAGAAAGCAAAGAAAGTAACCGGAGTTATGAATATGGGAAGAAGGTTCCAAGGACAAGCCAGACGGACCCTAGACTTTGCAACGTCATCTGGTGAAAAGGATAATCAATAAAGGAAAGGAAAGGAAGCGGCTTCCTAGCCAAAATCTGAAGAGGAACAAGAAGAGGATTACTTTGAAGAGCAGTATCCCCCAGCCGACGACAAATACAAACATATGGAAGAACGTCTAAGTGCAATGGAGATTCAGAAAGTACTCGGGCTGGACTTTGAAGAGCTGGGATTGGTGTCTGGGATTGTTATTCCACCAAAATTCAAGGCACCAGTATTTGCTAAATACGATGGAGTTTTGTGTCCCAAAATGCATCTCTGATCCTATGTGAGGAAGATACAGCCTCACACTGCTGATAGAGATTTGTGGGTCCACTTCTTTCAAGACAGTCTATCTGGAACTCAGCTTGATTGGTTCTATCAACTGGAAAGGGCCAATATCCACAATTAGGAAGACCTTGACGCTGCTTTCTATAAATAGTATCAGTACAACGCAGACCTTACACCTACCCGTACTCGACTCCAGAGTATGGCTATGGTTTCAAGTGAAGGTTTCAAAGACTATGCTCAGAAATGGAGGGACTTATCAGGAAGAGTCCAGCCTCCCCTTTCTGAAAGAGAACTAGTAGACATGTTTCTGGGCACCCTGTCCGGTCCTTTCTTTAATCACTTAATTGGGAGCTTTTTAGCAGGCTTTACTAAATTAATCTTGACCGGAGAAAGAGTGGAAGTTGGGATTAAGAGTGGGAAGATTCAAAAAGACGCATCCTCTGCCACTGTAAGAAACCCATTTATTAGGAAGAAAGAAGTTGGTGTTGTGTATCCTCAATGAAATCAAGATAGAACTGAACGCCGACCAATGGCAGGGGATGTCATGATGCCTAAGCCTGCACCTACTCAACAAAGGAACGGTAAGCCTAGAACAGAAAGACCAGTAAGACAATTTACCCGGATTAATGTGACACTATCTCAAGTCCTACCACATTTGTTGAGATCTAATTTGGTAACTTTGAAGGAAGCTTCGAAGAATCCTAACACAACCTCTCCTTATTACCATCTTAATGCTCGTTGTGCATACCATTCAGAAAGTCCAGGCCATGATACCAACAATTGTTCCGCTTTGAAAAATAAGGTGCAAGACCTTCTTGAAGCAAAAGAAATTGAGTTTTATGCTCCTGAGATCCCAAATGTTATAACCACTCTTATGCCCAAGCATGGTCGTGGTGTTAACATTGTTGAAGATCATATGTTTGTTACTACTGTTGATGAACTTGTTACTCCTTTCCTGACTTTCAAGAAGAACCTATTGAAGGTCGATTTATTTTCGGGCTGTGATGAAGGATGCCAATTCTGTCTATTCCTACCAACTAGTTGTCGTCTATTAAAAGCAGGTGTTCAGCGCCTAATGGATGACAAAGAGATTTTGTTTGAAAATACTCTCGTTCCAACCATTTCCTACAATGATGTTTCAATAGTAACCATTTCCGCCAATCCTTCTAGGGTCTCCACCAAAATAACCGTTAGGATTACATCAGTTCCTAAAGTGGCTCCACTGATAATTACTATGCCAGGTCCAATACCGTACCCATCAGATAAAATTGTCCCATGGAACTATGGGGGCGACGTCTACTATCACGACGTCAAGCAAGATTGGCTGGCTGATGAAGAATCAATTCTTGAGAAGGCCCCGATATCAGTAATATTGCGGGAGCCAGCAAGATAACTCGAAGTGGAAGAATTTTCTCTCCAGAGATTGCTCCTCCAAAGACTGTTATCGGTCCTGTGATTATCCATGTTTCTGTTCCTGTTGACACTACTACTACTATTACTACTACTACTACTACTACTACTACTACTACTACTACTACTACTACTACTACTACTACTACAATCCCTATGGTTACCCCTGTTGACACTCTTACCACCGAGTCGACATAGACTCGAGGCAAAGGTATTCTTATTGAGCCTGTCCAGATGAAGGTGCAAACATCTATCCCTAAGGCCTCCCAAAAAGAGATGAAAGAAATTATGAAAATTATAAAGAGAAGCGACTACAATGTAGTCAAACATCTAGGGCAGACTCCGTCAAATATTTCCATGCTTGCTTTATTGTTATGCTCCGAGGCTCATGCAAAGGCCTTGGTGAAATTTCTTAAAACTTCCCATGTACCACAAGAAACCTCTATTGATCAGTTCTAAGACTGTGTGGCCAGTTTAACCGCTGACAATGGTTTAGGCTTTTCTGATGCTGACTTGACACCCAGAGGGAGGAAGCACAACGTGGCATTGCATGTCTCTGTCGAATGCAGGGGCACAACTTTGGCCCATGTCTTGGTTGATATCAGTTCATCTTTGAATGTGCTACCTAAGAAGGTTGTTGATTGACTTGACTATAAAGGTTTGACCTTAAAACCAAGTAATATAGTGGTAAGGGCCTTCGACGTTTCAAAGAGAATGGTGCATGGGGAGGTGGACATCCCCATAAAAGTTGGAACCCAAACCTTTGATTCAACTTTCTACGTGATGGACATTCACCATTCCTACTCCTGCTTATTGGGCCGACCATGGATTCACAATGTTGGTGTCGTTACCTCTACATTATATCAAATGCTGAAATATCCAACCGAGGGGAAAATCATTACTGTCCATAGAGAAGAGGAATATATGGTCACTCACTTGAACTCCTTCAGATACATGGAATTGGATGGTGAATTCATTGAAACTTCGTTTCAGCATTTTGAGGAAGTCCCACCGGCCGTGGCAATAACCAACGTTGTTTCCCAAATCCCGAAGATTACAAGACCTCCACTAAAGATGTCTTCTTTGAAAGATGCCAAGGCAGTGATCGAAGAAGGTGGGTGTACTATTTGTGTCCAACTCCCAGATATCCCATACAAATTTGAAAATTTTGGTTTGGGTTTCACTTCAGGAGCCCAGAAAGTTGTACGCCATGCTCGTGCCGGAGGACCTCCCTTGAAGATTAGCAACCACAGAGTCAACGCGGTGGGGGATGATGATGAGGATAGCTACGACCTGGAGGATTGGATTTTCCCAACTGTCAATGGAGGACTCAGCAACTGGGAAGCTAAAGATTTTGTCCCAATTACTTTTATCCAACAGTAATTGTCTTTAAATTTTGTCGGATCTGTAATAATTAAACAATTCATACTTTTAAAGCCTTGTGTCTTACCCGAGGCACAACTATCCATTTGTAAGGGTTGTTACCTCATTTTAATATGTCAACATAAATCATGGACATTTTTGCATACAAACTTTGTGTTCTTTGTCTTTCTTTTTTTACATTTTTATTTATTTCAAAGATAGTTATACTCTTACACATACTCACATTCAAAATGAAGATCTACATCCATTCGGGATCCCATGGGTAACGATTCTGCTATGGCCTTTTGTGACTCTGAAAATCTAATCTACTAAGTCGAAGACGAAGGTGAGGAAGATTGTGAAGTGCCAGGGGAACTAGCCAGGTTACTACAACAAGAAGAGAGGACCATTCAGCCCCACGAAGAACAAGTAGACACAGTTAGCCTAGGTACCAAAGAAGACAAGAAAGAAGTCAAGCTTGGTGCCAATCTGGAACCCAGTGTCAAGAAGCGTCTAACTCAATTGCTACATGATTATGTCGAGGTCTTTTCCTGGTTGTATGAAGACATGCCAGGACTTAATGCTGATATTATGGTCCATCGTTTACCAACAAAAGAAGACTGCCCTCTGGTAAAACAAAAGGTTCGTCGCATGCGACCCGACATGTCAGAGAAGATTAAGGCCAAAGTCATGAAACAATTCAACACCGGATTCTTAGCCGTTAACTCCTATCCATAGTGGATCGCCAATGTTGTTCCAGTGCCTAAAAAGGACAGTAAAGTACGAATGTGCATGGACTACAGAGATTTGTATAGGGCAAGCCCTAAGGATGATTTCTCACTTCCCCATATCGATATTATGGTTGACAATACAGCACAGCATAAGGTGTTTTCCTTCATGGATGGTTTCTCAGGCTACAACCAAATCAAAATAGCGCCTGAGGACATGGAGAAAACGACCTTTATCACACAATGGGGAACATTCTGTTACAAGGTTATGCCATTCAAGTTGAAGAATGTTGGGGCAACCTATCAACGTGCCATGGTAGCTTTATTTCATGACATGATACATCACGAAATAGAGGTCTATGTGGGCGATATGATAGCCAAATCTCAAACTGAAGAAGAACATATTGACCATTTGCAGAAACTGTTTGAGAGACTAAATAAATACAAGCTGAGGTTGAACCCGAATAAATGCACATTTGGAGTGAGGTCTGGTAAACTCATAGGCTTTGTCGTCAGCGGTAAAGGTATCAAAGTGGATCCTGCCAAGGTGAAAGAAATACAAGAAATGCCTGCTCCTCGCACCGAGAAGGAAGTCATAGGATTCTTAGGACGGCTAAACTACATTGCCCGATTCATTTCTCACTTGACCGCACTTGTGAACCAATCTTCAAATTACTGAAGAAAGATCAAGTAGTCAAATGGAATGATGAGTGCCAAACTGCCTTCGACAAGATCAAAGAGTACCTACAAGAGCCTCCTGTTTTGATGCCACCAGTCGAGAGAAGACCATTGATCATGTATCTAACTGTTTTGGAAAATTCAATGGGGTGTGTGCTGGGGAAGCATGACGAGTCTGGTCGAAAAGAGCATGTTATTTATTACCTGAGCAAAAAGTTTACTGACTGTGAAACAAGATATTCACTGCTCGAGAAAACTTGTTGCATTCTGGCATGGGCTGCTCGCCGGCTAAGACAGTATATGCTGACCCATACTACCTTATTGATATCCAAGATGGATCCAATAAAATACATATTCGAGAAGCCTGTCCTCTCTGGGAGAATAGCGAGATGGCAGATGATCCTGATGGAGTATGACATTCAGTATACCACCCAAAAAGCAATAAAGGGCAGTGTACTAGCTGATCACCTTGCTCATCAAGCTGTGGATGACTACCAGTCCATGAAGTTTGAATTCCTAGATGAAGACATCATGATGGTAAACAACTGTAAGGAACTCAGACCATATGACGGACCTGAACAAGGCTCCCGATGGACCCTGGTTTTTGATGGGGCGTCAAACACACTCGGCAATGGCATCGGTGATGTACTCATATCTCCGGAAGGATGTCATACTCCTGTTACTGCAAGACTCTGCTTCAACTTTACAAATAACATGACAAAATACAAAGCGTGTATTTTTGGTCTCAGAGCTGCCATAGATTTGGGGATCAAGTCCTTAAATGTATTCGGAGGTTCAGCCTTGGTCATCAGTCAGATTAAGGGAGAATGGGATGCGAAGCACCCTAACCTTATCCCCTACAAAGAGCATGTGTTGACCTTAATCCCAGACTTTGAGAAGATTACCTTCGAGCATTTCCCGCGAGAAGAAAATCAGCTAGCAGACGCGCTAGACACAATGTCATCCATGTTTAAACTCAAATGGGATAACGAGGCTCCCCAGATCACCATTGAAAGAATAGATGAACTAGCTCACTGTCACGAGATCAATACTGAAGAAATAGTGGACCGGCCTTGGTTCCACGAAGTCAAGAGGTATCTCGAGGCTCAAGAATATTCGGAAGAAGCTTCAGTCAATGATAAGAAGTTCTTAAGGAGATTCTCTTCTAAGTTCTTCCTTAGTAATGGCATTCTCTACAAACGCAACCACGACTATGTATTGCTTCGTTACGTAGACAAGGTTGAGGCAGAAAAGATCATGGCTGATCTACATGAAGGAACTTTTGGCACTCATTCCAGTGGGCATATGATGGCAAAGAAAATCCTATGGGAAGGGTATTACTGGTCTACCATGGAAGCAGATTGCTATCAACATTCACGAACCTGTCATAAGTGTCAGATCTATGCTGACAAAGTGCATGTACCTCCAGTTCCTCTGAATGTCCTGACTGCTCCCTGGCCATTCGCGACGTGGGGCATTGATATGATTAGAGAAATCAAGCCCACAACCTCTAATGGACACCGTTTCATCTTGGTGGCCATTGACTACTTCACAAAGTGGGTCGAGGCAGCTTCTTTCGCTTCCGTTACCAAGAATGTCATTACCCGGTTCATCAAATAAAATCTCATCTGTCGGTACAGTATCCCAGAGAGGATCATCACAATCAATGGTACGAATCTCAATAATACCATGATCACCGCACTATGCGCGTAATTCAAGATCCAGTACCATAATTCTTCTCCTTACCGGCCAAAGATGAATGGCGTTGTCGAAGCCCCAAATAAGAACATCAAAAAGATCATACAGAAAATGACAGTAACCTACAAGGACTGGCATGAGATGCTACCATTCGCTCTTCGCGGTTACCGTACCACGGCGCACATATCAACCGGGGCAGCACCTTACTCTCTGGTATACGGCATGGAAGATGTCTTGCCTATTGAGGTCCAGATCCCTCTCTGAGAATCATGAAGGATGCAGGGTTAAGTGAAGACGATTGGATCCAAACTCGACTTGATCAACTGAACTTGATTGATGAGAAAAGGCTTATTGTTGTCTATCATGGTCAAATGTATCAAAAACGGATGATCAAGGCCTTCAATAAAAAGGTCAGACGCCAAATGTATCAAGTCAGGGATCTGGTGATCAAGCAAATCATACTGCCGCAGGGTGATCCCAGGGGAAAATGGACTCCTACATACGAAGGTCCGTTTGTAATAAAAAACATCTTCTCTGGTGGAGCAATGATCTTAACCACCATGGATGGTGACGACCTGTCGCACCCTGCGAACGCGGACATAGTCAAAAGATATTACGCATAAGAGACCTGCTAAGTTGACACACCTAGGCAAAACAAGGGCATCTCGGCGAACCAAAAAGGTTCGGGCAAAAATTAGGGATAAAACAAAAAATATGTACACCCGGCAAGTTGAAAACCCGAAAGGGCGACTTGGGCAAAAAAGGGTATCCCAGTGGGCTGAAAACCTGAAAGGGTGGTCCAGGCAAAAGTTAGGGAATTAAAGCGTATGACTATGTCCCGTTGGATTACTTTGAGGACAACCTTTGGATTCAACTGACAAACTCAGTGTTTCTGATCAATCCAATCAGCTTCAGACAAGGCAACGAATAGACAAGATGCTCATAGATACGAAGGTTATAGCAGAATGGGAACCCCATGGGATTATTACACATAGCTATCTTTTCTTTATATCAAATTTTCATTTTTTTTATTACGGCATTCTCTTACTAGAATGTTTGTCTCCTTGTACAAAATACTTACTCAAAATCAATACAAAGATATCCCTTTGAAAGTGCAAAACTATCTGTTATTCTTTACTCTTGTGTGTTGTTTACAAAAACGTCCATTAATTTATTGTTGAACATATGCATTTGAACATAATTATTGTTTACAAATAGACAAAATAAAAAGACAATTACTGATAGCTTTAAGGGACATGGAAATATCTCTAGGCTATTCTATAAGAATCCCCCGCAGTATGTCGTTTAATCCCCAGCGGAACGAAGCTTCCAGTTAATGATCCCCGGTAGAAGTCACCAAAATTCTCAGGATTCCCCAACAGGATGTTACAGACAGTACATGGTATTTCCCTTACAACAGAGTTTATTTCTCTAAAATGAAATTCATCAACACTTCAACTTCACAACATGAAGACTTATACTCCATGTCCTCAGCAGTAGTCATGGATTTATTTTTCCCAATCCAAAAACAGTGCAGCAGATCAGCTCACATACGCATACATTACATTCGTATATCATAAACATTGATAACACGACTACATGTATCCCATTATGCATACATTTCATGTATCATGACTTTGCATTCTATCTAACATCTTACCCTTTTCAGGATAAGGTTAACAGCTACTATTAACAATGTTCAAAATCTGCAGATACAGTTCAGATATGCTCCAGATACGAATGCCATCTTGATACTCGATCAGATTCAGATTTCAGATACAGTTCAGATACGCTCTAGATACGGATGCCATCCTAATACTCATTCACATTCAGATTTCAGATACAGTTCAGATATGCTCCAGATACGGATGACATCCTGATACTCATTCAGATTCAGATTTAAGATACAGTTCAGATACACTCTAGATACGGATGCCATCCTGATACTCATTCAGATTCACCTTTCAGATACAATTCAGTTATGAATATTATTCTGTTACTTATTTAAGACCTCCTCTGGTTCAGACAAATCTCTCAATGATTATTCTGATTCTTTCCTACTACGTCCTTTTTTCTGTTTCAAATAAATCACTCCAAAGGTTTATTCTGATCCGTTCCCAGTTGAAATCAAGGCCGTACTTAGTCCATTTTCTGTCAGCAGTCACCCTTGGATGGCATCTGCAAGCCCATCTCCGATAGTTATCCCTCAGTTCATCCAATGGCATCTTTAAGCCCATTCTCGATACAATAGATTCAAGGCATTACTTCGTACACCAGCAAGTGCAAATTTTTGGGCACTCTAGTGTTCAATCATCTTCCACTTTCAAGCTACGAACGGTAAGCATGCCAATCTCACTTTTCAAGTTTAAGAAGATTGAACAGGGTCAGTTGTTGTACCCCAAAATTTGCCCTCCAATTTTCATGCAAGATGCTATCCTAGGGTTTCTCGTCCACTCAATTGGCTCAAAGGTCGATCAGACAGATTCTCTTCCTAGGCGGCAAATCAATAATTAGGGTTTGGTATTTCTCAGAGATAATTGAGTTTTCAAAATTTCAAATGTTCTTAAACACAATTTGCTGAAGTTTGTTAATTCTACAAGACTGACGAATGTTCTTAAAAAATGTTTGGTAGACAATGAAGTCCCGTTTGAATCAAGAATGACATGCGAACTCATTTTAATTACCAGTTAGCCATTGGACAAGGGTTGGAGATTAAGACTTTTTTACTATAAGTCTTTGGATTTAAGTTAATCAAGTGGAATTAAATTCTTAAACATTTATTTTGTTTTAGAAGTTTGATTGGAGTACAAAGTGTTTGTTTTGTTTGATCATTTTTGGTGATTGCTTGAAATACAAGTTACCCAAAACAAGGTGTTTTACTCAAATCATTCAAATAAGAATTTCAAAGTTCAAATTTGAGATTGGTACAATAATTTCATTTCACCAAATTTATTCAAAGGACATTGTGTTCATTACATTGCAAGTAAGTTGAAATTACAAATTTTATCTTATCTACAAATGAAATAAGTTACACAGATCTATTTTATTTATAAAAGGGAGAAAATTGTGTTTCTTCAAAATCTTCATTTGCTTCATCTTCAAGCAACCCAATCAATCTTCGCTTGCTGCCCACGCCTCATGTTCATGAAACAAAGAAGAGAAAGTTAGCAAGCATTTCAAATAAAAAGTGATATGTAAAAAAGAAGAAATTCATCATTAGGGTTTGTGTTTAGGAATCAGATTTTAAGGTTTGTTTTTATCATCCCTTTTGTATTGTTTTGCAAATCACAAGGTTAGACCTTGGTTCACAAAAGAAAAGGAAAATATGCAAGCAAAGGTTGTCCAAAACTGCAAAAACAGCAGGGTAGGCTGCAGCAAGCAACAAACAAAGGCAAGCTGCAGCAAGCAGCAAACAAGGGCAAACTGCATAGCAAGGCAAGCTGCAGTAAGCAGCAAACAGGGGCAAGCAACAAACAAAGGCAAGTTGCAGCAAGCAGCAAACAGGCAGGCTGCAGCAGGCAGCAAGCAACAACAATACTGCAAATTGCCAAAACAAAACCTGCAACAAATGTAGCAAACATGACAAACAGTAGGGCAGACTGCAGCAAGCTGTCAGAATAAAACCTAAAGGGGAACAAAGTATCAAGAGTTCAGAAAAAAGAGGTTTTGTGTTCTAAGGCCTCAAACAATGTAAATTTTTATCATGGGCCAATTGATTGCAAATCACAAGACAAAGCTTGGTTCACAATATTGCAAGCAGAATTTCAAGTCCAACACAGGTACAAAAGCCCAACAGATTTCAACCCAACAAGGTTTAAAACAAAAAGCCTCATACATGTTGTTCCACAAAAAAATCAGGATCATACATCATTGGCTAGGGATAATCTTTTGCAAATCTCAAATATTTTGGTTCACAAAAGATAGAGAGGAAATCAGAAAATATCAAATCAACAATCAAAAAGCCTCATACAAAACTCTATCATTGGCTAGGAGTAGGACTTTTGCAAATCACAAAGACAAATTTTGGTTCACAAAAGATAAAGGGGAAATCAAAAAATATCAAATCAACAAGCAAAAGCCTCATGTTGCTTCAAATCAGAAAATAGTCTCAACAGAAAACCAGTACAGCAACCAATCAAAAAGCCTCAAAATTTGTAAAGTCATGTCATGGGCCAAAACAACTTTACTGCAAATCTCAAATCACATATTCTATTCACAGTAAAGGAAAGAAGAAATTCAGTTCAAGGTACAACAAATCCAACAAGCAACTATTATAAAATACAGCAAAGTACAGAAAAGCTATCAATAAGTACGAACTCAGAAAAGTCATCACAGTACAGTCTTTACTAAGCACGGTCCAGAAAAACCAGCAAAGCCACAAAATCAGTAAAAAGCAAACAAGTACAAATTCGAATCATCAAATCCAAAACTGAAGCCCCATCAAGTCAGTATCAGTATCAAGTGAAACAGGGTCACAATATAAAAGCAAATCATCATCCAAAAGAGAAAGGGAGGAGGTCACCATAAAAATATACAAACAGAATCACATGCAAACAACGGAAAACCCTAAACTTCCTTCATCATTTTCTCAAATATCAAACCCTTCAGAATCATAGAAAAAAAGAAGATTAGAAAGATCTCACTGAGACGAACTCAGAAAGAACATTTTCATCAACGAGCCTCGCCACCATGATCGGATTCCATCATATGAGCACTTAGGGTTTCGTCCCTTTTCATCAAGATCTGTACAAAACCAATCACCGCCTGTAAAAATGAACCACAAATTTAGATAGAGGAGAGAAAGGCAAAGTAAATAACACAAAAATCCACGATCGAAGCAATCGCTGCCGTGAAGACCGCTGTCCACTACCGTCCACCGCCGCCTAGGGCGATTTCCGGCGAACCCCACCATCAGAGAAGGAGTCAGCGTAAGAGAGAGAAGTTTTTTGTCAAATGAGACTTTGTCTCATTTTTTTGATGTTTTGTTGTTTTGTTCTAAAAAACAAATAACAAGGCCTAAACTGACCCAGCCCAGTACCCTTACTCATGCATACCCCTCCCTTCTTCTATTCTCTACCACACCAGGCCCAATCACTCTTTCATGTTTTTTTTTGTTTACAAAAATTACATTTTTGAGCCAAACATTCCAAACAAAAAAATAGTTCTACTATAAAACCCCATAATCTGATTTTTACACCCTAAACTTCATTTTTTATTTTTGTTTTTATTTTATTATTTACTACTACTATTATTAATACTAATCTTATTACCATTTTTATTTAAAAAAGGAAAAAAGAAAAAGAACAATATTTATTTATTATGTAGCTAACCATATATATTTATTTTCATTACTTTCTAAACTAAAGATAATAAATATTTTCTTAAATAAATTTAGTATTTTTTTTAGACTTAGGATTATAATTCATTGATTTAGACCTTATGACTTTTATTTACTAGTTTAATTAAATTCATAAAAACACTAAAGAATATTTTCTTTTTTTTTATTGTTAAAATTGAGTTAATTTACTTTTTTCGTGTTAAACCACTTTCTTTTTAGTTTTTATTATATAAAATTAAAACCTTTTCTTAACAAAACCAAATAATTCATTTTTTTCATTCATTATCTTATACATTGTTTCCTTACATTCTTGTATATTATTTATTTCGATTCTTATACATTGTACTCATATCATTACTTGTGCATTATACTCATTTACATTCTTTTACGTTATTTATTCAAATTCAATATGGTTGTAATAATTATTTAGATTTAATTTCTTGTCATATTCTCCATTTGTAATTTGTATACCCCCTCCCCTAATAATGTAATAGAATAGTAATTTTAAATTCCGTAATTTACCGCTTTATATACAAATGCTAGTAATTAGGGTTTTTGTATGGAAAGACTAAAACCAACAATTAGAAAACCCTAATCAAAGACAAATCAAGCATGAAAATCAATACACTCACACACAAACACCCCTAAGGTAAAATCCACTTGGTTGCCTTATAAAATGGTCATATTACGCATGTGAGGTATCTTAGCAAAAACAAACGAATACAAGATCATAGTCCCTCGATGACGCTATCTAAGTTGCCTTTCAAATGATCTTAGTCCCTAAAAGAGAATTCTAAGATACCTTACAACATTGCTAATCATGGTTATACGATGACCCATGCCCATCCCTTTTACATCCAAATATAAGGTTACTTACCAAATCAATGGTAAGATAACAATGTCAAAGGAAGAAAAAATAAACAGGAAAGACTTTTTGAGAAGGTAGAATGCTCCTAATTACTTGCTCAATTTCAAACAAACATCCTTGCTATTTTCAAAACCAACACCTACACATTTCAAAACATCTTACAAACTTGAAAACATTTTCAAAAAGATCAACATCTTTGTATACATTCTTACGAACGAGAATCATTACAAAGATTGCCTAAACGATGGCATCTTTACAAAATACTTTCAAAAACCACACAAAGCACAATTTCAAACAAAAGCAAGTGATCTAGCAAGTAACTAAGAGCCCATGGAAAACCATGGATAAAAATTGTGCTAGTACCTTCCCTTTTTATAATCTACCCCCCGAACTCAAGAAACAATCTCAAAGGTCTTTCCTGTGCTTTTTCACCTTTCCTTTTGGATAAAAGAAAAGTCGGTGGCAACTCTTGCTAAACCGCAACATTTGCAATCAAACGCAAAACCTTCAAGTCAGTTCTCCCACCGTATCACAGTGAGTATTAAGAAAAATTAGGTTAATGGTTGATTAAAAAAAGGTTAACCAAAAATAGGGTAAAGGAAAGAAGAATCAATGAAAAGGTTAAAATAAAAAAATAAAAAGGAAAACTACATGGGGTGGGTATTGAACCCACGCCCTCCTGCTTTCACACTACCTTGCTTGCCACCCAGCCAACGTGTTGGTTGTGTTAAGAGATAGGCATTGTAGAATATATTGAAAACATGCGTATTAAATGGAAAATAACAAAAAAATATTATGGAGTGCAGGATCAAACCCACTCCCTTTGAGGTAAGAATTGTCTTTGAACGTGCGTGCTTGCCACTAGGGTGGTTGTTACATCTGGTAGTATAACAGAAAAAAATAAAAATAATATAATCCAAAACAGATGGACCGAAGAGGCACCGGAGCCCTAGCTCTGGTTGTCTTCTCCGATGAGCCCTTTTTGTACCTGCTAAAATAGATCACGTTAGTGATCAAATAGAACCATATCCCCTAAATTGGCCCTTGCGAATCCATTGGTGGCCTTAGTTTTGACTAAAATGTCCTGTACAAAGAGATATGAATAAGATAAGGCAAATCAGTGTAAGAATGATGCTAAGTTATCCAGGCGTTATGGGCTCCATGCAGGGGTTCAGACATGTGCTATTACATCTCAAGAACATGTTAGCATGGTTAGTTTCAATCAAAACAGCATAAAAAACAAAATGTGAATTTCATGTAAATATGGAAATCGATGATGCATGTACTGCGTGTTTCGAGCCTCTTTGATCATAAATAACGATCAAGTCTTACCTTATAACACCCTGGGGATTGATTTTAACGGTTTATTTGCTTTGAGAAGGGATGGAACAATGATTTCGAGTTTTCCCTAGTTTAGGACAAAATTTGAGATTTCTAGAGAGGGTTCTTGCAGGCTTTTTTCATTGTCCCTCTTGTCTGAATGTGAAGAGCATCTATAAGAGAAAATATTAGGTCAAAGATGGGCTTGGACATCTTCATGAAATTATATCTTTTATTTTATTTGAAAATAACTTGGAATAAGAAAAAACCCTATGGATTTGTTTCAAGAATATGTTTACACGGTCTCTAATGTAATCATGGGCCTCCAAAAGATAAGAATCAAAAGACTTTTATGCCTTGTACCTACACTTAATATTTATTTGATTTAATTTGCATTTAAATGAATAAAAATTCAAATAAAAGAAATAAAAATCATAAAAAAATATGTGAATGGTTTTGGGGGTCCCCTAACATGTCGTAAACACGTTTCAACTTCAAAAATTAGGCTCATTAGTCAAAAAGCCAAAAATTGTTAAATTGAGGTTTCATGCAATTTCACAAAATTACCCAACTTGTGCCACTCATAACTTGCTCAATTTTTGCCATATGAAGGTGATCTTGGACTTTTTGGAAAGCTCAAGATGTCCCTAACAACTTTCATGTTGGTCATTTTCCATTTGAAAAGTTTAACTTGATATAAATTGCTTTGACTAAAAGTGTCTTTTTGTTGACTTTTAAAATGACATGTAATGTTTTGGCCCATATCTCTCAAATGAAGCATTTTTAGCTTTGATCTTAGAGAGAAAAAGTTGTAGATAATTGAATTTCCTTCAAGATAGGTCTTGGTTGAAAATTTTCTGATGAAGTATGTGAAAGTTATGCTTGGTCAAAGTTCAGTTGACTTCTCTTTAAGAAAACCCTAATTTAGTAACTTTTGACTTTTTGATGAATCTTGAGTTTTCTTGATGAGTTACAATTAACCCTTGATAATGATGAATGTGACCTCAAAATATTGATGTTGACCACCGTTGACTTTTTGTCCAATATAATATATTTTCACTTGTCTGAACAATTGACTGAGCAAATTTGTGATGTAAGGCTTGAAACTTGACATGAGGATTCTTTGAAGCATATGAGGAACCATGAAACTCACTTGAGGCATTAGAAGTCCATTTTACTTGAGAATACCAAAACCCTAGTTGTAGGCTATTTCTTAGGAGAAGGATTCATCTGATTGATTCTTGAGTAGTTTTGAGCACTTGAGAAACCTTAGGAGCATGATAAGATATCTTGAAATGGGAGGGAAAATTGTTGGGTACAACAATGAGTATCATAGGTTGAGTATAATTGAACAGTGGGTTTATGTTTGTGAAGAGTAGTGTACATTCGTACCGGATAAGTTTGTTTTTCCTTTTCCTTTTTATATATTTATTTTCTGTTGATAACTTTTACATTTCCATTCAAACCCCCAAACTCATTAACGAATGATTTGTCAAACGACGACTCGATAACCAATCTCTGTGGCCATGATACGATATAACCTAAATATCACTCGGTAAAATAATACTTTACTTTTTGCTTATCGCAATACCGCCTCAGCAACAATGTTTAAGTACAGCAACATAAAAGTGTTGATAGAAAGATACAAACAAAATATCCTTGTGAAAAATACAAAACTATACAAAGAATATCTCAAAAGAGTTTGTGCAACACTATTATGTACTTTTGTAGAATAGTAAGTGTTAAGTTATAATTCTTTCAAGTCCTCCTTTTATAGCTGAAAAAGAGATTTGTTGGAGGGTAGAATAGAAAACATAAAATCAATTTTTTTATCCCCAACAATCATGGTGGGAATGGTAGACAACAAGTACAAAAGGACTCTTCTTACACCACCCTATTAGAGTAGAGGTCACAATTTACTTTATACTTTTATACTCACCATCTCACGCAAGCCAGTCTTGATCTTTATCTTCTATATATTATGAGGCTTATGATGTATGTTGATGAAGCATATTGTAGAAGGATCAGAACTTGAGTCTTCTTAGCCTGAGTCTTTGGTCTAATGCCCATTTAAATATTTAATCATTGTTTGTTGATTTTGAATTATTTTTGTATAATTAAGGGTAGGTAGATATGGCTAAGGGTATGTGAGAGCTTAGTTTTAATTAGATAATTAGAACAAAAATTAGTCAATGGTATAGTAATAATAATATTGGTGAATGATGGAATATACTATTATTATTAATAAAATATTGTTAGATATATGGTTTTGTTACCACTAATAATATTATTATTAGTAATATTATAGTTAATAGCGTTACTATTATAATTATTCCATTACTATTATTATTTAATTAGAATAAAATGATTATTAGGAGAATGGTATAATATTTGGGAGAAAAGTACTGTCACGTAAAAACAAAGAAGAGAAGGGAAGAGCTAGGGCAAGAGAGATTTCACTATCTTTGAAGGATCAAAGCTCCAAACTAAGGTAAAGGGGTGAATGGGTTCTCTAAATGGTGATTGTAACTATTGCATGCACCGTCGGCAAGGACGCAAAGAGACGAACAAGATTGCGACAGTAATGATAGGAAAAGAAATGTAGCGGTGAAGATTTGAGATTAAGCCATCAATTGACTTATCTCAACACAATAAAGTCGCCACCGCACTTTATTGTTTCCAAATGGAAATGGGAAAAAAGCGAACAAAACCCACAATAAAATAAAAGATCAGAGATCGAGGTACGTGGGTCGGTTATGCAAAGGGAAGGTGTTAGTACCCTAAGCATCTACGGTACTCCGCATGATCCACTTTGTTTGGTTTATTTTTAAAGGAGTGTCATGTAAAGGTTTACTTGCTAAAGGAAAAGACTGAATTTGTATTTGTAAACAAAAGAAAAATGAAATTTTTATTATTATTTTTGTTGCTCGCCTTGGGTCGTAAGACTTAGTGCATACGTACTCCCTCGTGCAATGGGAAAGTCAGAGAACTGTGGTTCGGCTAGCAAAGACTTGTCTGTTGATTGATTTTAAACGAAGAGACAAGTCTTCATTGTTAGGAGAGAAATCTTGACTAACGCCCACAAGGTGTGAGAAAGATGGACCTTGCATCAGCAAGAGTGAGGGTCTGAGAACACCTCTAGTACTCAAGTGGAAAAGTTGACACCATTATAACCATGGGGATAGGATAATGTTGCTCGACTATCAATGAATCGTGTCTCATCTTGAAAAAAAGGTTTGAAGGTAAGAGGTGCTCGAGCGCACAAAAGAGTTTGAATGAGTTGAATTATTTTTGTTAATTTTGAAAAAATGTCGAAGTATGATTAAATGAGTTAAAGTTTGTTTAAAGAAAAGAAGTTTTAAAAGAAAAGGCACTCGAAAAAGTCGAGGTTTATTATGAAAGCGGTTCAAGTTTATAAACAAAGAAGATTTTGAAAAATATGAGAAGATTTTGAAAATTAAAGAAGATAGGAGGAGATGAATGGACTATCCTAAAGCATAAGGTAAAAGCTAAGGAAGAGAACCGTCTAACCAACAAGAAGCCAACACTTGACATTATGAGTCAAGATAGAATTCCCATTCTTTGGATTGAAACTAAGCAACCAAAGATACTAGACCTCTTGAAAAGACCAAACTTTAAATGTATTAAGTCTTCACAAAAATTGGGCAGAGTAACGGCTGTATACAGATGAGTTCCATATTACAGACTAAGTGTGTAATCACAATAACCTGTACACAAAACAAACAAATAACCCAATGTCTTAAAGTAAACCTCAAGAGCTCCAGACAAAATATCAATTAAGGTCACAAGGTCTCCAACATAGACCAGGGTTTATATTCCTAAGTCCAAGAAGTCCAATACTCCATAATGCCAAGGATAGTAACCAAATAGTCCAAGTATCATTAATGTCTTTTATGGTTCATGTTGATTATTAAGTATCTTCAAAAGGAAAAGAAAATCTCAAGTGAGCAAAATAAAAATGGCATAAAAGTAAATGCTCAAGTGAGCAAAGATGAAAATAGCATGAAATGTAAATGCTAAAGTAAATGGTACAGAAAGTAAAAGCATAAAAATAAAGGCATAAAATAAATTCAATTGTTAGAAGTTAATGGTTAGTTAGATGACCATCTTGAAACTTGCATTTGGAACTCATTAGAGGATTGGTAGAACCAAATCCTCTCAACAACAAGTTGCATTTGCTTTTTGTCAAGTATATCATCCATTTAAGAATATTCAAGGCAACATTTAATGATCAATGATGTTTAAGTGATCCACATTGACCAAAATTGATGAAGATCCATTGAAGGAGTGGTAGAACCAAAGCCTCCTAACAATGAATCTCAAGGTAATTGGATTAAAGTGTTCAAATTAACATACTTGGGCTTGAAAACATAGGTTTAGGCCACGAATGATCATTTTCTCTAATCGGGACAAAATTTAGCGCTATGTTAAGCAATCGTAAGTGGACTTATGTAGAAGTCACACCTATTTTGAGGTCGGTCAATAGCAATCTATGTACTTCATGTTTGGATAAATGATATAGAGATCATCATCCAATAACATGTAGCATAAATAAAAAAAGAAATGGGTAAGATGAAGAGGGAGGGGAATGATAAGCTAATTTGGATCGCTACCTCAAATTTCTTTCATCTTTAAATTCAATCACTCATCTTGGTGGATTAAAGTACTAAACATATAATTAATCCAAAGCACCAAAAATGAATTAAATAATTCACTCTTTGGTAGATTTTAATTAATAAAAATTTATCCAACTTCATCTACACCCAAAGTTTATTGAATTTAAAGAGAAATTGGACATTTAAAATTGCAATCCAAATCAATAATCAAAAGGAGTGAGTAGAAAAAGAGAGATGGATCAAAATAGACCTAAAACAAGGCAGAAAAAGCATTTTTGTTCTGTTGCAATCGATTTCACTCTGGCGGCAATCGATTGCATCAGTGCATTTTTTCCAAAAAAATGTGAAATTCTATTGTGACAATCGATTGCGCTGTTACAGCAATCGATTGCACCTTGTTAAAAACAGAAAAACAACATTTAAAAAGGCCAAATTCTTGTTCAAAGTTTCCATCAAACACTTTATGATCATGGATTTAATTGAGCACGAAAATTCCATCAAATTATGAGAAAATAGTACCAATGGAATCACAAAACAATGCTCCATGAATCAAACCCAAAGATCAACAAGAGATCACATTGTGAAAGATAAAAAATCTAACTTACCAAAGGTAGATATAGAGAATTATTAAAGCAACTTCAAGAATTTGCTTCAATTCAACCCTAAAAATCAATTGCCCAAGCTTGGATATAGAGAATTGACAAAGAAAAAGTGTTTGGATGAAGGTTTAGCTCAAAGATTAGTAAGCTTCAATGCAAAGCTTACTAACTTTTTTTTTTGAAAATAGGGCTTTGAGTGAATTTGGTAGATGAAGAGAATTGAGAGATTTTTTAGCAAGGTGGATTTAGTAGTGGTTTGGTAGTTAATTCTTGGAGCTAAAATTTGAAATAATGATATATCTTTCCAAAAATGAAAAATTGGAGCCAAAATTTGAATTAATGATATATCTTTCAAAAAAAGAAAAATTGGAGCCAAAATTTGAATTAATGATATATCTTTCAAAAAAAGAAAAATTGGAGCCAAAATTTGAATTAATGATATATCTATTAAAAAAATGAAGAAAAATTGGAGTCAAAATTGACAAGCTTGAAATTGCTGATTTTTTTTCAAAATTTCACTCTGTGCAATCGATTGCACTCTGGGAGCAATCGATTGTACAATGAGTTTTTTCAAATATTGCGTGAAATGCACTTTGTGCAGTCGATTTCATTCTAAGAGCAATCGATTGTACAGTGAATAAAAATGAAAAAAAAATAATTATTTGTCTTTGCAAATAGAGATTTTAGGAAAATAATACCGAAAAACCTTATTTGTCAGATGCTTTGACTCGGTACCTATAAAACACAAACATACAAAGACAAAGACAAATATATTTTTTGTATTTTGATTAGAAGTTAGTCAATAACGCAAGAGCAAACTTAAAGATAGGATGAAAATGTGATTAATGAAGCTATTTGTTAATGATTGTGACCAAATGACAAAATATGATATGAAAGTGCGACTGAAAAAATTAGGGATAAAATTTAGGGTACAACAACTGCCCCTATTTAATTATCTTTTTGCCAGATAGGCGAAAAGTAATTAAATACAAACAGACCCGAATTTCGTCCCTGATGCGATGAGATGATAGCATATGTTATGAATGAATGCATGGACTCTTTTTTTTACATATATTTTTTGAATGATGTATGAGATGAGACAGACTCTGTAGGAATATGGAAAGACTTGAAACTGGAAACTTATGGTAGTTCAGATGAAATGACGTGGAAAGACACGTTAGGGGAACAACAAGATATTTCTGGATATTTGTCAGGGTGACAAAGAATAACCATCAATACTTGGAAAAAAGAGATAAAATCCGAGAAGGCAAGCAGCGACATCCAAGAATGGCATTGAATGAGGTGAGAAACTCTCTGGAAAATACAATCAGAAGAATCTAGAAGAATAATAGATGTGGGATGAGACTAAATCTGAAGCTACATCAGAGTTGTCCAGGAAAGACGCTGGACGAAAAAGAAACATGACATCCAATATTGGCTTTGGATGAAGGGAGAAGCTCAACGTCTAATAATGGCTTTAGACGAGGGAAATATCACAACATCCAATATTGGCTTTGAATGAGTGGAAAGGAAAGCTCAACGTCTAATAATGGCTTTAGACGAGAGAAAAGATCACAACATCCAATGTTGGCTTTGAATGCGGTGAGACAAATCATGGCATCCAATAATGGCTTTGGATGAAAGAAAAGATAAAAACATCCAATATTGGCTTTGGACGGAAACAAAAGATAGCAACATCCAATATTGGCTTTGGATGGAAGAAAAGGTAACAACATCCAATATTGGTTTTGGATGGAAACAAAAGATAGCAACATCCAACATTGGCTTTGGACAAAAACAAAATATAGAAACATCCAATATTGGCTTTGGATGGAAGAAAAGGTCACGAAATCCAATATTGGATTTGGATGAAAGAAAAGGGAACAACATCCAATATTGGCTTTAGATGGAAACAAAAGATCCTGATATTCAATATTGGCTATGAATGAAAGAAAAGATGGTGGCATCCAATATTGGCTTTGGACAGAAACAAAGATAACACCATCTAATATTGGCTTTGGATAGCAAAAAAAGGTTACGACATTCAATGTTGGCTTTGGACGGCAACAAAAGATAGTGACATCCAATGTTGGCTTTGATCTCAAGGTGACATGGCAACTACAACAAGACCTCGGGAAATGAAAATGAGGATGAAACACTCTTGTTATGCATTATGTATGAATTTTGTTATGCATGATATGTGAATGATCTATGCATGTAATGTCGATGTTTACGACAACAAATTTTGACTCTTTTGTGGAGGTAAGATTGGAAGTTTGATTCCTTAACACGGAGAACTCTGCTAAATTTGCTTGGGAAGGAAATGTCTTGAACCTAAATTTGTCACACTTGTAAACTGTATTAAAATGATGATCTTATGAGGAAGGATATGGAGAGCTGCTTGGGGATTTGTCTCAGATTAGCTGACTGTTGAATATGAATTGATCATGGCTTCAGTTATTGAGATATTTGTTGGAATAAACTGATCATGGCTTCAGTTCTTGAAATGACTGTTGGGAATAAACTGATCATGACTTCAGTTCTTGAAATGACTATTAGGAATAAACTGATCATGGCTTCAGCTCTGAGATGTTTTTTGGAAATAAACTGATCATGGCTTCAATTCTGAAATGATATTTGTTGGAATAAACTGATCATGGCTTCAGTTCTTAAAATGACTATTTGAAAGGAATGCCCCAGTATGAGTCTTGAAAATGATCTTCTGGCTAACCAATTCTGAGAAAACTCGTACTGAGTAACAAATCTTGAACTGATTCTCAAATGGATCTGGAAGATACTTGCCTCTGATAGGAGTCACTGGCCAGGTTTCTCAGCTGTTTGAAATTCCTTGATGAGGAAAGCTTGTTTGCAAGCAAAATTATTTATTCAAACATGGTAATTTTAATGCAATGTTCATGCAAAAGTTTTGAATTCAAAAATCATTTTTGAAATGATATTGTTGGTGTATGGAAAATTCATCACTGGTTAAAACACGGTGGTTTATACTTTTAAAGTGAAAGAGAAAGCAAACGTATGATACCAAAACAAATGATTCGCAAAAGATCTTAGGATTCAGTTTATGCAACCTTGTTGTAGTATGCTTTTAAAAGAAACCTGGCTTCAATTAGGTCTTTTGAGGGTTATAACGTGGCCTGGTTCACGGTTTAAGAAATAAAGGATAAAGGCTCAAAGTTTATTTGTACCCAACCCAATATTCATGATGTTCTTCAGTCCTACGTTCAGTTAATTCAGAATATGCATTCAGGTTCCAAGAGATTTTAGAATTGCACTGATGGTAACAATTACGATGATTCATAAGCTTTTTGAGACGGCATTCATTTCTTTTTACATCCTTTTGTTGTTTTGAGGACTTTTGTCGACTCTGTTGGAGATTTTTGAGGATTTGAAGACCTCTTCTGATTGAATTTATTATTCCCAACTTTTGAATGAAATGTTTCATTTGGAATTACAGTTAGCGGGATGCCCTGTTTTTTTCCTAAGTCTCCTTCAGAGGTTTTGACTTAGCAGTTTTTTGGATTATTTTTCAATCTTTTTCTTCTTTTTTGGAAAGATAATGACTGCCTTGCTCAATGATTATGGGGAACCATCTTTGCCATTTTTTATTTGAGAGAATCTTTGACACTTCTTGCTGTATGCAAAGGAAAGCTTGATCGCGATCTTTATTGAAAGGTGTCTTGCGCAATTTCTCTTGTAATTGAATGCACAGCCAAATTAACTGAGAACTACCCATTCCCAGGTTAAGATTGCAGGTTTTTTCGTATAGAAAGAAACTCTAACTTCTAGGATCAAAGGGGTGAACGAGGGATTAACTTCCTTATTTCTCCAGTGTTTGGGAGTTGAAATAATGCTTGTACATCCTCAGTAAAGTTTTATTCAAAAGCATACCCGGTAACAGTTATGGGTATTTCGCTTTCATCATCCTCCCTCAAATATTTGCATAAACAAAAGCTTGATAAAGAGAGTAAACAAGACGTATTTTTGAAAGCATGCAAATGAAAATGATTTGAATTAAAACATTGCAATGCTCATTTCATTAAACTTAACATGAAAGTACGAACAGAATTTGAAAGCAACAATTTTAACATAAACAAGGGGAAAATGCAAACAGAAAGAAAGATGGCGTAGTGACTAATTAGTAACAAGGATGAGTTGTCATGTCTGAAACACTAGCTTTAGAAAGTGACTTGAGGGTACCCCGACTCAGTCTTCAGCCACTTTATTTTGGAAAAGGATTGTTTATAACATTAGGACATGCCTCTTTGAAAATGAGAACATTTGCTTTCACTAATTCTTGCACTCTGTTTTTTAATGCATACCAGCTTTCTAAATCATGACCGGGAGCTCCCTGATGAAACTCACAATGAAGGTCAGATCTGAACCCGGCTGGAGGAGGATTTCGAGGAATCAGAGGCCTAGTTGTAATCAAGCCCTTCTTCACCAGTGTAGGATACAATTCAGTGTATGTCATAGGGATGGGATCAAATTGAGCCATATTCCCTACATAACGATTCTGATTCTGCGCAATATTTTGTCGTTGAGGAACCTGAACTGGTTGAGCATTGACTGCAGGAGTAACAGCTGCTACTTGTGGTTGATCAATGTATTGAGGTTTACGGTGGGGTCCTCTTCTATCAGTAGAGACATCATTAGCTTCTACCTCCTTATTCTTCTTAAATTTACCAAAGTATTTCTTTGCATTATTAGAAGATTCAGCAGCTTTAGACACTTTACCGTTCTTGATTCCTTCTTCTAATCTCTGGCCAATTGTCATCAGGTCTGTGAAGCTGGAGGACACACTACCAATCATTTTATCCCAGAAGAAAGTGGACAAAGTATCCATGAACAATCTAGTTAGCTTTTTCTCTGCCATAGGTGGTTCAACTTGAGATGCCAATTCTCTCCATCGTTGAGCATACTCCTTGAAAGATTATTTCTCATTCTGAGACACATTTTGCAGTTGGCGATGATCAGGTTCCATGTCAAGGTTGTATTTGTATTGCTTTATGAAAGAATCAACAAGATCTTGGAAGCATTGGATACGACCTTTCTCAAGTCCCATATACTATTTCAATTAAGCTCCACTCAGACTATCTTGGAAACAATGGATAAGTAGCTTGTCATTCTTTGTATAAGCAGACATTTTTAGAAATTACATCACCAAATGACTTCTTGGATAAGTGTGCCCTCGGTATTTCTCAAACTCGGGAGTCTTGAACTTTGCAGGCATAACCAGATCAGAAACTAGGCACATGTTGTTAGAATCAACACTGAAGAACTCATTTCCCTCCATAGCTCTAAGTCTCCTCTCTAAAGTATGATATTGTTCTTTGAACTCTTCAAACTCACAAAAGTCTCACTGGCTCATACTTCGAGGACTGGCAGCATGGTACTCAAAGAGAGGGTTCCCAAAAGCAGCTTGTGCAGTAGGTTGACGAGAAGCAGTATGAACGATTGGTTGAGGTTCAGTGAAAACTGGAGCTTGAAAAATTGGTCGGGCAGATTGGCCAACCATTAAAGTAATTGCAACAGGAGGAGAGTAGTTCTGAGGTGACCCAAACTCTAGCCATGTAGTAGATGTATGCTGGATAGGTTGAGTGTCAACAGCAGCAGTTGGGATTTCAGATATCACAGTCCTTTGAGGTGGTTCTCCTCTGGAAATCAGGACTTGCAACATCTCAATAAGTTTGACCATGCTTGTATTTAACTCGTCAATTTCCATTTTGAATTCCATGTTGTGTTGTTATTGGTTTTCCATTCTCAAAATGACAGCAGCTCTAGTCCTGTAGTTGTATTGAGGAATCAACTTGATGGTAGACGACTAACTGGAAGAAATAAGTAACTGGGAATAAGATCCTGAATAACCTGGATATATTCAGAATGATGCAGAGGATGAAAATGATATGCAATGTTATGCAATGCACTACACAGTAACAGCATCACATGGTTCAGAGTCACGAGCCTGGAGTCAACTGTACAACCCATAAGGTATGGACTAACGGTTATTACATGCTGAACAAGGTTCTAAGAGGTTCCCAGAGTCTACATCCTTCCTTAGGATATTACCAACGTCCCGATTAACTCAGAAATTAGTAACATTCTCATGAAAAACTCATTCGAGCGTAGTATCGTGTGACAACCATTTTCGGATTACTCCATCATAGCTTCCGCACTACACCTAAAAGGCCAAGCTGGGTAAGGGTTCTACGGTCCTCAGCTTCAGCAAGCTCCCAGGTCGAAAGTAGTACGTCTTCCCGATTACTCGGTAAACGACACTACAATCAAAGGGCCTCCACTGAGTGAGGGATCTCATGTCTCCTTTTTTGGGATTGAAACAATCGGCCGAACCGTCATCTGATAATACAATCAACGAAGTCGCCACTGAACGTCTTTTATCCCGCCAAGAGGGAAAGGTAAACATCGAGAAAACCTGAATAGGGAGAAATTACGGTCTTGCGACCGAGAGATCGGGTAAGGGAATCTGTTATGCAAGGGGAAGGTATTAGCACCCCATACGCCTGTAGTACTCTACGGTATCCACTCTTGTTGTCTAATTTATTGGGTGTGTAAAATCTATGTCTAGGTTGTACAAGGAATGCATGTAAAAGAAAGGAGAAAACAAATGTAGAGAAAATAAAAGTTGTGCTCGCTTGGGCCCTACCCCAATGCCTACGTATCCCTTTTAAGGAATCAGAGCAATCATAGTTCGGCTCATGTATTTTGGTTGGTCTGTATTTTTTAGTTAAGAAGATAAAAGCAACAATCAAGATGGAAAAACATCAGATAGAACAACAAAAATGTCAACAATGATGATAAAATAGCAAAAAGAGATGACAAGACATTGCATGGCAACACAAACTCGGATAAGGCGGTAAAACACCAGCATGATAGAAAAATATCAGACAAGACAATGAAACATCACACATAAAAATGATATTGAGAATCAAGGTAGGATAACAAATATGTGCGATGGCGAAACATCGACTAAAAGAATGTGTGATGGCGAAACATCGGCTAAGAGATAGGAAGATAACATGGAAAAGATGGCGAAACATCAATAAACCAGAGAACAAAACATCACACCTAACAATGATATTGAGAATCCAAGTAGGATAACAAATATGTGCGATGGAGAACCATCGGCTAAAAGAATGTGCGATGGCAAAACATCAGCTAAGATATAGGAAGATAACATGGCAAAGATGGTGAAACATCAATAAACCAGAGAACAAAACATCACACCTAACAATGATATTGAGAATCAAAGTAGGATAACAAACATATGCGATGGCGAAACATCGGTTAAAAGAATGTGTGATGGTGAAACACAAGCTAAAAGAATATGCAAAATGTCATGGCAAGGATGGAAAAACATCAATTTGACAAGATTTAAAACAAAGCCAAGAGGCACATAAACAAATAAGATTGATTTGTATTTTTTTTACCTTAAAAAAGGGTTTAAGTTCATTAGAGATATTTTATGATTTGCCAAGAAAAAGTTTTAGTTTTAAAATGCAATATGCAGAGAAACAACTAAGGGAGACTAGCCTAACACTATCCCTAATGTTATCATACAAAGATTCATCCTAAGGTTGAGGATGAAAGAGGGAAATTTCTACCCTATGTTAGCATACATGGATTCCTATTCTAAGGTCTAGCTCGAGGACTAACCCTACACGAGAAATCCTAAGGGAGCATGGTAAATATCAAATAAGTAAATAAACAAGTGCTTAAACATGAGTAGAAAGCAAGGTACATATGCAGACTCTCCTTAAACAGGTCTTTAATCAGAGGAACTCCTGACATATATCAACAACGGAGGTTCCATCATGCAATAGAAAGTAATAAGGAGCGGAAAACAGTAAAAGGGAAATAGTGCAATACCAAATGGATAAATATCTGTAGCAAATGAGCAAGCAAAAAAAAAGAAACCCAGAGAACTTCAAGCAAGCTAGCATCAGTAAACAAGTCAAGTCGGAAATCATGCCATCAAATATATGCACTGAAGCTTCAAGAGCAGGACTATAGCAGTCACAATCATATATATATATATATATATATATATATATATATATATATATATATATATATATATATATATATATATATATATATATATATATATATATATATATATATATATATATATATATATATATATATATATATCCTGCAAAATAATGACAAATATACCAAGCACAAGAATAGTGCAAACATAACCAATTGTGTTCCACAAATAAAGTGGAACACTATAGTACCAGGTCTAAATGGAAAACTTTTCCTCAAAGTCCCTCGCACATTCAACAAAAAAATTAGTGATTCTAAAGAGAAATGATGAACCAATAAAGGATGGATGATGATATAATCATGAGAATGTAAAATGAATATGATGGCCAACATCAAGGGCAATAGATGTAAAAAGCACCAAGCGAACTCAAATGACAAATAGGTCAAAACTAAAGAATTGTTGCTCCTTTCCTGTCACCATGTTGAATAGACAAGTAAATATCAATCAAGGATCAAAGGAGAAAGAGAAGAATACAATCAAAGACTTTAGAAGTCAGTAGAAAAAACTTTAAATTCATATCCATTCATCTCATCATGGTTCACAAGCATAACAAAAGAAGGGTACCACAAAATGTATCACAAAGCTTGGATCACAAGTTGGCAAGGCAAGGAAATCAAACAAAAACAAAAGTTAGAAGACTTAAACAATTCAAAGACTTGAAATCAAGCTTCTAACATGCTATGAGGATATGATCAAGAGTTTAAAATGTTAATTCTTAAGCATGTTGCACAAGTGCATTTAATATACCTCAAAACATTCAAAAGGGAAAAAGGGAACATCAAAATCATATATGAATGAGATTGGTTCAAGCATAAAAGGTCAAGTGATCTCAAGTCTTTATGAGACTATCCTTGATGTATAATTCCTCAATATGTTATCATTGGTCATTTGATGACCTCAAACTCAAGCCAAAAGTTTAAAGTTCAAAGCAAAAACAAGAAAAGAACATTAGTTAAGGGACATGAATCAAAAGGGCTCACCAACCAATTATGGGAAATCAAGTGGATTGATTTTAATTTGTGTGATAAAAATAGTACATGATCACTAAGTTCCAAATTATAGGCCTCACACAAGCTCATTGGCCATCAAACAAATTGCAACAAGATATGCAACATCAATTGGGCACTTTCACTTTGAAAATTCATCAAAAATAGAAATGGACTTCCATAATTCAAAAAAAAAAATTCTCAACATCTTTAAGATGTATAGAAGTCAGAAAGCAAGTCCCAAGTTCATTGATGGTTGAGGGAAGGATCAAATAGGCTTCAAACGTCAAAACTAGTTAGTGAAACCACCAATCTAGGCAAGTTTTCAAAATAAATTAGTGGAAAATAACAAACCTCATCAATTAATTCAAGAAAAATATTTTTTGATGTCCTCAATCCATATATGAACTTCAAACATGAGCTGAATTCAATTGAAACTCAAAGAAAATTGGTTTTTTGGAATCAAATCAAGCAAGGGGATTATCCAAACCCTAATTATTTAGAAAATAAACTTAATTATTGATCAATTAAGTTTCAATTCTAAATAATTCAAACTAAAGTCATACAAAAATAGAGAAAACTCCAAGGATCAGAAAACCTATTTTTTCATATTTTTAGAATTAAAGAAAAGTCAGAAATAAAATTAAATTCAAGCAATTAATCAATTAAACACATATCACGTCTCTAAAATAAAATTCTAACCAAAATCAGAAAAATATTCAACCAAAACTATATTCAAATGCTAGAATTAAAAATAAGCTTCCATGATTTTTTGTGGAATTTTTGGAGTAAAGGAAATGTCAAAATAAAATTGAAAATTAAACAAACACTTAATTAAACACACGAATTTTTAAACCAATCAGGACATTTTCAAAAATTCCAAAAAAAATATACAAGGTCAGAAATATTATTTTGGAATTTCACGAAATTTTTCAACCATTTTTGAGCAAGAAACAAAATCAAGAAAGTCAAGTTATAAAACAAAATTCAAATAAATGCACAATTCAAATGGACCAATAGTAACGCGCCACCACATCATCTTCAACCTCTAGATAAGTTCAAAAATGCACGCAAGAAACAGTCCCAGGGCTCAATGTTCATATCCACACCACATACTCATTTCTACACCATTTTTTATGAAATTTTGTGCAAAATAAAGCCAGAAATAAGATCTACATCGTGCTATTCGAATCACTTAGAATGATTAACTACAAATCAAGAAAATATCTCATGAAGATTGCACAAACACACTAAGCAAGATATTTCAGAATCATCATACATGCATGTTTCATTAAATCAAGAGCTCCAAAGTTGCAGAAACACTCAATGAATATCAAAAACATGGTTTCAAACTCAAATCATACAATTCATGGCCAGAAATCCAGATCCAAAGTTGAGGATTCTAACCTTTGTGGCAAAAGTGTATCTACTGTCTCCTTCACTCCAGTTGCAAACCAAGCCTCGGTCTACAATCCTTAACACTTGGAAAAGAGAATGCAAGAAGAATCACTCAAAACACACGAGTAAACTGGGAGAATCGAAGAAATGGATTTTTGAGAGAAAAATGGTTTTAGATCTGAACTTCCTCCAATGAAGCCTTGCGTTCTTCTCCTTTTTCCCTCTTTTTTTTCTTCTTTTTGAATGAGCAATGCAGTGTTTATATAGAGTGTTTAGAGTGAGGGCAATAGGGTCATAACTCATTGAAATCCGTTGGAGGGAAATTTGGCCAAAACAGGCAAATGGAAATGTGAGATCATGTGCTTGCGTTTTGTTTGTTACTTGGCTTTTTATGCTGCATTTTGATGAGCTCGGGGATAAATTAAATGAGGTGAGTGAAGCGTGAGGGAGTGAGGTGGCAAGGATTACACATGGTGTGATTTTTCTTGATGTAAAAGTTACCAATTTTGGCAAAAAAAATGTAGAAAGTGTGGGGTGGCAAGGAAAGTGTGATTGTGTGCCCAAAAGAAGTAAGAAACGAAGTGTGTGACTCATGTCAAGCATGTGCAATATCAATCCGGAAAATAAACAGAATCGAAGGATGCATCAAATCTGCAACCCACGCGTGCACCAAAGGCCAGTTGATTTATAATTGAGGCCATAGAAAATTGGTTCGTGCATTCTCAAATTTTCCTTGAGCCAATTAAAGAACACACTCTAAGCTTCGAAACAAGCTGAGGTTCGAAAGAAATGATGGAGGGATGAGCCATATATGAGGTTTAGGATTTGTGGGCAACTCAAGCTAACTTTCCCAAAACTACACGCACTGGTCTGCCCAAGATAACACTTCGATTAGTCCAAATTGAGAGGAATCGAAGGGAGTAGAAATGAGATTTCAACCAACCCATAAGGTTACTTCGAATGGTCCAAGCAAAGAGAGAAGAATGAGGCTTCAACCAGCCTTCAAGATAATGCTTTGAATGCCTAAACTGAAGAAGAACAAATTAATAGCAAAAGGCTTCGACCATCCCCTAAGATGGCACCTTGGATGTCCAAACGAAGAGAGTAGAATGAGATTTCAACCAGCCCTCAAGATAACACTTTGAACTGTCCAAACTGAAGAAGAACGAAGTAAGAAGAAAGAGGCTTTGACCAGCCTTCAAGATAACACTTTGAATGTCCAAACAAAGAGAGAATAAAGAGGCTTCTACCAACCTTCAAAATAATGCTTCAAATGTCCAAATTGAAGAAAAATCAAAGAGAGAAAAAGAAGGCTTCGACCAGCCCACAAGATAACACTTTGAACTATCCAAACTGAAGAAGAACGAAGTAAGAAGTAAGAGGTTTCAACCAACCCTCTATAAAGAACCTTTAATGCTCAAACAAAGAGAAACAAAGTAAGAAGAAAGGGGCTTCTACCATCCCACAAAGCTACTTCGAATGGTTCAGGATTAAGGAAATTGAAGAGAGCGAAGGAGGCTTCGACCAGCTTACAAAGCTACTTTGAATGGTTCAGGATGAAGGAAATCGTAGAGAGCGAAGGAGGCTTCAACCAACCTATAACGCTACTTCGAATGTTCCAAGCTGAAGGGAGTCAAAGAGAGCCATTTGAATCCCTGGTTTCAATATCCAACTTCCTCAAATCATAACCTCTTCGATTTTAAACCAAATTGATAGATTCCAAGTTTAATTAGAAGCTTTCATAGCCCTTTTTAAAGTGCACGAGGCATATTTTTGAATTATGCCTTGAATCAACAATTATAGGCATGTCACCAACTGTTCGATGAATTGCATAAGTCAAATGGCTTGCCTTGCCTGGCCAGTTACCCAAGATTGTCCCAAAAAATGCTCAACTTGCCTTGAACTTCAAAGGCTCATAACTTTTGATTTTTAGTAAGAAGTGCGTTTTTGTCCTCTGTGGGGTCTTGTATATATTTTTCCCCTCTTTAATTGGTAAAAATAAACACCAAAATCCCCTAAAAAATGAGAAAGTTATGCCCTTGTAAAGTTAGGCCTAAATCAAGAACACTTAGTGAAATTTTCAATCACCAAGATAACTTCAAATCCAAGTAACCTCTCAAACTTGCAATTGTTATCAAATTAAATTATCAATGATCATACCACATGAAAATACATGTCAAATGCTTCATGTTGACCAAAATACCACTTGGTCAACTTTGACTTTGTTGACTTTGAGTAAAATGACTGTTTTCCCCTTTGATTCAATTGAACCACTTCTCTTCAAAATTGATGATGAAAACTTCAAATATATGATATTATAAACACATGGAAGCTATGGAAAGAGTTTCCACTCAAAATTCCAAAGAATCCATGATTAAAACTCAAACCCTAGTTTTGCACTCTGCACTAGGAGATAACTGGTCAAGCTTCAAACCCTTAATTCCTCTGGGCATCCAGAGAGGCTTTTTGAACAAAAGTTGATTCTAATGATGATAAAAGAATGATGCTTAAATACTTGGCTCATCTAGACCCCAATAACTCCAACTTGGGCAAAATTCTAGTTTTGACTGATGAATCCAAAGGGTGTAATTCTCCTTATAAACAACACAATACTCAATCTTCTGATGATCCAATGAGGTATGTAAGATATATTGAGATATGTGGTACCTTTGGGCTTGAAAGATCCAGAGGTTTATATAATAGGGCCCTCCTTGAGCAACTTGTCAATACAATCAATATTCCAGAGCTTGAGGGAGACTTGACAACCAAAATACTTTGATCCCTACACAATGCATGAATGCAATGCAATATGATGTTTATAATGAAACATAAGCCTAAATCAAAAGGATAAATTTTAGGGTGTAATAGGGATTACTTTCTTAAAGTTAACATGACTATACCGCCCGTCCTATCTTAAGTTTGCCCAAAGTCCGGGTAGAAGACTTATAAGAAATCACCAAGCCCCTGAAAACCAGGAAAATCTAGACAAACGTATATATAGAATAATGGGAAGTAATAAAACAGAAAGTAAAACAATACATAAACACTCATAGAAAAGAAACAAACAAAGCTAGGATTGACCCACTTAGGAATGGACCAACAATAGGTCAATTTGTCCCCAGTGAAGTCGCCACTTTCCTGTCGCACGCGCCGTCGGCAAGGACACAAAGAGATGAACGATATTGCGACAGTAATGATAGGAAAAGAAATGTAGCGGTAAAGATTTGAGATTAAGCCATCAATTGACTTATCTCAACACAATGAAGTCGCCACCACACTTTATTGTTACCAAAGGGAAATGGGAAAAAAGCGAACAAAACCCACAATGAAATTAAAGATCAGAGATCGAGGTACAGGGGTCGGTTATGAAAAGGAAAAGTGTTAGCACCCTAAGCATCTACGGTGCTCTGTATGATCCATTTTGTTTGGTTTATTTTAAAAGGAGTTTCATGTAAAGGTTTACTTTCTAAAGGAAAAGAATGAATGTGTATTTGTAAACAAAAGAAAATGAATGTTTTTTATTATTTTTGTTGCTCTCCTTGGGTCGTAAGACTTAGTGCCTACGTACTCCCTCGTGCAATGGAAAGTCAGAGAACTGTGGTTCGGCTAGCAAAGACTTTTCTGTTGATTGATTTTAAACAAAGAGACAAGTCGTCATTGTTAGGAGAGAAATCTCGACTAACGCCCACAAGGTGTGAGAAAGATGGACCATGCGTCAGCAAGAGTGAGGGTCTGAGAACGCCTCTAGTACTCAAGTGGAAAAGTAGACACCTTTATAACCATGGGGATATGATAATGTTGCTCGACTATCAATGAATCATGTCTCATCTTGAAAAAAAGGTTTGAAGGTAAGAGGTGCTCAAGCGCACAAAAGAGTTTGAATGAGTTGAATTGTTTTTATTAATTTTGAAAAAATATCGAAGTATGATTAAATGAGTTGAAGTTTGTTTAAAGAAAAGAAGTTTTAAAAGAAAAGACACTTGAAAAAGTCGAGGTTTATTATGAAAGTTGTTAAAGTTTATAAACAAAGAAGATTTTGAAAATTAAAGAAGATATGAGGAGATGAAGGGACTATCCTAAAGCATAAGGTAAAAGCTAAGAAAGAGAACCATCTAACCAACAAGAAGTCAACACTTGACATTATGAGTCAAGATAGAATTCTCATTATTTGGATTGAAACAAAGCAAGCAAAGATACTAGACCTCTTGAAAAGACCAAACTTCAAATGTATTAAGTCTTCACAAAAATTGGGCAGAGTAACGGCTGTATATAGATGAATTCCAGATTACAAACAAAGTGTGTAATCACAATAACATGTACACAAAACAAACAAACAACCCAATGTCTTAAGGTAAACCTCAAGAGCTCCAGACAAAATATCAATTAAGGTCACAAGGTCTCCAACATAGACCAAGGTTTCTATTCCTAATTCCAAGATGTCCAATACTCCATAATGCCAAGGATAGTAACCAAATAGTCCAAGTATCATTAATGTCTTTTATGGTTCATGTTGATTATTAAGTATCTTCAAAAGGAAAAGAAAAGCTCAAGTGAGCAAAATAAAAATGGCATGAAAGTAAATTCTCAAGTGAGCAAAGATGAAAATAGAATAAAATGTAAATGCTAAAGTAAATGGTACATAAAGTAAAAGCATAAAAATAAAGGCATAAAATAAAGTCAATTGTTAGAAGTTAATTGTTAGTTGGATGATCATCTTGAAACTTGCATTTTGAACTCATTAAAGGATTGGTAGAACCAAAGCCTATCAACAACAAGTTGCATTTGCTTTTTGTCAAGTATATCATCCATTGGAGGATTGGTAGAACCAAAGCCTCCTAACAATGAATCTCATGGTTATTTGATCAAAGGGTTCAAAGTAACAAATTTGGGCTTGCAAACATAGGTTTGGGCCACGAGTGATCATTTTCTATAATCAGGACAAAATTTAGAGCTATGTTAAGCAATCGTAAGTGGACTTATGTAGAAGTCGCACCTATTTTAAGATCGGCCAATATAAATCTATGTACTTCATGTTTGGATAAATGATATATAGATCATCATCCCATAACATGTAACACAAATAAAAAATAAAGGGGTAAGATAAAGAGGGAGTGGAATGATAAGCTGATTTGGATCACTACCTCAAATTTCTTTCATCTTTAAATTCAATCACTCATCTTGGTGGATTAAAGTACTAAACATATCATTAATCCAAAGCACCAAAAGTGAATTAAATAATTCACTCTTTGGTAGATTTGAATTAATGAATATTTATCCAACTTCATCTACACCCAAAGTTTATTGAATTTAAAGAGAAATTGGACATTTAAAATTGCAATCCAAATCAACAATCAAAAGGAGTGAGTAGAAAAAGAGAGATGGATCAAAACAGCCCCAAAACAAGGCAGAAAAAGCATTTTTGTTTTGTTGCAATCGATTACACTCTAGAAGCAATCGATTGTATCAGTGCTTTTTATAAATAAAAAAACGTGAAATTCTGCTGTGATAATCGATTGTGCTGTTACAGCAATCGATTGCACCCTGTTAAAAATAGAAAAATAGCATTTTAAAATGCCAAATTCTTGTTCAAACTTTCCATCAAACACCTTATGACCAAGGATTTAATTGAGCACTAAAATTCCATCAAATCATGAGAAAATAGCACCAATGGAATCACAAAATAATGCTCCATGAATCAAACCTAAAGATCAACAAGAGATCACATTGTGAAAGATGAAAAATCCAACTTACCAAAGATAGATCTAGAGAATTATCAATATAACTTCAAGAATTTGCTTCAATTAAACCCCAATATACCAATTTCCCAAGCTTGGATGTAGAGAATTGACAAAGAAAAAGTGTCTGGATGAAGGTTTAGCTCAAATATTAGTAAGCTTCAATGCAAAGCTTACTAACTCTTTTTTTTTTAAATGGAGCTTTGAGTGAATTTGGTAGATGGAGAGAATTGAGAGATTTTTTAGCAAGATGGATTTGGCTATCAAAAGCTTGAGATTTAAATGAAATGAAGGCTTTATTTATAGAGTTTAGGCTTGGGATTAGTGGTGGTTTAGTAATTAATTCTTGGAGTCAAAATTTGAAATAATGATATATCTTTCAAAAAATTAAAAATTGGAGCCTAATTTTGAATTAATGATATATCTTTCAAAAAAGGAAAAATTGGAGCCAAAATTTGAATTAATGATATATATCTATAAAAAATAAAGAAAAATTGGAGCCAAAATTGACAAGCTTGAAATTGCTGATTTTTTTTTTAAATTTCACTCTGTGCAATCGGTTGCACTCTAGGAGCAATCGATTGTACAGTGAGTTTTTTCAAATATTGCACGAAATGCACTTTGTGCAGTCGATTTCACTTTAAGAGCAATCGATTGTACAGTGAAAAAAAATGAAATATTTTTTTAATTATTTTTCTTTGCAAATAGAGATTTTAGGAAAATAATACCTGAAAACCTTATTTGTCAGATGCTTTGACTCGGTACCTACAAAACACAAACATACAAAGATAAAGACAAATATTTTTTTTGTATTTTGATTAGAAGTTAGTCAACAATGCAAGAGCAAACTTAAAGATAGGATACAAATGTGATGAATGAAACTATTTGTTAATGATTGTGACCAAATGATAAAATATGATATAAAAGTACGACTGAAAAAATTAGGGGCAAAATTTAGGGTACAACAATAACATGAGAGGGTAGTGAGGATTCCTTTCCCTCTTAGGTTTTGTGTAGATTTGGTGTATTATGATTCTTTTTTGTTGATTGATGATATATCTATGTGATTTTATGTGGAATTGCGAATTGAATGATGCCAATGTTATGATTGTTGCTGATAACTATTGTTGTATTGTGTTGTTCCATAAAATCCCAAATCTGAAAATGTGGATTCATGTAGATGATGATAAAAGTGAGAATTTAATGTAGAAAATTGTTATAGAATAAGTGTTTAAAAAAACTATATGAAGCCTATAGGTTATTGTGTGTAAAAACATTGTTTTGGACCTAAATTAGGAGGTTGAAAGTGCTCAAAACGAGTGGAAAATAAGTGTGAATGCAGAATTTTTGGTATAGTAGACTGGCCATACGTGTATGAGGGAGGCCATACACGTATGATACGCGCCCTGCCCCCAAGCTAACACGACCTTCTACCAAAACGCGTTTAATACACGTATAAGAAGAATGCTATACGTGTATGGACTATCTAGTACGCATATGGAGACTTTTGGGGAGGTTTCAATGGGAAATCCCTCTCTGGTGATACGCGTACGATACGCATATGATACTTGTGAATTTTGGTTCCTATGTGTTTGGTACACATATGGGCTATGGCGAGAAAGAAGCCATGCGCGTATAGGGCAGGGCCATACGCGTATGGGCAGACAGAGGTGGCAGATTTCCAAGTTTCACGATTTCTTTCCCGTTTTTGTGTGTAATGTAGTTCCTCTTGATCCGTAAATAATAGTATGACTTAAGTAGATATAGGAAGGATAGATATAATAAATATTGGGTTAAAATATGGAACCTTGTGTGAATTTTCATGTTTCATGATGATGATAATATTGGTGGCCTCATTGGCAAATATTGAAGGCTTATGCCTTGTGGTTGCATAGTTGTGTTGTTGTATGTTGATGATGCATGCATTCATTGGTGAGGGCTTATGCCCTATTGTTGGCCTGTAATGGTGTTATGTTGAGGGCTTATGCCCTATTGTTGCCCTATTTGATATTTTGGAGATGGTTCATACCCTGTTGGTACCATATGCATTTAGTTATCGTCAGTTGCATTGTATTGCACTATCTTGATTTGATGTTGTGCTATATGAATGAAGAATGTGTTGCAAAGTATTGTTTAAAATGTGTATTTTGTGAATTAGGTGAATTGTGTGAATTATTACTCCTTAGCATGTGACATTCACTGTATATTTATTGAATGTAATTCCCGCCCCTTTTCTGTTGTAAATTTATGTTCGTCGAGGAGTACAGATAACTAGGTACCCGAGTAGTGCTTGGAGTGAGTGTTGCTTGATCGAGTTTTAGGAGTCGCTCTGATACATAACACAGGATTTGGGAATTTACTATGTTCTTGCATTGTTATTAATTGTTACGTATCTTAATTCATTATTATGTTGAACCACATAGTTTATGGAGTTCTGGTTATTATTGAGGCCTCAACACCATGGAAGTAAATTAAATTGAATTATTCTGCTGCTTAGTTGATTGCTATGAATAAATGAAGTAATAAAGTGACTTGAGACTTTATGAATTTTTGAAATATGTGACATCCCATTAGTGGATTATGATATATTCAGTATATTTTATTATAATTATTATTATGGGAAAGTGGGGTGTTACATTTGGATTCTTCAGAACTTGTTCAGCAGAATATTTTCTTCAGTGTCTTCAGCACTTGGTCTTCAGATCTTTAGGACTTGTTCAGCAAAACCTTTTCTTCAACATCTTCAAAACTTGGGACAACAGAATCAAAGCTTTAGAAGGCCTCTAAATCTTCCTTGTAAAGTCACGATCAAAAGCTATTGTACTAATGTTACTTAGAACCATTGCATAAGAAGCACTCCAGAATCTTGACTTAAGTTTGTAACACACCAAAGGTATTCTTCCAAAGTGTTAAGTTCATAACCTGATGACATCACACGTCTTTTCACCAGAGTCAGAAATTGTTTAGTAAAGCTACACACCAGATAGAAACCATTAGAGTACACAATTATTCTCTAAGATAAAATGTAAAGTTAACATCAAAACTTAAGGCCAGATGCATAACCAATCTTGTTCTTACAATATATTGAACAAGTTGGTGATGGACATCTTCCTATGACGGTTGGTGGCAAACTAGTGTACGAGCTTATTCACCAATTCTTGATAATTAGCGATGGAGGCTCGGGGTAGACCCATATACCATTGCAAGGATGCATCCTTGAAGGTGCCAAAAAATAATTTGCACTCTAGGGAGTCAGGTTCTCTAATGATGTCTATTTGTGGGTTGATGAAGGTGACATGTTCATAAGGATCGTTGCACCTATCAAACTTGGCTAGAGAGGGAGGTTTGAATCCTTAATAGATAAATGATCCTCATATTTCTTCGAAGAGTGGTTGGGAATCCAACACTTCCATATCCTCTAGGGGATTGGTCTTTTGTTAGTGATGTCTGATATTGAGGATGTTGTCCTTTAAGGTTTGATTTTGACGACGTAGTTCGTCCATGACAACATACATCTCTGCCAGGGAGTTGACATGACTGCTACCACTAATATCCTCTGTGTAGGGGATCAATCTAACCTATTAACCATGAATGATGATGGATAGGTATAAAAGTGTAGGATAGTAGCGAGTATTGTGATTGTAAGGAAGAATGTGTGACCCATGTTAGTTTTATCGGGGCACCACAATGGGTGTCACTGTACTGGTTAAAAAATATAGGTGTGCATGGTATTCCTACAAGGGTAAGGAAATCTCAGAGGACTTAGAAAGTTTATAAGAGTTTAGTGTGGTTAAGGCTTCCCCGCGGCGGCGAGAGGCCCTATATGGTGGTGTTTATGGTGGTATTAAGGCTGGCAATAAATCGAACCAACTCGAAAATAGTTCGAGATTCGATTCAGTAATTAATTCGTTGGACTTGATTTATGAACTAAATGAGTCGAACTTGATCTCAAAATTAAGTTCATAAAATAAACGAGTTGAACTTGAGCTATGTATAGTTTGATTCGTTTGGTTCATGAACTGACTCGATATATAAGTTTCATGAAGACATCAATACTTAGTTTTCATATTTATTTTTATCATTTGAAAGATGATAAAATAATTTACAATTCTATTGATTAAAAAATCTAAATTCTTTTTCAACATAGTAAAATATATGTTACAAACTTAAGTTATAACATTTCATTATTTTCTCATATTACCTACTTTTGATGATAATATCTTGAATTATAAATATTATTTTAAGATGAAACTTATATTATATGAAAGCTAGAAATATTGTCTATAGTTTTTGTGAATACAAGGATAAATAAGATTGTTTTAATTATCATATTATTCATCAAAGTTAACTATTTAGATAAGTTTAAAAAAATATTAATTTAAAATGTCAAATATATATATATATATATATATATATATATATATATATATATATATATATATATATATATATATATATATATATATATATATATATATATATATATATATATATATACTTTAAAAAGTTCGTGATGAACTCGAACTCGAACTTGGCAAATTCTTAACGAGTCGAATTTGAGCTGAAAAAAAGTTTGTGATGAACTCGAACTCGGCTAATTCTTAATGAGTCAAACTGAGCTAAGGCGAGTTTGACTCAACTCGACTCATTTCCAGCCCTAGGTGGTATGAAAGGGCCAACTCACGTGAGATGAAATGTCATGTACGTAAGTGTTGTGCTTAGGGTGTAATCGTGTTCTATATATATATGGTATCTCACTCTCTCATTAGGGGAGAAGTATTTATAGAGGCCCTTGAATCTAAGATTTATGAAACCCTAAGAGATGGTAACTGCTCCCTCTTAATGGGAGAAAGTTGTTTACTACCTATTCTTCAGGAAGTCGTGGTATGATTCAATTTGCACAATTAGTAAAAAGATAATGGTATTGTGTATGTGTCTTATTTAAATACACTCACAAATATAACAATATAACAATATATATATTATTCTAGTTTAAGACAATTTTTTTTAATAATTTTTATAATTGTTTAAAGGGTACAAATAAGTGGTAAAGTTATAAAGTGGCATAAAGAAATCACATAACTATTATTCCACCTAAAAAAGAAATACATATAGTTTTCAGATTTCTATATCAAAAAGAGATCAAATTATTTTTTTACTATTGACATGTTTGAATTCATGTTTGACATGCTAAACCTACTTCTGGAATCATTTTTACCATAAAAATGAGCGAGACTTTTATAGACACAACCACAAATGTTTTGCATTTTGGCACACTCCCATTTAATAAAATATTAGAGAGATAATAATAAATTTGTTATTATTAATATTAATATAATAATGTTTTTTGTTTTTATTTTTTAAGTTGTGTGAGTGTGCCTAAATTTAAATTATTTAGGCTTGTGACTATATAAGTATTGTTCTCGTAAAAATATAGAAGCTAGAAACTCTTACTTTTAGCCAATACAGGTATGATGCTTTTTGACGCGGAAAAAAACATATATTATATAGCATTATAATATAGAATATCGGTTACAATATATAAATTTATATAAAATATCGGAAAGAAACGTATCATTATAAATTATTTATATAAAATATTGGTTACAATATTATAATACATGTATATCATGTATTTTAAAATATACTCATACATTTATTTATTTTTTAAATAAATTAAGTAAGTAAAAAGACTTTAGAATTGAAAGGTTATATATAGATATGATTTAATGGAAATCACTAAAAAAAAAATGTTATTTGTCAGGGCTTTAATCTCTCACAAATGATAAAAACTTTTGAGAAAAGGAAATTTACTAGGCGATTGGTCCCCTAGCAAAATAGGGGATCATAAATTTATTTGTGAGTGATTATACGCGTGGGTATTTTGCTAGAGATTAAACCCTTCGTTAATTTGCTTAGGATAAAGTTCGTGGCAAAACGTAAAGGTTTTATCATTTCCGATAAACCCCTGACAAATTGTCAAAATATTTATAAAAAAAAATTAATATTAATAAATTAAAAATCAATAATGATATTTTTATAAATTATATTATTATAATAAAATTAATATAATAAATATAATAATTAAAATTCAATCAAACATAATAAAAATTAAAATAAAACTTCATACAACATATCGTCTTTTCATTTAGAAATATACAATATATTTATTTAAGTAATAAATATACTATTTATATAAAAATATATAATTTTTAGAAATTATATTTTTTGAAAATTATACATATTTCATAAAAATTATGTTTACTATTTTATACATAAGTGTTTACGTATTCAAAAAAATATATTATTTATATAAAAATATATATTTTTAGAAACTATATATTTTTATTTAGAAACTATATATACTATTTTTTAAATATATAAACATATATATACTATTTTTCAGTTCTTTTAAAAAAAATTAAATATATTAATAAGTATTTATAATAGTATATATAATAGTATGTATAATAAGTATGTATAATAGTATATATATATATATATTCTCAAATATATAAATATATATATTATTTTTTCAGTTATATAAAAAAATAATATATAAATCAAATATCACATATATCAAAAATAATATATTTTTTTTAATTATTCTATATATAAATAATTTCAAAAATGATTAAAAAAATTATTTTCAGTTTATAAACCAAATATCATAAAACAAATATATACACAAATATATCACAAAATGAAAATTTTATAATAAGAACTTGAAATTGATGAATAAATATTGTTTCTTGAAGTTTTTTTTGCAGTTTTCTCTAAAATTTAGCTTCCTTTGAATATATTAATTAGTCCCTGAAAAATAAAAATTATATTACACACTAATATTGAAAATAAATTAAATACATAATAAAATAATTTATTTTATTTACCTGAAACTTTAGATTGTGATTGAAAATTTTAGGTTTTATTTGGGAAAAGAATGAGAAGAAGAAAATTGATACTGTTGAAAGAGATGAAATGTATATGAATGGCAGAGAAGAGATGGAGGGTATGAAACGCAAATTGAAACAAGGAATAAATAACATAAGTGTTGTAATTAATGGTGTTGAAATTAGCGAGGGGAAGCCTGTTAGAACAAAGTTTGGTTCTAATCATATCTTAGAGTTTTTATGATGACAATGAAATAAATTTTGTAAAATATACTTTATACTCTAATGTGTACGTTCTCTAGATACAGATGATATTCTGACTCATGCATATCAAAAGAGAAACATCATTGTACGCAAGATAAAGCAAACTCAGAAGGAAGCACTCCAAGGCAAACTCTGATGGAAAAACAATACTAAGCAAACTCTGATTACGCTAGCTAAAGCGAATATCTGAAAAGAAGCACGCTGAAAGCAACATCTGATAATGCAAGCTGAAGCAAACTCTGATGAACATAAAGTGAAGAATGCTCTGATAGAAGAATAATTAAAGTAAACTCTGAAGTGACAACGCTGCAAGCAAACTCTTAAACTTCCAAAGACAAGTTCTGACAGTATCGTTGGTCATTAAATGGTAAGACGGTTAACACACTCAAGTGGTACTACACACGATAACATTGGAAACATAAAGACTAAGACAACATGCTTCATTAATTCCTACACTCTCTTCAAGGCAATAACGGTCAAGACTGAAAGATATATATAGAAGATCAATTGTTTCAAAGAAAGGTTACTGATCCACGAGAAACAATCTTACGCTCACTACTTTCATACTTGTAAACCAATATTGTATAGTGGGTAGATCTTAAGCATTGGGCAATAATCTTAGTGATAAATCACAGTTTGTGATAAAGCTTATTAGAAGCATTATGTTTCACTACTATTAAGAGATAATTTTGTAAGTGTTCCTTGAGAGACCAGTTGGGTCAGATTTTTCAAGAGGGCTAGGACTAGTTGAGTCTTAGAGGTGTTAGTCACTTGCAGTTGGCTTGTGCATTGTATTGTTAGTCACAACAGTTTGATTGTGCATTTGTAATCAGTTTGATTATAATGGATTAAGTCCTCGTTGAGAGAGGCGAAATCACCTTGGCGAGTGAATTGGAGTAGTTTGAGTTTCAAACGAACCAGGATAAAAATACATGTGTCCTTCCATTAGTATTGCGCGAGAAAAAAGAAAAATTTATTCAACCCCCCCCCCCCCCCTTTCTAAGTGTTTTCTCACCCTTCAATTGGCATCAGAGCTCTAGTTCTTGGTGCAAACACCTAACAGTGTCAGAAAAAGATCCATAAGGAAAACACTATGGCAACTGAACAAAACAACAACAATTGCACCAAACCTCATGTGTTTGATGGAGAAGACTTTGAATACTGGAAGGATAGACTATAAAGTTTCTTTCTAGCTCATGATGTTGATCTATGGGATTTGATCCTAGATGAGTACACTCATCCAGAAGACAAAGACGGAAACAAGATTGACAGAAAGAACATGGATAAACAACAGAAGTTAAATTTCAAGAATCACCACAGAGCCAGAAACATCTTTCCGAATGCTATCTCTAAAACTGAATATGAGAAAATCACCAACAAAGATACAACAGATGACGATGAATCAGACTCTGATTCAGAATCAAAAGAGGTATTCTCTGAATTTTCTAGAACTGAACTTGCTGAAAGCTTATCTGAACTTCTTGAAAACTACAGTAAACTCAAAATCAAATACAAGAAACTCAAAAAGAATCTTGCATCTGATTTTGAGAAACTTGAAATAGAAAACTCTGAACTTAAAGAAAACATTTTTAAACTTAAAGAGGAAGTTCAAAAATTTCAAAAGATCTCTACTTCAGATTCTGCTTCAAGTTCAAAATATATTCTTAAAGAATATGACTCTAGTTTTCAAACGTTTCTTGCTAAAAGCATAGATAGAAGCAGAATGGCTTCAATGGTCTATGGTGTTAGTGTAAATGACAGAAGAGGTATTGGATATAAAGCTTCCAAAGAGAAAGAAATATATAAACCTAAGCCTGTTGAGGAAATGGTTATCACATATAAACCACTACACAAACAATTTAGTTTTGGGCACACACATGATATCAAATACACTTCTCACTCTGAAAATTCTTATGCAAAATAAAAGTTCAACCAGAACTTTAGAAACTCTAACCAAAAAGGACCCAAAAAGAAATGGGTACCTAAGGAGAAAATAATCTATGTTGCAGATGTCCTTAACAGCTCAGTTGAAACACCGGTCATGGTACCTGGACTTTGGATGCTCGCGACATATGATGGGAAGAAATTCTATGTTCCAAAGTCTGAAACTTAAATCTGGAGGAGATGTCAAATTTAGAGGAAATCAAAAAGGGAAGATTATTGGTTCCTGAACCATTGAAAACAGTGACCTTCCTTCTATAACTAATGTTCTGTTAGTAGAAGGATTAGCGCATAACTTGTTGTCCATAAGTCAATTAAGTGATAACGGTTATGACATAATCTTTAATCAAAAATCTTGTAGAGCTGTTAGTCAAAAATATGGAACAATCCTTTTTACTGGCAGGAGAAAGAACAACATCTATAAAATTAATCTTTTTGATCTTAAATCTCAAAATGTAAAATGCCTTATGTATGTTAGCGATGAGCAATGGGTCTGGCACACAAGATTGGGACATGTTAGCATGAGAAGAATATCTCAAATTAACAAACTCAATATGGTCAGGGGACTTCCCAATCTGAAGTTCAACTCAGAATCTCTTTGTGAAGCATGTCAGAAAGGAAAATTTCCAAAACCTTATTTTAAGTCAAAAATGTTGTTTCTTCCTCTAGGCCGTTGGAACTTCTTCACATTGATCTGTTTGGACCAGTTAAAACAGCATCTATCAGAGGCAAGAAGTATGGATTGGTCATTGTTGATAACTACAACAGATGGACATGGGTTAAGTTTTTAAAACACAAGGATGAGTCACATTCTGTGTTCTTCGACTTCTGCATCCAAGTGCAAAATGAAAAGGATTTTAGAATCATAAAAGTTAGAAGTGATCATAGAGGAGAATTTAAAAACCATTATTTTGAAAAGTTTTTTTTAAAGAAAATGACATTTCTCATGATTTCTCTTGTCCTAGAATTCCCCAACAAAATGGAGTTGTAGAACGAAAGAATAGAACTTTGCAAGAAATGGCCAGAACCATGATTAATGAAACTAATATGGCTAAACACTTATGGGCAGAAGCAGTGAACACAGCATGTTATATTTAAAATAGAGTCTCTATAAGACTTATTCTTGAAAAGACTCCTTATGAATTATGGAAAAACAGAAAACCCAACATTTCATATTTCCATCCTTTTGGATGCACTTGCTATATTCTGAATACTAAAGATAATCTGAACAAGTTTGATTCTAAGGCACAAAAGTGATTTCTGCTTGGATACTCTGAACGCTCAAAAGGCTATAGGGTATACAACACATAAACTATGATTGTGAAGAATAAATCAAAGTCAGATTTGACGATAAGCTTGGTCAGCAAAAGCCAAAGCAGAATGAAAATCCTACAGGTACAGAAGATCATCTTACAAACTCTGAAGAGTCAAAAGCAAAGGACATCTCAGAAGACCCTCATATTGAAAACTCTCTGGAAAATCTAAGAATTTCTGAACAGCCCTCACAGAATAAATTTCCCAGAGTCACATCAGCACATCCAGAAAACGTGATCATTGGAAAGAAAGAAGATCCCATCAGAACAAGATCCTCTTTCAGAAACATTGAAGAATCGATGTTTGGTTTGGTCTCTCTAATTGAACCAACCTCAATAGAGGAAGCTCTGTAAGACATCGATTGGATCCTAGCTATGTAAGAAGAACTAAATCAATTTTCAAGAAATGATGTGTGGGATCTTGTTCCAAAGCCCAACGGATTCAATATCATAGGAACAAAATGGGTATTCAGAAAAAAGTTGAATGAGCAAGGAGAGGTTGTTAGAAACAAGGCATCTGATTGCACAAGGTTATAGTCAACAAGAAGGAATTGATTATAATGAAACCTTTGCCCCAGTCGCCAAGTTAGAATCAATTAGGTTGTTAATTTCTTTTGTTGTTCAACACAACATCTCATTATATCAAATGAATGTTAAAAGTAATTTTTTAAATGGTTACATAGAAGAAGAAGTTTATATCCACCAACCTCCGAGTTTTGATGACTCAAAATTTCCAGAACATGTTTTTAAACTGAAAAGGTCTTTATACGGTCTGAAACAAGCTCCCAGAGCTTGGTATAACGTCTGAGTAAATTTCTTTTAGAAAAGAATTTTACCAGAGGGAAAGTGGACACTACCTTATTCAGAAAAAAATTTAAAAATGACATTTTAATCTGTCAAATATATGTAGATGATATTATTTTTGGAACCTCTAATGTCTCTCTTGGAAGAGAATTTGCTGAGTCTATGCAAGCTGAATTTGAGATGAGCATGATGGGATAACTGAAATTCTTTTTGGGAATTCAAATTAATCAAACTCCAGAAGGTACTTACATGCATCAAACAAAGTATGTTAAAGAACTTCTGAAGAAATTCCAGCTATCAGAAAGTAAAGAAGCGAAGACACCAATGCATCCTACATGCGTTCTGGGAAAAGATGAGGTAAGTAAGAAAGTAGATCAAAAACTCTACAGAGGTATGATTAGATTTCTTCTCTATCTGAATGCATCTAGACTAGATATATTATTCAGTGTATGTTTATGTGCAAGATTCCAATCAGATCCTAGAGAATCTCACTTAACTGTTGTTAAGCGAATTCTGAGGTATCTGAAAGGTACTACTAACCTTGGACTATGTTACAGAAGATCCAAAGATTTTAAACTAGTAGGTTATTATGATGCTGACTTTGCTGGAGATAGAATAGAACATAAAAGCACATCTGGAAGCTGTCAGTTTATGGGTGATAATATCATCTCATGGTACAACAAGAAGCAAGCAACTATTGCACTATCAACCACTGAGGCTGAATATATATTTGTTGTTGGATGTAGCACTCAGATGATCTGGATGAAGAGCCAGCTAGAAGATTATCATCTATACGAAAGTAAGATTCCTATCTTCTGTAATAATACCTCTACTATTTGTCTTTCAAAAAATCCCATCTTACATTCTAAGGCAAAACATATAGAAATTAAACATCATTTCATAAGGGACTACATTCAGAAAGGTATCCTTAGTTTAAACTTCATAGACACGGACCATAAATGGGCTGATATTTTCACAAAACTCCTTTATGAAGATAAATTTAAATTCATTCTGAAAAACATCAGTATGGAATTTTGTCCTGAATGAAATTTTTTCCTCCATATGTGTCTCCAGAATGTTCTGAAATGAATGTTATGATTAACTACTCTTCAGAAGTGAGAAGAGGAGTTACATCAGAAGCCATTCAACATGTTCTGAAATGTGTCTAAGGTTTCATTACACGAATGGCTCAGAAGTTCATTATATTAAACCAGTCGTCACACGCTATCCTCAGAAGTTGAACGCGTGTTTCAACTTTGAAAGGTCATGCATGCGTGCGCTGCTATTGAGACGCCGTTCCTAGGTAACTGTTCAGATTTGATAAAATATCACGCCTCTCCTAAATGTCATATTTCATTAATTGCTAGTAATGATTTTTTTTATTTCAATCGTTCAAAATTCATTATTGGTTTTATTACCCAAAAATTTGCTCAAGCTATAAATACCTTGCAAAATTCCCCTCTTTTACTTTTTACTCTCTATCTCTAAGTTTCAATCGCCTCTGCGTTTTTGTGCAAACTCTCTCTATTTTTTTTCAAATCCTAGTTTTAATTGTTTTAGTTTCCCTGTTGTTTTTTGTTTTGTACCTCTGTCCATTTTGAATCTTCAATATACAATCTTTTTGAGTCTTTTTATTTTTATTACTTTTTGATTATGACAAAAAGGGGGAGAAAATAAGATTTTGATCTGATACATGATAACAGTTATGGGACTAAGTCTCAAACATTTCTAACAAAATACAAAGCTCTATTATGTTTAAGAGATATGCAGGTACCTCAAGACTCTGAAAGACTGTGCTCTGAACATCATCTGGAAAAGAATTGCTAAAAGAACTCTGAAAGAAAAACGTCTCAAAGCTCTGAAGAACAAAATCTCAGAAAGTTTCCCTTATGCTCTTAAACTCTTCAATTAATTTTTCAGAAGGAGATTATCAATCTCATGGGGAGATTCTCACTCTTGCATAATTTTTTTTTTTCAAAATCTGAATTGTTTTTGTCATCATCAAAAAGGGGGAGATTGTTAGAACAAAGTTTGGTTCTAATCATATCTTAGAGTTTTGGTGATAACAATGAAATAAATTTTGTAAAATATACTTTATACTCTGATGTGTACGTTCTCTAGATACATATGATATTCTGACTCATGCATATCAAAAGAGAAACATCATTTTACGCAAGACAAAGCTAACTCAGAAGGAAGCACTACAAGGCAAACTCTGATGGAAAAGCAATACTAAGCAAACTCTGATTACGCTAGCTGAAGCGAAGATCTAAAAAGAAGCACGCTGAAAGCAACATCTGATAATGCAAGCTGAAGCAAACTTTGATGAACGTAAAGTGAAGAATACTCTGATAGAAGAATAATTAAAGTAAACTCTGAAGTGGCAACTCTGCATGCAAACTCTTAAACTTCCAAAGACAAGTTCTGACAGTACCGTTGGTCATTAAATTCTAAGACGACTAACGCACTCAAGTGGTACTACGTACGAGAACATTGGAAACATAAAGACCAAGCCAACATGCTTCATTAATGCACACACTCTCTTCAAGGCAGTAGTGGTCAAGACTGAAAGCTATATATAAAAGATCAATTATTTCAAAGAAAGGTTACTGATCCACGAGAAACAGTCTTACACTCACTGTTTTCATACTTGTAAACCAATATTGTATAGTGGGTAGATCTTAAGCATTGGGCAATAATCTTAGTGATAAATCACAGTTTGTGATAAAGCTTATTATAAGCATTCTGTTTCACTACTATTAAGAGATGATTTTATAAGTGTTCCTTGAGAGACCAGTTGGGTCATGTTTCTCAAGAGGGCTAGGACTAGTTGAGTCTTAGAGGTGTTAGTCACTTGCAGTTGGCTTGTGCATTGTATTGTTAGTCACAACAGTTTGGTTGTGCATTTGTAATTAGTTTGATTATAGTGGATTAAGTCCTCTTTGAGAGAGGCAAAATCACCTTGGCATGTAATATAATTTCGTCCAACTCAACTAATTCATTCATCATCATTTCCCAATATAATGCAGTTAGGATTTCGTTTTGTCTCTGAATTCGAACTGATTGCAGATGAATTTCTACTGGCAACACTGCATCATGACCAAATGTGAGTTGGAAAGGCGTAGTGTTAGTAGCTTCCTTAGGAGATGTTCTACAAGCCCATAATATTTGGTCCAGAGTTTTGTGCCAGTTTCTTGGCTTCTTGTCAATATGCTTCTTGATTAATCCTATTATTACTTTATTTGCTGCTTCGACTTGTCCGTTTGCTTGAGCATAATATGGTGTTGATGTTAGCAATCTAAACCCAATTTCTTGGGCAAATCCTTGCATCTTTCTACCAGTAAATACAGAGCCTTGGTCTGTAGTTATGCTCTCTGGCAATTCGAACCTATAGATAATGTGCTTTTGTATAAATTCAATAATTGCCTCTTGATCAGCAACTACCAAAGGTATAGCTTCGATCCATTTGGTAAAATAATCTATTCCCACCAAGATATATTTCTGTCCTTTGGACGAAGCAGGATTTATTTCTCCTATCAAATCCAATGCCCATCCTCTAAATGGCCATGGTTTGATGATCGAATGCAACTCACTTGCAGGGGCATGTTGAATTCCTGCATGTTTCTGACATTCTTCACATCCTTTAGCAAAGTCTATGCAATCTTTGAGCATGCTAGGCCAATACAAGCCGTATCGAAACAACAACCATTTCATCTTATGGCCTGCTTGATGTGCCCCACATGCCCCATTGTGGACTTCAGACAATGCTAAGTATGCCTCACTTTCTCCTAGGCATTTCAATAATACACCCTCTTGGGTCTTTTTAAACAATTCGTTCCCCATGAGGAGATATGACAATGCTCTATATTTTGTTTTTCTATCCACCTTTAAAGTTGGGTATGCTAAATAACTCTTCAATGGACTTCGCCAATCTGCATCTGACAAAGTATTTATGGCTAATATTTCGAATCCCTGTTTCTCAGCATATCCCAATCTCATACTTTCCAGATCCGATGGTGTGAATCTAGTAGCCATAACTCTTCCCCTTAATTCGACCAAATCCTTAAGGTTCTTGGTAGACACTTTATAACCTGAAGCCAACTGCGCTAAGTCATTTGCTTCTTGGTTTTCTATTCTTGGTATGTGTTGAATATCCATGTATTCAAATTTCCTTAATAGCCTATTGACTATGATGAAGTATACCATTAAATTTTCCTTTATGCATTTGTATTCCTTTGTGATTTGTTTGACCACTAATTCAGAGTCTCCTTTAATTTCGACTCTGGTTGCCCCCAATTCCAACAAAGCTTCAAGTCCAACAATGAGCGCTTCATACTCAGCTTCGTTGTTCGAACAACGAGGACCATCTAATTTATACTTGAATTTTGTTGGAATTTCTTCAGGAGAAATCAGAAGGACTCCAACACCACTCCATTCCTATGGGTTGAACCATCAAAGTACAATTTCCATGGTTGCATTTCGATGTAACTCATGATCGTCTGCTCAACCAACGAATGGTCCACAATGAAGTCAGAAATCACTTGACCTTTCATAGCTTTTAAAGGCATGAAAGTCAACGAATATTCTGTTAAGGCTAAAGCCCACTTGCCAACTCTGCTATGCATTATTGGTTTTGAAAGCATATGTTTAATGACATCGAAATAAGATGAAACATAAACATCAACAGGTTTTATATAATACTTGAGTTTCATACAAGAGAAATACAAACAGAGACATAGCTTTTCTAAATTGCTATATCTGGTCTCTGCATCATTTAGCACTCTACTTAAATAGTATATGGCTCTTTCGACGCCATTGCTATCCTCTTGTGCTAGCATACTACCTATACTAGCTTCAGAGGCAGATATGTACAATCTCATGGGCTTCCCCCATGATGGTGGAGACAAAATAGGAGGCTGAGAAAGATATTCTTTTATTCTGTCAAACGCCTCCTGGTGAGCTTCGTTCCATTCGAAGGCTTGACCTTGCTTTAGACGAAGTAACGGAGAGAACACTTGGGTTCTTCCACTCAGGTTCGAGATGAATCTTCTGAGGAAGTTAATTTTCCCTAACAGAGATTGCAACTCCCTTTTTGACGCAGGTGCTTTCGTCTCCATTATGGCTTTGGTTTTGTTCTGGTTGATTTCGATTCCTTTCTTGTGAACCACAAAACCAAGAAAATCTCCAGCCTTATTGTTCTGATGAATTTGCAACGCAGCAACCTTTCGATCTCAGCTTTAATTTTTGTGAGAACCGCTGGTGCGAATCTTCTGGGAGTTTGTTTGATGGGCCTCTTGCCATCTTTGATTGGCAGTCTGTGTTCGACCAATTCCCTCTTTAAACCAGGCATCTCGTCATAATCCCATGTGAAGCAATCTTTGTTTTCCTTAAGGACTTCGATCACTTCCTTCTTGAGGCCTGGGCTAAGTTTAGCACTTATGTAGGTTACTCTTTTTGTTTTTTCATCCCCTAAGTTGACTTCTTCGAGTGGATCCTGTGCCAACATTTTGGCACCTGAGTTTATGGGATCCCTTTCGAAGCCTAAGGGTTCTTTATCATAGATGGCATCCAACCTTTGATCCATCTCAAACTCTTTGAAGGGTGAGCATTTCGAACCCTCCCCACTGACTTCGTTCGTCTTTATAGTTGATTTATTTATTTCAGCCTCTAAGGCCGCTTTTGATTCGTTCTCAGCCATATAGGCCGAAATCCTTTCGAAAAAGGTAGACTCAGTCATGGCTAAGGTTGTCGAAGTCCCAGCCTGCTGGCCATTTTTGTATAGTGCTTTCGACTTCCTCTTCTTCACTGATTATTGTTCTATCCCAGTAAAGGCCATCATGACGAAGGGTCATGTAGTAGTGGGCGTTTCTAGTTTCATTAATCTCATCATTTGGAACACATGGAGCAATCTTTGCCAGATTTTTATCATAATCCCTTTTGTCAACCAAATTGACAGTTGACATAAAGTAACTCTGGCCTGCTTCGATGTTTTCCACGATTCCATCATCTCTCCACAGAACTAGTCGCTGATGCATTGACGAAGGAACTGCCCCCACGCCATGGATCCACTCTCTTCCCAGCAGTAGGTTATAGTTGGCTTTGGCTTCGATCACCATAAACATGGTGGGCCTACAGCTTGAGCCTATTGTCAATTCCAACTGGACCACCCCCAGTGTTTTGCCCACTTTTCCTTCATAATTGGACAGAACCATGTTATGGGGCTTGATGTCTCCTTCGCGGATCTCTAATCTTTTTAGCATGAAATGGGGTATCAAATTGACTGCAGCACCCCCATCCACTAGAACTTTGTTCACGCCATGGACACCAACTTTCGCCCGAATGAAAAGTGGCTTGAGATGGTTCTTCATTGCAGGTTCTGGACGTTCGAAGAACGCATTTTGTTCCTCAACAGCTCCATTGTCCATCACGTAGTAGCACACGGGCCTATGTTTCATCAAATCTGTGGTGTCTTCCTCCTCATATTCGTTGATTTCGGTTTCCTGCCCAAATTCGCAGGGAAGCACAGACACCACGTTACAGTTCAAGTTGAATGAAGACTCCCCCTCCGATTCGAAGTTATCTGTTATCATATCTTCGTCCTCTTCCGGGCCTGGAGTGTATTCCTTTGGTTCATCGCGTTGTTCTTCAGAGAAGAGCCTCCTATTGACTGGAGGTTTATCTTCAGTTTGATTTTTTGGTTTGTTGGTGCTAGACTCACCTTGGTTTTTCGTTGAAGTACCCCCTTTGTTTGCCACAGCTTCTCTCTCATCCTTTCGAATCCTTTGATGTCTGCGCCACTGGGATCTTGACATGGGGTTCCTTCCTTTGTAATTTTCTAATCTCACTTCTTCTCTTTTTGCTGTGTTGAATTGCCTCCTGTATGTCACAGCATGGCGTGCATTTCGCTCAACGTTTCTCCATCTATCTTTGCCTTTGTCATTTCTGACCTGTAACCATCTATCGGTTGGCACTTCAGCAGGGAGTTTGAAAGTCACTCTTCGAGCAGCCTTGGGGTGAGGGCTATCAGGCCTTCGCTGTTTGTGTCTGCTGTCGAAACGTGGGCCCATCTGGGCAGTTTCTTGATGGTTCCAGCAAGGGGCGAAGGGAATCGTTTCGAAGGCCCTGGCCATGCTTTGGTCATACACAGCAGAACACCTTGGGCAAATCAAGCACTTGGTTGCCCCTTTGTAGCAGCGAAACACAAACTCCAGCAAACTTTCCCCAGCCTTGGGATAACACCTAAAAAGCTGGTTATCCTGGCGCCAATTGTTGCCAGTTCGAGCCCTCTGTACCCTTTCGAAATTCGCAGCAATTCTTTGATTGCAGAGGATGCTGCACCTAGGGCACAATATCATGCCTGAATCTCCTTTGTGGCATGTCATGAGATAATCTTTGAGACTAGCATCTCCAGTGTGATTATCCCCCATTCTATACTTTTCTTTTTCTAAGTATTTTTCCACTTCCTCCATCTCAGAGCGAGGTCTTTCCATATCCACCATATTTATTTCCACATCCCCCTCTTTAGCTTCATCATCACCCCATCCTGTGGGCTTTATATCCTCAATCTGAACCTTCGAACTCTCTGGGGCAGAATATTTGACCAAATAGTCAAATTTTCCACTGGGTTCCCCTAGAGTGTCCCATATTTCCTTCTGAGGGGAAATTGGCTGCGTGATTTGGACTTTCTCCAATTCCAGCCTCAAGCCTTCAGTGACTTGTGTTAATCCTTCGTTTTGATTTCCCTGGCCTTCAGTAGCCTGGGTTTCTCCTGCAACAGCTACAGGTGCAGCAATCGAAGTCTCTGGCGTATTCTGGATGTCTTCAATGACCTCCTCGCTGACTTCGACCATCACCCAGTTTTCAACTCCAGTACCCTTCTCTCCTGTTAGGGCGTCGCTTTGATCAGTTTCCACCATGTTGACCTCTCCAATGCATGCAGGCTCGGAGTAGTTGGTGTCTGCGACGTCCAAGGGATCTTCGTCCACTTTCATCTTGACCTTATCAGCAAACTTTAGTCTGCCATCTTTGATCGCGTTTTGAATCAGGTCCCTGAAAAGAAAACATTGTGAGGTCTTATGGCCTAGGAAACTATGATATTTGCAAAATCCCCTCTTCTTTCTCTGATCCAAAGGAGGTATTTTGACATTTGATGGCACAATTAGTTGGCCATCTTTGACAAGTAAGTCAAAAATCTCGTCACATTTAGTGACGTCGAAGGTATAAACCTTCTTTGGAAATTTGTCACTTTTTTCATTTTCAACAATATCTTTCCCTTTTGTGGGAACTAACATTTTGCAGGAATAAGGCGGGGCCTGTTTTAATTCAGCGAGGTCAATTTCGACCTCTTCGAATTCGAATTCAGGATATTCTTCTGCTTCCTCAGTCCCAACATAGGAAATCCTTTCTTTCTTGCTATTCTTAAAGACTCTGGCTTTTTCGGCCTTTAGTCTTTCGACCTGTCGAACCCTATCGGCTAACTGAGCCATGTCCCTCAAATACTGAGTGTCTAGTTTCTTTCGAATAGAATAATCCAAGCCACCAGCGGCCATTTCGACTAACTCATGTTCAGGCACTACTGTGTAACATCTGGATTTCAAAAGCCTAAATCTATTCAAATAATCATCTATGGGTTCGGTGAACTTTCTCTTAACACTGGCCAGTTCCTTCAAACTTATTTTCGACTGTCCCATGTAGAATTGTTCATGGAATAATCTCTCTAAGAGAGCCCAAGTGTCAATAGACCCAGGAGGCAAAGTGGTAAACCATGTGAAGGCGTTTTTTGTCAAGGAACTTGGGAAGTATTTGATCCTGAGATCTTCATTATTGGCTATATCTCCCGCTTCAGTTAGATATCTCGCTATGTGTTCGACTGTTGACTCATTGGTATCCCCAGCGAACTTTGTAAATTTAGGGACTTTATATCCCCTTGGTAAATCAGTATGCATTATGCAATCCAATATAGGAGAAGCATAATTTGGCCTCCCCATTCCTGTGTTGAGGCCATTCTGGGCCATGACCCTCTCTATCATGGTGGTTAGGTTGTTTTCTGCCAAGATGTTATCGTTTCGAATTCTATGAACGACGGCATCGGCATCTTGATTTCGACCAACCAAAACAACTCCCCTAGGTTGTTCTTCTCGAAACTCTGGGGCTTCTAGCCTTTCGACCCTTGCCCCTGGTTCCATAGTTTCCCTATGTGGGCCCGGGATTATTGGGGCTTCTAACCTTGGTGTCCTGGCCCCTAAGTTAACTTCTTCTCTGGGTGGTCTATAAATTGGGTCGTTAGCAATTTGTTCTATAACAGGCGTGTTTGTTCGAAATCTCGCCTGATTCTGCCTACGCCTTTCTGTGGGAGCGAAGAAATCTGCTATTCGACTCATATTGTCAGCGTTTTCCCTGTTTGTCACAGTCACATTTTGCACTATTGGGGCAAATATCTCCTGCATGGTTTGTGCTAACACCCCTATCATATTATGGTTACTGTCATCCATCAATTGCCTAAAAGCCAACTGGTTGTCTGTGGTTAGGATAGGCATTGTGCTATAACCCACCGACCCTTGGTTATTTGTCATAAACTGATTCGCCCCAGACCCAGACCCTAGTTGTGGAGATGAATTCGATGTGGAATTGTGTAAACCTGCCATAAAAGACGTTGGCATTCCATAAGAGGAATTTCTGGTTCTATTCCCATCGAAACCGGGTGGTCTAGTTAATGGGGTGGCGAAATGGGATTGTATCCCTGATGGTGGAACGAATCCCCCAGGGTAGCCAATAGTTCCAGTATTTCCTAAGATCGAACTATTAGTTGATATGCCACTTACTCCATTGGTGGCTATGTTACTGGTCGAAGATGCAACAGACTGTGCATTCGAAGGGATTACATTAGATGTTCCGATCGAAGTGGACGCGTTAGTTCCTGTTGCATGTGGGCCACTTTGGTCCCCTTGTTGATTGTCTGAATTAGACATTTTGTCCAAACGTTTTCTTCTGGATAAAGGTTGGTTGCTGTTGGTTATCTTACCACTTCTCAGGTTCATAATACAGCAAACTTCTTAGGTTCCAACGTTTTTTGTAATGGTTATGTCTCAACAATCCTTAATTTTGATATCCAATTATTGGTCCCACCGGGTGTGCCAATTTGTTTCCAGTGATTTCTGGTAAACAACCGCTAGTCTTCCAAACTATCGAATAATCTTTCTGACTGTTATTCAATTCCTCTGGTAACTCACAGGATCGACTAGATTGATCCTAGGACTCCTTGGATATTAAGGTTACTCTCACAATCGAACAGATATTCATGGTTGATATTGTATACGTGTTTGGCTTATTTCGATCTCTCTCTAAAAGTCTAAAGATGTAATCAAAATGTGTGTAAAAACTAAATTACATGAATAAATGCTAATTGTAATGCTTAATTGTAAAGACATATAAAACTGCATAAAAATGAAGTAAATGGTTTCGACTTACAAAACAGTTAATATAAATGATTTCTGGAGCGTAAAATTTTGAAATATGAAGAAAGCGTTTAATGCAAGAAATCTGTAAATGATTTTAAGTAAACATATGCGTTCGAAGGATAAGACTTGAAGGTAAAGGTATGGAAAATATGACAGTTTTCTGAAATATAAAGTGCTCGAAATATAAAGAAAACATTAAAATGTAAAACTTTGAAGAAGAGATTTCGAAGTGAAAAGACTGTAAATAAGAAAACTTGTAAATGTTGTTTGACAAAAGGAATAGAGGAAAGTATTGGAAATGGTAAAAGGTTTTCATTAAATCATAAATACATGGTGCTATCATACATACATTTCTCTTGCATTCGTTTCCCTTGCCATGTGGTAGTTTGGATGTTACTGAGTATTTTGTATAATAGATATGACACCCGAAATCCTAATACTAAGACTTCTATTTATACTAATTCGACCATAACGGTCTTGCTATAGGATTATGCCACGTTTCGAACATGCAGGACAATGCTTCTTTCATCTTTCCACGTGTCCCCAAATGCTCCAACACATAACTTTCAAACTTTGAAAGTCCCGCTTCCATTTGAATTTTAAATGCTTTGGTGTTTCTCCGTTTCGAACGCTCTTCCCAGACACATCCTCGCTGTTGTTTCGAGACTCCTTTAGATATGTTCCCATAATTGCCGCTCGAAGCTCCAAGCTTTGACACACTTATTCGAAACACTGCTTCTGCTACTTCGAAATATGACGTTTAATTCCATTTCGATCAAAAACGTTTAACTCATTTGGCTTCTAAATAACATTATCAAAATCTTCAGCCAACAAATTGCCCCTTTAAAATATGTATTTCGATTCCTCTGAGAAATACCTATTTTAAACACCTACACAAGATTTTGATAGGACTTTCGAATCATCATAACATTTAATGCATTTGACTCCAGTCACATCAATCATAGCACCTTTTGGATTCCTTAACCGCCCGGAGCCACTTCACAGCGTGGTGCAGTTATAAATAATGATTATCTTTTAAATCACGCCTATTACCTATGTTAACTTCACGCCACCTCTTCATCACACCAACCCATGATCTCCACGTATCACACCTCTATTCGGTGGATGCTTAAACTTCCCCATTATAAAACATCAACTTAATCTTCTTCTTTTCTTTTCACACTCTAAATCTTTCACACTCTGAATCTTTTACCCTCCTTCTCTCATAAAACAATCTAAGCTTTCAAACATCTTTCAAAATGTCTTCTTCTACTTCATCCCAACTCAAGAAAGTCTCCAAGAAGAAAGGAAAAACTACAGGAGCTACCATGGAAAGTAAAATTATCACCACCCAAGGCCAATCTGCTCTTGCCCCTCAGATGATTTCCAAAGAAAAAGAAATGCTGTATGCGTCACAGGTGCTCATTCCTACCCACGTTGCTGGTAAGAGGTTAGCTTTAAATGGTCCTCTTACGGTTTTTGAAATATTAAAGGACACCAGGACGATTTTCCCAGTTTGTTATAGCTTCAAACCCTTATTTAACAAAATGGACGCCCCTAAGGCAGTAGAATCTCCTAGTTCAAATACCATAGAAACTCCAACTGTTCCTCCCAAGGACCCCTTTGTTTTGGATTATGTAAAAAGCAATTTTAAGCCATTTCGATCTTGCCCTACTTCTGACATTGCTTATCAAAATTGGTTCACGAAAGTAGAGGCTAAGAAATCCCAGCAATGGGAAGAATTATGCATCTATAACCTGATTAAGTTATCGAAACCTGGTTTCACCTACAGCCACCCTCTGCTATTCGCGTCCCTTTATTTCTGGGACAGTACCTATAACACTTTCCATCTCCCAGGTGGAATGATCACCCCAACCTTCTTCGACATAGCGGCCATCACTGGGCTGTCGCCAGTGGGAGAAACTTATATACCCGACAACGAAGAGCACTCAAGCATAATTGACTTCGAAGTCAAGCTAGCCAGTTTTTCCAAATTTATCAGTCATTATCATGCTGAAGGGGACAATGTATCTGACGTAGAGCACATTGCTTTCCTAACCTTGTGGCTGTCAAGATACGTTTTCTGTAGTAGATCCCTACAGGTAGCTAGTAGGTTCATTCCTCTAGCTAGGGATTTGCATGAAAATCGAAAAGTGTGCCTAAGTGAACTACTCTTAGTTGACCTCTATGAAAGCCTGAGGTCAGCCGTTTCGAGCCTCAAATCCCACACCTCTAAAAATATTTTATTGGTTGGCCCATTTTGGTTACTCCAACTATGGCTAAATGCCATGTTTGAACCCTCCTTATCAACCGCCAACACCATTGATGAGCAAGATTCTGAGATAAGTGATAGGATAGTCGAAGGCACTAGGCTTCGAAGATTAACTCCTAATGATGACAAAGATGACTTCAAAGTTCAATTCTCGAAGTACATCATGATATTCTCCAAAAGGCACAAGTTCGAAGAGAGCATGGTGCCTTTTGCTTCGAGGGCTCATGGACCTTCTTGGTTCACCATGTCTCTCTCAGAAGCTATCAAGAGTAAGGAGATTCAGGATGTATGGAGAGCTTTCTTGCTGCCTAGACTCATTTCTTCAAGGATAACCCCAGCCAAGAACCAAATTTTTCTCTTTGCCTACCAACCAAACTTCGTTTCGAGGCAGTTTGGCTTATGCCAACTGATTCCTGAACCTTTGTTCCAAACTGAGAGCGCCATCACTTCTGGACGAACTTTCAAGGCAAGGGAAGCCAAAATACAGCAAGAACAATATCAAGGCTTTGCCCAATTTGAGCTGATAACCTTCGAACCTACCCATCTCGCAGCTAAAGGATTTCTGGAGTGGTGGATTAAGTTTTATCAAACTTATATGTTCGATACACTTACAATTCGACAGAAACTAATTGATGCCTTCAATGTGCAGGTACCAGCAAAGAAAGGTATGTTTACTCATGCCAAAGAGATTAAAGCTTTCCAAAATTATTTTGAAACTACTTACGACCCCACGCGCTTGGACTCCACTGTGCATCAAGCAGCTGAGACCTTGAAGGAAAAATTTAAACAAAAAGTTTCTAAGTTAAAACTTCCTTCAGGGGTGTCACCTGAGGATAGGTATAGGTTGGCATTCGAAATGCATCCACCTAAATTTCCCAGATTACCTACCTCAGAACTGGCTCTGGCTTGGTTTCCCCCATATCCATGGTGGTTTACTTGCAAAGAGATGTTCAAATATCTTCAAAGGAAACCAAAGCCATCTGAGACTGTGACATGGGCTCGATACTGGCTTCATGATTTCCCAGGACACCTTCGATACGACCTTTCTGCCATGTCAATTAAATCTGATCAAGGCACAGGTGCGAATGCTTGGGAAAATCCCAAATGTCTTTTATTTTTCATATCTTTAACCTTTGCTTTAATTGTTTCGATTTTCAGCTATCAGGATAAAGACAGCTGCCTCGAAGTCGAAGGAAGGGAGTGCCTCTCAAGCCTCCATCGAAACTACTGACAAAGTGACTCCACCCGAAACAACTACTACTGCTGCAACCACAACAACAACAATAACACCAACAACAACCAGTGTTCCAATTCCAACGGTAATCACTTAGCCTTGATGTTTCGAATTCACTCAAGCTTTATGGTTTACATCTAACTTTTCGTTAAAATTCTTTCAGACCAACAAGCTTCCTCCTACTACTCCCAAGAAGCGGAAATCAAGCACCACTGGGGAAGACCCCAAGGCTGGAGGAAACTTAAATACTGCTTCGAAGAAGAAGCCAAAGAAAGATACTTCTAAAAGCACTGTTCCGACTAGTGTCTCTGGACTCGATTCCAGGGATGCTGCTCCCTCACCCAAATCCAAAAATCCACCTTCGACCTCCAACCCAACGTTGGAACGTATAGCTAGTAACCTCTCCTCTGAGGGTCCACAGGTAAATTGAACCTCTAAAAATTGTTTCTAATACTAACTTCTTATTACCTTGGTGAATGTTTTTATTTAACATTCTGTTGTTCCTTGCAGAACATCTTGAATCCAGCTTCCACCATTTCGACCTCACCATCCAGAGCTGCTGCTCCGCTCAACTCCTCTCCTCAAGGAGATTCCAGCAACTTTGTCCAAAATAAAGGTTCCTCCAATATGGCGGTTCTGGCTGGAACTTCTGAACAGCAGGATGATCAAGGTACCTCCATTCCTCTGAAAGAGGTAAACGAAACAATACTTCAAACGTCTGCAGAGGATTTGCAAAGGGCTTCTCTTCAAAAGTCCCCTCTTGAAACTCTTCAAGAGGACCCAAAGGACACTCAAACTGAAGAAGAGAAAGCTGATTCTGGGCAAAGAGCCGAAGAATCTGCAGACGAAGAATCTGAGGAGGAAAATGCCAATGACGGTTCGACTGCTGGGACGGAGTCCAACGCAAATAGCAGCGAAAGGGATGGTATCGAAGTGGTAGATTTGGACGAGGATGAAGAAGACCAAGAGCACGAAGCGAATGAAGGGGATGGTAATGCAACCAACGAACCCCTAGAGGTTGAAACAAACGTGGTTCCCCTAAGCGTGGAACTCCCTCAATCCTCTCTGTCTCGAATGACTGACGAGGAACTGGCACTTCTGAGACGAAATGACCCTATTGGGTACATGAAGGCAAAGTTGGCTCAGAGGGACGTCCCACTCGCTAGGGCTGGCACAAGTTCGACCAGCTATCCTCTTCCCACAGATGAAAGAATTGTTCTTCTTAACAAAATTAGGAAAACCATTCTCAATGTGGATATATTTGAAGTGCTTAAGCAAGATAGTACTGCTTGCTATACTATGAAGGAGCTGCTCACAAAGGTCAATCTTTCCACCTGCTCCTTGCCAGTTAGTACTCTCTTGTTCGATCTTCAGAATTTGCTGGACAACGTAACTGGCTACCTTCTCCAAGACGAATCTGCTGCCAAGAAGGTTCAAGAGAAACGCATTGCCATGGATGCCGCTTATGAACAAGCTTCGAAACTCTCTCAAGAAGCTGAGGATCAAGCTATGCATCTGAAGCAGGCGAAAACTGATTATGAGGCTCGAGCTGAGTCCATCCTTCTTTGGGAAAGGCAGATTCTGGAACTTCAACAGAAAGTTAAGGAGGCTAAAGAACAACAACTAGCCTTCGAAACCAATTCTGCTGGTAACCAATTCGAAGAGCTTCTCAACCAGGGGCTTGCAGAAATGGAGACTGCAGAACAACTTAAAGGAGAAGTGGCAACCTTGGAAGGAGCCAGGCGGTTCGCTCAGCAGAAACTTGAATCATTTCGAAGCACTTTTAATCGATTGAAAAATAATTCTTATTTCTAGATTTTGATGTTTATTTGACTATAATTTTGGTTTCTTACATGTAATATTCGAACAACGCCATTTTGGCATTCTATCTTGCCATCTTGGATTTTTATAATATTTTGTTTACGTTGTTACTATTCGAATCTCCCGCAGGCTTGGCTTATATTTCTTTAAATATTTCCCATTAACCTTTAGGACACGTTTATCATCCAAGAGTTCTTCGATTTCGTATGCATTGTTTGAGAACACTTTTAATACTCGAAAAGGTCCTTCCCAATGAGGTGACCATTTACCTAACGCTTTATTCTTCTTGTCCATAGGCAATATGACTCTCCAAACCAAGTCATTAATAATGAATACTTTTTTCTTCACCCTTTTATTGTATGTTCTGGCCACTCTTTCTTTTTGCCTCATCAAAATTTCCAACGCATGTAATCTAATTTCGTCCAACTCAACTAATTCATTCATCATCATTTCCCAATATAATGCAGTTAGGATTTCGTTTTGTCTCTGAATTCGAACTGATTGCAGATGAATTTCTACTGGCAACACTGCATCATGACCAAATGTGAGTTGGAAAGGCATAGTGTTAGTAGCTTCCTTAGGAGATGTTCTACAAGCCCATAATATTTGGTCCAGAGTTTTGTGCCAGTTTCTTGGCTTCTTGTCAATATGCTTCTTGATTAATCCTATTATTACTTTATTTGCTGCTTCGACTTGTCCGTTTGCTTGAGCATAATATGGTGTTGATGTTAGCAATCTAAACCCCATTTCTTGGGCAAATCCTTGCATCTTTCTACCAGTAAATACAGAGCCTTGGTCTGTAGTTATGCTCTCTGGCAATCCGAACCTATAGATAATGTGCTTTTGTATAAATTCAATAATTGCCTCTTGATCAGCAACTACCAGAGGTATAGCTTCGATCCATTTGGTAAAATAATCTATTCCCACCAAGATATATTTCTGTCCTTTGGACGAAGCAGGATTTATTTCTCCTATCAAATCCAATGCCCATCCTCTAAATGGCCATGGTTTGATGATCGAATGCAACTCACTTGCAGGGGCATGTTGAATTCCTGCATGTTTCTGACATTCTTCACATCCTTTAGCAAAGTCTATGCAATCTTTGAGCATGCTAGGCCAATACAAGCCGTATCGAAACAACAACCATTTCATCTTATGGCCTGCTTGATGTGCCCCACATGCCCCATTGTGGACTTCAGACAATGCTAAGTATGCCTCACTTTCTCCTAGGCATTTCAATAATACACCCTCTTGGGTCTTTTTAAACAATTCGTTCCCCATGAGGAGATATGACAATGCTCTATATTTTGTTTTTCTATCCACCTTTAAAGTTGGGTCTGCTAAATAACTCTTCAATGGACTTCGCCAATCTGCATCTGACAAAGTATTTATGGCTAATATTTCGAATCCCTGTTTCTCAGCATATCCCAATCTCATACTTTCCAGATCCGATGGTGTGAATCTAGTAGCCATAACTCTTCCCCTTAATTCGACCAAATCCTTAAGGTTCTTGGTAGACACTTTATAACCTGAAGCCAACTGCGCTAAGTCATTTGCTTCTTGGTTTTCTATTCTTGGTATGTGTTGAATATCCATGTATTCAAATTTCCTTAATAGCCTATTGACTATGATGAAGTATACCATTAAATTTTCCTTTATGCATTTGTATTCCTTTGTGATTTGTTTGACCACTAATTCAGAGTCTCCTTTAATTTCGACTCTGGTTGCCCCCAATTCCAACAAAGCTTCAAGTCCAACAATGAGCGCTTCATACTCAGCTTCGTTGTTCGAACAACGAGGACCATCTAATTTATACTTGAATTTTGTTGGAATTTCTTCAGGAGAAATCAGAAGGACTCCAACACCACTCCATTCCTATGGGTTGAACCATCAAAGTACAATTTCCATGGTTGCATTTCGATGTAACTCATGATCGTCTGCTCAACCAACGAATGGTCCACAATGAAGTCAGAAATCACTTGACCTTTCATAGCTTTTAAAGGCATGAAAGTCAACGAATATTTTGTTAAGGCTAAAGCCCACTTGCCAACTCTGCTATGCATTATTGGTTTTGAAAGCATATGTTTAATGACATCGAAATAAGATGAAACATAAACATCAACAGGTTTTATATAATACTTGAGTTTCATACAAGAGAAATACAAACAGAGACATAGCTTTTCTAAATTGCTATATCTGGTCTCTGCATCATTTAGCACTCTACTTAAATAGTATATGGCTCTTTCGACGCCATTGCTATCCTCTTGTGCTAGCATACTACCTATACTAGCTTCAGAGGCAGATATGTACAATCTCATGGGCTTCCCCCATGATGGTGGAGACAAAATAGGAGGCTGAGAAAGATATTCTTTTATTCTGTCAAACGCCTCCTGGTGAGCTTCGTTCCATTCGAAGGCTTGACCTTGCTTTAGACGAAGTAACGGAGAGAACGCTTGGGTTCTTCCACTCAGGTTCGAGATGAATCTTCTAAGGAAGTTAATTTTCCCTAACAGAGATTGCAACTCCCTTTTTGACGCAGGTGCTTTCGTCTCCATTATGGCTTTGGTTTTGTTCTGGTTGATTTCGATTCCTTTCTTGTGAACCACAAAACCAAGAAAATCTCCAGCCTTATTGTTCTGATGAATTTGCAACGCAGCAACCTTTCGATCTCAGCTTTAATTTTTGTGAGAACCGCTGGTGCGAATCTTCTGGGAGTTTGTTTGATGGGCCTCTTGCCATCTTTGATTGGCAGTCTGTGTTCGACCAATTCCCTCTTTAAACCAGGCATCTCGTCATAATCCCATGTGAAGCAATCTTTGTTTTCCTTAAGGACTTCGATCACTTCCTTCTTGAGGCCTGGGCTAAGTTTAGCACTTATGTAGGTTACTCTTTTTGTTTTTTCATCCCCTAAGTTGACTTCTTCGAGTGGATCCTGTGCCAACATTTTGGCACCTGAGTTTATGGGATCCCTTTCGAAGCCTAAGGGTTCTTTATCATAGATGGCATCCAACCTTTGATCCATCTCAAACTCTTTGAAGGGTGAGCATTTCGAACCCTCCCCACTGACTTCGTTCGTCTTTATAGTTGATTTATTTATTTCAGCCTCTAAGGCCGCTTTTGATTCGTTCTCAGCCATATAGGCCGAAATCCTTTCGAAAAAGGTAGACTCAGTCATGGCTAAGGTTGTCGAAGTCCCAGCCTGCTGGCCATTTTTGTATAGTGCTTTCGACTTCCTCTTCTTCACTGATTATTGTTCTATCCCAGTAAAGGCCATCATGACGAAGGGTCATGTAGTAGTGGGCGTTTCTAGTTTCATTAATCTCATCATTTGGAACACATGGAGCAATCTTTTCCAGATTTTTATCATAATCCCTTTTGTCAACCAAATTGACAGTTGACATAAAGTAACTCTGGCCTGCTTCGATGTTTTCCACGATTCCATCATCTCTCCACAGAACTAGTCGCTGATGCATTGACGAAGGAACTGCCCCCACGCCATGGATCCACTCTCTTCCCAGCAGTAGGTTATAGTTGGCTTTGGCTTCGATCACCATAAACATGGTGGGCCTACAGCTTGAGCCTATTGTCAATTCCAACTGGACCACCCCCAGTGTTTTGCCCACTTTTCCTTCATAATTGGACAGAACCATGTTATGGGGCTTGATGTCTCCTTCGCGGATCTCTAATCTTTTTAGCATGAAATGGGGTATCAAATTGACTGCAGCACCCCCATCCACTAGAACTTTGTTCACGCCATGGACACCAACTTTCGCCCGAATGAAAAGTGGCTTGAGATGGTTCTTCATTGCAGGTTCTGGACGTTCGAAGAACGCATTTTGTTCCTCAACAGCTCCATTGTCCATCACGTAGTAGCACACGGGCCTATGTTTCATCAAATCTGTGGTGTCTTCCTCCTCATATTCGTTGATTTCGGTTTCCTGCCCAAATTCGCAGGGAAGCACAGACACCACGTTACAGTTCAAGTTGAATGAAGACTCCCCCTCCGATTCGAAGTTATCTGTTATCATATCTTCGTCCTCTTCCGGGCCTGGAGTGTATTCCTTTGGTTCATCGCGTTGTTCTTCAGAGAAGAGCCTCCTATTGACTGGAGGTTTATCTTCAGTTTGATTTTTTGGTTTGTTGGTGCTAGACTCACCTTGGTTTTTCGTTGAAGTACCCCCTTTGTTTGCCACAGCTTCTCTCTCAGCCTTTCGAATCCTTTGATGTCTGCGCCACTGGGATCTTGACATGGGGTTCCTTCCTTTGTAATTTTCTAATCTCACTTCTTCTCTTTTTGCTGTGTTGAATTGCCTCCTGTATGTCACAGCATGGCGTGCATTTCGCTCAACGTTTCTCCATCTATCTTTGCCTTTGTCATTTCTGACCTGTAACCATCTATCGGTTGGCACTTCAGCAGGGAGTTTGAAAGTCACTCTTCGAGAAGCCTTGGGGTGAGGGCTATCAGGCCTTCGCTGTTTGTGTCTGCTGTCGAAACGTGGGCCCATCTGGGCAGTTTCTTGATGGTTCCAGCAAGGGGCGAAGGGAATCGTTTCGAAGGCCCTGGCCATGCTTTGGTCATACACAGCAGAACACCTTGGGCAAATCAAGCACTTGGTTGCCCCTTTGTAGCAGCGAAACACAAACTCCAGCAAACTTTCCCCAGCCTTGGGATAACACCTAAAAAGCTGGTTATCCTGGCGCCAATTGTTGCCAGTTCGAGCCCTCTGTACCCTTTCGAAATTCGCAGCAATTCTTTGATTGCAGAGGATGCTGCACCTAGGGAACAATATCATGCCTGAATCTCCTTTGTGGCATGTCATGAGATAATCTTTGAGACTAGCATCTCCAGTGTGATTATCCCCCATTCTATACTTTTCTTTTTCTAAGTATTTTTCCACTTCCTCCATCTCAGAGCGAGGTCTTTCCATATCCACCATATTTATTTCCACATCCCCCTCTTTAGCTTCATCATCACCCCATCCTGTGGGCTTTATATCCTCAATCTGAACCTTCGAACTCTCTGGGGCAGAATATTTGACCAAATAGTCAAATTTTCCACTGGGTTCCCCTAGAGTGTCCCATATTTCCTTCTGAGGGGAAATTGGCTGCGTGATTTGGACTTTCTCCAATTCCAGCCTCAAGCCTTCAGTGACTTGTGTTAATCCTTCGTTTTGATTTCCCTGGCCTTCAGTAGCCTGGGTTTCTCCTGCAACAGCTACAGGTGCAGCAATCGAAGTCTCTGGCGTATTCTGGATGTCTTCAATGACCTCCTCGCTGACTTCGACCATCACCCAGTTTTCAACTCCAGTACCCTTCTCTCCTGTTAGGGCGTCGCTTTGATCAGTTTCCACCATGTTGACCTCTCCAATGCATGCAGGCTCGGAGTAGTTGGTGTCTGCGACGTCCAAGGGATCTTCGTCCACTTTCATCTTCACCTTATCAGCAAACTTTAGTCTGCCATCTTTGATCGCGTTTTGAATCAGGTCCCTGAAAAGAAAACATTGTGAGGTCTTGTGGCCTAGGAAACTATGATATTTGCAAAATCCCCTCTTCTTTCTCTGATCCAAAGGAGGTATTTTGACATTTGATGGCACAATTAGTTGGCCATCTTTGACAAGTAAGTCAAAAATCTCGTCACATTTAGTGACGTCGAAGGTATAAACCTTCTTTGGAAATTTGTCACTTTTTTCATTTTCAACAATATCTTTCCCTTTTGTGGGAACTAACATTTTGCAGGAATAAGGCGGGGCCTGTTTTAATTCAGCGAGGTCAATTTCGACCTCTTCGAATTCGAATTCAGGATATTCTTCTGCTTCCTCAGTCCCAACATAGGAAATCCTTTCTTTCTTGCTATTCTTAAAGACTCTGGCTTTTTCGGCCTTTAGTCTTTCGACCTGTCGAACCCTATCGGCTAACTGAGCCATGTCCCTCAAATACTGAGTGTCTAGTTTCTTTCGAATAGAATAATCCAAGCCACCAGCGGCCATTTCGACTAACTCATGTTCAGGCACTACTGTGTAACATCTGGATTTCAAAAGCCTAAATCTATTCAAATAATCATCTATGGGTTCGGTGAACTTTCTCTTAACACTGGCCAGTTCCTTCAAACTTATTTTCGACTGTCCCATGTAGAATTGTTCATGGAATAATCTCTCTAAGAGAGCCCAAGTGTCAATAGACCCAGGAGGCAAAGTGGTAAACCATGTGAAGGCGTTTTTTGTCAAGGAACTTGGGAAGTATTTGATCCTGAGATCTTCATTATTGGCTATATCTCCCGCTTCAGTTAGATATCTCGCTATGTGTTCGATTGTTGACTCATTGGTATCCCCAGCGAACTTTGTAAATTTAGGGACTTTATATCCCCTTGGTAAATCAGTATGCATTATGCAATCCAATATAGGAGAAGCATAATTTGGCCTCCTCATTCCTGTGTTGAGGCCATTCTGGGCCATGACCCTCTCTATCATGGTGGTTAGGTTGTTTTCTGCCAAGATGTTATCGTTTCGAATTCTATGAACGACGGCATCGGCATCTTGATTTCAACCAACCAAAACAACTCCCCTAGGTTGTTCTTCTCGAAACTCTGGGGCTTCTAGCCTTTCGACCCTTGCCCCTGGTTCCATAGTTTCCCTATGTGGGCCCGGGATTATTGGGGCTTCTAACCTTGGTGTCCTGGCCCCTAAGTTAACTTCTTCTCTGGGTGGTCTATAAATTGGGTCGTTAGCAATTTGTTCTATAACAGGCGTGTTTGTTCGAAATCCCGCCTGATTCTGCCTACGCCTTTCTGTGGGAGCGAAGAAATCTGCTATTCGACTCATATTGTCAGCGTTTTCCCTGTTTGTCACAGTCACATTTTGCACTATTGGGGCAAATATCTCCTGCATGGTTTGTGCTAACACCCCTATCATATTATGGTACTGTCATCCATCAATTGCCTAAAAGCCAACTGGTTGTCTGTGGTTAGGATAGGCATTGTGCTATAACCCACCGACCCTTGGTTATTTGTCATAAACTGATTCGCCCCAGACCCAGACCCTAGTTGTGGAGATGAATTCGATGTGGAATTGTGTAAACCTGCCATAAAAGACGTTGGCATTCCATAAGAGGAATTTCTGGTTCTATTCCCATCGAAACCGGGTGGTCTAGTTAATGGGGTGGCGAAATGGGATTGTATCCCTGATGGTGGAACGAATCCCCCAGGGTAGCCAATAGTTCCAGTATTTCCTAAGATCGAACTATTAGTTGATATGCCACTTACTCCATTGGTGGCTATGTTACTGGTCGAAGATGCAACAGACTGTGCATTCGAAGGGATTACATTAGATGTTCCGATCGAAGTGGACGCGTTAGTTCCTGTTGCATGTGGGCCACTTTGGTCCCCTTGTTGATTGTCTGAATTAGACATTTTGTCCAAACGTTTTCTTCTGGATAAAGGTTGGTTGCTGTTGGTTATCTTACCACTTCTCAGGTTCATAATACAGCAAACTTCTTAGGTTCCAACGTTTTTTGTAATGGTTATGTCTCAACAATCCTTAATTTTGATATCCAATTATTGGTCCCACCGGGTGTGCCAATTTGTTTCCAGTGATTTCTGGTAAACAACCGCTAGTCTTCCAAACTATCGAATAATCTTTCTGACTGTTATTCAATTCCTCTGGTAACTCACAGGATCGACTAGATTGATCCTAGGACTCCTTGGATATTAAGGTTACTCTCACAATCGAACAGATATTCATGGTTGATATTGTATACGTGTTTGGCTTATTTCGATCTCTCTCTAAAAGTCTAAAGATGTAATCAAAATGTGTGTAAAAACTAAATTACATGAATAAATGCTAATTGTAATGCTTAATTGTAAAGACATATAAAACTGCATAAAAATGAAGTAAATGGTTTCGACTTACAAAACAGTTAATATAAATGATTTCTGGAGCGTAAAATTTTGAAATATGAAGAAAGCGTTTAATGCAAGAAATCTGTAAATGATTTTAAGTAAACATATGCGTTCGAAGGATAAGACTTGAAGGTAAAGGTATGGAAAATATGACAGTTTTCTGAAATATAAAGTGCTCGAAATATAAAGAAAACATTAAAATGTAAAACTTTGAAGAAGAGATTTCGAAGTGAAAAGACTGTAAATAAGAAAACTTGTAAATGTTGTTTGACAAAAGGAATAGAGGAAAGTATTGGAAATGGTAAAAGGTTTTCATTAAATCATAAATACATGGTGCTATCATACATACATTTCTCTTGCATTCGTTTCCCTTGCCATGTGGTAGTTTGAATGTTACTGAGTATTTTGTATAATAGATATGACACCCGAAATCCTAATACTAAGACTTCTATTTATACTAATTCGACCATAACGGTCTTGCTATAGGATTATGCCACGTTTCGAACATGCAGGACAATGCTTCTTTCATCTTTCCACGTGTCCCCAAATGCTCCAACACATAACTTTCAAACTTTGAAAGTCCCGCTTCCATTTGAATTTTAAATGCTTTGGTGTTTCTCCGTTTCGAACACTCTTCCCAGACACATCCTCGCTGTTGTTTCGAGACTCCTTTAGATATGTTCCCATAATTGCCGCTCGAAGCTCCAAGCTTTGACACACTTATTCGAAACACTGCTTCTGCTACTTCGAAATATGACGTTTAATTCCATTTCGATCAAAAACGTTTAACTCATTTGGCTTCTAAATAACATTATCAAAATCTTCAGCCAACAAATTTCCCCTTTAAAATATGTATTTCGATTCCTCTGAGAAATACCTATTTTAAACACCTACACAAGATTTTGATAGGACTTTCGAATCATCATAACATTTAATGCATTTGACTCCAGTCACATCAATCATAGCACCTTTTGGATTCCTTAACCGCCCGGAGCCACTTCACAGCGTGGTGCAGTTATAAATAATGATTATCTTTTAAATCACGCCTATTACCTATGTTAACTTCACGCCACCTCTTCATCACACCAACCCATGATCTCCACGTATCACACCTCTATTCGGTGGATGCTTAAACTTCCCCATTATAAAACATCAACTTAATCTTCTTCTTTTCTTTTCACACTCTAAATCTTTCACACTCTGAATCTTTTACCCTCCTTCTCTCATAAAACAATCTAAGCTTTCAAACATCTTTCAAAATGTCTTCTTCTACTTCATCCCAACTCAAGAAAGTCTCCAAGAAGAAAGGAAAAACTACAGGAGCTACCATGGAAAGTAAAATTATCACCACCCAAGGCCAATCTGCTCTTGCCCCTCAGATGATTTCCAAAGAAAAAGAAATGCTGTATGCGTCACAGGTGCTCATTCCTACCCACGTTGCTGGTAAGAGGTTAGCTTTAAATGGTCCTCTTACGGTTTTTGAAATATTAAAGGACACCAGGACGATTTTCCCAGTTTGTTATAGCTTCAAACCCTTATTTAACAAAATGGACGCCCCTAAGGCAGTAGAATCTCCTAGTTCAAATACCATAGAAACTCCAACTGTTCCTCCCAAGGACCCCTTTGTTTTGGATTATGTAAAAAGCAATTTTAAGCCATTTCGATCTTGCCCTACTTCTGACATTGCTTATCAAAATTGGTTCACGAAAGTAGAGGCTAAGAAATCCCAGCAATGGGAAGAATTATGCATCTATAACCTGATTAAGTTATCGAAACCTGGTTTCACCTACAGCCACCCTCTGCTATTCGCGTCCCTTTATTTCTGGGACAGTACCTATAACACTTTCCATCTCCCAGGTGGAATGATCACCCCAACCTTCTTCGACATAGCGGCCATCACTGGGCTGTCGCCAGTGGGAGAAACTTATATACCCGACAACGAAGAGCACTCAAGCATAATTGACTTCGAAGTCAAGCTAGCCAGTTTTTCCAAATTTATCAGTCATTATCATGCTGAAGGGGACAATGTATCTGACGTAGAGCACATTGCTTTCCTAACCCTGTGGCTGTCAAGATACGTTTTCTGTAGTAGATCCCTACAGGTAGCTAGTAGGTTCATTCCTCTAGCTAGGGATTTGCATGAAAATCGAAAAGTGTGCCTAAGTGAACTACTCTTAGTTGACCTCTATGAAAGCCTGAGGTCAGCCGTTTCGAGCCTCAAATCCCACACCTCTAAAAATATTTTATTGGTTGGCCCATTTTGGTTACTCCAACTATGGCTAAATGCCATGTTTGAACCCTCCTTATCAACCGCCAACACCATTGATGAGCAAGATTCTGAGATAAGTGATAGGATAGTCGAAGGCACTAGGCTTCGAAGATTAACTCCTAATGATGACAAAGATGACTTCAAAGTTCAATTCTCGAAGTACATCATGATATTCTCCAAAAGGCACAAGTTCGAAGAGAGCATGGTGCCTTTTGCTTCGAGGGCTCATGGACCTTCTTGGTTCACCATGTCTCTCTCAGAAGCTATCAAGAGTAAGGAGATTCAGGATGTATGGAGAGCTTTCTTGCTGCCTAGACTCATTTCTTCAAGGATAACCCCAGCCAAGAACCAAATTTTTCTCTTTGCCTACCAACCAAACTTCGTTTCGAGGCAGTTTGGCTTATGCCAACTGATTCCTGAACCTTTGTTCCAAACTGAGAGCGCCATCACTTCTGGACGAACTTTCAAGGCAAGGGAAGCCAAAATACAGCAAGAACAATATCAAGGCTTTGCCCAATTTGAGCTGATAACCTTCGAACCTACCCATCTCGCAGCTAAAGGATTTCTGGAGTGGTGGATTAAGTTTTATCAAACTTATATGTTCGATACACTTACAATTCGACAGAAACTAATTGATGCCTTCAATGTGCAGGTACCAGCAAAGAAAGGTATGTTTACTCATGCCAAAGAGATTAAAGCTTTCCAAAATTATTTTGAAACTACTTACGACCCCACGCGCTTGGACTCCACTGTGCATCAAGCAGCTGAGACCTTGAAGGAAAAATTTAAACAAAAAGTTTCTAAGTTAAAACTTCCTTCAGGGGTGTCACCTGAGGATAGGTATAGGTTGGCATTCGAAATGCATCCACCTAAATTTCCCAGATTACCTACCTCAGAACTGGCTCTGGCTTGGTTTCCCCCATATCCATGGTGGTTTACTTGCAAAGAGATGTTCAAATATCTTCAAAGGAAACCAAAGCCATCTGAGACTGTGACATGGGCTCGATACTGGCTTCATGATTTCCCAGGACACCTTCGATACGACCTTTCTGCCATGTCAATTAAATCTGATCAAGGCACAGGTGCGAATGCTTGGGAAAATCCCAAATGTCTTTTATTTTTCATATCTTTAACCTTTGCTTTAATTGTTTCGATTTTCAGCTATCAGGATAAAGACAGCTGCCTCGAAGTCGAAGGAAGGGAGTGCCTCTCAAGCCTCCATCGAAACTACTGACAAAGTGACTCCACCCGAAACAACTACTACTGCTGCAACCACAACAACAACAATAACACCAACAACAACCAGTGTTCCAATTCCAACGGTAATCACTTAGCCTTGATGTTTCGAATTCACTCAAGCTTTATGGTTTACATCTAACTTTTCGTTAAAATTCTTTCAGACCAACAAGCTTCCTCCTACTACTCCCAAGAAGCGGAAATCAAGCACCACTGGGGAAGACCCCAAGGCTGGAGGAAACTTAAATACTGCTTCGAAGAAGAAGCCAAAGAAAGATACTTCTAAAAGCACTGTTCCGACTAGTGTCTCTGGACTCGATTCCAGGGATGCTGCTCCCTCACCCAAATCCAAAAATCCACCTTCGACCTCCAACCCAACGTTGGAACGTATAGCTAGTAACCTCTCCTCTGAGGGTCCACAGGTAAATTGAACCTCTAAAAATTGTTTCTAATACTAACTTCTTATTACCTTGGTGAATGTTTTTATTTAACATTCTGTTGTTCCTTGCAGAACATCTTGAATCCAGCTTCCACCATTTCGACCTCACCATCCAGAGCTGCTGCTCCGCTCAACTCCTCTCCTCAAGGAGATTCCAACAACTTGGTCCAAAATAAAGGTTCCTCCAATATGGCGGTTCTGGCTGGAACTTCTGAACAGCAGGATGATCAAGGTACCTCCATTCCTCTGAAAGAGGTAAACGAAACAATACTTCAAACGTCTGCAGAGGATTTGCAAAGGGCTTCTCTTCAAAAGTCCCCTCTTGAAACTCTTCAAGAGGACCCAAAGGACACTCAAACTGAAGAAGAGAAAGCTGATTCTGGGCAAAGAGCCGAAGAATCTGCAGACGAAGAATCTGAGGAGGAAAATGCCAATGACGGTTCGACTGCTGGGACGGAGTCCAACGCAAATAGCAGCGAAAGGGATGGTATCGAAGTGGTAGATTTGGACGAGGATGAAGAAGACCAAGAGCACGAAGCGAATGAAGGGGATGGTAATGCAACCAACGAACCCCTAGAGGTTGAAACAAACGTGGTTCCCCTAAGCGTGGAACTCCCTCAATCCTCTCTGTCTCGAATGACTGACGAGGAACTGGCACTTCTGAGACGAAATGACCCTATTGGGTACATGAAGGCAAAGTTGGCTCAGAGGGACGTCCCACTCGCTAGGGCTGGCACAAGTTCGACCAGCTATCCTCTTCCCACAGATGAAAGAATTGTTCTTCTTAACAAAATTAGGAAAACCATTCTCAATGTGGATATATTCGAAGTGCTTAAGCAAGATAGTACTGCTTGCTATACTATGAAGGAGCTGCTCACAAAGGTCAATCTTTCCACCTGCTCCTTGCCAGTTAGTACTCTCTTGTTCGATCTTCAGAATTTGCTGGACAACGTAACTGGCTACCTTCTCCAAGACGAATCTGCTGCCAAGAAGGTTCAAGAGAAACGCATTGCCATGGATGCCGCTTATGAACAAGCTTCGAAACTCTCTCAAGAAGCTGAGGATCAAGCTATGCATCTGAAGCAGGCGAAAACTGATTATGAGGCTCGAGCTGAGTCCATCCTTCTTTGGGAAAGGCAGATTCTGGAACTTCAACAGAAAGTTAAGGAGGCTAAAGAACAACAACTAGCCTTCGAAACCAATTCTGCTGGTAACCAATTCGAAGAGCTTCTCAACCAGGGGCTTGCAGAAATGGAGACTGCAGAACAACTTAAAGGAGAAGTGGCAACCTTGGAAGGAGCCAGGCGGTTCGCTCAGCAGAAACTTGAATCATTTCGAAGCACTTTTAATCGATTGAAAAATAATTCTTATTTCTAGATTTTGATGTTTATTTGACTATAATTTTGGTTTCTTACATGTAATATTCGAACAACGCCATTTTGGCATTCTATCTTGCCATCTTGGATTTTTATAATATTTTGTTTACGTTGTTACTATTCGAATCTCCCGCAGGCTTGGCTTATATTTCTTTAAATATTTCCCATTAACCTTTAGGACACGTTTATCATCCAAGAGTTCTTCGATTTCGTATGCATTGTTTGAGAACACTTTTAATACTCGAAAAGGTCCTTCCCAATGAGGTGACCATTTACCTAACGCTTTATTCTTCTTGTCCATAGGCAATATGACTCTCCAAACCAAGTCATTAATAATGAATACTTTTTTCTTCACCCTTTTATTGTATGTTCTGGCCACTCTTTCTTTTTGCCTCATCAAAATTTCCAACGCATGTAATCTAATTTCGTCCAACTCAACTAATTCATTCATCATCATTTCCCAATATAATGCAGTTAGGATTTCGTTTTGTCTCTGAATTCGAACTGATTGCAGATGAATTTCTACTGGCAACACTGCATCATGACCAAATGTGAGTTGGAAAGGCGTAGTGTTAGTAGCTTCCTTAGGAGATGTTCTACAAGCCCATAATATTTGGTCCAGAGTTTTGTGCCAGTTTCTTGGCTTCTTGTCAATATGCTTCTTGATTAATCCTATTATTACTTTATTTGCTGCTTCGACTTGTCCGTTTGCTTGAGCATAATATGGTGTTGATGTTAGCAATCTAAACCCCATTTCTTGGGCAAATCCTTGCATCTTTCTACCAGTAAATACAGAGCCTTGGTCTGTAGTTATGCTCTCTGGCAATCCGAACCTATAGATAATGTGCTTTTGTATAAATTCAATAATTGCCTCTTGATCAGCAACTACCAGAGGTATAGCTTCGATCCATTTGGTAAAATAATCTATTCCCACCAAGATATATTTCTGTCCTTTGGACGAAGCAGGATTTATTTCTCCTATCAAATCCAATGCCCATCCTCTAAATGGCCATGGTTTGATGATCGAATGCAACTCACTTGCAGGGGCATGTTGAATTCCTGCATGTTTCTGACATTCTTCACATCCTTTAGCAAAGTCTATGCAATCTTTGAGCATGCTAGGCCAATACAAGCCGTATCGAAACAACAACCATTTCATCTTATGGCCTGCTTGATGTGCCCCACATGCCCCATTGTGGACTTCAGACAATGCTAAGTATGCCTCACTTTCTCCTAGGCATTTCAATAATACACCCTCTTGGGTCTTTTTAAACAATTCGTTCCCCATGAGGAGATATGACAATGCTCTATATTTTGTTTTTCTATCCACCTTTAAAGTTGGGTCTGCTAAATAACTCTTCAATGGACTTCGCCAATCTGCATCTGACAAAGTATTTATGGCTAATATTTCGAATCCCTGTTTCTCAGCATATCCCAATCTCATACTTTCCAGATCCGATGGTGTGAATCTAGTAGCCATAACTCTTCCCCTTAATTCGACCAAATCCTTAAGGTTCTTGGTAGACACTTTATAACCTGAAGCCAACTGCGCTAAGTCATTTGCTTCTTGGTTTTCTATTCTTGGTATGTGTTGAATATCCATGTATTCAAATTTCCTTAATAGCCTATTGACTATGATGAAGTATACCATTAAATTTTCCTTTATGCATTTGTATTCCTTTGTGATTTGTTTGACCACTAATTCAGAGTCTCCTTTAATTTCGACTCTGGTTGCCCCCAATTCCAACAAAGCTTCAAGTCCAACAATGAGCGCTTCATACTCAGCTTCGTTGTTCGAACAACGAGGACCATCTAATTTATACTTGAATTTTGTTGGAATTTCTTCAGGAGAAATCAGAAGGACTCCAACACCACTCCATTCCTATGGGTTGAACCATCAAAGTACAATTTCCATGGTTGCATTTCGATGTAACTCATGATCGTCTGCTCAACCAACGAATGGTCCACAATGAAGTCAGAAATCACTTGACCTTTCATAGCTTTTAAAGGCATGAAAGTCAACGAATATTCTGTTAAGGCTAAAGCCCACTTGCCAACTCTGCTATGCATTATTGGTTTTGAAAGCATATGTTTAATGACATCGAAATAAGATGAAACATAAACATCAACAGGTTTTATATAATACTTGAGTTTCATACAAGAGAAATACAAACAGAGACATAGCTTTTCTAAATTGCTATATCTGGTCTCTGCATCATTTAGCACTCTACTTAAATAGTATATGGCTCTTTCGACGCCATTGCTATCCTCTTGTGCTAGCATACTACCTATACTAGCTTCAGAGGCAGATATGTACAATCTCATGGGCTTCCCCCATGATGGTGGAGACAAAATAGGAGGCTGAGAAAGATATTCTTTTATTCTGTCAAACGCCTCCTGGTGAGCTTCGTTCCATTCGAAGGCTTGACCTTGCTTTAGACGAAGTAACGGAGAGAACGCTTGGGTTCTTCCACTCAGGTTCGAGATGAATCTTCTGAGGAAGTTAATTTTCCCTAACAGAGATTGCAACTCCCTTTTTGACGCAGGTGCTTTCGTCTCCATTATGGCTTTGGTTTTGTTCTGGTTGATTTCGATTCCTTTCTTGTGAACCACAAAACCAAGAAAATCTCCAGCCTTATTGTTCTGATGAATTTGCAACGCAGCAACCTTTCGATCTCAGCTTTAATTTTTGTGAGAACCGCTGGTGCGAATCTTCTGGGAGTTTGTTTGATGGGCCTCTTGCCATCTTTGATTGGCAGTCTGTGTTCGACCAATTCCCTCTTTAAACCAGGCATCTCGTCATAATCCCATGTGAAGCAATCTTTGTTTTCCTTAAGGACTTCGATCACTTCCTTCTTGAGGCCTGGGCTAAGTTTAGCACTTATGTAGGTTACTCTTTTTGTTTTTTCATCCCCTAAGTTGACTTCTTCGAGTGGATCCTGTGCCAACATTTTGGCACCTGAGTTTATGGGATCCCTTTCGAAGCCTAAGGGTTCTTTATCATAGATGGCATCCAACCTTTGATCCATCTCAAACTCTTTGAAGGGTGAGCATTTCGAACCCTCCCCACTGACTTCGTTCGTCTTTATAGTTGATTTATTTATTTCAGCCTCTAAGGCCGCTTTTGATTCGTTCTCAGCCATATAGGCCGAAATCCTTTCGAAAAAGGTAGACTCAGTCATGGCTAAGGTTGTCGAAGTCCCAGCCTGCTGGCCATTTTTGTATAGTGCTTTCGACTTCCTCTTCTTCACTGATTATTGTTCTATCCCAGTAAAGGCCATCATGACGAAGGGTCATGTAGTAGTGGGCGTTTCTAGTTTCATTAATCTCATCATTTGGAACACATGGAGCAATCTTTGCCAGATTTTTATCATAATCCCTTTTGTCAACCAAATTGACAGTTGACATAAAGTAACTCTGGCCTGCTTCGATGTTTTCCACGATTCCATCATCTCTCCACAGAACTAGTCGCTGATGCATTGACGAAGGAACTGCCCCCACGCCATGGATCCACTCTCTTCCCAGCAGTAGGTTATAGTTGGCTTTGGCTTCGATCACCATAAACATGGTGGGCCTACAGCTTGAGCCTATTGTCAATTCCAACTGGACCACCCCCAGTGTTTTGCCCACTTTTCCTTCATAATTGGACAGAACCATGTTATGGGGCTTGATGTCTCCTTCGCGGATCTCTAATCTTTTTAGCATGAAATGGGGTATCAAATTGACTGCAGCACCCCCATCCACTAGAACTTTGTTCACGCCATGGACACCAACTTTCGCCCGAATGAAAAGTGGCTTGAGATGGTTCTTCATTGCAGGTTCTGGACGTTCGAAGAACGCATTTTGTTCCTCAACAGCTCCATTGTCCATCACGTAGTAGCACACGGGCCTATGTTTCATCAAATCTGTGGTGTCTTCCTCCTCATATTCGTTGATTTCGGTTTCCTGCCCAAATTCGCAGGGAAGCACAGACACCACGTTACAGTTCAAGTTGAATGAAGACTCCCCCTCCGATTCGAAGTTATCTGTTATCATATCTTCGTCCTCTTCCGGGCCTGGAGTGTATTCCTTTGGTTCATCGCGTTGTTCTTCAGAGAAGAGCCTCCTATTGACTGGAGGTTTATCTTCAGTTTGATTTTTTGGTTTGTTGGTGCTAGACTCACCTTGGTTTTTCGTTGAAGTACCCCCTTTGTTTGCCACAGCTTCTCTCTCAGCCTTTTGAATCCTTTGATGTCTGCGCCACTGGGATCTTGACATGGGGTTCCTTCCTTTGTAATTTTCTAATCTCACTTCTTCTCTTTTTGCTGTGTTGAATTGCCTCCTGTATGTCACAGCATGGCGTGCATTTCGCTCAACGTTTCTCCATCTATCTTTGCCTTTGTCATTTCTGACCTGTAACCATCTATCGGTTGGCACTTCAGCAGGGAGTTTGAAAGTCACTCTTCGAGAAGCCTTGGGGTGAGGGCTATCAGGCCTTCGCTGTTTGTGTCTGCTGTCGAAACGTGGGCCCATCTGGGCAGTTTCTTGATGGTTCCAGCAAGGGGCGAAGGGAATCGTTTCGAAGGCCCTGGCCATGCTTTGGTCATACACAGCAGAACACCTTGGGCAAATCAAGCACTTGGTTGCCCCTTTGTAGCAGCGAAACACAAACTCCAGCAAACTTTCCCCAGCCTTGGGATAACACCTAAAAAGCTGGTTATCCTGGCGCCAATTGTTGCCAGTTCGAGCCCTCTGTACCCTTTCGAAATTCGCAGCAATTCTTTGATTGCAGAGGATGCTGCACCTAGGGAACAATATCATGCCTGAATCTCCTTTGTGGCATGTCATGAGATAATCTTTGAGACTAGCATCTCCAGTGTGATTATCCCCCATTCTATACTTTTCTTTTTCTAAGTATTTTTCCACTTCCTCCATCTCAGAGCGAGGTCTTTCCATATCCACCATATTTATTTCCACATCCCCCTCTTTAGCTTCATCATCACCCCATCCTGTGGGCTTTATATCCTCAATCTGAACCTTCGAACTCTCTGGGGCAGAATATTTGACCAAATAGTCAAATTTTCCACTGGGTTCCCCTAGAGTGTCCCATATTTCCTTCTGAGGGGAAATTGGCTGCGTGATTTGGACTTTCTCCAATTCCAGCCTCAAGCCTTCAGTGACTTGTGTTAATCCTTCGTTTTGATTTCCCTGGCCTTCAGTAGCCTGGGTTTCTCCTGCAACAGCTACAGGTGCAGCAATCGAAGTCTCTGGCGTATTCTGGATGTCTTCAATGACCTCCTCGCTGACTTCGACCATCACCCAGTTTTCAACTCCAGTACCCTTCTCTCCTGTTAGGGCGTCGCTTTGATCAGTTTCCACCATGTTGACCTCTCCAATGCATGCAGGCTCGGAGTAGTTGGTGTCTGCGACGTCCAAGGGATCTTCGTCCACTTTCATCTTCACCTTATCAGCAAACTTTAGTCTGCCATCTTTGATCGCGTTTTGAATCAGGTCCCTGAAAAGAAAACATTGTGAGGTCTTGTGGCCTAGGAAACTATGATATTTGCAAAATCCCCTCTTCTTTCTCTGATCCAAAGGAGGTATTTTGACATTTGATGGCACAATTAGTTGGCCATCTTTGACAAGTAAGTCAAAAATCTCGTCACATTTAGTGACGTCGAAGGTATAAACCTTCTTTGGAAATTTGTCACTTTTTTCATTTTCAACAATATCTTTCCCTTTTGTGGGAACTAACATTTTGCAGGAATAAGGCGGGGCCTGTTTTAATTCAGCGAGGTCAATTTCGACCTCTTCGAATTCGAATTCAGGATATTCTTCTGCTTCCTCAGTCCCAACATAGGAAATCCTTTCTTTCTTGCTATTCTTAAAGACTCTGGCTTTTTCGGCCTTTAGTCTTTCGACCTGTCGAACCCTATCGGCTAACTGAGCCATGTCCCTCAAATACTGAGTGTCTAGTTTCTTTCGAATAGAATAATCCAAGCCACCAGCGGCCATTTCGACTAACTCATGTTCAGGCACTACTGTGTAACATCTGGATTTCAAAAGCCTAAATCTATTCAAATAATCATCTATGGGTTCGGTGAACTTTCTCTTAACACTGGCCAGTTCCTTCAAACTTATTTTCGACTGTCCCATGTAGAATTGTTCATGGAATAATCTCTCTAAGAGAGCCCAAGTGTCAATAGACCCAGGAGGCAAAGTGGTAAACCATGTGAAGGCGTTTTTTGTCAAGGAACTTGGGAAGTATTTGATCTTGAGATCTTCATTATTGGCTATATCTCCCGCTTCAGTTAGATATCTCGCTATGTGTTCGACTGTTGACTCATTGGTATCCCCAGCGAACTTTGTAAATTTAGGGACTTTATATCCCCTTGGTAAATCAGTATGCATTATGCAATCCAATATAGGAGAAGCGTAATTTGGCCTCCTCATTCCTGTGTTGAGGCCATTCTGGGCCATGACCCTCTCTATCATGGTGGTTAGGTTGTTTTCTGCCAAGATGTTATCGTTTCGAATTCTATGAACGACGGCATCGGCATCTTGATTTCGACCAACCAAAACAACTCCCCTAGGTTGTTCTTCTCGAAACTCTGGGGCTTCTAGCCTTTCGACCCTTGCCCCTGGTTCCATAGTTTCCCTTTGTGGGCCCGGGATTATTGGGGCTTCTAACCTTGGTGCCATGGCCCCTAAGTTAACTTCTTCTCTGGGTGGTCTATAAATTGGGTTGTTAGCAATTTGTTCTATAACAGGCGTGTTTGTTCGAAATCCCGCCTGATTCTGCCTACGCCTTTCTGGGGGAGCGAAGAAATCTGCTATTCGACTCATATTGTCAGCGTTTTCCCTGTTTGTCACAGTCACATTTTGCACTATTGGGGCAAATATCTCCTGCATGGTTTGTGCTAACACCCCTATCATATTATGGTTACTGTCATCCATCAATTGCCTAAAAGCCAACTGGTTGTCTGTGGTTAGGATAGGCATTGTGCTATAACCCACTGACCCTTGGTTATTTGTCATAAACTGATTCTCCCCAGACCCAAACCCTAGTTGTGGAGATGAATTCGATGTGGAATTGTGTAAACCTGCCATAAAAGACGTTGGCATTCCATAAGAGGAATTTCTGGTTCTATTCCCATCGAAACCGGGTGGTCTAGTTAATGGGGTGGCGAAATGGGATTGTGTCCCTGATGGTGGAACGAATCCCCCAGGGTAGCCAATAGTTCCAGTATTTCCTAAGATCGAACTATTAGTTGATATGCCACTTACTCCATTGGTGGCTATGTTACTGGTCGAAGATGCAACAGACTGTGCATTCGAAGGGATTACATTAGATGTTCCGATCGAAGTGGACGCGTTAGTGCCTGTTGCATGTGGGCCACTTTGGTCCCCTTGTTGATTGTCTGAATTAGACATTTTGTCCAAACGTTTTCTTCTGGATAAAGGTTGGTTGCTGTTGGTTATCTTACCACTTCTCAGGTTCATAAAACAGCAAACTTCGTAGGTTCCAACGTTTTTTGTAATGGTTATGTCTCAACAATCCTTAATTCTGATATCCAATTATTGGTCCCACCAGGTGTGCCAATTTGTTTCCAGTGATTTCTGGTAAACAACCGCTAGTCTTCCAAACTATCGAATAATCTTTCTGACTGTTATTCAATTCCTCTGGTAACTCACAGGATCGACTAGATTGATCCTAGGACTCCTTGGATATTAAGGTTACTTTCACAATCGAACAGATATTCATGGTTGATATTGTATACGTGTTTGGCTTATTTCGATCTCTCTCTAAAATTCTAAAGATGTAATCAAAATGTGTGTAAAAACTAAATTACATGAATAAATGCTAATTGTAATACTTAATTGTAAAGACATATAAAACTGCATAAAAATGAAGTAAATGGTTTCGACTTACAAAACAGTTAATATAAATGATTTCTGGAGCGTAAAAGTTTGAAATATGAAGAAAGCGTTTAATGCAAGAAATCTGTAAATGATTTTAAGTAAACATATGCGTTCGAAGGATAAGACTTGAAGGTAAAGGTATGGAAAATATGACAGTTTTCTGAAATATAAAGTGCTCGAAATATAAAGAAAACATTAAAATGTAAAACTTTGAAGAAGAGATTTCGAAGTGAAAAGACTGTAAATAAGAAAACTTGTAAATGTTGTTTGACAAAAGGAATAGAGGAAAGTACTGGAAATGGTAAAAGGTTTTCATTAAATCATAAATACATGGTGCTATCATACATACATTTCTCTTGCATTCGTTTCCCTTGCCATGTGGTAGTTTGAATGTTACTGAGTATTTTGTATAATAGATATGACACCCGAAATCCTAATACTAAGACTTCTATTTATACTAATTCGACCATAAAGGTCTTGCTATAGGATTATGCCACGTTTCGAACATGCAGGACAATGCTTCTTTCATCTTTCCACGTGTCCCCAAATGCTCCAACACATAACTTTCAAACTTTGAAAGTCCCGCTTCCATTTGAATTTTAAATGCTTTGGTGTTTCTCCGTTTCGAACGCTCTTCCCAGACACAGCCTCGCTGTTGTTTCGAGACTCCTTTAGATATGTTCCCATAATTGCCGCTCGAAGCTCCAAGCTTTGACACACTTATTCGAAACACTGCTTCTGCTACTTCGAAATATGACGTTTAATTCCATTTCGATCAAAAACGTTTAACTCATTTGGCTTCTAAATAACATTATCAAAATCTTCAGCCAACAGTAACCTCACGCAATTTATTTTTTTCCCTAATCAGCATGTTGCGAGGGACATTACACGTGGGTACCTTGTTTTTTTCTCAGGGGTTTAACCTTTGGCTAAATCCCCTGGTAATTTTCATACTTTCTTGTAGTGAATATATCGATAAGAGTTAATTTTTATAGGAATTTGACTTCTTTTTTTAAATTATATATAAAATATTTCTTTTTAAAAGTTATGATATAATAATCGTGTATAATATCTTACACTGAGAATACATTACTTTTAAACTCATAAAGATATGTACATAAATATATTTTTATTTATTTAAAAAAACAATAATATGATAAAAATTTAAAGTCAAAAGGTTATAGAAAGATGTGGCATATGCATTATTCTACCTCAAAAAAAGTTTTTCTTTTTTAATAAATTTTTATTTAGAGTTTATATATATATATATATATATATATATATATATATATATATATATATATATATATATATATATATATATATATATATATAATAAAAAACTTTGAAGTTTATTTTTGTTGGTGCAAGGTAATGAAAGGGGAGAAGAAGAATGCGCAATGAATGATAACAAAGAGGACTACTATTGTATATCAAATAGAGTAATGAATGAGTTACAATATTGATAGCCTAGGATAGTTTATTTATACTAAAATTGAAAATGCCAAAAGGCCCTAATAAAGAATAAGCATTGGAAATTGTAGACATTAACTAAATTATATTTCCAATACCATCCCTTAATTTAGATATTCTATCATAAGCTAACAACACCAAATTCATCTCTCAAGCAAAGAAATTGATCTGTTTTAACTGCCTTTGTCAGAAGATCTGCAAGTTGTTTCTGAGTGCTACAGTGCAGAACTTCTAACACTCTTTTTTGCACTTGACTTCTGAGAAAATGATACTTCGTCTCAATGTGCTTGCTTCTTCCATGTAGCACTGGATTCTTGACAAGATCAATTGCAAACTTATTATCAATCATCAGCTTCAGAGGTTCCTCAACTTCAACCTTCAGATCATGCAGGAGATTCAGAAGCCAAACAGCTTGACAAGCAGCTACATCACCTGCGATATACTCAGTTTCACATGTTGACAGAGCCACGACAGGCTGTTTCTTGGAACTCTAGGAAATGGGACCTCCCAGAAATTTAAACAAGTATCTAAAAGTACTTCTCTTGTCCACTCTGTCTCCACACCAGTCAGAATCGGAATAACTTACTAATTTTGATTTTGTCTTTCTTTCAGAATGAAACATCACTCCATATCTCAGGGTTCCCTTGATATATCTCAGAATTCTGACAACAACTTGGAAATGAGACCATTTTGGATTACTCATGAATCTGCTAACCAATCCAACTGCATAACAAATGTCAGGTCTAGTATTACATAAATACCTTAGAGAACCAACCAACTGTTTGAAGATTGTAGAATCAACAGAATCACCACCAGAGTCAGAATCCAATTTTTGATTGGTTTCTGATGGTGTCACAGCAACTTTGTAATTCTGCAGCTTAAATCTCTTCAGAAGTTCTAGTTCATACTTTAAATGATGCAGAATGATACCCTTCTTCGAGTACAAAATCTCCATCCCTAGAAAATATGTCATTTTTCCTAGATCTGTCATCTCGAACTCATTCATCATAACTTCTTTGAACTTCTTTATATCTTTTGGGCACTACATTTCTGAAACCTCTGCTTCTTGAAAAACTAATCAATTTTTAGATTCCAAGCTCTAGGCGCTTGCTTCAGTCCATACATAGCTTTATTCAACCTGTATACCATCCCTTCTTGATTCTTTTTCACAAATCCAGGAGGTTGTGACACATAAACTTCTTCCTATAATGGACCATTCAGAAATGCAGACTTCACATCCAGATGCATTAAAGGCCAATTTCTATTTGCAGCTAAAGCAATCACCAGTCTGATTGTTTCATGCCTAGCTACAGGCGCAAACACCTCAAAGTAATCTAGTACAGGTTTATGAAGAAAACCTCTAGCTACTAGTCTAGCTTTGTGTTTGCCAATTGAACCATCTGGCTTAAGTTTCAACTTAAAAACTCATCTGACGCTGATGGCTTTTTTCTTATCTAGAAGTTTAGTAAATTTCCAAGTTTTGTTCCTTTCTATTGCCTCAAGTTCTTCTTTCATGGCATTAATCCATTCTTTCTTCTTGGGAGCTTCTTCAATGCCCACTGGTTCAGAATCTACTAACATGGCACACTGAACGACTTCTCCTTCAGAGTTAACTTCATTATCCTGCAACATGTCAAAATCTGCAAACCTTCTTGGTTTTTGTCTGATTCTCTGTGGTCTTTGAGCTTGTTCTGAAGCTGCACCAGAACTACTACTTTCAGAGTTACCACCTTCATAGTTTTCCATTCCAGAACTATGATCACCACCAGATTCTGGATCATCATCAGCATCTGGATCAGAATCAGATCCATTTCCAGAATCTTCTTCTGACTCATCTTCAGAATCTTCAAGATCTTCAGAATTAGATTCATCTTTGAAACTTTCTAAAACATCTTCAGAGGATAACTCTGGTGTTGGCACTGCACCAGAATCTGATTGAGATTTGTTCCAATCCCATGCTTCAGACTCTTTCACCATAACGTCTCTGCTGACTTCAACTATTAGTTTCTGGACAATAAAGCTTATACGCACTTGTACTGTGGTACCCCACCAGCAACATTACTTTGCTTCTATCATCCAGTTTTTGTCTTCTAGCTTCTGGAACGTGTTTGTAACAGACAGAGCCAAACACCTTCAGATGACTAACACTATGCTTATCTCCAGTTAATTTCTCTAAAGGAACAACTTCCTTCAGTTTCTTCGTTGGACACCTGTTCAGAATATATGTTGACGTGGCAACAACTTCTCCCCATAGCACGTGAGGTAGCTTTTTCTCTTTCAGCATGCTTCTGGTTATATCAACCAAAGTTCTATTTCTTCTTTCAGCAAGACCATTGTGCTGAGGAGTATATGGAGCAGTAACCTCATGTTCTATTCCACTCTCCTCACAGAACTTCTGAAACACTGTAGAGTTATACTCACCTCCACCATTCGTTCTCAGAATTTTTAACTTCTGACCACTCTGCTTCTCAGCCTTCACTTTAAATTTCTGGAACTCAGTAAACACTTCATGCTTGAACTTGATGAGTGTTACCCATGTAATTTTTGTGAACTCATCCACAAAAGACACAAAATAATTGTTTCCTCCAAGTGAAGGTACTAGAAATGGTCCACACACATCAGAATGTACTACTCCCAGAGCATGCTTTGCTATGGGGGCTACTTCTGATGTAAATGGCAATCTAGCTTGCTTGCCTTTCATGCATATCTCACATGACTTCTCAGGCTTCATAATCTTCAAAATACCATGTACAAGCTTCTTAGAACATAGATGCCCTAAGCTTCTATAGTTCAAATTCCCCAACCTCTTATGCCACATCTTACTGTTACCTTCAGCGCCTTCTGCACTAAGACATGTTGCTTTAGCTGTTTCTACATTTACCTTGAATATTTTGTTGCCTCCTTGTTCAGACTTCATAATCAACTTCTGATTGGAATCATACAACGTCAGAAGATTGTTTTTCATAACAACTGAGAAACCTTTCTCAATCAGCTGACCTACGCTCATCAGATTGCTTCTAATACCAGGAACATACCAAACGTCTTTGATCAGAATGTCTTTCCCATTCTTCACTCTAACTCTTACATCTCTCATACCTTATGCATTAAGATACTTATCGTCAGCACATCTGATCTTTGTTCTCCTTCTAGAGTCAAAGTCTGTCAGCCATTGTTTGTTTCCAGTTAAATGATTTGAACAGCCAGTGTCCATATACCACCAATCTTCTGAGCATTTTCCATCAGAATCAGAAGCCATTAGTAGTACAAGTTCATCATCAGAGTTTCTCTTAGTCATATATGCTTCTTCTGATTTCCTTTGCTTGTTTGACCTACAATCTCTGGCAAAATGGCCAAATTGTTTACAAGAGTAACATTGAACTTTCCTTTTGGCATACCTCTCCTTTCCTTTATGATATTTCTTATCATCAAAAGTTGAGGCTTCTGACTTCTGGAATCTATCACCACATTTATTCTGCTTCTGGTATTTCTTGACAAAAGAAGCATTTAGAGCTTGCTCAGCTTCCCTCTCAGAAGTTCTCTCATACATACGTAACTCCTGTGCTTCTAAGCTGCTTTGCAATTCTTCTATTCTCATGGTTTCCAAATCTTTAGAATGTTCAATAGAAACAACAATGTAATCAAACTGAGGAGTAAGCGACCTCAGAATCTTCTCTATGATTACCTGTTCAGACAGAGTTTCTCCATACGCCTTCATCTCGTTAGTGATCAGAATCACTATGGAGATATATTCAGAAACTTTCTCACTGCTCTTCATGTTCAGGTTATCATATTGCTTTCGTAGGGATTGAAGTTTCACCTTCTTTACTGATGCATCACCACCGTAACATCTCACCAGTAAACCCACGCCCCTTTTGACGTTGTTGAATCAACAATCTTCTCGAACACACTTTCATCCACACACTGATGGATATAGAACAGAGATTTCTGGTCCCTCTTTCTCATCATCCTCTTAGCAGTTCTCTGTTCTTCAGTTGCATCTGCTGCAGTTCGTACATAACCCTCTGTAACCAGATCTAGAACATCTTGCGCACCAAATAGCACACGCATTTGTATCATCCATCTGTTCCAATTTTTGCCATTAAAAACTGGAAGTTTGGTGTTCAAACTACTGTCTCCACTCATTTTAAACCTTGTACGAATTTTTCAGATCTTCAAACACATTGTTTCCCAATCCACAAAATCGGATTCTGTTCAGATTTTTTGTTCAAGATTTCAACAGGAAAAAAAATCAATGAACCAAAATCAAACACACAGCTCACAATCACTCGTGTTTCCTAGGAAAACAGAATCAAGTGCTTTGATACCAATTTATTGGTGCAAGGTAATGAAAGGGGAGAAGAAGAATGAACAATGAATGATAACAAAGAGGACTACTATTGTATATCAAATAGAGTGATGAATGAGTTGCAATATTGATAATCTAAGATAACATATTTATATTAAAATTAAAAATGTCAAAAGGTCCTATTAAAGAATAAGTATTTGGAATTGTAGACATTAATTAAATTATATTTTCAATAACTTTAATATATAGGACAAATAAATGGAAGCAAATTTTTTTACTTGGTATAATATGGTTTATAAGGGTAAAATGCTAAAATGTTTTTATTTTGATTGAAAATTGATAATATGATTTATAAGGTTAAAGTATGATTTATATCTAAACTTTACTTTATAAAAATACGGTACTAGTGTACATACAGTATAGAATACACATACAGTATGTCACAATATCATCCAGCTAATATATATAACAACCAAAATACACGAAACTGAGTCGCGTTCAAAGTTTCCTCACAACAACCTTTGTTTTCTTTTTCACTCACGCGCCTCTCATCCTTTCATACGTTTCTTCATTTTCTCTCTTTCATTCTCCCTAGAAACCGTTTCACTTCAACTTCTCTATAAACCAATGTCCTATTCCTAAACCCTACCCACTCTCACACATAACACAATTACACAACCCTTTTTCTTCTCACCATGCCTTTTCCTTGGAAGAAGAAAAACCGAGTCACCCGAATTTCACAAATCGTCGCTGATCTTCAATCTCCAAAACGCGGTCGTTCGCTCTTCGTTGAAACCGGGTTCCCCACTTCCCTCATCGATCTCTTCGTTAAAAACCGTAACCGCTTCAAGAAATCCAGATTCAAAAAACCGGTTCAAACCGAAAACATTGATCCGTCACCGCCGCCGCCACCGTCGCCGGTCACATCTTCACCTCCGTCATCGGAATTACCGTTTCAGGTAGTTCCGACACCGAATCCTCTTATCTGCGATAACACCGATGGAGCCGCCGTCGATGAGGCTCCTCCGGTTGAAAACCTGAGTTCTATGGTTCGTTCAAAGGCGATCATCGTGAAAACGTTGACGGTTATTGTTTTGGCAGCGAGTGTGAAGGAGTTAACAGTTGCGATCACGGTGTCGGCGTTCGCGCTTCTGTTTCTCGAGAACGCATTAAAACGCGCCGTTTCGTGTTTGAAGCCTTGTTCTAATGCTAGCGTTTCAATTGAATCGCGGTTCCAGAAGATTCTATTTCGTGTTAAGGAAAATGAGATTCAACAACCGGTAACCGTTTTCAATGAAATTGAATTGTTGAATTTGAATCACGATGAAATTGAAGCTGTTGAAGAAAAGAGTGAGGAGGAGTTAGGGATTTGTTGTGAATTGGAAGATTCATTGGTTTCTGAATGCAAAATTAAAGGGAAAGGTAGTCGTAGCGGTAGGTTTAAGGCAACGATGGTGAAGAAGCTTCAGAAGTTTCGTTCTAGGAAAGAGAAAAAGGAAGAAGAAAAGGGAATTAGTATTAGTAATAATAATAATTATAGTTATGAAGATAATGAAGTTGAAGATAAAGAAGCGATTATTATTATTAAAAATGAAGTAAGAGATGATTGTGGAATCACTTATTCTACAGAATCGATTCTTGCTGGGAAAAAAAACTCAGGTTATGCAATTCTGGTTATGATTGTACTAGTTGGGCTTATTGTGGGGCGTTTACAAGCGTTGGTTCTAACCATTGGATGGTGTTTCTTGGTTAAGATGGTTAAAGTTATTTGGAGATCAAAGAACGTGTCTTCTCTTATGGAAAGATGAGTTTCAAACTGTTGTTGATGGAGTCAATTGAATGGTTTGAACTTTGAAGCATTGAAATTAAAACTCCAACCATTTGTTGGAAATCCCCAACTTGATGAGTTGTAATTTTTAGATGTAACTATGGATACCGGATAGATACTAATTAATTACTACAGTGGATAGTGAATAATAATTAATACTCCTTTCTTTTTTTATATAATTTTATTTTTATTTTTAATGTTATTTTGATTTATTTTTAAGCTATAGTTTTGATTAATTTTGAATATCAACAGTATTGAAATGGGATGAGGTTGGAAAGAATGATAGACAGGAATCTGATTAGGAGACTTTAGTTTAATCCACTTCACATTCCTCAGTTACCTATTTTCTTTGTCTTCCAAATTGGGGGTTTATTTAAGGATTAGAAAAGGAATAAACTGTAAATTCCTTACTCAAGACTCAAACTATCTAAAGTCTAACTAATGTAGTTTAAAATTTTATTTTAATAATTTATATCAAATATAAAGTTTATACTAACTATTTTTTTAAACTATGTTGCTGGAATTATTTATTTGAAATTTGCTTGTCACTAAGGAATTTGTCCACTTGCTAGAAGAAATATAAACAGCGAATTTGTCCACTTATGGTTTGTTCGGTTTGGCGTTTGAAACTACAAATGCATGTTAAGCTGCTTTCCCACCGTGATTTCAAAAAACTACACGGTGTAACTTCTGACCAAATGTGCTTCTCTCCCCCACCGTGATTTTAAAAAGCTACAATGGCCAAGCGTGCATCTTGCTGTCTTTCCACAGCGTTTCCAAACACGCTATTAGTAGAAGAAAGGTAAATTTGTTGATTAGCAACTAATTAGCTGTTTCTTATGATAATTTAGATATTAACATTTACTTAAGAATGGAAAAACATGAGACACTTTTTAGTTGTAATTTATGAGAATTTATCTACTCTAAGATAAGTACTCCAGTTAGTACGGTAGAAAAAGTATCAAGGGTTAAAATCATTTATGATTTGTTATTTTATATTTATATACTTATGTTATTTTATATAATTGTTATTTTATGAAAATAAATATGCTTTTATAGTATTATTTTTTGACATAAAAATGTAACTAAAAACAAATGAAAAATAAATAATTTTGACTTTTATCATTAATTTTTTTAAAATATTTTTTCAAAAAATAAGTTAAAGTGATTCATTGAATTTTATCTAAAATAGTTTAACAATCATGTTTAAAAAAAAGTTATTTTTGATTATATTCATCTATATTAAACAAATAAATTAGACTCAATCTATTAACAATTTTATCGTAAAGCAGATGATGGAAAGATGAATAAATAAAATTATTTGTCATTTTTTAACGGAGTATAATTAATTTTTTTTTCATTATGAATTAATAGTTCAATACAAGGATGAACAAGATGAAAATTATTATATCTAGTTCAAGAATTGACCGCCTTTGTTAAGGAATGGACAACCAAAATTTGCTTGACGTTTTATAAACTCAACTTTAAAATTGAGAAAATTATGTAACAACTGCTTAATAAATCCAATAATCATATAAAATTCCGAGTTTCATATTTTGATAGAACGAAGGGCTTGCACTACCCGAAAAGAGTCGGTTTCAAAAACAACACGATCCAAAGATTCAAAACTATAGCACTCTGGATTACTTCTTTAAGGGTTATGACTTCCGCTTCCAAGATGAAAAGAATACTTGGATCCCAAGCCACTCCTACAAAGATAAAATTGGCAAATTCATCCCGAAAACATCAACTTCTATTCGATGTACCACAATTCTTATTAAACCCGACATCCATGTTACATTTGAGCCAACCAGAAGATGGTGCACTCCAAATTTGCACTTGATTTTGATTGTTGTTACTATCTTGGAGACGTTGACCCGACAACCAATTTTACCATTGATGAAATGCAAGCCAATCAAGTTTATAGCCATCATCTCTCTCATTATTCCAAATAAGATCATTCCTATTTTTTCACAGAACCTCCAACATAACTGTGAATCTACATGTTGTATTCTTATCTTCCCTATTGCAAATATCAAGAATGAGTCATTTCACATCATAAAATGAATGAGTTCTATGATCAACAATATTACTCAAACCTATTTTTCCCAACAATGGTTCATTTCTAAACATCCAAAGAACACATGTCAATCGTCCTCATAATTATCAACACATAACAGGCACTCTTTCGTGCAATTGACACGGTGGTGTCGAAGCCTCCTTCGAGCAGGAAGGCATTCCTGACAAATTATCCACCACATACGCTTCAGGGCTTTGATGTTCTAAATACAACTCCAATTATCCACAATAATCTGGAGAGAAGGATTTTTCTGAGCATTCCTCCAGACACGATACCCTGACCGCACACTATAACTACCACTTTGTTCCTCCTTCCAAACCAATTTATCCTCTGTAACCTCCTCCACCAATGAGACTTGGAGAATTTCATCTACCGCTACATAGTTAAATATGTCACGTAAAACTCTCATATTCCACTGTTTAATATTCGGCAGCATAAAATTATTAATTATAATGTCATACGAACCTTGCTTCTGTGGGCAACTCATACAACCCTCACGACCTCCACGAAGCCAAGGTTTGTTCATCATTTTAATTCTACTTCCATCACTGATACTGCATCTGCAACCTAGAGTTAGAACCTCTCTAGCTTTCCATACACTCCTCCACACAAAGCTTGGATTGCAACCAATATTAGCATCAAAGAAAGAGGTTCTAGGAAAGTACATTGCTTTAAAAATACGAGACACTAGAGCTTAAGGTTGGGACATGATAAACCACTCATGTTTAGCCACCATTGTCATATTAAAAGCTTTAAAATCATGTAATCCTAATCCTCCTTATATCTTCGTACAAGTGAGTCTCTCCCACGACATCCACCTTATTCCCCTATTGTTGCTACGCCCACTCCACCAAAAAGAATTGAACATCTTCTCTATTTCGTTTATCACTCCATCCGGTAGAATGTATATACTAATGATATAAGCCAGAATGACTTGGAGCACATATTTTATCATAACTTCTTTCTCGACTTTAGATAATGAACGACCTCTCCAAGAGTTGTTTCGCTTCCAGATCCGATCTTTAATATAAGATAAAGTAGCCCTATTGCTTCTTCTAATCATTGAAGGCATCCTCAAATAGTTACCAGTCCCAAGAACATGTAGAACTCCCATTATCCTAGCCAAATCCTCTTTTTCCAGATTAGATAAATTATTACTCTAGAAGACCTTGGATTTCATCATATTAATCTCTTGACCTGACGCTTCTGCATAGATATCGAGTAAACTCATAAGAGTTCTCACTTCTGATAAATTGGCCCTGCAAAATAAAAAAATAATCGTCAACAAAAAGCAGATGTGACATACTAGGTGCCCCTCTGCACACCTAGAATCCATGGATATCTCCCATAGCCATAATGACCTTGATAAGGACCGAAATACCCTCTAAGATAAGAATAAATATACAAGGAGACAGTGGGTCTCCTTGTCTCAATCCTCTTCCTGGTTCAATAGGTCCAACAATCTCCGAGTTAACAAGAACATTATAGTGCACCGAAGTAACACACATCATTATCCAGTGTCCATATATCCGTAAAGCCCATCTTCTTAAGTACCTCTTTTGAAAATCCTCAATCCACTTTATCATATGCTTTACTAATGTCAATCTTCAGAGCTAAGTGAGCCTTCTTACCGTTCGTGTTACTCTTGAGAGCATGAATAACTTCACTTGCGATCATGACATTATTTAAATTTAAACGACCCTCTACAAAAGTCAATTGTTCCTCTAACATACACTTTCCCAATAAAGGCTTCATACGATTAACAAGAACTTTTGGAATCACTTTGTAGATCACATTGCACAAAGAGATAGACTGAAACTCTTTCATATTACTAGGTTGAGAACATTTAGGAATCAGACAAATATTGGTTGATATCAGTTCTGGATTGGGCATGCGCTTGGCCCAAACAACATAAAAAGCCCAATTCAACCATGCTGCAGGCGAGGCCAGCAAGGATGAGGCTGCCCTTGACTATGTTGGGTAGCGACTCCACCCTTGCACCAAGGACATGCCCACTAGGCCTTCCTCGCCATAGGGCCGTCGAGGAGTGTTAACATCTCCCAGGAGGTCTTGACATGCACCTTCCTTGTAGGGCAGGCGCCCACGTCTCTGAGTATTCCCGAGTCATCTTAACCCTAGAAATACCGCAACCACGTCCTCCTAGTAATTTCGAGAAGTCCACTCAAGAGGGAGACCACGTATTGGTCTCCACTACTCACGTAGATCCTGACAACCTTCATTTTAGGCCTGCTCTGTCAGCCCAATATGGGGACCTTGGCCCAACACTAGGGGATATAAATACCCTCTCACTTGAGAGGGTCAGGTATTCATTCATTCACCCATACTTTCACATTCTACTTGCACTTTCTCTGAACCTTACTTTGACATTGGAGTGTCTTGCAGGGACCCCCCAACTTCACATTCAACCGCTGCCTGACTTGAAGCTTGTGGGCCTTGATAACCTCTTTTGATCAAGTACGATCAGTGGCGCCGATTGTGAGAACACGACTTCCTCATCTTTCATTCACGTAAGACTAAAGTAACACCTTCAACCTTCAGGTTGTCATGGCTTACCAAGCTTTCGACAATGACCAGAACATTCACTTTACCGATGCGGGTGACAAACAAAAACATTGTCGCCATCGAGCAAGACCCCCGGGACGGGAGGACCGCATCTTCCTCCACCCGCTCGCAACCATGCAACGACAACCACCATCCTCAGAAGAATTATGAGTCGGCCACTTATCAAGAGATCCATGTTCCTGAAAATGTTGACGCCAAGACCATATCCTTGTTTGCAGCGATCAATCAGACAAACTACATGATCTTCGCGTAGGGTGAGCGCCTGATGATGCTGGAACAGACTCGCTGGTCTCCTAGAAGGCATCGAAGACCTGATTTTCAAACTCCTCCTCCTTGGAACGAGGGCCGCTCCCGATCTCCCCTGCAAAGATACAGACAAGATGACTCTCAAAGCCCTTCTCCCCGCCGAACTGGGCGAGATCCTACATTGGGGAGGACCCAGCCCGAAGCTGCCAAGAAACACAGTCACACCCCCAATGCAAAAAGAGACTATCCCCTGAACATAAAAGAAACAGGGGAGAGGAAGAGAAGAAGTCTCGGAAGAGGAACCCTCCCTGGGACCAAAACCGACATAAAGACCGCCGCTACTACTGGTCCTAATCTCGCTCCCCGAAAAAAAAGCAACGAAGATGACCCCTACGGTCCGCTGTCCTAGGCCATCATGGAGGCCCATATTCCTAAAGGGACGGAGAAGCCTCCACTTTTGAAGGAATACGATGGCATTACTGACCTTGTCGACCACATCGACGACTTCGAAACCATGCTTCACTATCACAATACCGAGGCCCCCATTAAGTGCAGGTTGTTCCCCACGACGTTGAGGAAAACGACCATGGACTGGTATAAGAAACTACCCCTGGGTTGATCACCTCATGGAGGAATTTTAAGAACCAATTCATCATCATCTTCACTATATCTCGTCGGCACCCGAAGACTGATGTTGCACCCCAAAATTTACCCTCTTGAATTCCGATTTTTTTATGTCTTATGTTTCATCATATACATTCATGCATTTGAGATGGGATCAAGGTATTCTTATCTTTATGGTCTTATTCAAATTAAAGGATTGGTTGTTTTGTCAATCAGTGTAAGAAAGGGTTTCATGCCCCCCATCTGGGATGTATTTAGGCTACCCAGGCTTTCTAGGCCTTACGGCATCTCATTTGATTCTTTGTTTCATCAGAGGATTCAGGATCTGCAAGTATTGTTCTTGAACCACATTTTCTCACATGCATTGGTTCTTTTGCTATGATTGTTTATTATTAAGATTCTCCAAAGGTACGATATAGTTCTTAAGCTTAGTGATCAAAAAGGGTTTTTATGAAGATTTTTACTGGAAGGCTTCCTTTAGGTCTCTATTGATCAAGTGAGTTTTGGTTTGCCTTTTGGATCATTTCTTTTTTAGAATAGATATTGGAGTCTATAATGAAAGAATTACTGAAGAACTTTGGGCTTCTTAAGGTACATCATTGTCAGGCATGGAAAGAATTAGGGTTCATACCATTATTCAAGATTCAAGTTCAATCACGATTTCATTCCAACTTTACAAGTCTTTTACCATTGAAAGTGCTTCGATATAGGCTCAATTTGGACATTTTGAGTTACACCAAGTTTACAAGTTTTAGAGCCAAGTTCAAATTCAAGGTTTGTGTTTGATCTCAAGTCATGATTTTTATTTTCAAGGCGTTTGCAATATGAAAAGTCAAAGCGCGATTTCAGAAGAGTTAAAGTTCATTATGATTTTTATCATTTCTATTCAAAGTTCAAACATTCTACAAAAAGCCTAAATTCTATTTCATGAGATGTCTTTTGGTCTCAATTTTTGTTCACCATTCAAATTCCAAAGGTTTTGCAATGCTAAAAAGTTATATTCAATCCAAAATGCTCATACTGAATTTCAAGTCATGTTACAAAGCTTTACATTTCAAATGTTCATCTAGTACAAGGAAAAATTCAAAATTAGCAAGGATATAAGTTGAATTGCATCATAAGTTCAAGTTGACAAATGAATTCAATTACATGAAGATGTGATGTGTTCTAAATTCAAAAATCCAACAAAGTTACTAAAGCAAAATTCCTTGAAGCTTTCTTCTTCCTCGAGTTTAGCTTGATTTGTTTCCATGTCATCTTGTCTCTATGCCACGGTTTCTCCTTGCCCACTGTCACCATTTCACATGAAAAAAGAAAAGAGAAAATGATTAGCAAACAATCAAGCTTGGGTATAAACAAAGAAATTTTCAAATTTTTCTTTTCACAAGTTCATCACGAGGGTTTGTGATAGGAATCAGATTATAGGGTGGTTTTTGAATCATGTTCACAAAAGCCTCATACATTTGATTCATAACAAATCAGATTTCAAGTTTTAGTCATAGGCCTATCTCTATTGCAAATAACAAAGAAAAAGAGTTCACTTTGGTTCATAAAAGAGTACAGAAATCACGGGCCCAACAACAATAACAGATGCAGCAAACCGCAGGTCCAGCATAGCGTGGCAAAAAGATATTTAGCATACATCCAAAAAATATGAATTGCAAGTTTCAGACCAAAGCATCGCAAGTCCAGTATTCAGCAAGTACATAATGATAGTCAAGCCCAATGCAAAGTTCACGTATCAGAAAACATAGCAAAAAAATTGCACAACCCAACATCACAGCAAGTTCACATAGCAGAATCGAAACATATAAAAAAAACAACAACAAAAATAACATATCAATGTTAAGCCAAAAAAAATTACAGCTCAACAATTTATCCAAATCTTCTCAAGCAAGTTTCACAAACTTAATCCTCACCCTCCAATTCTTTTAACAAACTTTCAAAATCGACGGCCGAGATTGTATCAAGTGATAACTAACTTCTCAACTCATAACAGATATAAAAACAGAAAATACATGTATTCAAGATCATTATCCAACTTCTATAAGAATCACAGAAAATATCCACAAAAATTCATCTCCAAAAACCAGAAGAATTGTTTTCATAAATCAAGTTTCGTTTACACATATCACAAAACCGCAGCAAAATCATGCTAAAACCCTAATAACTATCATCACCTTCCTAACCACAAAACCCTTCAGAAGCGGTTTTGAGAAAGACGAAGAGAAAAAGTTTCAAAAGTCTCGAAGAACAAAGAGGGAAAGATTAAAGAGATCTCACCGGAGCAAGCTCAGAAGCGACGTCCTCATTGTGTCATCACCGCCATAGTCACCATTTTCCTCCATCAAAACCTCAGTTTCATATCAGAAAGTCTGGTTTCAGTGACTCAGAAGTCGCGTCAACCTTCATCATCATCATCGTCTCCGGAAAATTACGGATCAGAACGCCTAGGGTATCATTTCCCCCTTTCAAGATCTATGCGAAATAGTCAAGCATCTGCAAAAATCAATACTGAATTAGTGATCAGAGAAGAGAGACAAACATGAGTATGTAAGAAAATCAAATATCGGAGTTGATCTCAGCATCGCCGCCGCTGCCGCTGTTGCAAGGAGATTTCCGGAACGGCGAGAGCTCTATGTCCAGCGATCTCTAGATGAAGAGAGAAGCAAGAGAGCATAAAAGAAAAGAGATAAACTTCATATTTATCATGTTTATTTTTCTGATTAAGCATTGTTTTGGTTGATTAATTTTGATTAGAACACTAATTAGGCAGTGACACTTGTCATCACCGTTATGGCTATTTTTGTGATCCCATGCAGGTGCCTCGTGGTCCATACCATGCTCCCTCACATTGATGGCCATCAGATTAACATCAAGCGCTTAATAAACATATTCCCATGGTACATCTCCATGAAGAGGTCACACCAGATCTTCACAAATCCAACGTGAAACTCCTTGTCAAGCTTCTCATGCACCTTTGCATCCTCATCTGTTAGATCATCTTCATATCATCATCAGCATGATCAAACTCTCTAGAAGCTCCTCCACACGCTACATCCCCTAGAGCACGCCTCACCAAATCTAGCAGACATTCCACCTTGGGCTTTAGTTGCTGGGCCTAGCGAAATTGCCTTCTTGCACCCCTTGTATTAATGATTTCAGGCCCATTTGTCTCTTTTCTTTACATATTTTGTTACATCATTTTATTTTGGTTATATCTTTTATCAAATAATAAAAATAATAATAATAAAAAATACAAAAAAGATTTGTTTTAAATAATTAATTAGATTGGAAAATAATATTTGATAGAATTAATTATTTTGTTAATTAACTTTATTAAATAAGATAATTCAATTTAATTAGTTATTTAATATTTCAATTGGGTTGTATTGCTTGTTTATTTAGACCTATAATCGTATTATCGATTCGATACACCTCATTCATAAATTTGTACCCCCATTCCTATATGGTTTGTAATAGCTTAGAATTTTATTTCTTTGTCATTCCTTTATATATTTTAATTACCGCTATTATGCATATTTTGTTCAAATAAAACACATAGCCTCCTCTTGGGCTCATCATCAATGAAAAGGTATCCACCTACACATTTCATAGCTTGGTCCTGGTCTTTCTACGGTGACAACTATTTGATCAATTATTCTGATTGGTCGTTTAGAATACTAGCATCATGCTAGTCCTCACTTTTTAGGAGCATGCATGTGGCCACCTTGTATGGGCTTTTTAATTTCTATATTATGCATCAAAGCAACTCTCCTCTCTCCTCTTGGTCCACACACCATGCTTTTCATAAAGGGTTTCATAGTTGAGTTTAGGCATGGCCATTCTCACAAGATTAATCAAGTTTTGCCCTTGGTTAATCATAACCCGAATCAATCACTTTGGTTCATATACCAAGTGTTCCATGCACAAAAGGGTCTCATGGTTGAGGGTAGGAGCACCTACTCTCCCGAGATTAAGCAAGTACACCCCTGTGTTAATCATAATCCGATTCAACTCCCTTACACCTAGCACTCCATTTATCTTGTGGATGCTCGTGCTATGATTTTGAGATTGATTGTTAATGCAACTCGGGTATGCCTAATCATTGGTTGATTGATGAAATTCAAGGAGGCGTTCAGTAGAGTTTTCTTATCTCATGCGCATTGAAGAGGCAACAAACCTTCTTCGTTAGGTCTCATCATACCCTTCTTTATTTCTCATTCTCGTATCTCGATACATTTTCATGATGTTTTGCCATCTATACTTGATAGATACCATCTTGATGCATGCATGATGTTTTATCATCTCACCTTTGCATGATGTTTTTCCATCCACGCTAGATGTTTCATCAACAATACTTGATACATGCTTCTTGATGTCTTGTCATGTTTTTGTGTGAAATTTTGTCATCCCTTCTCCTATTTTTTCTTGATTCTCCTCTTGTATGCTCCCCATAGGATCTTTAGTTCACTCTTCTCTAAGTCTGGACTAACTAAACCTTAAGACCTTTATCCATGCATGACAATATTAGGTAGATGTTTTCCTCTTATCCTCAACTATAGGATCAACATTGCATGACAACTTTAAGGCTATTTTGCTAGTCTCTCCTTAGACTTTTTCTTCCCTTTTGCATATCATTAACACTAAAACTTCTTTTTCCTTTCAAACTTATCAAAACACTCTAACTTCTCAAATCCTTTTATAAAGTAAAAAACACCAACCAATCACATTCTCTTGCCATTTATGGCTTTTTATTTTAAAACTTCTTTTTGCCGCTTGTGGCTTTTCTTTTAAAACTCTTTCCAAAGAGGGCATACTTCTCAAAGCATTGTTCATAAAAAACACGAACAAATGGAAACTATTGAGCCGAACTACGAAGCTCTGATTCCTTAAAAGGGATATGTAGGCATTAGGTCTCGGGGCCTAAGCAAGCACAACTTTGTAAAATCTTCCTTCTTTTTCCCGTATTTTCTTTCACATGCATTCCCTTTTAAGCTTTAGACATAGATTTTATACACCCTTATATTAGAACAACGAGAGTAGATACCGTAGAGTACTACAAACGTAAGGGGTGCTAATACCTTATCCTTGTGTAACAGACTCCCTTACTAGATCTCTATGGTTGCAAGAGCGTGATTTCTCCCTCTTCAGGTTTTCTCGATGTTTACCTTTCCCTTCCGGTGGGATAAAAAACGTTTGATGGCGACTTCATTAATTTTATACCAGATGATTGCTCAGCCGGTTGTTTCAATTGAGGCCGCCCTCGAGGAAATCATCCAGAGGAGCAATGAGACCCTCAGAGAATACATTGATCGGTTTAATTGCAAGGCCATTCAGGTCTCATGCGCCGATCACATGAAGAGATACTTGCTCGATAGGGGACTCCTCCCGGACACTGAATTTAGAAAGGCCATTGGCATTAAGCCCCCCAGGTCTTTTGATGCACTCCTCAAAAAATCCCGATCGTACATGGACTACAAGGAAAAAGAGGCCGTCAACAAATCCCGCAAGTCGAGGAACCACAGACCGACTAACATCCTATGACACAGTGACGCAGGCCCTTCTCGATGAACAGGGGAAAAGAGAAGGGAGGAAAAACCTCGCAACTCACGCGAGCATAAAGGACTAGTCGGGCGGTTCACCGAGTATACCCTGTTGACCGCTTCCCGCGAGTGTATCCTTGTAGAGTGCTCCAATGTTGAGTTCAAGGACAGCAAGGTCAGGCATCCTCGACCTGCCCATGCAAAGTACAGGGCCGACGTAACATAATACTCAATACTACAAGAGCCACAATCCCCTGGATGAAGACTGCGTCCACCTGAAGAATGCCATCGAGACTCTCACCAAGGCAAGGAGACTCGGGCAGTACAAGAGGAACGACGCCCCTCGATGGGATGCCCGCGAGGTTAAAGAAATTAAGGAGGATACCCGACCATCCGATGAATTTGATCCCCTGTAGGTAGCCTTTTACATCTCAAGGCTCAAGGACTTCTACATCCCGATAGTCTTGAAGATGAGGAGCCTTCGGTCACCCACAACAAATGGGAGAAGTTCCCCTCTGCCATGGTCATATCTGGTGGGGGATTCACTGACATTTTGGTGAATTCACCCAAGAGGAAACTCAACGAGCTGGTGGATGCAGCCTTGATCCAGGCGGTAACCCTTAAAAGATTCAAGGGAAAATCTGAGCCGATCACCTTCTATCTCGAGGAGCTGCCTGGAAGAGCCCCCAGCTCTAGCATTCCTCTGTTGGTGAGGGCGAAGATGGCCAACTTTGACGTACATCGTATCCTAGTCGAAGAAGGGAGTTCTGTCGATGTCATGTACACCCACTTATTCCACACCTTGTAGCTCGACGATACCCACCTGTCACCATACGTGGGGTTCGACCTGTAAGGATTTAACGGTTCTACCTCCATGCCATGGGGCTTTGTCGAGTTGTTTGTCACATTCGGGGAAGAAACCACATCCCGACAGGTCAAATTCCGATTTCTGGTGATCGATTACCCGTCTCTTTACAACTGCATCCTGGGGAGACCAACATTGGTCGAGCTGATTGCCGTACCCTCCACGATGCATTTAAAGATGAAGTTCTACACCAAGAGGGCCCGCGTTGCCACCACACATGGAGACATCTCAACTGCTAGGAGATGTTTCAACGCGGCTTCCAAAAGGAAAAACATGGTCGACACTGGGGCACAACCTACTAAAATAGTAACCACCTCGACAACAACGACTATCTTGGCAGAAAAACCTGCTCGAGCCAAAGAAAAATAGGGTCCACTAAAGGCCGACTCCATTGCACTCGACACCCGCTTTGACAAAGATAAAGTCAAGGCTCCCAATGGCGAACAAGATCCTCTATGACCCATCCCAGAGGGAGACTTCGAGTTCATCCCCCTCGGCAAAGACCTGAACAAAGGCATGAAGATCGATGCTGGACTCCCCAACCTGGAGAGGAAGCAACTCAAAGCCTGCTTGAGGGAGAATGCTTACCTGTTCGCCTGGAGCACTACGTAGATGCTCGGACTCGACCCTAAGGTCGCCTGTCACCAACTTGCTATGGACCCAGATGCTAGGGCAGTAGTATAACATAGGCGTAGGCAGTCTCTCAAAAAAGCTGAGGCTGTTGAAAAAGCTGTAAAAGACCTCATAGAGGAACATTTTATTTCTGAAGCCCAGTATTAAACCTGGCTCTCAAATGTTGTACTTGTTAAGAAAAGTAATCTAAAATGGCATATCTGCGTTGACTATGTTGATCTCAACCGGGCATGTCCCAAAGATGCTTTTCCTTTACCATACATCGACATGCTGGTTGACAACTCGTCTGACTGCAAAATTTTATCATTTATGGACGCCTACTCAGGCTATAATCAAATTCCCATGGCGATAAACGACAAATATTACACTGCCTTCATGACCGGGTCAGGCAAATACTACTACAACATAATTCCCTTCGGCCTAAAAAATGCAGGGGAAACATACCAGCGGATGATGAACAAAGTCTTCCGAGGTTAGATCAGAGACATGCTCGAGGTATACATGGACGACATGATCGTCAAATCTTGAATGGAAACCAACCACACTGCTCACCTCAAAAGAGTTTTTTCCCAAACAAGGCAATGCAAAATGAGATTCAACCCGGAGAAATGCACATTCGGGGTCAAGGCGGGCAAATTCCTCGGTTTCTATCTAACTGAATGGGGAATCAAAGCCAACCCCGAAAAATGCAGGGCATTCTCCGAGCTCCCCACACCAAACTCGAAAAAATCCATACAAGTCTTAAACAACATGCTCACCCCGCTCTCCCGCTTTGTGGTGAAGTCCGCATAACACGCATTCCCATTTTTCAAACTCTTGCATAAAGAGGTGGCTTTCGAGTGGATCGAGGAGTGAAAGTAAGCCATCCTTCACCTCAAGCAAGCCCTTTCACAACTGCCCATGTTATCACAGCTAAAGAGCGGGGAAACTTTGTTTCTTTATTTGGCTGTATCCACCGAGGCCGTGAGTGCGACCCTCGTCCATGAACACCAGACAGGCAGAAACCAGTGTACTTTACTAGCAAAGCACTGCAGGGCCGTGGGTTTAGATATCAACAAATTGAAAGGGTAGCCTTAGCGCTCGTTATCGTGACAATGAGACTCATATATTAGTTTTTTTCCCACACGATCGTCGTGCGAACGGATCAGCCTATAAGACAACTTCTAGGACTACCAGACATGGCCGGTCGAATGCTGAAATGGTCCCTAGAACTTTTAGAGTTCAAAGTTCAGCACGAAAGAAGGACAACCCTTAAAGCCCAAGTGTTGGCCAACTTCACTGTAGAGATGACCACCCACGAACCCCCGATAGGCGAGAGATACAAGTGGACCATCTTCGTGAATGGAGCATCCAACTCGACCGAAAGCTGGGAAGGAATCCTCTTTGAAAACAAAGAGGGCATTCTGATCGAACATTCGCTCGCCCTGTCATTTCCCACGTCAAACAACCAGGCCGAGTACGAGGCCCTGCTCGCAGGATTAAGGCTGGATAAAGACCTAGGTTCCTAAGAAGTACAAGTATTTATGGACTCTCAGCTCGTCCCTTCTCAAGTTCGAGGAGAATATCAGGCCAAGAATAATAGCCTCATCGAATACCTGAACCTAGTCAAAGAAAGGATGAAGAAATTCAACCGGGCGGAAATCAAACACGTACCCCATGAACATAACACGCAGGGCCGACATACTTTTAAAACTAGCGAGCACAAAGAAAAAAAGGTGGAAACAAATCCTTTATACAAGAATCCCTTTCTCTTCCGAGTATTGAAAAACCCACTGCATCGTTCGAGGTGAATTACATCGGGCACAATTCATTTTGGACGACCCCAATATTTAATTATCTCACAAAGGGAGAATTACCCGTTGACCAAAAAGAGGCAAATGCAACTAAACGACGAGCCCGCTCTTATGTAGTAGACGAGCATAAACTCTATCGACAGGGATTCTCCATCCCACTCCTAAAATGCATCGAGGAATAAAAAATCAATGAGATCTTACGGGAAATCCACGAGGGAATTAACGCCCAACTTTTGGGCAGAAGATCTCTGGCTCGAAAGGCGCTGCGAGCAGGGTATTACTGGCCCATCATGCAACAAGACGCAAAGGAGCATGTAAAAAAATGTGACAAATGTCAAAGGCACGCGGACATGCACCTCGCACTCCCACACAAACTCAAAACATTTTCGTCCCCGTGGCCATTCTCCTGGTGAGGGATGGACATCCTCAAACCATTCGTACAAGGATCATATCAAAATAAATTCCTAATCATGGTCGTTGACTATTTCACAAAGTGGATAGAGGCCGAAGCCCTGGCCAGAATCACATCACATAACATCCTTCGTTTCTACAAATGAAACGTGCTTGCCCGATTTGGCATACCACAAGCCCTCGTCACCGACAACAGGACGTAGTTCACTGACCAAAGCTTCCAAGACTTTATCGCCAAGCTCGACACTAAACAACACTTCACGTCCGTTGAACACCCTCAAACCAACGGGAAAGTCGAGGGCACAAATAGAGTCATCTTGCGAGGACTCAAGTGCAGGTTGGGTGAAGTCAAAAAGGGGTGGGTCAAAGAGATGCACAACGTCCTGTGGGCTTACCGAATAACACCACACTCAACGAATGGAGAAACCCCGTTTTGACTAATCTATAGCACCAAAGTCGTAATCCATGTGGAAATCATGGAGCCATCCAGACAAAATGAAGTCCCTTTAGACGAGGACATAAATGACGAGGCCCTAAGGAAAGAGCTCGACCTAGTCAAAGAAATCTAATCAGCAACAGCTCTTCGCGAAGCCACACTGAATCAACAGATAGTCATGCGTCACACAAAAGTCATAAAACGTGAATTCCAGGTCGACAGTCTAGCCTTGTAGAAAAATCAGAAAGAATACTGTGAAGGAAAGATGTCCGCCAACTAGGAAGGACCTTACCGCGTGCGCGGGGAAACGAGCACTGGAGCCTACTACCTCGAATGCCTAAGTAGAGAACCACTACCTCGACCATGGAATGCTACAAAGATGAAACAATATTACAGCTAGGTCCCTGATAAACGTAGGGGCCTAGCAGTCGACATACCCTTTGCGACAAACAACAGGGCTCGCTCGACCACAGAAGCGTGTTGAGGTACGAACACAGCCTCCAACCAATAATGAAAGGCAGGTTTTTGATCATCGGTCGAGCAGAACCTTAGCCCGACGGGGACACCTCGACCGAGCTCCATCGTCGAAGTACCCAATAGACAGAACACCTAGATCGTGATGGGCAGTTCACGCCACGAAGTCAAGACCCTGACCGTGATCTTGACCTCGTCCATACGGACTCATACTCCTCATCCTTGACACATTCCAACATGTGTCGACCACAACTAAGGTCGAGCACAAACCTCCACTTATCAAAATTCCACACCAGAATATACATGTCAAGCACAAACGACAAGTAAACATCTAACGACAAGTAAAGGCATTCTGAATCAAAGGCACACAGACCCAAACAAAAGATAATCGGGCAAAGCCCTTGTTAAAATGTTTACAAAAGTATGGGCAAGCAGGCCCCCAATCCAAGTGATTACAAAATTACGGGCGTGCAGGCCCAAACAAAACAACCAAATTATCAAGAAAACATCAATCACTCCTCGGAGTACCCTCTCTGGTCTCTAGCTCAGAATATTCATAAGGAGAAACTACTCTACCATCGGCCACCTGGGACAAAACTCCAGCACCTTCAGTATTGAGCCCCAGATTCAGCAAGGCCAACTGAACCATCATGATCTCAAAGTCGTCAGAAAATACGTCTATGTAGTCTGACTCTAGAACCTGGATTCGAGCAGCCAGTTCTGCACGAGTCTTTAAGCTGGAAATTCCCTCGGGCTCATCTTCCCCGGGAACCATGGAAACCTTCAAATCAGTGACCTCCTTCTCCAGATTTTTCTTCTCGAGCAGCAACGAGACCTTCTCCTTAGAAGCTTTGGCCACATTCTCCTTTTCGTTCACTAGCTTATCAGCCTGCACTCGAAACTTTTCCTTGCCTCGCTCGAGAGCGGAATTCAACTTCTACGCTTTTTCCAGGAGACCCACTTTCTCCGACTCCAACTTGCTCACCATGGAAGAAGAACTGGCCCCCTCACCTGCAAGGACCACAACCATCTCTGCGACCTTCATTGTACCAACCATGCTCGATGCCATATATTTTCTTCTATCTTCCTCATTGAGCCGCCTGATGATGGCAGACTCATCATCAGACACGACCAGGGGAAATCCTTCAAAAAAATCCTTCTCAAGAAAGCAAGAAGGAAGGTTAAAGGCCCGAGCACCTAGTCCATCTTCAGTCAAATCCACAGGCTCACTTTCAGGGCGACCCTTCTTCTTCCCCGACACGACTGCCTGCTGAACGACATCACGAGACCCTGATGAAGCACTAGACCCATCCTTGACCTGATCGAGAATAGGGCCAAGGTGCATAAGCTGGTTAGGCTTCACTATCCTCTTATTGTTATTTTTATCATGGGTTAGCTTCAGAAAATGTTCGTGACGCTCGATCATCTTACCTGCAAAAACAAAAACGACATGCTCGACTTAGTACCGACAAAAGAACATGCCCGAAACAAATAAAAAACAAAAGGTAGTAGAGTCACGCAGACCTAGATCCAAAAAAGCCACGACATCCCCGTAGGTACGACATTCAACAAGCGCCTTGGTGTTGATCGGGCATGCCTCAAATGTAGGTTCACCGTCTTCACCAAGGATGTCGTCTCCCTCCCTCGTCACCCACTTGGAGGGGAAGAAACCATCGACGAATTTGTTGAGAATACCGAAGGACCCCTCATCTTTGGCGCCCATGTTGCCAGCAGGAGTATGATAGTGGCCAGGCTCGTGGTCGTAATAAGCCCGACACTAATGGATAGGAAACTTGGAGATCCTTCCGATATCTTTATTCCCATATTCATCGAGAAGAGCTTCCCCGTCCTCGTAAATGATAGAAACTAGGTCGAACACCACATCCAATGCCTCTTGGGATGAGGGTTGCACGACATACCATTTGTCCTTGAAGTCACAGACAAAGTCCATATACATCCTGGACAGTCTCTTGGATTGCTTGAGAGAAACCCAACTATGATTTCCTCCCTTAGACTACCGTTTGAAGATGGAAAACCCTGAAGAACAAAGGAAGCATCGCTCCAATCTTTAGATATCGGCAAGTGACCTCGAAAGCCCGTATAAAAGCGATCGCGTTGGGATGCACTTGGGAGGGAACCAAGGACAAATGATTAAAGACGCTCATTTGAAAGTCACCAAAAGGCAGACAAAGCCCCAAATCTCTAAAGACAATCATACAGAGGGAAGCGATCTTCATGGAAAGTCGAGGATATTCTGGCCGTAGGGATCGGGTGAAAGATCGTGAAATTTCGTCTGAAGCCTTCCTGGTTACCGCCATATTTGATGATCGTGTACGACTCCATTCGAGTATTGCTAAAGACCGGGGCTATTCCTCGAGGCTCTGGCCCGACCTAGACAAAGACAGATCGACAACAATGTCGACCAAATGGAGACCCTCACCGGCTCCACTCGTTTCCTCTACCTCGATCTGCTTGGCTGTTTCGTCCATTTCACCTATAAAGTAGAGGAAACCAATGAATTCGACAGCTAAATCAAATCCACCCTTCCACTACAACACAAGTGGAAGGGGGTTGCTACAACCAAACCATGTCGACAAACCCTCGTTCAGCAAAAAGCAAACAAACTCATAAACACCACGGGAAGAATATGAATCTCTCGAGCAACCTCATGAAGATGACGAGAGAGAGAGAGAGAGAGAGAGAGAGAGAGAGAGAGAAGAGAGAGAGAGAGAGAGAGAGAGAGAGAGAGAGAGAGAAGAGAGAGAGAGAGAGAGAGAGAGAGAGAGAGAGAGAGAGAGAGAGAGAGAGAGAGATGAGAGAGAGAGAGAGAGAGAGAGAGAGAGAGAGAGAGAGAGAGAGAGAGAGAGAGAGAGAGATGAATTTCCCGAGCAAACCCATGAGTATCTCGAGGAGGGGATGAATCCCCCGAGCCATTTCATGAGTTTTTCGGGGATCAGACGATTTTTTACGAGCACATTCGTGAGTTTCGCGATGAGGGGTATAAATATCCCGAGGAAAATTCCCCAGAGGAGGAAAGCGCGGTGGTGCTCACGGCAGAGAGGAAGATTGACGAAAGTGTAGAGCGAAGAGAGAGAGAGAGAGAGAGAGAGAGAGGAGAGAGAGAGAGAGGAGAGAGGAGAGAGAGAGAGAGAGAGAGAGAGAGAGAGAGAGAGGGAGAGAACTTGGAAAAGTTGTAAATGAGCACTGGGATGCTATTTATAAAATTTATACGGAAGATGAAGCATCGCGTCGAGCAACGTGTCGGCTACTCAATTCTCTGCCACCTACGGGTCCAGAGTCATAATGAACCCTACTTTATAGGTCATCATTCTACCCTAGAAGCTACACTACGAGCCCCACTACATGACTCTCTTGCAAAGGTTTGAATCCCCGCGAGTCGAGGGATATATGGAATGTCCCCGCCAATATATTCCAACTTCTGTCCGAACAACTACCATACACGGACGACTTTATCTCTAAAAGAAATTAAGATCCCCGATGAAGCTATCCCCGGCGGACCGACGAGTTGGTCTTAAGTCATAGCTCCTCCTCTTAGGAGCAACGACTTAGGGGGCTCCTGTTCTGGACTGGGCCTGTGCTTGCCCCAAACAACATACAAGGTCCAATCCAACCATATTGCAGGCGAAGGCCAGCAAGCATGAGACTGCCCTTGACTATGTTGGGCAGCGACTCCACCCTTGCACCGAGGATATGCCCCCTGGGCCTTCCTCGCCAAAGGGTTGTCGAGGAGTGTTAGTGACTCCTAGGAGGTCTTGACAGACACCCTCCTCGTAGGCCAGAGGCCCACGTCTCTGAGTATCCCGGAGTCATTTGACCCCAGAAATACCGCAACCACGTCCTCCTAGTAATTCAGAGCTGTCCACCCAGGAGGGAGACCACACAATGGTCTCCATTACTCACGTAGATTCTGACAGTCTTCATTTTGGGCCTACTCTGTCAGTCCAATATAGGGACCTTGACCCAACGCTAGGGGATATAAATACCCTCTCACTTGAGAGGATCAGATATTCATTCATTCACCCATACTTTCATATTCTATTTACACTTGCTCTGAATCTTACTTTAGTATCTGAGTGTCTTGCATGTACTTTTCCCATTCATATTCAACTGTTGTCCGACTTAAAATTTGTGAGCCTTGATGATCTCTTCTGATCAGATACAATCAGTATCATTGATAAAAGCCGAAAAGAATCCACGCTCCAACTAGTCATTTGTCATTTTTAATCACAGATAACATGTTTCAATTGATCAAGTAATATGGCAGGTGAAATTAGTGAGCAAGAATATGTGATTTCTAAAATCATTATGTAAGTGTTTTGGAAGGATTTAAAATTTATTTTTAAATTGTAAAATTGATTTTTCGCATTTATATTTTAAAAAAATTTTACTTTTTAGCTTTTGAATTAGTTTTATATTGAAGTTAAATTTAGAATCTTTTACTTTAAAATTAATTTTTACACTCTATTCTAATACACTGAAAAGTCTCTCATTATTTAAGAATATTCAAAATCAATGATAATTTAATAAAATCATTGATAATATAAATATAATATTTATATTTTTATTCGTGAGAGGAGGTCACACATAAAGTAGATAATATCGAAATATTGATATTAGAAAGAGTGGTCAAACTTCGGATTCTCTAACTCCTTAATTTTAAGTCCATTTTTGTATATTTGTGAAACGTGGCTACGACAAAACAACTTTTTTGTTTTTGTTTTTAAGTCAATTTTAAATATAATCAATCTTTAATAATCAATTCCCTCAAACATAAAATATTTTTTATCACAGCAAGATCAAATATGCTAAAATTGTTTAATAAGTTAAAATCACCATTAAAAACAAATCACACTTTTTTTAGGCGTACATGTCCAATTTGCCGTACTGTACATTCCTTTTACCAAAAAGCATCCAAAGGCAAGCTGGAATCTAATTAAAACATCAATGAATGGAAACGCAGTCCCTTGTCTCATGAACTTTGTTTTTTATTTGTAAATCATTGTTCTTTTGAAATTCAAAACACTTTTTTTTTTCTCACTCTTTCGAACATTTGGCATGCCTAACACACCTTATGATGATGGAGAAGCTGATCTTGCCGGCAATAAGTAGAGGCAATCAGGCAACCCTATCTTCCTTTTTAGTAAGCAAAAATAGTTACGGTACAATTATTATAATCATAATTATTGGTGTAGACATTTAAAAAAGTTTTATAAAATTAATCAAATCATGTATTTAATATTTAAATAGAATTTTTATAAAAAAATATTATGTAAAAAATATATAATTAAACAAGATTTTTTATATTATCTCTATATGATTATTAAATTAAAATCATAAAAATTTGCTCTGCATTTCCTGTCATGTTTGTTTGATGCGGAGAATATACATGAATGTTGTGTGGCCTTTCAATAAAATGTTAGTACTCCTATATGTTTGTATTTTTATATTTTAAAAGAGGTCAAAAAATGCTTTACTTCTTGTACAAACTACATTCAGAATACTAACCATGTGTTCTTAGGAATATGGTCTATCAACATATTTTAATAATTAATGTTCTCTATGTTAGGTTTAAAAATATCTTTTTATAGGCCGTTAAATTCTTATATGATCTTATCAGAAATTAGAATGAGTAAGGGGTCGGTGATTGCTTTTGCAATCTAGAATGTTCAACAGAGAGAGATGGTGTACTTGCAGACACTCTGACGTTTAAGTTAATTCGGGTGATGAGGTAAGTGAAAAAGGGGTTAAGAATAGAACACCCGACCCTCTAGCAGAGGAGGATATTTATGGTGAGCCTCCAGCGCTTGGTCAATGATCTGCATTGTGGACCGAATGTCCAGGCCCACAACGAATTACTACTAGGATTTCCACATGAAAGTAGGGATGAGCAACATGTGGTCATCGTTCTGGGTTAACTGTTCTGCGGTCCACGAATAGTAGATGAACTTACTCGTTATGAAGGGAAGAACAGTTCCACCACTCGCGCGAGATGTGCGCGTTCAGTTGGTGATGTGTCCTCGGGTGGGGAGCACATGGGGAACGTGCTCTCCGCTGGCCCCCAACAAATTGGGTCATCACTTTGGGTCGTCCTCAACATAGCCATGGATTGGGCCGCGCTCGACGCTGGGTCAGCCACTGTGATGCAGTGGGAGAACTGACTTGAGGTTTTGCGTTTGTGTTCACAAATGTCGCGGTTAGCAAGAGTCGCCACCGACTTTTCTTTTATCTAAAAGGAAAGGTAAAAAAGCACAGGAAAGACCTTTGAGATGTTTTCTTGAGTTCGGGGGGTAGATTATGAAAAGGGAAGGTGCTAGCACCCTTTTCATCCATGGTTTTCCATGGGCTCTTAGTTACTTGTTTAGATCACTTGCTTTGTTTTCTTTGAAATGGTGTTTGGTGTGATTTTGAAAGTATTTTGAAAGTATTTTGAAAAGAGGCCACTCGTTTAGGCAATCTTTGTAATGATTCTCATTCGTAAGAATGTATACAAAGATGTTTGTCTTTTGAAAATGTTTTCAATGTTTTGCAAGATGTTTTGAAATGTGTGTGTGTGTGTTTGTTTTTGAAAATAGCAAGGATTGTTTTGAAATGGTACAAGTAACTAGAAGCTATCTACTTACTCAAACGTCTTTCTTGTGTATTTTATTTCTTTGACATTGTTGACTTACCATTGATTTGGTAAGCAACCCTGTCTTTGGATGTAAACGGGACGGGCGTGGGTCATCGTATAACCATGATAGCAATATTGCCAAGTATCTTAGCATTTTTGAGGGACCAAGATCATTTTGTTTAGGCAACCTTTGTATAGCGTCATCGAGGGACTATGATCTTATAATTGTATTGTTTTGCCAAGATACTTCGCATGCGTAATATGGCCATTTTATTTTAGGCAACCAAGTGGGAGAAACCCTAAGGGTGCTTGTGTGCAAAGTGTATCATTTTTCATGCTTTTGTCTTGCATTAGGTTTTTTCTATTTGTTTTGTTTTTGTTCTTATCATGCAAACCCTAGTTACTAAGCATAGTATATAAAAAAATAAATTGCGTAAAATAAACTAAGCTATTACAACAATTATTATGGGAGGGGGGTTACAAGTTTTGAATGGGGATTTTACACAAATATAAACCTAAATATATTATTACAACCCAATCGAATATTGCGCGAATTAAATAAATATATAAATATTTAAAATGCAATGCAATGTATTTATGTAAAAAATGTTTTGATATTTGTTTTTTGTATGAGAAAATAATTTAATTTAAACCCTAAAAAATAAGGAAAAAATAATATTATTTTTTGGAGGAGTGAAACCCTAAATTTTATTTAAAAGAAAATAAATATTCTATATTTATTATTTTGTACATTTTTTGTATAAGAACATAATAAATAATATTATATATAAATATTAAAAATTAAATATGTACAAAAATAAGTTTTTTATGAGTATAAAATATATTTTCAAGTTATTTAAGAAAATAAGTTCTATTTATCAAAATAAACTATTTTTCATGCAAAAAATAATTAAAAAAATAAAATAAAATTGTAAAAAATAAAGAAATTATTTTTAGGATTTTTATTATCCAGGAAAAATAAATGAAAGTGATAAATATGAAAATATGAAAAATATAACAAATAAGCCAAGGGGTGTAAAAGTAAGTCAGGGGGTGTGATTAGTAAAAACAAAAAAGGCCAGGCGCCAAAAAGCCCAGACTTCATCCCTGTCCTCCAGCCAAGCTTCCACGCGCGCGCTTCAGTTCAGATCTGTAACTCTCATATGCTTGCACAAAAACAAAATCTCATAACATGAAACATGTGGCATTTGATCTCACGATTCCAACCATATAAATTATGTAACCTAACTCTCAAAGATCAGTGAGAATTTTGGAACCCCTAATTCGTGACCTAGAAATTTCAACATATTAAATCTTCAAATTCTCTCAGCATAGTTAATATAAATGAAAAGTATGGATATGTACAGTTTCATTATGACATGGATTACATTTTTGCTTCACAAATCGTGGCTTGAGGATGCCTATTCAGAGAGATAGAGTTTAAGAAATATACCTCCTTCAGCTGGATTCAAGTAGAGCAATACAAGGACTTTAATGGAGGCCTGAGGATTGTTTGAGCTTCCTTGAACTTCCCTGAAGCTATTCCAATGCTTACTTTGCTTTGAGGATAACTGGAAATCTCTGCACAAGTCAAGCTGCAAGCTTCAAGGTTGAAAATGGAAAAGGATGAAACAGGGGCTACAGAACCTGGGTGATGGCTTGGATTGCTTTGGTATGATGTGTATGAGGTGTTTCAAGTGTTAAAACACAAAACGCACGAGCCAAAAATTAGTTGGCAGTGATTTTGCATAAATGCTGTGTTTAGACAGAATTTTAGTGTTTCTGAGTTTTTGAGAGTTTCAAGTGTCAAGCAATCGTGCTATGCACTGTGACAAGTTTGTATATTTGTATAGAAGGGATACAAAGTCAGCCCTCACTAGCTGTGCAAGTTCTAGCATCTTTTGCAACTTTTCTTGCATTTTAAGTAAAGTGAAGTAACCAATCCCACATGTTTGTACTAGCTGGTTTTAGGGCTGATAAGAGTTGGTATACATTGCTTGAGAGTTGTGTAGATTGCCTGTATCAAAGGGACATGTCCAAGGCTCAAGATTGACAAAGTTGCAAAAGTTGCCCTTTATGAAAATGACATTGTGCACTTTTGGCCAAAAATGGAAATGTATCTTGTACAAAGCTTCAAAAGCAAAGATAAAGCCTTTAACTTCTGAGTTTGCATTTAATTATGGAGTGTAAAGTGAGCTTAGGACCTGTAAAGCAAGATACAAACAACATGGATCTGATTTGCAACTTGATGCTTTGTAAAAATGGCTTGATCAAAAGTGATAAAATCCCAACTTCCCTTCTTTGATTCTCCCTACTCAAAAATGATCTTGGAGAGTTCTTGGACATTTTGGAAATATTGAAATGTGCTCTATAATCCATATTTTAAATGCATATTGAGATACTTCTTGGAACTAGGTTAGAAATTGCCATGAAGTTGGGTTCAAAACTTGCCTAAATTAGGGCAAAATTTCACTAAGTTATTTAGTTCATGGACCTATATTTACAAATTCATAACTTGATATCCAAGCATCTTTTGGGAAAAGTTTGTGAAGAAAAGTTGTAGATTTCATGGAGGAATACAACTTTCATGTTGGAAGTTTTCTTTGAATCAAAATGAATCATGGTGAAAAAGTGGTGAAAAGTTGGGAAAAAATAAGAAAATTTCCATACTTAGAAAAATTCTAAGTTATGAAAATTTTCAAATTCAAAACCCTAATTTTCAAAATTGGTTTTCTTGGTGAACAAGTTTCATATTTTGAAATATCTTGATGAATTATGACCCTTGGCACTTGATTTTGACTAAAAAGTCAAAGTTTGACTTTTCAGTATACAATTGACTTTTGATCAGTTGACTGCAAAATTCATCTGTCAATCCTATGAAGTGGAGATCTTTTGAACCATGTAATTAGGTCAAGATGATGCCATTGAACCCTTGAAATAATGTTTGAACTCAATTGGTCATTGTCTAGGTTAAAAATCAGAAATTGCCCTTTCTCAGTCAAAACCCTAATTTTGACCATTTTGCCCTTTTGATGCTTTGATCAAATTTCTTGAGGAGTTGTGATCCAAACTTGATCAAATGGTACATAGGAGTCTAGAATGTTGACGTGGATAAAAAAATTTGAAGTTTTACTGTAAATTGGCCATAGTTGACTTTTTCCCCAATACAATTGATTTTTAGGTCAACTGTCCAATTGACTGATCAAAAATGTGGTTCAAGGCTTGAAACTTAACATGAGAAATCTTAAGGGTCCAAGATGGTGTATGAAAGTCACATGAAGCATTGGTGGTCAAAAAATCCTTGTGCAAACTCAAACCCTAATTTTGGATTATCAGTGCAAGATGAGATGTCTTGAGCTGACCAAACCCTAATCTTGTCTTGAGTCCAAGAAGTCTTGGGAGAAAAATCTTTATAAATGAGAGGGAAAATTTTGGGGTACAACAGCTGCCCCTGTTAAATATTCTTGAACCTGAAGAGTTAGATTGGCGGGTTTCGCCGTTCGTAACTCGAAGGTAAAAGATGATTGGACACTAGAGTGCCCATAAATTTGCACTCGATAAAGTATAGTTGAGGGAATGGGCTTAAAGATGCCATTTAGAGAGGTGATAGAATCTTGTTGGAGATGGGCTTGTAGATGCCATCCAAGAGTGTTTGCTGAACTGTAAGTTGTAAGTCAGAAGAATAAGTATCAGAATGGTGTCCATATCTGGAATGTATCTGAACTGTCTCTGGAGACTGAACCTGTATGAGCAACAGAATAGCATCCGTGTCTGGAGTGTATCCGAGTTGTAACAAGGGTGTGAAATCTGAATAAGGGCCAGAATGGCATCCGTGTCTGGAGCGTATCTGAACTTGAGATCTGAATGAGTATCAGAATGGCATTCGTGTCTGGAGCGTATCTGAACTGTATCTGAACTTGAAATCTGAACAAGGGCCAGAATGGCATCCGTGTATGGAGCATATCTGAACTGTATCTTGAAGATGAATCTTAATAAGTGACATAATGGCGACCGTGTATGGAGCATATCTGGACTGTATCTTAAAGTTGAGGTCTGAATGAGTATCATAATAGCATCTTTGTCTGGAGCGTATCTGGACTGTATCTGAACTAGGATCTGAATGAGTGACAGAATGACTTCCGTGTCTGGAGTGTATCTGTACTGTATCATGATTGCATATTGTTAAACGGTAGTTGTTAATCTTATCCTGAAAAGGGTAAAATGTTAGCTGAAACACAAAGTTATGATGCATGAAATGTATGATGCAATATATGTACTTTGTCAATGTTTATGATATATGGATGTAATGTATGCGCATGTAAACTGATTTGCTGAGAAAAATGAATCCTTGACTGCTGCCGGGGACAATAAATCCTTGATTACTGAGGATACGTGGATTCTTCATGTCTTGAAGTTGGAGTATTGACAAAAATTCTGTTGCGAGCAATGCCATATACTGCTTGAGTAATCTGCTTGGGGAATCCAGAGAATTTTGATGACTTCTACTGGGGATTACACAATGGGAATCCTTGTTCTACTGGGGAATAAAGAAAACTCTGTGGGAAGAAAACTTATTCCTGTTTGAAAAAAGTTCAGGAGTTTCGGTCGTCTACCGCTCTACTGGGGAATTATCCTAGGTTGGGGAGAGACAAAAGTTAACTGTTATTCGGTTGCTTTTTAGGCTTCAAGACAACTTGCTGGGGAATTCGGAGAAACTGAATGGTTTCTGCTGGGGATTGATAGTTTGAGGTTTCAGCTCCACTGGGGATCTTAATGATGTACTGTAGGGATTGCTCATGGAATAGCCTAAAGACGTTTTCCTATTCTTTTAACCTGTCAGTAATTGTTCTTTTCCATTTTGTTTATTTGTAAACAGTAATTATGTTCAAATGCATATGTTCATTAATGAATCATCAGATGTTTTTGCAAATAAAAACACAAGTGTAAAGAAAAAGGCAAATATTTTTCTGTACTTTGAAAAAGATATCTTTGTATTTACTTTGAATAAGTGTTTTGTACAAAGGAGACATACATCCTAGTAAGAGGATGGTGTCATAAAAGTAAGAAAAATTTATACAAAGAAAGATAGCTATGTGTAAAAATCCCATGGGGTTCCCATTCCGCTATAGCCTTCGTATCTCTGAATATCTTATCCATCCGTTGCTTCGTCCGAAGATGATTTAATTGATCAGAAGCTCAGAGTTTGTCAGTGAAGAGATTGTCCTTAAAGTGATCCGACGAGACATAGTCATACGCTTTAATTCCCTAACTTTTTCCTGGACCGCCCTTTTGGGTTTTCAGTCCACCGGGAAACCCTTTTTTTCCCAAGTCGCCCTTTCGGGTTTTCAACTTGCCGGGTGTACATATTTTTATTTTATCCCTAATTTTTGCCCGAACCTTTTGGTTCACCATGATTCCCTTGTTTTGCCTAGGTGTGTAAACCTAGCGGGTCTCTTATGCGTAGTATCTTTTGACTATGTCTGCGTTCGCAGGGTGAGGCAGATCGTCGTCATCCATGGTGGTTAAGATCATTGCCCCACCAGAAAAGATGTTCTTGATAACAAATGGTCCTTCATAGGTAGGAGTCCATTTGCCCCTGGGATCACTTTGTGGCAAGATGATGCACTTGATCACTAGATCTCCAACTTGATATACTTGGCGTCCAACTTTCTTGTTGAAAGCATTGATCATCCGTTTTTGATACATTTGACCATGGAAAACAGCAGTAAGCCTCTTTTCATCAATCAAGTTCAGTTGATCAAATCGGGTCTGGATCCAATCATCCTCACTCAAACATGCATCCTTCATGATTCTCAAAGAGGGGATCTGAACCTCGATAGGTAAAACGACCTCCATGCCATAAACCAAATAATAGGGTGTTGCCCCAGTTGATGTGCGAGCCGTGGTACGGTACCCGTGGAGAGAAAACGGTAGCATCTCATGCCAGTCTTTATAGGTGACTGTCATCTTCTGTATGATCTTCTTAATATTTTTGTTAGCAGCTTCGACTGCACCATTCATCTTTGGCCGATAGGGGGATGAATTGTGATGTTGAATCTTGAACTGCTTGCACAAGGCGGTAATCATAGTATTGTTAAGGTTCGTACCGTTATCAGTGATGATCCTTTCGAGGATACCATACCGGCAAATGAGATTCTACTTGATGAAGCGGGCAACAACATTCTTAGTAACAGATGCAAAGGAAGCTGCTTCGACCCACTTGGTGAAATAGTCAATGGCCACTAGAATGAAGCGGTGTCCATTGGAGGCTGTAGGCTTGATCTCCCCAATCATGTCGATTCCCCACATAGCGAAGGGCCAGGGAGCTGTTAAGACATTTAGAGGAACCAGAGGCACGTGCACCTTGTCTGCATAGATTTGACACTTATGACAAGCCCGGGAGTGTTGATAGCAGACAACTTCCATAGTAGACCAATAATAGCCTGCCCTTAGAATTTTCTTTGCCATCGTATGCCCACTAGACTGAGTGCCAAAGGTACCTTCATGCAATTCATCCATGATCTTTTCAGCTTCAATCTTGTCCACACAACGGAGCAGAATAGAATCATGATTACGCTTGTGTAGGATGCCATTACTTAGGAAGAACTTAGCTGAGAATCTCCTTAAGAACTTTTTGTCATTGACTGAAGTTCCTTCTGGGTATTCTTGAGCCTCGAGATACCTTTTGACTTCATGAAACCATGGCTGGTCCACTACTTCTTTGGTATTAATCTCGGGACAGTGTGTTGGTTCGTCCATCCATTCAATGGTGATCTGGGGAGCCTCGTTATCTCAATTAAGTTTAAACATAGATGACATTGTAGCTAGAGCATATGCTAGCTGATTTTATTCTCGCGGGAAATGCTCGAAGGTAATCTGCTCGAAATATGGTAACAATGTCAAAACATGTTCTTTGTAAGAGATGAGGTTTGGATGCTTAGTGTCCCATTCTCCTTTGATCTGACTGATGACCAAAGCTGAATCCCCAAACACATCTAAAGATTTGATTCCCAAGTCTATGGCAACCTTGAGTCCAAAGATGTATGCTTCATATTCTGCCATGTTATTCGTATAGTTAAAGCAATGTCTGGCAGTGAAAGGAGTATGGCTTCCTTCCGGAGATATGAGCACAACACCGATACCGTTACCAAGTGCATTGGATGCCCCATCAAAGTACAGGGTCCATCGGGATCCTTGTTCAGATCTGTCATATGGTCTGATTTCTTCACTGTTGTCTACTGTCATGATGTCTTTGTCAGGGAAGTCAAACTTCATGGACTGATAATCTTCTATAGCTTGATGAGCCAAATGATCAGCTAGAACACTGCCCTTTATAGCTTTTTGGGTCGTGTACTGTATGTCGTGTTCTGTTAGGATCATCTTCCATCTAGCTATCCTCCCAGACAAAGCAGGCTTCTCAAAGATGTACTTTATCAGATCCATCTTAGATATCAGCAAAGTGGTATGAGTCAACATATACTGTCTTAGCCGGCGAGCAGCCCATACCAAAGCGTATCAAGTTTTCTCGAGCAGTGAATATCTGGTTTCACAGTCGGTAAACTTTTTGCTTAGGTAATAAATAGCATGCTCTTTTCGGCCAGACTCGTCATGCTGCCCCAGTATGCACCCCATTGAATTATCTAAGACGGTCAGATACATGATTAGAGGTCTTCCTTCGACTGGTGGCATCAAGACAGGAGGCTCTAGTAAATACTCCTTGATTTTATCGAAAGCAATCTGACATTCATCATTCCATCTGACTACTTGATCTTTCTTCAACAACTTGAAGATTGGTTCACAAGTAGACGTTAGGTGAGAAATGAATCTGGAAATATAGTTTAGGCGTCCCAAAAAACCTCTGACCTCCTTCTCAGTGCAAGGAGCAGGCATTTCTTGTATTGCTTTAACCTTGGCAGGATCAACCTCGATGCCTTTATTGCTGATAATGAACCCTAAGAGTTTACCGGACCGGACTCCGAATGTGCACTTGTTTGGGTTCAATCTTAACTTGTACTCCTTCAATCTGACAAACAACTTTTGCAAGTGATCAAGGTGTTCTTCTTCAGTTTGTGATCGGGCTATCATGTCATCTACGTAGACCTCTATCTCATGATGTATCATATAATGAAACAAAGCTACCATGGCACGTTGATAGGTTGCCCTGATATTCTTCAGTCCAAACGGCATCACTTTGTAGCAGAATGTACCCCACTGTGTGACAAATGTAGTTTTCTCCATGTCTTCAGGTGCCATTTTGATCTGGTTATAGCCTGAGAATCCGTCCATGAAAGAAAATACTTTATGCTGGGCTGTATTGTTGACCAGGATGTCAATGTGTGGAAGTGGAAAATCATCTTTAGGGCTGGCCCTGTTTAAATCTCTATAATCCACACACATTCTCACTTTGCCGTCCTTTTTGGGAACGGGAACAATGTTGGCCACCCATTGAGGATAAGAAGTAACAGCCAGAAATCCAGCATTGAACTGTTTCATAACTTCTGCTTTGATCTTCTCTAACATGTCAGGTCTCATGTGGCGGACTTTCTGTTTCACTGGTGGACAATCTTCTCTTGTGGGTAGACGATGTACCACAATATCTGTATTGAGTCCCAGCATGTCTTCGTATGACCAGGAAAAGATCTCAACATAATCATGCAACAGCTGAATTAGGCGCTCCTTGACACTCGGCTCTACATTGGCACCCACTTGGTTTCCTTTTTATCTTCCTCGGTACCCAAGTTGATTGTATCCAACAACTCCTCATGAGGCTGAATTTCTCTTTCCTCTTGTTGTAGTAGTCTGGCCAATTCCCCTGGCACCTCACAATCTTCCTCGCCTTTGTATTCGGCTTGGTAGATCAGATCTTCAGAGTCACTGAAGGCTATAGCAGTATCGTTACCCATGGGATCCGGAATGGAAGGGTACCTGCATTTGTGAGTGTGGTGTATGTAAGGGTATAGCCATCTTAAAATGATAAAATGTAAAAGAAAGACAATGAGCACAAAAGGTTTACATATGAAAAAGCGTCCATGATTCATTGAATGATATATGTAGATGAAATAAAAACCCTTACAAATGGACCATTGTGCCTCGGGTAAGACACAAGGTTTTTAAAGTGCGAATTATTTGTGAATTATTACAAGTCCAACAGAAATGTAAAAGATAAATTACTGAGATATGAAAGTTATTGGGATGAAGTCTCTGGCTTCCCAGTTGCGAAGTCCTCCGCTGACCGTAGGAAATATCCAATCTTCCAGGCTTCCATCCTCTTCATTGTCTTCTACTGCATTGACATTTTGGTTGCTAATCTTTACAGGTGGCTCCTCAGCACGGGCACGATGCACAACCTTCTGACCAATTGAAGTAAACCCCAAGCCAAACTTGTCTGATTTATACGGAATGTCTGGAAGCTGCCCCCAGATGGTGCATCCCCCTTCTTCCACTACTGCCTTTGCATCCTTTAGAGATGACATCCGAAGCAGAGGTCTTGTGATCTTAGGAATCTAAGATACCTCCTTGGTCACCGCTACTTCTGGAGAGACTTCTTCAAAATGTTGGAAAGGGGTTTCTATGAACTCGCCATCTAACTCTACATATCGGAAAGAATTCAGATGACTAATCATATACTCCTACTCCCCATGGACAGTTATGATCTTTCCTTGGATTGGGTATTTTAGCATCTGATGCAAGGTGGAGGTGACAACACCGACGTTGTGGATCCAAGGGCGTCCTAACAGACAAGAATAAGAAGGACGGATGTCCATCACATAGAAGGTCGAGTTGAAAACTTGGGTTCCCACCTTTATTAGGATGTCCACCTCCCCGTGGACCATCCTCTTCGAACTATCAAAAGCTCTAACCACTATGTTGCTAGGTTTTAAAGTCAGCCCCTCACAATCCAACCTATCAAGGGCTTTCTTCGGCAAGACATTTAAAGACGATCCAGTATCAACCAAGACATGAACTAGGGTTGTTCCTATGCACTCCACTGAGACATGTAATGCCTCGTTGTGTTTTCTCCCTCTGGGTGTCAAGTCAGCATCCGAGAAACCCAGGCCATTATCAGCTGTCAAACTGGCCACACAGTCCTGGAACTGGTTAGCAGACGTCTCTTGCGGCACATGAGCTGTCTTCAGAAATTTTACCAAAGCTTTGGTATGTGCTTCAGAGCACAGCAGCATGGCTAGCATAAAGATCTTGGAAGGGGTTTTCCCCAACTGTTCAACCACATCATAATCACTTTTCTTTATGATCCTCAGGATTTCTTCCATCTCCTTCTTGGATGTTTCAGGAATAGCTAGTGATTGAGCCTTCGTCTGGACAGGCTCCTCTTGAACGTTCTTTCCTTTATTCTCAGCAGTAGAAGTAGGGATATGGATTGTATTGTCTTTGTCGGTGGATACGCTTGTAGGTATAATCACTGGTAAAGAGGTAATCTTCGGAACGACCACGGGTCCAAAGAATGCCCTTGGAGGAGCAATCTATGGAGAGAAAATTCTACCACTGCGGGTAATCTTGCTTGCTCCAACAATATTGTTGATGTCGGAATTGTCCTCTTCGGAGTTCTCTTCTTCGGCAGTCAGTTCATCCTGTTTAATACCATGGTAGTAGATTTCTCCACCATAATTCCATAGTACTGATTTATCTGATTTGTATGGGGCAGGCCCGAGAATTGTAATCTTGAGTGGAGCAGTCTTTGGAGCAGGTGTAATCCTAACGGGTCTTTTAGGGGCCCTGGAAGGATTGGCGTAGATGGTTATTATTGAAACTTCTTTCATTGGAACGGGTGAAACAGGAGCATTCTCAAACAAAATTTCTTGGTTATCCATCGGTCGTTGGATACCTTTTGTCAACAGAGGGCAGTCAAATGATGAAGATAGGCAAATATGGAAGTCTTTGTCACAACCTGGGAAAATACCAGCTTTCAACAAATTCAACTTAATAATCGGGAGAGGAGTTAACAGTTTATCCACGGTAGCAACAAATGAATCTTCTTCAATAGCGTTGGCATTGTGACCATGCCTAGGCATTGGGGCGAAAATAACATTTGGTTTCTCAGGCGCTTCAAACTCAACTTCCTTCGCATCTATCAAGTCTTAAATTTTATTCTTCAGAGCCCAACAGTTGTTGGTGTCGTGTCCTGGACTTTCAGAATGGTACGCACATCTGGCATTCGGATGGTAATGTGGAGACGCAGTATTAGGATTTTTTTGGGCCTCTTTTAAAGTGGCCAGATTCAACTTCAGGAGATGTGGTAGAACTTGAGCTGGAGTCATGTTAATCTTGGTAAATTTTCGAACTGGCCTTTCTACCCTTTGCTGGTCTGATGCAGGCTTCGGAATCATAACGGCCCCCACTGTTGGTCGGCGCTCAGTTCTTCCCTGGTTCCTCTGTGAATACACAACAGATACTTCCTTCCTTCCTGTGAAGGGATTTTTCACAGCTGTTGAGGCAGACGCATCCTTCTGAATTTTCCCATTTCTTATACCAGACTCCACTCTTTCGCCGGTTAATATCAATTCAGTAAACCCTGCAAAGGAACTTCCAATAAGATGATTGAATAAAGGACCTGATAGAGTTCCCAAGAACATGTCCACCAACTCCCTCTCAGATAGAGGGGGTTGCACCCTTTCTGCTAGGTCTCTCCACTTTTGCGCGTAATCTTTAAAGCCCTCATTGGAAGCCATAGCCATACTCTGCAACTGAGTACGGGTAGGAGCCAAGTCGTTGTTATACTGATATTGTTTATAGAAAGCTGCTGCCAGGTCTTCCCAATTATGGACGTCTGCCCTTTCCAACTGGTAGAACCAATCAAGTCGCGTTCCTGATAAACTGTCTTGGAAAAAGTGGACCCACAAATCTTTGTCGGCAGAGTGTGGTTGAATCTTCCTGACATATGATCTGAGGTGAATTTTAGGGCAAGACACCCCATCATACTTGGAAAATAGTGGCACTTTAAACTTTGGAGGGATTACAATTCCTGACACCAGCCCTAACTCCTCAAAATCTAGCCCTGGTACTCTCTGGATTTCCATAGCACTTAGTCGCTCTTCAAGGTGTTTGTACTTGTCATCAGCCGAAGGGTATTGTTGTTCAGAGTAGTCCTCCTCTTCTTCAGAATCTGACGGTACTGCCATTTCTTTTCCTTTTCTTTCCCCCTCTTCAGATATTGTTGGAAATTCTAAGGTCCTTCTGGCTTGTCCCTGAAACCTCCTGCCCATGATTACCACACCAGCTGACTTCTTTTTCTTTTTCTCTTTTTCTTTTTATAGCAGAGTCTTCATCTCCTCTTGCCCCTTGGCTAAGGTCATGAGTAACTGTTGAAATTGTGAGTTATGAGCTTGCAGATCATTGACCGTTTGTTCAAGATCCATTGTACTGAAATAAACAGTAGAGAGATGAGGAAACTTGTTGCAAAGACCTGTTTATGTTTATGATTAATGATATGTATTCATGCAATGTTTTCAAGGATTTACAAATTCAAATTTGTTTTAAACAAAAAAGAAATACACATTAAATTAATAAAATAGAATTCGAGTACATCAATGCCCCTTGGGCAAAATAATACAAAATTCTAAGGTAAAAAGACATTGCGCATCCTCTTTGGTGCAATGTAGGTATTGAGAGTCTGCTCTTCATGAAGTAGCCGAGTGAGTTCCAAAACCTTCTTCTCGCTTGCATAAAATTGGGCTTCGAAAGTATCGCGCTCTCCCTTGAGCTGTATCCAACCCCTTTGTAGATCTTCGAGTGATGTCGGCATGTCAGGATGTAGGATGGTGTATGGAACCTCTCCTTCCTTAACAGGCTCTATAATCACTGGGAGAATGGAGGGATAAGGCATCATGAGACTTTGAGCGCGGGTTTGTACCAACTAGAGGTAAGGCTCAAGAGGGATGGAATTCTTGTGTCCCAAAGTCTTGATATCCACCTTGTTTAGCATCCTCCAAGCTCGGATGAATCTCTGGCGAAGTCCTTGATCGTCATTGTCATAGTCGAAAACCAGGCCTTGAATCAACATATCATGTGGGCCATCCCTTCGGGCATAACAAAACTGTCTTAGAGCCAAGCACGGGTTGTAGGCGATTCCTCCCCTAATGCCAAGTAGAGAGACATTAGGGAATTCCCCACAACGGTCAACAATGATAATATTCTCTTTGGATCGAGAACACCAATGAATATCTGAATGTGTAAGCGTCATCAAGCTTTGTGACCACCTCAAACCTTGCTCATTCTTCAAGACTGATTGGGGAAGATGAGAAATAAACCATCTTACCAGGAGAGGAGTACAACACATAAGAACACCTCTTTTCCTCATTGTACGAGTGTGAAAAGAGTGTAGGATATCCCCAAGCAATGTAGGCACCGGGTTGCGAGTCATGAAGATTTTGACAGCGCTTACATCTATGAGTTGGTCAGGATTAGGGAACAAGACCATCCCATAGATGAGAAGAGCTACAATCTCCTCAAAAGCTTGCAAGTCTAGAGAATTCCAACAGCTTTGGGCCTTCTCAAACCAAAACTTTGCCAAGAAGCCTTTGACACCAATTCTAGTTTCCCAATGTCTTGTGACATCAGATGAATGCAAGTGCAGGGCTTGAGCAATATCATCTGGCTTTGGATCTCTTTCCGTATCGTTGAAGGGTAGTTGATTGAGAATAGGAATCCTCAAGAGTTGAGAGAATTCTTCCAAAGTGGGCACAAGTTGATAGTCAGGAAATGTGAAGCAGTGATGCAAAGGGTCAAAGAACTGGAAGAGAACTTTCATCATATCCTCCTCTGTGTTGGAAGTGACCAAGTTGAGTAGACGACCATGTCTCTCGGTGAATGGAGAATTCTCAAGGATCCTTGAAGCTAGCTCCTTGAGTTGTGGAGGAATTCTTACAAGGTCAATTTGGATAGTTTTCCTGCGAAGTGAATCCATAACCTACAAAACAAGAACAAAGATGAATCTCCAAAATCCTTGAAATAATTAGTGAATGTATATGATGTTCATGATGTCCATGATGTTATGCACAAGTATATATGTACAAATAAATCAACCAAGTTCTTAGTTTAGGCTTGCATGGGGTTTCATAGGTAAGTACCCTCTTGAAGTTTAGTTGGCTCAACCTGTCCTAGTAATAGTGACCGAGTTCTAAGGAGCTCAATATCACTAGATTGTTTCCTTGTTCATTGTTTCAGTTCAAGCCTCTTTACTGACGACCGAAATATTCCAAGAAACCAACCCTTAATGAGTGTAGTATCGAGTATCTACCAACTTCGGACTGCACCAAAGCCGGTCATTTCACTACATCCTAAAAGGCCAAGTTGGTCAAGTAAAGGTTCTAGAAGTTCATTAGTGCTTAATGACATCACTCAGCGGCCCCGTATTCTCTTTGATTGACTCAAAGGCTACCGGTACCCACAAATATGTCACACTAATATAGCTATTGCTTAGACCATGTCGGTGTACCCCTCACAGTTTCCACAATGTATTGCTATTTACCTATAATGTTTCCCAAATCCGGGTAGAGGATTCAAACCCAAACAAAGAACCATAATTGTAAAGCAAACAAGTCAAACAATTGTAAGCAAATAAAGGTGATCTAAACCCTAAGGTAACCCCACTTTTATAATTTTCCCCAGCAGAGTCGCCAGTTCTGTGATGCGGTGGGAGAACTGACTTGAGGTTTTGCGTTTGTGTTTGCAAATGTCGCGGTTAGCAAGAGTCGCCACCGACTTTTCTTTTATCCAAAAGGAAAGGTAAAAAAGCACAGTAAAGACCTTTGAGATGTTTTCTTAAGTTCGGGGGGTAGATTATGAAAAGGGAAGGTGCTAACACCCTTTTCATCCATGGTTTTCCATGGGCTCTTAGTTACTTGTTTAGATCACTTGCTTTGTTTTGTTTGAAATGGTGTTTGGTGTGATTTTGAAAGTATTTTGAAAAGAGGCCACTCGTTTAGGTAATCTTTGTAATGATTCTCATTCGTAAGAATGTATACAAAGATGTTTGTCTTTTGGAAGTGTTTTCAATGTTTTGCAAGATGTTTTGAAATGTGTGTGTGTGTTTGTTTTTGAAAATAGCAAGGATTGTTTTGAAATGGTACAAGTAACTAGAAGCTATCTACTTACTCAAACGCCTTTCTTGTGTATTTTTATTCCTTTGACATTGTTGACTTACCATTGATTTAGTAAGCAAACCTATCTTTGGATGTAAACGGGACGGGCGTGGGTCATCGTATAACCATGATAGAAATATTTCCAAGTATCTTAGCATTTTTGAGGGACCAAGATCATTTTGTTTAGGCAACCTTGGTATAATGTCATCGAGGGACTATGATCTTATAATTGTATTGTTTTGCCAAGATACTTCGCATGCGTAACATGGCCATTTTATTTTAGGCAACCAAGTGGGAGAAACCCTAAGGGTGCTTGTGTGCAAAGTGTATCATTTTTCATGCTTTTGTCTTGCATTAGGTTTTTTCTATTTGTTTTGTTTTTGTTCTTATCATGCAAACCCTAGTTACTAAGCATAGTATATAAAAAAATAAATTGCGTAAAATAAACTAAGCTATTACAACAATTATTATGGGAGGGGGGATACAAGGTTTGAATGGGGATTTTACACAAATATAAACCTAAATATATTATTACAACCCAATCGAATGTTGCGCGAATTAAATAAATATACAAATATTTAAAATGCAATGCAATGTATTTATGTAAAAAATGTTTTGGTATTTGTTTTTTGTATGAGAAAATAATTTAATTTAAACCCTAAAAAATAAGGAAAAAATAATATTATTTTTTGGAGGAGTGAAACCCTAAATTTTATTTAAAAGAAAATAAATATTCTATATTTATTATTTTGTACATTTTTTGTATAAGAACATAATAAATAATATTATATATAAATATTAAAAATTAAATATGTACAAAAATAAGTTTTTTATGAGTATAAAATATATAATAAAAATATTAAGTATTTTTAAATATATTTACAAGTTATTTAAGAAAATAAGCTCTATTTATCAAAATAAATTAATTTTCATGCAAAAAATAATAAAAAAAATTGCAAAAAATAAAGAAATTATTTTTAGGATTTTTATTATTCAGGAAAAATAAATGAAAGTGATAAATATGAAAAAAATGTGAAAAATATAACAAATAAGCCAAGGGGTGTAAAAGTAAACCAGGGGGTGTGATTAGTAAAAACAAAAAAGGCCAGGCGCCAAAAAGTCCAGACTTCATCCCTGTCCTCCATCCAAGCTTCCCTGCGCGCGCTTCAGTTCAAATCTGTAACTCTCATATGCTTGGACAAAAACAAAATCTCATAACATGAAACATGTGGCATTTGATCTCACGATTCCAACCATATAAATTATGTAACCTAACTCTTAAAGATCAGTGAGAATTTTGGAACCCCTAATTCGTGACCTAGAAATTTCAGCATATTCAATCTTTAAATTCTCTCAGCATAGTTAATATAAATGAAAAGTATGGATATGTACAGTTTCATTATGACATGGACTACATTTTTTATTCATAAATCGTGGCTTGAGGATGCCTATTCAGAGAGATAGAGTTTAAGAAATATACCTCCTTCAGCTGGATTCGAGTAGAGCAATGCAAGGACTTTAATGGAGGCCTGAGGATTGTTTGAGCTTCCTTGAACTTCCCTGAAGCTATTCCAATGCTTACTTTGCTTTGAGGATAACTGGAAATCTCTGCACAAGTCAAGCTACAAGCTTCAAGGTTGAAAATGGAAAAAGGCTGAAATAGGGGCTACAGAACCAGGGTGATGGCTTGGATTGCTTTGGTATGATGTGTATGATGTGTTTCAAGTGTTAAAACACAAAACGCACGAGCCAAAAATTAGTTGGCGGTGATTTTGCAGAAATGCTGTGTTTGGACAAAATTTTAGTGTTTCTGAGTTTTTAAGAGTTTCAAGTGTCAAGTAATCGTGCTATGCATTGTAACAAGTTTGTATATTTGTATAGAAGGGATACAAAGTCAGCCCTCACTAGCTGTGCAAGTTCTAGCATCTTTTGCAACTTTTCTTACATTTTAAGTAAAGTGAAGTTACCAATCCCACATGCTTGTACTAGCTGGTTTTAGGGCTGATAAGAGTTGGTATACATTGCTTGAGAGTTGTGTAGATTGCCTGTATCAAAGGGACAGGTCCAAGGCTCAAGATTGACAAAGTTTCAAAAGTTGCCCTTTATGAAAATGGCATTGTGCACTTTTGGCCAAAAATGGAAATGTATCTTGTACAAAGCTTCAAAAGCAAAGATAAAGCCTTTAACTTCTGAGTTTGCATTTAATTATGGAGTGTAAAGTGAACTTAGGACCTGTAAAGCAAGATACAAACAGCATGGATCTGATTTGCAACTTGATGCTTTGTAAAAATGGCTTGATCAAAAGTGATTAAATGCCAAATTCCCTTCTTCGATTCTCCCTACTCAAAAATGATCTTGGAGAGTTCTTGGACATTTTGGAAAGCTTGCAATGTGCTCTATAATACATATTTGAAATGTATCTTTATATACCACTTGGAACTAGGTGAGAAATTTCCATGAAGTTGGGTCCAAAACCTGCCTAAATTAGGGCAAAATTTCACTAAGTTATTTAGTTCATGGACCTATATTCACAAATTCATAACTTGAGATCCAAGCATCTTTTGGGAAAAGTTTGTGAATAAAAGTTGTATATTTCATGGAAGACTACAACTTTCATGTTGGAAGTTTTCTTTGAATCAAAATGCATCATGGTTAAAAAGTGGTGAAAAGTTGGGAAAAAATAAGAAAATTTCCATACTTAGAAAAATTCTAAGTTATGAAAAATTTCAAATTCAAAACCCTAATTTTCAAAATTGGTTTTCTTGATGAACAAGTTTCATATTTTGACATATCTTGATGGATTATGACCCTTGGCACTTGATTTTGACCAAAAAGTCAAAGTTTGACTTTTCAGTATACAATTGACTTTTGATCAGTTGACTGCAAAATTCATCTGTCAATCCTATGAAGTGGAGATCTTTTGAACCATGTAATTAGGTCAAGATGATACCATTTAACCCTTGAAATCATGTTTGAACTCAATTGGTCATTGTCTAGGTTAAAAATCAGAAATTTCCCTTTCTCAATCAAAACCCTAATTTTGACCATTTTGCCCTTTTGATGCTTTGATCAAATTTCTTGAGGAGTTGTGATCCAAACTTGATCAAATGGTACATAGGAGTCTAGAATGTTGATGTGGATAAAAAATTATGAAGTTTGACTGTAAATTGGCCATAGTTGACTTTTCCCCCAATACAACTAATTTTTAGGTCAACTGTCCAATTGACTGATAAAAAATATGGTTAAAGGCTTGAAACTTAACATGAGCAATCTTAAGGGTCCAAGATGGTGTATGAAAGTAACATGAAGCATTGGTGGTCAAAAAATCCTTGTGCAAACTCAAACCCTAATTTTGGGTTATCAGTGCAAGATGAGATGTCTTGAGCTGACCAAACCCTAATCTTGTCTTGAGTCCAAGAAGTTTCGTGAGAAAAATGTTGATAAATGAGAGGGAAAATTTTGGGGTACAACAACCACAAGTCTAGTTCGGAACAGGAGCCCCCAAGTCGTTTCCTCTAGGCAGAGGAGCAATGACTTAGAGTTAGTTTGAGTGTCGAGGAGAAGCGAAGGACTCTGCGCGACACGATCCTTCATTTGGTCCGTGATTGCGAGCTCGCACTGTCGTAGACGATGCTCGTCGTGGACATTTCTTGTTTGCGTATTTATGCACACGGGAACGATATTATGCTCGTAACTTGTTGGATTTTGCTTACAAGGAGAATGCGTTGTGTGGGGGTCACGCTCTAGAGTTTATCTTGCAGTCGCTCTGTGTGTTCGGCTTACTCGTGAGTTTTCATGTTGTTCGTAGATTTGCTTCAAGTTTTTTTCCGAGGCCATGCTCGTGAGGGAATGTGAAAGTTCCTGGTTTGTGTTCGACAAATAGTGCTCGACGTCTTGGAATCCGAAAGGTTGATGGGACTTGAAAATATAAATGTTTTATCCCTCGAGCCACGCATCACACCAATTAAATGTGTAATGATGGCTCATGAATAAGGGTAATTATGAGCCCAAACGACGAAAAATTTTCCCAAGTAGTGACACGCTTGCCTATATCGTGAAAAGAGTTTATAAATGGGAAGAATGGAGGGACATTTACAAAGTTTCCTCTGTGTTTTAGAGCTTCACCGTCGTCGCCGTTGTTGTCAAACCGCCGTCAGCTTTCGTTTTCTTCCTCAAATCACGTAAGTTTTCTTATGATTTTTCCTTTTTATCGTTGGTCGTTATATATTTATTCCTTACATAATTTTCTTCTCGCAAAACTCATGAGTTTCATGATGAAACTGATGTCCATGAGGTTGTTCCTCATGAAACTCATGTGTCTTATGATGAAACTCATGTCGAGGAGGTTGTTCCTTGCGAAATTCATGAGTTTTATAATGAAACTCATGTCGAGAAGGATGTTCCCCACGAGATTCATGAGTTATATGATGAAACTCATGTGTCAAGGAGAAGGTCATCGCGATTCTCTTACTTGTCGTTTAATGAGGAATTTGGTCGAGGGCAGTGTCCTCGTGCCTCTGCTCGCCCTTTCAATTGATTTATAGTGGAAGGGTGGATTTTATTTGATCTTCGAATTCCCAGTCGTCCTCTGCTTTTTAGGTTTTAATGGCTCGTAGCACCGAGGGCCTTCGCCTGGTCGACACCATAAGTGATCCCGACCTATGTTGGGTTTGGGCCGGAACCCCGAGGGATAGCCTCGTATTTTGTGGACTTTCCGGAGAGTTCTGTTTTGATCGTCAAAGAAGGCGTAGGCTATCTGTGGGCTCCGAAGAACTGGTAAGTTTATAAAATTGAACGGGATGAGCGAATCTGCTCTCATTTCTCGGGGAATCGTTCTGCCATGTATGAGTATACCTTCAAGGAACACGGGCTTCGATTTACGTTTAGCGCTCTCTAAACGGGAACTTTTGGTCGATTAGAGTTAGTTCCATCTCAGTTGCATTAGAACTCGATTTGCTTTATCCGGGCCTTCGAGATCGTATGTTAATATCTTGATGTTGACGCCACCATTCCGCTGTTCTTCCACTGCTCCCACCTTCAACTAAAAACTTCGAATGGGTGGCACAACTGAGTGTCCCTTAAGCAGCCAAAGAAGTTGTCCAAGACGTTTACGGACTCCGTTCTCACCTTCAAGGATAGGTATTATATGATTAAATATATGGGTCGAGCGCACATTAATTCCATGTCTTAGTGGATGGTTGTAACCGGGGAAGATGTGTGTGTGCTTCACGACGAGGACGAGGACGAGGTGATGAGGATGGTCTCTAAGTTCCATATTTGGTGGAGTGGTGACAATTTTGAGCAGATTATAGATCACTATATCACCAAGCCTAACGAGTTGGACTCCGAGGACCAACGTGGCTGCCACAAGCTTGTGAAGTTTTTCGATAGTTTTGCTCCTGCTCAGTGGGAGGCTAGGAACATGGAGGTTGTCCTCGACGAGCGGGGCCAACCCACTTACGAGGCCCAATACATCAACACTTAAAGAGCTCATTGAGTATGCTACTATCGAGGATGCTATATGGATTTTAGATAGCTATTTTTTTTTATTATTTCTCTGAAATTATGGTTGGCTTACATTTTGGTAAAACCACTTTAGAAGCAATATGTTGAATAAGATGTTCCAAAATTCTATTTCAACATGTCAAGTAATATGTTCCAACAAGGAGACAAGACATCCCGTATGCAGCAAGATGACAATGTGAATCAGCTGATTTGTAGCTATTGAATATTCAGGGAATATTCAGTTAACTTATGTGGTGTCCAAGATTGATTGGCCAAAATATTATTTGATTAGTTTTGAAGATTTGATCAGTTTCTAAATATGAGGATTTATTAGGAAACTAATGATTGAAGACCTTTTTTCTTGGAGAAAATTTTGCAAACTTTGTGCAGCCTCACTGCTGCGGTTTTGAAGCCCAACCCAGTCTAGAATAAAGTTATAAAGACTGGTTTATACCTAGTATTAGGTAGAACATACGTGTGTCAAAGGAAACTCTAGTATAATTAGTTCTTTGGATGATAAATCAAGAACCAAATGATTAGGTTTTGTGAAGTAAAGATGATGTCCTAAATGACATGGTAACATCATTCTTGGTTGTCTTTAGAAGATGCTTGTAGTGTACCTGTGGATTTGGATGATCAAGCATTATTATCAGAAGATGTATTTATGATGGTGTTGTACCCCAAAATTTTCCCTCTCATTTCTCAATAAAATCTCTCATAAGATCTCTTTTGGTCCAAGACTACACAAGGTTTGATCAGCTCAAGACACCTCATCAGCACTGATGACTTAAGTTGGGGTTTGATTTTTCACAAAGAAAAATGGACTTTTAATGCCCCGTATGACTTTCATGGATCATTTTGAACCCTCAAGATTTCTCATGTCAAGTTTCAAGTCTTGGATCACATTTTTGCTCAGTCAATTGATCAGATGATCTAAAATCAACTGTATTGGAGAAAAAATCAACTGTGGTCAATTTACAGTCAAACTTCATAATTTTTGGTCCATATCAACATTATGAACTCATATATGTCATTTGATCAAGTTTGGATCATAATTCCTCAAGAAATTTGATCAGAACATCAAAAGGGAAAAATGGTCAAAATTAGGGTTTTGACTAAGAAAGTGCAATCTTTGATTTTTGACCTAGAAAATGAATTATTGGTTTAAGTTATGATCTCAAGGATTCAAATGCTTTATTTTGAACTAATGGCATGGCTCAAAATATTTCTCAAGTTCAATTGATTGATAGTTGAATCTCAGTCAACTGATGAAAAGTCAACTGTACACTGAAAAGTCAAACTTTGACTTTTTGATCAAAATCAAGCTTCAAAGATTACAATTCATCAAAACATATAAAAATGTGAAACTTGTTCATCAAGAAATCAAAAATTCAAATTTCATTTTGAAAAGTCAAAATTTCTAAACTTAGAATTTTTTCTAAGTGTTGAAAATTCACATTTTTTCACAACTTTGAGCCAAATTTCCACCATGATGCAAGATGATTCAAAGGAAACTTCCAACATTAAAGTTGTAGATCTCAATGATATATAAAACATTGTAGGGAAGAACTTTTTCTAGAAATTCTTGGATTTCAAGTTATGATTTTGTGAAGACATGTTCATGAAACTTAAAAGACTTAGTGAAATTTTGCCCTAGTTAGGCAGAATTTTGACCTAACTTCATGGAAATTTTTTACCTAGTTCCAAATTTAATTTTCAAAAACATCCAACATGAAGGTTGTATAGGATGTTACAAGCTTTCCAAAATGTCCAAGAACTCATTGAGATCATATTTGAGCCAAAATGTACAAGTCAATTTTGTGATGAACACTTGATTCAATCTTTAAGCATGTTGTACAAATCCTACTTTTCAGGCTTCTAACTTGCTTTTCACTCCATAATTAAATATCTACGCAGATTTTAGAAGCTTTAATCCAAGCATCCAATGCATTGCCCATGCTTAATACCATTTTAGGAAGAAAGGCAACATTGCCATTTTGGAAAAGTGACTTTTATGCACAAAGTCAATTCTTGAGTCTCTCACTTGTTCCCTCTGATCACACTCCATCTACAAGGTCAGAAGAAATGTGTTTAAAGTGATTCAAACACTCTACGTTGTTAGTACAAACTTTGAAACTTGATTTTCTCACTTTTCTTCAAAATCAAGCAATCTAGCCATAACCCTATAATTGAGAAATCTGTTGTGCAAAAGTTCACTAACCTTTTTCATATAACTATATAAACCATTTGCAAGCTAAGACACGATTTCAAGCCTTCCCAAAACTGCCCAAACTCCATACTGCCTTGAAACTGCCCAAACTTGACAGTTTTGAGCCTAAACTCACAATCTCCATTTCTACTCGTGCATTTTGATTCCTAATCATCCAAACATCTTACATACATCATACACAAGTGGTCCAAGTCCCTGTTTCAAGACTATAACCCCTCCATCACTATCCACCATTTTCAAAACTGAAGCTGACTTGATTTGGGCGTTTCAGCCATCCTCAAAGCAAAGTAGGAGTTGGAATACATTCATGGAGGTCTAGGCCAGCTACATAAATCATCAGGCCATCTCAAAGGTTGCTCAAACTCCATACACGAATCCAGCTGCAAGAAGTAAGTTTTCAAATTTCTATCTCTTCATACAAGCATCATTTGATTCTGATTTGTGAAGATAAAATGTAGATATCATTGCCCTGAAACTGAACATGTCCATAGATTTCATTTATATTGATTGAGCTTAGAGAATTTTAGGTTTGAATCTCTGAAAAAAGTTAGCTCAAAATTTGGTACTTTTAGAAATTCTCATTCATCTTTGCTTTATAGCTTATGATATTTATATGGTTGGATTCATATGGAAAAATGGAGCAACTTCCATGTTTACATCTTTCATTTTTGTTGAGAAATGAGCAAGTTACAGGAACCATGGTTGGAGGTTGAAGATGAAGTCATATTCAGAACTCATTTTGTGTTATGTATTTATTATTTCACTTATGTTAACGGATGTACAGCCACCCCAGTGGCAAAGGCAGAGCGCGTTTATCCCAAGGTCATGGGTTCAAGTCCCAGCGCTGCCTTGTGTTTAATTTCTCAACATTTTTCTATTCTTTTGTTACAAACCATGCGTGCCTGGGCTTAGTCAGTGGGCCTCTACCATTTTGTTGATCCTCACCCCCACTTCACCATACAACACAATCCCACCTTTTAATTTTGTTTATTTTTGCTGATTACAAAAAATACCATTTGGGCCAAACTCCAACAAAAATCTGTTTTTTTTCTTCTAATAAACATCCTAAACTTCTTTTTCACCCCCTGACTTTTATATTTTATTTTATTTTATTTTTCTTTATTACTCTTTATTACTATTATTATTATTATTATTATTATTATTATTATTATTATTATTATTATTATTATTATTATTATTATTATTATTATTATTATTTTTATTAAAAAATCCAAAAATATTTTTATTTATTATTTACATACTTATATGTTTATTTTCTTTTAAAACTAAAAAGACAAAAAAATATTTTCTTAACAAATTAATTTCTTTTTCTTAATAAATTAATAATTAGATTTGGGTTTAATTATTATTTTTAAATTTAAAATCAACTTAGAATTTAAGTTTCTTTTAATTAATTAATTTTCATATTATTTTTATTAACTTAAAACCTTTTCTTAAAAAAAAAACCTTAAAAAATTGCTTTCTAATTTATTTTCTTTTCTTAATTAGTTTAGGTTTAATTTTATTAATTTAATTAATCATTTTCTTTTAGATAATTAGGTTAAAACCCCTTTCCTCAAAAATTCAAACAAAATCATTTATTTTCCTTTTATCTTCTTGTACATTATATTTTCAATTCTTGTATATTGTTCAATATGGTTGTAATAGATAATTAGGTTTAATTTTCTTTCAATCCCCATTTGTAAATTTGTATACCCCCTCCCCTAATGATGTAATAGCGTAGTAATTTTACTTTCCTCAATTTATCGCTTTCATATAAACGTTAGTAATCAGGGTTTGTATGGCAAGACTAAAATCAATAATTAGTAAACCCTAATTCAAGATAAATAATGCATGTAAATCAAACACTATTCACATATGCACCCTTAGGGTAATTCCACTTGTTGCCTAAAAAATGGTCATGTTATGCATGTGGGATGTCTTAGCAAAAACAATAAAAAATACAAGATCATAGTCCCTCGATGACGCTACAAATGTTGCCTTTCAAATGATCTTAGTCCCTCAAATAGAAATGCTAAGATATCTCACAACATTGCTATCATGACTATACGATGACCCATGCCCGTCCCTTTACATCCAAAGATAAGGCTTCTTACCAAATCAATGGGAAGATAACAATATTAAAGTAACGAAGAAATGAACAAAGACTTTTGAGTAGGTAGATTGTTCCTAGTTGCTTGCTCACTTTCAAAACAAACATCCTTGCTCATTTTCAAAACAAGCACCAAACACTTTCAAAAACAATTTTTCAAAAACATGAAATATTTTCAAAAGTCCAACACTTTATATACGTTCTTACGAACGAGAACTATTACAAAGTTTGCCTAAACGAAGGCGGCTTTTCAAAATACTTTCAAAAACCACCATAAAGCACATTTTCAAATAAAAGCAAGTGATCTAGCAAGCAACTAAGAGCCCATAGATAACTATGGATGAAAAGGGTGTTAACACCTTCCCTTTTCATAATCTACCCCCCGAACTCAAGAAATAATCTCAAAGGTCTTTTCTGTTCTTTTCAGCCTTTCCTTTTGGATAAAAGAAAAACCGGTGGCGACTCTTGCTAACCGCAACAATTGCAATCAAATGCAAAACATCCCAAGTCAGTTATCTCACCGTATTACAGAACTGGTGACTTTGCTAGGGATAACTTAAAAGTGGGGTTACCTTAGGGCTAGATCACCTTTACTTGCTTTCATTGTTTGACTTGCTTGCTTTATATTTTGGTTCCTTGTTTGGGCTTGTTTTAATCCTCTACCCGAATTTGGGATACCTTATAGGTAACTAGCAATACATTATGGAAATTGTGTGGGGTATACTGACATGGTCTAAGCAATAGCTACGTTAGTGTGACACATTTGTGGGTATCGGTATCCCTTGAATAATAAAGGAGAATACAGGGCTGTTGTGTGGTGTCATGAAGCACTAACTGACTTTAGAACCTTTACTTGACCAACTTGGCCATTAGGAAGTAGTGAGATAGCCGACTTTGGTGCAGTCCGAAGTTGGTTGGTACTCGATACTACGCTCATTGAGATCAGACTTCTCGGGATATTTTGGTCGCCGTGAAAGAGGTTTGCGCTGAAACAATGCCCGACAAGAAAGATCAGTGATATTGATATCCCTTAGAACCCGGTTACTATTTCTAGGACAGGTTTGAGCCAACTAAACTTCAAGAGGGTACTTACCTATAAGACTCCATGCAAGCCTAAACCTAAGGACTTCTTTGTCTTATTTGTATATGTTTATTTGTACATAACATCATAAACATCATAACATCATACTCATTCTCACTAACCATTTCAAGGATTATTGGGATTTATCTTTGTTCTATTTTGTAGGACATGGCTTCCCTCCACATGAATACTATTCAAGTCAGTCTCGTAAGAATTCCTTCTCAACTCAAAGAGTTAGCATCAAGGGTCCCTGAGAGCTCTTCATTCACCGAAAGACATGGTCGCCTCCTAAACTCGGTTACCTCTAGCACTGATAAAAATATGATGAAGGTGCTTTTCCAGTTCTTTGATCATCTGCACCATTTCTTCACTTTTCCCGATTATCAGCTTGTGCCTACTATGGAAGAATTCTCTCAACTCTTGAGGATTCCCGTTCTCAATCAACTACCCTTCAACAGTACGGAAAGAGATTCAAAACCTGAAGAGATTTCTCGAGCGCTACACTTGCAACAATCTGATGTCACGACTAATTCGGAAACAAGGAGTGGTGTCAAAGGGTTCTTAGCCAAGTTCTTGTTTGAGAAAGCTCAAGATTGTTGGAACTCTTTGGACTTACAAGCTTTTGAAGAAATCTTGGCCATTCTCATCTATGGGATGGTTTTGTTTCCAAACCCTGACCAACTTATAGATGTAAACGCTGTCAAAATCTTCATGTCTCGCAATCCAGTGCCTACTTTGTTGGGAGATATCCTACATTCTTTTCACTCTCGCACAATGAGAAAGAGAGGGATCCTCATGTCTTGCACTTCTCTCTTGTCTAGATGGTTAATCTCGCATCTTCCCCAACCTATGTTGAAGAACGAGCAAGGTTTGAGGTGGTCCCATAAGTTGATGATGCTCAGACATTTGGATATTCATTGGTGTTCTCAATCCTTGGATAATGTTACTATCATCGGCCGTTGTGGGGAATTCCCTAATGTCCCTCTGCTTAGCATTAGGGGAGGTATCACTTACAACCCTTGCTTAGCCTTACGACAGTTTAGTTACGCCCGAAGAAATGGTCCTCATGAGCTGCTCATCCAAGGAGTGTGTGATACGGTGGGAGAACTGACTTGGGTATTTTACGTTTGATCACAAATGTTGCAGTTAGCAAGATTCGCCAACGACTTTTCTTTTATCCAAAAGGAAAGGTGAAAAAGCACAGGAAAGACCTTTGAGATTATTTCTTGAGTTTGGGGGGTAGATTATGAAAAGAGAAGGTATTAGCACCCTTTTCATCCATGGTTTTCCATGGGCTCTTAGTTACTTGCTAGATCACTTGCTTTTGTTTGAAAATGTGCTTTGTGTGGTTTTTTGAAAGTATTTTGTAAATAGGCCATTGTCTAGGCAAACTTTTGTAATGATTCTCATTCGTAAGAATGTATACAAAGGTGTTGGTCTTTTGAAAATGTTTTCAAGTTTTGAAATATGTTTTGGAAGTGTTGGTGTTTGTTTTGAAAATAGCAAGGATGTTTTTGTTTTGAAATAGAGCAAGTAACTAGGAACATTCTACCTACTCAAAAGTCTTTCATGTTCATTTCCTTTTTCCTTTGACATTGTTATCTTACCATTGATTTGGTAAGTAACCCAATCTTTGGATGTAAAAGGGACGGGCATGGGTCATCGTATAACCATGATTAGCAATGTTGCAAGATATCTTAGCATTTTTCTTTAGGGACTAAGATCATTTTTAAAGGCAACATAGATAGCATCATCGAGGGACTATGATCTTATATTTGCTTGTTTTTGCTAAGATACCTCACATGCATAATATGGCCATTTTTGTAAGGAAACCAAGTGGATTTACCCTAGGGGTGTTTGTGTGCAAGTGTATTGAATTTCATGCTTGATTTATCTTTGATTAGGGTTTGCTATTTGTTGGTTTTAGTCTTTCCATACAAAACCCTAATTACTAGCATTTGTATATAAAGCGATAAATTGCAGAATTTAAAATTACTACGCTATTACATCATTTAGGGGAGGGGGTATACAAATTACAAATGGGGAATATTGCAAGAAATTAAATCTAAATAATATTACAACCATATTGAATTTTGAATAAATGTACAAAATAAATAAATAAAGTGCAAGAATGCAAATGTAAAAAAAGAAAATGTAATTTTTGTTTGCTTTTTATGAAAAGGGTTTTTTGACCTAATTAAATAAAATAATTAATTAAGAAAATTAATAAAATTAAGATTAAATTAATAAACTAAATTAAAATTAAAGAAAACAAGTTTTTTAGGGTTTTTGTGGATTTAATTAAGTTAGTAAATGAAAATAATTAAATAAAAGCCCTAAATTCTAAATTGATTTTAATTTGTAATAAAAATAAATAATAATATTAAAAAATTAAAATTATCTAAGTATTAATAAATAAATTAATTAAAGAAATGTTTCTGTTCTTTTATTTTTGTAAAGAAAAAATAAACTAAATAAATATAAATAATAAAATATAAGTATTTTTTGGTTTTTTTCTTATTAATGAAAATAGTAATAATAATAATAATATTAATGATAATATAAATAAAAGATAAAAAAATTAAAGTAAAATAAAATAAAACAATAAATAAAAAAAAGTCAGAGGGGGTTAATAAGTGAAACAAGGAGTATTGTAAGAAAAAAAATCAGGCCCAAACTTCTGGCCCAGGCGCTGCAAAAAGTGTAAAAAATGTGAGAAAATGTAAAAGATGCAAAAAGGTCACGATGGGGCTTGAACCCGGGACCTCATGGTGACAGGAGCGCGCTTTAACCAGTGTGTGGTGATACATCCATTAACTTATGTTAAACAACAAATATATAATCCAAGTCTTGCCCTAAATGCACTTCATCTTCAACCTCCAGCCAGAAGCCCTGCAACTTGTTCATTTTTTCAACCACTTGCAAAAATGTAAACATGAAAGTTGTGTAAAATCTCACCACGATTCCAGAAATGTAAACAACTTAAACTAATTCTCAAAAATGAGTATGAATTTTGAATGGTACCAAATTCTGACCTAACTTTTCCAGGATGTTCAGATTCAAAATTCTAACTATTTAAGCAATATAAATGAAATCTACAGACATGGTTAGCTTCAGGACAATGATACGTACATTTCTTATTCACAAATGAACCATTAATGATGCATGTATGAAGAGTTCAAAAGTCAGAAAACTCACCTTGCAAGAGGGTGTCGTGTTTTGAGTTTGAGCAGCTTTTAGTGAGTTCCAATGATTGGATTAACTTCCTCAAGTTTCCAGGAAGCTAATGTGATGCTTAGCTTGAGCTGAAAGTGCCTGAGGAGTTCTAGAGAAGTCCAAGTGCAAAGCTCTATTTTTGAAAATGGAGGATAGTGTTAATGGTGTTACAATCTTGTAACAGGGTGTGGGATAAGTTCTAAATGGTGTTTAGAAACTTTAGGAACCAAAAGGCTTCAAAACGCACGAGGGAGATATGAGTTTTAAACTTTTGGCCAGGTTATGCAAGAATGGAGGTATGTGATGCAGTTCTGAGTTCTAGGTTGTTTTGGGGCTTAAGCATCCGTGTGTTTTGTTGCCATGGACTTGTACATAAGTAATGAGAAAGTTTTTGTGCCTGGGAGGGTCAGAAGTATAAGTTCTAGACCGATTGCTATGTTATTTGATTTTGAAGAAAAGTGGGAGCATGGTTCCAAAATGAAGTACAAGCATGGGCTGAGTGATTTTAAGGCTTGGGATAAACTTCTCTTGAGTTATAGGACGTGTATGATTAGAAGAAAACCATTGCAAGGCTCAAGAACAAGTTTTGTGCATAAAGCTACTTTTTCAAAATGGCATTGTACACTTTCTTCCTAAAATGGATATAAAGCATGGCATTGCATTAAATGCTTGAGTTGAGACCTCTAACAGTTGTGCAAGCAATTAATTATGGAGTGCCTAACAATTTTGAGGCCTGTAAAGTAGAGATTATGCAGCATAGGTTTGAAATTCGAATCTTTGTTCATCACAAAATGACCTATAATTTATTTTGAAACCCTAACTTCCTCTCTTTGATTCTCCCTGCTCAAGAATTATCTCAAGGAGTTCTTAGATATTTTAGAAAGCTTGTAATGTTCTCTACAACCCCTATTTAAATCAATTTTGAAAATCCACCTTGGAACTATATTAAAAAGTGCCATGAAGTTAGGTCAAAATCCTGCCTAAACTAGGGCAAAATTTCACTAAGTGTTTAATTTCAAGACCATGACTTCATAAATTAATAACTTGAGTTACAAGCATTTCTAGGAGAAGTTGTGTAAAGAAATGTTGTAGATCTCATGGAGATATACAACTTTCATGTTGAAAGTTTCTTTTGAATCATCTTGCATCATGGTGAAAACTTTGCTCAAAGTTGTGAAAAAACATGAAGTTTTCAACACTTAGAAAAATTTCTAAGTTTGAAAACTTTGACTTTTCAAAATGAAATCTTGAATTTTTGATTTATTGATGAATAAGTTTCATATTTTGACATGTTTTGATGAATTGTGATCTTTGACACTTGATTTTGACCAAAAAGTCAAAGTTTGACTTTTCAGTGTACAATTGACTTTTGATCAGTTGACTGAAAATTCACTATCAATCCAATTGATCTTGAGCAATGTTTTGGGTCATGCCATTAGGTTAAAATGATGCAATTGAACTCTTGATATTATGCTTCAACCCAATTAACCATTTTCTAGGTCAAAAATCAAAAATTGCCCTTTCTCAGTCAAAACCCTAATTTTGACCATTTTGCCCTTTTGATGATTTGATCAAATTTCTTGAGGAATTGTGGTCCAAACTTGATCAAATGATACATATGAGTTTATAATGTTGATTTGGATAAAAAATTATGAAGTTTGACTGTAAATTGGCCGCAATTGACATTTTCCCCAATATAGTTGATTTTTAGGTCAATTATTCAATTGACTGAGCAAAGATGTGATTCAAGGCTTGAAACTTGACATGGGTATTCTTGGGGGTCCATAATGATCCATGAAAGTAATATGAGGCATTGAAAGTTCAATTATCCTTGTGCAATCTCAAACCCTAATTTGAGTCATCAATGCTTAAGGAGGTGTCTTGAGTTGATCAAACCTTGTGCAGTCATGAACCAAATGAGATCTTGTGAGAAAATATTTGATAAATGAGAGGTAAAATTTTGGAGTACAACAATTGTCCCTGTTCAATCATCTTAAACCTGAAGAGTTAGATTGGCGGATTTGCCATTCGTGACTTGAAGGTGGAAGATGATTAGATACTAGAGTGCCCAGAAATTTGCACTCGAGGATCTGGTGGTTGATGGTGTAGGGAATGGGATTAAAGATTAAATTTGTAGAGGTGATGGGAAGTTGTTAGAGATGGGATTGTACATGCCATCCAAAATTATTGCTGGTAGGAATAAAAGAAGTGTTAGAATAAATCTCTGGTTGATTTACACTGGAATAGTGGATGTGTTGGGTTGAGTACTAGAGTAATATACATAAATGGATTGTATTTGAATCTCTTTTGAAAGTTGAATTTGAATGAGTATCAGAATGGCGTCCATATCTGGAGCGTATCTGAACTATATCTAAAAGATGAATCTGAATGAGTATCAGAATGGCGTCTGTGTCTGAAGCGCATCGGAACTGTATCTGAAAGCTGAATTTGAATGAGTATCAGAATGGCGTCCGTATCTGGAGCATATCTGAACTGTATCTGAAAGATGAATCTGAATGAGTATCAGAATGGCGTCAGTGTCCAGAGTGTATCTGAACTGTATCTGAAAGCTATATCTAAATGAGTATCATAATGGCATCCATGTCCTGAGTGTATCTGAACTGTATTTGAAAGCTGAATGAGAATGAACCCGTGCAGGATTGCTTCAGCTGGTCAGGTAGATAATTGTCCTGGCTTGTTTCAGGTATCAATCTCTGACCGTTTGCAAATTGTTGATGATAGCCATCTGCTGACTGATCTTTCCTGAAGAGATGAAAAATTAGTTGTATGCAATGTCATGATGTATGAAATGCATCGTACAATGATGTTCTATCAAATGAATGAAATTATGTTGTATGCATTTGAGTCTTAGATGTTTATGACATATGGATGTGATGTATGGGCATGTAAGCTATGCTTTTGTAATACTGTTGGATTAGGGAAAATAAATCCTTGATTGATGCTGGGGATGTGGAATGTAAGTCTTCATGTTTTGAAGTTGATGAGTTAATGAGCTTCTATTTGTTAGAGAAATAAACTCTATTGTAAAGGAAACGCCGTGTATTATTTGTGAAATTGTGTTGAGGAATCCTGAGAAATTGGGCGACTTCTACTGGGGAGTGATAACTGGAAGTTTTGTTCTGTCGGGGATGTGAGAGAGCTTGACATCATTAAGCTACACACTGTGGGGAACTTTATAGTATAAAGATATTATCCTATTTCTTAAAGCCATTAGTGATTGTCTTTCTATTTTTGTTCATTTGTAAATAGTAGTTACGTTCAAATGCATATGTTCAAAAATAAATCATTGGACGTTTTTGTAAATAAAACACAGAAATAAAGAAAAAACAGATAGTTTCGCACTTTCAAAGGGGGGTATCTTTGTATTAACTTGAATAAATCTTTTTTGTACAATGAGATGAACATTCTAGTAAGGGAATGTCGTCGTAAAAAATGAAAATTTGATACAAAGAAAAGATAGCTATGTGCAATAATCCCATGGGGTTCCCATTCTGCTATAACCTTCGTGTCTCTGAGCGTCTAGACCATTTGCTGCCTTGTCCGAAGTTGATTGGATTGATTAGAACATTTGAGTTTGTCAGTCAAAGCCAAAGGTTGTCTGCAAGGTGATCCAATGGGACATAATCATACGCTTTAATTCCCTAACTTTTGCATGGACCGCCCTTTCGGGTTTTCAGTCCACTGGGATACCCTTTTTTGCCCAAGTCGCCCTTTCGGGTTTTCAACTTGCCGGGTGTACACATTTTTTTTATCTCTAATTTTTGCCCGAACCTTTTTGGTTCGCCGGGATGCCCTTGTTTTGCCTAGGTGTGTCAACCTAGCGGGTCTCTTATGCGTAGTATCTTTTGACTATGTCCGCGTTCACAGGGTGTGGCAGGTCATCTCCATCCATAGTGGTTAAGATCATTGCTCTACCAGAGAATATGCTTTTGATCACAAATGGTCCTTCGTATGTAGGAGTCCATTTTCCCCTGGGATCACCCTGCGGCAGTATGATGCGCTTGATCACCAGATCCTTGACTTGATACACTTGGTGTCTGATCTTTTTGTTGAAAGCTTTAATCATCCATTTTTGATACATTTGACCATGACAGACAACAATGAGTCTTTTCTCATCAATCAAGTTTAGTTGATCAAGTCGAGTTTGGATATAATCTTCTTCATTCAACCCTGCATCCTTCATGATTCTTAGAGAAGGGATCTGGACCTCAATAGGCAAGACAACCTCCATGTCGTATACCAGAGAGTAAGGTGTTACCCCGGTTGATGTGCGCGCCGTGGTACGATAACCGTTGAGAGAGAATGGTAGCATTTCATGCCAGTCCTTGTATGTGACTGTCATTTTCTGTATGATCTTCTTAATGTTCTTATTTGTGGCTTCGACAATGCCATTCATCTTTGGCCGGTAAGGGGAAGAATTATGGTGCTGGATCTTGAATTGCACGCACAGTGCGATGATCATAGTATTATTGAGATTCGTACCATTGTCTGTGATGATCCTCTCCGGGATACCGTACCGACAAATGATATTTTGTTTGATGAACCAGGCGACAACATTCTTGGTAACGGAAGCGAAAGAAGCCGCCTCAACCCACTTCGTGAAATAGTCAATGCCACCAAGATGAAGCGGTGTCCATTAGAGGTTGTGGGCTTGATTTCTCCAATCATATCAATTCACCACATCGCGAATGGCCAGGGAGCAGTCAGGACATTCATAGGAACTGGAGGTACATGCACTTTGTCAGCATAGATCTGACACTTATGACAGGTTCGTGAATGTTGATAGCAATCTGCTTCCATGGTAGACCAGTAATAACCTGCTCGTAGGATCTTCTTTGCCATCGTATGCCCACTAGAATGGGTGCCAAAAGTGCCCTCGTGTAGTACATCCATGATCTTCTCTGCCTCAACCTTGTCTATGCATCAAAGTAATACAGAGTCATGGTTGCGTTTGTAGAGAATGCCATTACTGATGAAGAACTTAGCAGAGAATCTCCTTAGGAACTTCTTATCATTGACTGAAGCTCCTTTCGGATACTCTTGAGCCTCAAGATACCTCTTGACTTCTTGGAACCAAGGTCGGTCCACTACTTCTTCAGTATTGATCTCATGAAAGTGAGCTAGCTCATCCATTCGTTCAATGGTGATCTGGGGAGCCTTGTTATCCCATTTAAGTTTAAACATGGATGACATTGTGGCTAGCGCATCCGCTAGTTGATTTTCTTCTCGCGGGAAATGCTCAAAGGTAATCTTCTCAAAATGTGGGATTAATGTCAACACATGTTCTTTGTAGGGGATAAGGTTAGGGTTTTTAGTGTCCCATTCTCCTTTGATCTGGTTGATGACTAAGGCTGAATCTCCGAATACACTTAAGGACTTGATCCCCAAATCTATGGCAGCCTTGAGACAAAAAATGCACGCTTCGTATTCTGCCATGTTGTTTGTATAGTTGAAGCAGAGTCTTGCAGTAAAGGGAGTGTGACATCCTTCAGGGGATATGAGTACAACACCTATACCATTGGCGAGTGCGTTGGACGCCCCATCAAAAACCAGGGTCCATCGGGATCCTTGTTCAGGTCCGTTATATGGTCTGAGTTCTTCACAGTTGTTTACCATCATGATGTCTTCATCTGGGAATTCGAACTTCATGGACTGGTAGTCATCCACAGCTTGATGGGCAAGGTGATCGGCTAGCACACTTCCTTTTATGGCTTTTTGGGTAGTATACTGAATGTCATATTCTGTCAGGATCATCTGCCATCTCGCTATTCTCCCAGAGAGGGCAGGATTCTCGAATATGTATTTTATTGGATCCATCTTGGATATCAATAGGGTAGTATGGGTCAGCATATATTGTCTTAGCCGGAGAGCAGCCCATGCCAGAGCGCAACAAGTTTTCTCGAGCAGTGAATATCTTGTTTCACAGTCGGTAAACTTTTTGCTCAGGTAATAAATAGCATGCTCTTTTCGGCCAGACTCGTCATGTTGCCCCAACACACAGCCCATTGAATTTTCTAAAACAGTTAGATACATGATCAAGGGTCTTCCCTCGACTGGTGGCATTAAAACAGGAGGATCTTGCAGGTATTTTTTGATCTTGTCGAAGGCAGTTTGACATTCATCATTCCATTTGACTACTTGATCTTTCTTCAGTAATTTGAAGATTGGTTCACAAGTAGCTGTTAAGTAAGAAATGAACCTGGAAATGTAGTTTAGCCGTCCTAAGAATCCTCTGACTTCCTTCTCAGTACGAGGAGCAGAAATTTCTTGTATGGCTTTCACCTTGGCAGGATCCACTTCGATACCTTTATCGCTGACGATAAAGCCTAGGAGTTTACCGGACCTCACCCCAAATGTGCATTTATTCGGGTTTTACCTCATCTTGTACTTCTTTAACCTCTCAAACAGTTTCTGTAAATGATCAAGATGTTCCTCTTCAGTTTGAGATTTGGCTATCATGTCGTCCATATAGACCTCTATTTCGTGATGTATCATGTCGTGAAATAGAGCTACCATGGCACACTGATAGGTTTCCCCAGCGTTCTTCAACCCGAATGGCCTAACCTTGTAACAGAATGTCCCTCATTGTGTGACAAAGGTTATTTTCTCCATGTCCTCAAGCGCCATTTTGATTTGGTTATAGCCTGAGAAACTGTCCATAAATGAAAACACTTTATGTTGTGAGGTATTGTCAACCAGAATATCGATATGGGGAAGTGGGAAATCGTCCTTAGGGATTACCCTATTCAAATATCGGTAGTCCACGCACATTCACACTTTGCCGTCCTTTTTAGGCACGGGAACAACATTGGCGACCCATTGTGGATAGGAGGTGACAACCAAGAATCCGGCGTTGAGTTGTTTCATGACTTCAGCCTTAATCTTCTCTGACATGTCTGGTCGCATGCGACAGACCTTTTGCTTTACCGAAGGGCAGTCTTCTTTTGTTGGTAGACGATGGACCACGATATCAGCATCCAATCCTAGCATGTCTTCGTACGACCAGACAAAGACATCTACATAATCATGTAGGAACTGAGTCAGACGCTTCTTGACACTGGGTTCTAGATTGGCACCCACTTTGACTTCTTTCTTGTCCTCTTCGGTACCTAGGTTAACTGCGTCCACTGGTTCTTCGTGGGGCTGTATGGTCCTCGCTTCTTGCTGTAGTAACCTGGCAAGTTCCCCTGGCACTTCATAATCTTCCTCACCTTCGTCTTCGGCTTGGTAGATTAGATTTCCAGAGTCACAGAAGGCCATAGCAGAATCGTTACCCATGGGATCCCAAATGGATGTAGATCTGCATTTTGAATGTGAGTGTGTGTAAGAGTATATCTATCTTGGAAAGAAATAAAAATCTAAAAAGAAAGACAAAGATCACAAAGTTTGTATGCAAAAATGTCCATGATTCATTGATGACATATGAAAATGAGGTAACATCCCTTACAAATGGACCGTTGTGCCTCATGTAAGACAAAAGGTTTTAAAAGTCTGAATTGTTTAATTATTACAAATCCGACAAAATTTAAAGATAATCACTGTGGGATAAAAGTAATTGGGACAAAATCTTTAGCTTCCCAGTTGTTGAGTCCTCTGTTGACAGTTGGGAAAATCCAATCCTCCAGGTTGTAGTTGTCCTCATCATCCTCCATTGCGTTGACTCTGGTTGCTGATATTCAAGGGTGGTCCCCCGACACAAGCACGGCATACAGCTTTATGGGCTCCTTAAGTGAAACCCAAACCAAATTTGTCAGATTTTTATGGGATATCCGAGAGTTGGCCCCAACTAGTACACCCAACTTCTTCGATCACTGCCTTGGCATCTTTTAATGAAGACATCTTTAGTGGAGGTCTTGTAATCTCCAGGACTTGGGAAACAGTCTTGGTTACTGCCACAGTTTGTGGGACTTCCTCGAAATGCTGAAATGGAGTTTTAATTAATTCACCATCCAATTCCACGTATCTGAAGGAGTTTAAGTGACTGACCATATATTCCTCTTCTCCATGGACACTAATTATTTTCCCCTTGGTTGGATATTTCAGCATTTAATGTAATGTAGAGGTAACAACACCAGCATTGTGAATCCATGGTCGACCCAATAAGCAGGAGTAGGAAGGGCGAATGTCCATCACATAAAAAGTTGAATCAAAGGTTTGGGTTCCAATTTTTATGGGGATGTCCACCTCCCCATACACCATTCTTTTTGAACTGTCAAAGGCCCTTACCACTATATTACTGGGTTTTAAGGTCAAACCTTTACAATCGAGTCTATCAAGAGCCTTCTTATGAAGCACAGTCAAAGATGAATCGGTATCAACCAAGACATGGGCAAAATTTGTGCCCCTGCATTCGACAGAGACATGCAATGCCTCGTTGTGCTTCCTCCCCCTATGTGTCAGGTCAGCATCAGAAAAGCCTAAACCATTGTCAGCGGTTAGACTGGCCACGCAGTCTTGGAACTGATCGGCAGAGGTTTCTTGTGGTACATGGGAAGTTTTAAGAAATTTCACCAAGGCCTTCGCATGAGCCTCGGAGCACAACAATAAAGCCAACATGGAAATCTTTGACGGAGTCTTCCCTAGTTGTTCGACTACGCTGTAGTCGCTTTTCTTTATAATTTTCAGAATTTCTTCCATCTCCTTTTGGGAGGCCTCAAGGATAGATACTGATTGCGCCTTCATCCGGATAGGCTCAACCAGAATGCCTTTTCCCTGAGTCTCGGTCGACTCGGTGGTAGGAGTATCAGTAGGTGTAACTATAGGAACTGTAGTAGTAGTAGTGTCAACAGGAACAAGAACAAGGATGATTACAGGACCGATAACATTTTTCGAAGGAGCAATCTCTGGGGAGAATACTCTTCCACTTCGGGTTATCTTGTTGGTTCCTGCAATGTTGCTGATGTCGGGGTCAGCCTTCTCAAAAACTGAGTCTTCATCAGCCAGCCAATCCTGTTTGACATCGTGATAGTAGACATCGCCCCCATAATTCCATGGGACAATTTTACCTGATGAGTACGGGATTGGTCCAGGCATAGTAATTATCAGTGGAGCTACTTTAGGAACTGATGTAATCCTAACGGGTCTTTTGGTGGAGACCCTGGAAGGATTGGAGGAAATGGTTACTATTGATACATCATTGTAAGAAACGGTTGGAACATGAGTCTTTTCAAACAAATTCTCTTTGTCATCCATTAGGCGTTGGACACTTGATTTCAATAAATGACAACCAGTTGGTAGGGATAAGTAGAGGTGGCAGCTTTCGTCACAGCCCGGAAATAAACTGGCCCTTAATAGATTCTTCTTGATAGTCAGGAGAGGAGTAACAAGCTCATCAACATCAGTAACAAACATATCATCTTCAACAACGTTAACATCACGACCATGCTTGGGCATAGGAGCGGTGATAACATATGAGATCTCAGGAGCATCGAATTCAATTTCTTTGGCTTCGAGAAGGTCTTGCACCTTATTTTTCAAAGCCCAACAGTTGTTAGTATCATGGCCTAGACTTTCTAAATGGTATGCACAACGAGCATTAGGATGGTAATGAGGAGAGGTTGTGTTAGGATTCTCTGGAGCTTCTTTCAAAGTTACCAGATTAGATCTCAACAAATATGGCAGGACTTGAGATAATGTCATATTAATCTGGGTAAATTGTCTTACTGGTCTTTCTGTTCTAGGTTGGTTGCTTCTTTGTTGAGTAGGTGCAGGCTTTGGGATCATGACATCCCCCACCATTGGACGGCGTTCAGTTCTTTCTTGATTCCTTTGAGGATACACAACACCAAATTCTTTCTTCCCAATAAATGGCTTTCTTACAGCAGCGGAGGATGCATATTTTTGAATCTTCCCACTCTTAATCCCAGCTTCCACTCTTTCTCTGGTCAAGATTAATTCAGTAAATCCTGCCGAGGAACTTCCAATTAAGTGATTAAAGAAAGGACCGGACAGGGTACCCAGAAACATGTCTACTAGCTCTCTTTCAGAAAGGGGAGGCTGGACTCTTCCTGCTAAGTCCCTCCATTTTTGTGCGTAGTCTTTGAAACCTTCACTTGAAACCATAGCCATACTCTGGAGTTGAGTACAGATGGGAGCAAGATCTGAGTTGTATTGATACTCTTTATAGAAAGCAGCGGCAAGGTCTTCCCAATTATGGATATTGGCCCTTTCCAGTTGATAGAACCAATCTAGCTGAGTCCCAGATAGAATGTCTTTAAAGAAGTGGACCCACAAATCTCTGTCAGCAGTGTGAGGCTGTATCTTCCTCACATAAGATCGGAGATGCATTTTAGGACACGAAACCCCGTCGTACTTAGCAAATACCGGTGCCTTGAATTTTGGTGGAATAACAATCATAGACACTAAACCCATCTCCTCAAAGTCTAGACCGGACACTTTTTGAATTTCCATTGCACTTAGACGTTCTTCTAGATATTTGTATTTGTCGCTGGCCAGGGGTGTTGTACCCCAATTTTTGCCCCTAAGATCCCTTCATCATACCATGTTGGTTTATTCACAACAAAACTACACTAGGATTCTTGGTTCCCCTCCCTACTTTGAGTTTTTCTCTTTTTGAGGGATTACCAAGCACATTGACTTATGTTCCTTTTATGATCATGGATATTGTTTTGTTTAACTAATAAAATGCAATGTTGGTTTGTCTTGCTTGTTATCCATGTAGATGAAGGCAATGAGATTTAACAAGCTACCCCATGGGTTCATGAGTTTATTTCCATGCCCTTGTCAATATAGCTTGAGAAGTTCAAACCTCACAATTGGATTGGTTTTGGGAGAATTGGCATGGCAAGGTTTCTTTGGTTCATCATATTTCAAGGTTATTAGATTTGACTCAAAAGTACAAGGGGTTGATTGTAGAAGTTGTCATGTTTGGACAAGGCCTTGTTCCTATTGGTCACAAGAGCATATTTCTCTCAAAATTCAAGATATGGAAGTGGTTTTTGTGGCTATGAGTCTTCATTATCATCCTCAACAACTTCTATTCACAAAGTAAGAATATTGGTACAAGAAGTTTGTTCAAACTTATCAAAGTTCTCCAAGGCATTCTCTTGATCTAGAAGGTAGGGTTTTGAACTTCAAAGGAGTATATCTTGCTCACCTTTTGGTATTTTTGAGTGATTCCAAATACATCCTTCTTTTCAAAGGGTTATCAACAAATCACTTCAAAAGTTCCAAGGAGTTTTCATGTGGAAGAAACTTGGTGAAGAAGAAAGATTACAAGTCATCCAGATGAATCCATAATTTTACATAAGTAACTTCAATTGATCATAACTTGGTCAATTTTCATCACCTTAAGTCCATTATTTTTCCATAATTATCTTGAAGATGTGAACTTTATGCCTTCTTTTATGTGCAAAGTGGGAAAATGGATGGATGTTGCCTTAAATATGCAAAATATTATAGGTCATTTCATGATTTTTGGCCAACTTCAACAAGTCATAACTTGCTCAATTTTTGGAGATTTTGAGTGGTTCAAGTTTCAAAATGTCATTCAAGAGATCTACTTCATTCCATATTTTTTGGTTAAGAGCAAATTCCAAGTGGAAGGCCATGTTTAGATGCAAAAGATTATAGGTCATTTTTGAAGAAGAATTTGAAATATTTCTAAGTATGGAAAGTCAACCCTTTTTCTTCAACTTTGACTCAATGAAACTTTCATCTCAATTATCCATTTAACTCCATTTTTTTCCATTGTAAAGCTTGTAACCTCATCTTTCTAAAGCATCAAGAATCATGCCCTAAGACCCCTTGAGTTGGAAATGCCATGGATTTGAATTTGGTAACTTGAAACTGAATTTTCCACAAAGTCAGAATTTTGAAATCCACAATGTGACTTCTAAACACAAGATTTATGGGCATTTTTGATTTAAACTTGATTAGCAAACTTGCCAGAAGTGATTATCACCCCAAAATGCAAGATTTGGTTGAGTTTTGATGGAAATGAAGTCACACTTCACTCGTGCTCGACCTTCACTCAATTTCCCTATAAACTTCCTTGTTTCTTCCAATTTTCATTCCCATTCACTTCCCTATAAATAGAGGATCATCCCCCATTCATTTCTTCAAGCTGGGAGAGCCAAAAACACCCTGCTAAAAATTCACACGAACCCATCTTTTTTGAATTCAGTTTCTGAGATTTAAGCTCCCTTTTCCAAAATTCTTTGCGCATTCATCATCCTTAAGCATCATATAAACTCTCCAGCACTTAAACCAATCAAAACGAGCCATAATTCAAGCTACAGAAGTCCAGTTTCAGAGCTTCTTACTTGAACTTCGAAAAGGTAGAATTCTCCACCATTTGGATCCAAATCAAGCACTAATCTATTCTACTCCTTCTCCTGATTCCAATGCTGCTTACAATTTTTAAATCCATTGAGAATTGAGAGAGAGATCTCAAATTTAAGGTGCTCGCTATTTTCTGGGTTTTTGATTCATATCTCTCTCCATACCTTATATAAATTTGGCGCGATGGTGGTGTTAGAATCGTCTTGAAGAGACGAGTTCAATGATACTAGCCTGGGATCCTAATTTTTCCATTTGAAGGATCTCACAAAATCCCCATTGCAGGGTGTCTGGAGGTTGAAGATGATGACATGTCTCGTCTCAACCAATGATAGCATGCCAAACGTTTTAATTTCATTGGTTGCCCTTTTTCTGATCCTATGCGTATCTCACTAAGGTCCATATCAAGCACAACACGTCTGGTCCACTGGATCAACTTACTAACGCGCTTTGACTATTATCTGGTGATCCACATCTTTTTGGTTTTATTTTATTTTCTGATTTTATATTTTTATTGATTAAATTTTCAAAAATTCACAACTCTTTTATTTTTTATCCAAAAATTATGAAAAAATTCACAAAAATACTTTGAATTATTTCTGATCCCATGAATATTTTTTCACATTTTTATTTTGATATTTGATATTTTTTTGTATTTTTTGAATTATTTGCTTTCTTTTAATTACTTAAAAAAATACTTTCTGACATTTTTTTAATTCTGAAAAAATTCATAAATATTATTTTGCATATTTTTGACTTTCTGAAAATTTTATGGAATTTTATATTGAGGTTTACTATTTTTGACCTATTTTTTGTTTGTTTGAGCAATTTTAAATAGTTTAAAAATAGTTTCTGACTTTTAAAAACTACCAAAATTTTTATAAAAATATTTGGATCCATTTATGATTTTTCTATTGCCTTACTTTTTCTTTCTTGATTAATTTGAACATAGTTGATATTTTTCTCCTCTATTTTGATTTTTAAACCCTTTTAATGTATACATTAAATATAATATTATTTTATAATTATTTTCTGGCTGTCTTGAGTTGATTTTTTGATCATGACTTTATTAACATCATTGGATCTTGGGTGTTGAGTTAAACTCCACCAAAATGGATGAATGATTTTAATAATAGTTTGATTAAATTTTTGATTCAAAAGTGGTTTGTTTATTCTTCCCATCCCCGCTTCATATTATCCCTTTCTTATTGCACTAGGTGTTATTAGAGCATGATCTCTATATCATGTCTCAAAACAAATGGTGCATAGATTGCTATTGATCGGCCTCAAAATAGGTGCTACTTCTATATAAGTCCACTTACGATTGCTTAACATAACGCTAAATTTCGTCCCAATTCGAATAAATGATCATTTGTGGCCCAAACGTATGATTGCAAGCCCAAGTATGTTAATTTGATCTCTTTGATCCAATAACCTTGAGATTCATTGTGTGGAGGCTTTAGTTCTACCAACCCTCTAATGGATCTACAACACCTTTGGTCAACGCGGATCACTTAAACATTGTTGATCATTAAATGGTACTTATGAGAATTCCAAATGGATGATATACTTGACAAAAAGCAAATGCAACTTGTTGTGTGGAGGCTTTGGTTCTACCAATTCTCTAATGAGTTTCAAATGCAAGCTTCAAGATGGTCATCCAACTAACCACTAATTATTGACTTGTTTTACCTTATTCTTTTATTCTTTTTTATGCTTTATGTACTATTTACTTTTAGCATTTACATTTGATGCCATTTTCATCTTTGCTCATTTGAACATTTATTTCTTGCCATTTTTACTTTGCTCACTTGAGCTTTTCTTTTCCTTTCTTAAGATACTTAATAATCAACATAAACCCTAAAAAATCTTTAATGGTACTTGGACTATTTGGTTACTATCCTTGGCATTATGGAGCATGAAACTTTTCTTGGACTTAGGATTAGAAACCTTGACCTATCTTGGAGATCTTATCTGATTATTTTGTCTGGAGTTCTTGAGGTTTACCTCAAGACATTGGGTTGCTTGTTTGTTTTTGTGTGCAGTATTTTGTGATTACATCCTCTGTTTGTAATTTGGAATTCACCGGTATACAGCCGTTACTCTGCCAATTTTTGTGAAGACTTAATACACTTGAAGTTTGGTTCTCTCAAGAGGTCTAGTATTTCTTTTCTTGATTGGTTTCAATCCAAAGAATGGGAACTATATCTTGGCTTATAGTGTCAAGTATTGGCTTCTTGTTAGTTAGATGGTTCTTATCCCTAGCTTTTACCTTATGCTTTAGGATAACCTCTTCTTCTCCTCCCATCTTCTTTAATTTCAAAAATCTTCTCCCTCCTTTTGAAAACTCTTCTTGTTTTAAACTTAAACCACTTTTATAATAAACTTGAACTTATGTCCATGCATTTTCAAAGCATTTTCATAAATAAACTCCAATCAACTTAATAATACCTTAACATTTTTTTGTGTGAGAAGACTAAAAGTCAATCAATCTCATTTCAAACCATTTTTCCACTTTGGCTTTTTACCTTTAAAACTTTTCTTAAAAGGTTAAACTCTTGTCAATCCTTGTAGTGATGCAAACGAATATACTTCTACAATATATAGTGAAGAGAGATATTTTCCACTTAAGGTGTTGAGTGACGCATTGTTGATTTTGAAATCCAAGCCATATCCTCCACTTTGAGATGATGTAAAATCTCCTTTCTTATGATTGTGGGTAGTAGGTGTGTTTTCCACACGGACAATGATGATGATGTTTTATCTTATAAAATTAACCAACACATTTGGGTTTTAAATTTTTGAAAGAGGAACTTCGTGTACCCTGATCCCCTATTGCACGAAAGGTGGTACGTAGGCACTAAAGGTTCACAACTGCGGCGGGTGCAAAAATCATAAAAAATATATTTCTTTTTCTCACCTCCACCATCTATTTTATATACAACATTTTTTATAGCCAAAATATACAGATTTTACAAAGAGGTTCATGCGTAGTACCGTATATGTTTAGGGTGCTAATACCTTCCCTTTGCATAACCAACCCACTTACCTTGAATCTTTCTCCATCTTTTTTGGGTTATTCGCTCTTTTCCCATTCCTTTATAAATAATAAAGCATGGTGGCGATTTTTATTTTGATTTGTATAAAGTCTAGTCAATCTAATGGCTTAGTCTTAAATATTTATACCGCTACAGGGGGATATTTCTCTTCAGAGTAATCTTCTTCTTCTTCCTCTTCAGATTCTGGTTGGGCAACCGCTTCCTTGCCTTTTACTTCTAGATTATCCTTTTCACCAGATGACGTTGCAAAGTCTAGGGTCCGTCTGGCTTGTCCTTAGAACCTTCTTCCCATATTCAGAACTCTGGTTATTTTCTTTGCTTTCTTCTTCTTTTCTTCAACCAACAAAGTTTTCAAATCCTTTTGTCCTTTGGCTAGAGTCAAGAACATCTGTTGAAACTGAGCATTATGCGCCTGGAGGTCTTTTAATGTCTGCTCGAGATTCATCTTACTGAAATAAACAGTAGAAAGATGAGGAGACTTGTTGTAAGAAACCTGCTTATGTTATGATGAATGGTATATGCATATGCAATGATTTCAAGGAAATTAGAGATTTAAATTTGCTTTAGACCAAAAAGGAACACACGTTATATTAATAAATCAAAGCTTGAGTACATCATGCATCTTTTGGGCTTACAAATAAATACAAAAACTCTAAGATAAAAAAGTTGTATGCATCCTCTTTGGTGCGATGTAGGCGTTCAGGCTCCACTCCTCATGAAGTTGCTTAGTGAGTTCCAAAACCTTCTTCTCGATGGCGTAGAATTGGGCCTTGAAAGTGTCTCGCTAACCCTTAAGATGTATCCAATCCCTTTGTAAGTCTTCAAGAGAGGTAGGCATGTCAGGATGTAGGATAGTGTAGGGAACATCTCCTTCCATAACAGGCTCTATGATAACTGGGAGAACGGAGGGGTAAGGCATTATAAGACTTTGAGCACGAGTTCGTACCCATTTGAGGTAAGGCTCAAGAGGGATGGAATTATTATGCCCCAATGTCTTGCTATCTACCTTTTTCAACATCCTCCAAGCTCGGATAAATCTCAGGCGATGACCTTGATCGTCGTTCTCGTAGTCAAATACCAAACCTTTAATGAGCATCTTATGTGGGCTATCCCTTCGGGCGTAACCAAACTGTCTTAAGGCTAAGCACGGGTTGCAGGTGATACCTCCTCTAATGCCAAGTAAGGGGACATTAGGGAATTCTCCACAACGGTCGATAATAGTAACATTCTCTATAGATCGGGAACACCAATAAATGTATGAATGTTTGAGTGTCATTAACCTATGTGACCACCTTGAACCTTGCTCGTTCTTCAATACAGATCGGGGAAGATGCAAAATAAACCATCTTGCCAAAATAGGAGTACAACACATAAGGATACCTCTTTTCCTCATTGTGCGAGTGTGAAAGGAATGTAGGATGTCCCCTAGTAAAGTAGGCACCGGGTTACGAGACATGAAGATTTTGACGGCGTTCACATCTATGAGTTGGTCAGGATTTGAAAACAAAACCATCCCATAGATGAGGAGAGCCACAATTTCCTCAAAAGCTTGCAAATCCAAAGAGTTCCAACAGTTTTGGGCTTTCTCAAACAAGAACTTTACTAGGAAACCCTTGACACCACGCCTTATTTCCAAATTAGTCGTGATATCAGATGGTTGCAAGTGTAGAGCTTGGACAATCTCTTCTTGCTTTGGATCTATTTCTGTACCGTTGAAAGGTAGTTGATTGAGGATGGGAATCCTCAAGAGTTGGGAGAATTCTTCCAAAGTTGTCAGAAGTTGATAATCGGGAAATGTGAAGCAATGGTGTAAAGGATCAAAGAACTGAAAGATAACCTTCATCATGTCCTCATCAGTGTTGGAGGTGACCAAGTTTAGTAGGCGACCATGTCTTTCGGTAAATGGAGAATTTTCAGGAATCCTTGATGCTAGCTCTTTAAGTTGAGGAGGAATCCTTACAAGATTGACTTGAATGGTTTTCCTGATGTTGTACCCCAAAATTTTCCCTCCCATATTTCTCAACACATGTCAAGTGAGGTCCTCAGATTGCTCAAGGAAGTCCAAGGGTTGACCAAACAAACTCTCTCCTAAGGCAGTCTACCTCAAATTAGGGTTTCATTTTACACCAAGATGTTTGAATCCAAAGGATCCCAAATTCTCACCATTGTCCTAATATGTTCTCAAGATCATCCATGTCGATTTTCAAGCCTTGCAGAGGAAATTTGCTCAGACAATTTCTCAAAGGCTTAGAAATCGACTGTGCTAGGGCAAAAGTCAACTGTGGCCCACATACAGTCAAACTTCAAGATTTTTGGTCAACATTCTCATTTTGAAGTATTATTCATCATTTTATCAAGGATTTATCATGATTCCTCAAGGATTGCTCACAATTCATCAAAACCCAAAAGTTGCTAAATTAGGGTTTTGCAGGAAAAGTCAACTCAACTTTGACTAAGCATAACTTTCTCATAATTTATAAAAAATGACCCATCCAAAGCTCAATTTGAAGAGGATGTAATTCCCTACAATCCATCTTCATCTCCAAAGTTCAAAATATATACTCACAAGAAGATATGAATTTGGACATTATAGGTCATTTTGAAAAGTCAACAAAAACACCTTTTGGGTCAAAGCTTCATACATGAACATGGAAGAATCAATTGAGATGAGACCAAAAGGGTTGCTTATAGGACATATTAAGATTTCTAAAAAGTCTAAGAACACATCTCTAGGGTCAAAATTGAGAGAGTTATGCATTGGCCAAGTTGACCCTTTTTGCAAAATTGCCAAAAGTCAAATGTGTCCAAAATTGCATTTTTTTTGTCAAATGGGCCCAACTTTTTAGGCTTGCACTGAGTTTGTAATGTGACCCAAGACCCTTGAGCTCTTACACTTGTCATTATTTCATTTTTGCTATTTATTTTGATTTTATTTCAATTAAATCAAATAACATCAATACAAAATAATGAAAATATCAAAAACTAATTAAATCTTGAGATTTTGTGCATGATTAGGTCCATTACACAACTGGAAACAAGATCAAATCGTGCAAGTCTTTATATGAACACAAAAAGATTGGATTTTCTTGATTTGGAAAGATTTTGCACAAGGATCAAATCATGAATCAATATTCATAATTGGAAGAGATTTGATACAAAATTGTAACCCTAATGCATTCTATTATACATAAGGAACAAGTGCAGACCAAAAACACGGGGTTAGAGGCGTGAAAAGAGAGAGAACCAGTTTAAAAAATTCAAGAAAAAGTTACAAATCAATTTCCAAGTTTCAGGCCGTCTCAAGCCATTCTAACCATCCCAATCATTTGCTGGACATTCCTGGACCGTGTTGCAACCGTTAGCAAGCTTCCCCACGCTCAGAATCACATTGTAAGGTTCACACAGTTTGTCTCTTTTCTTGAAATCGAATGCACTAATTCTGGCATCTTTAGCATGAGTAATTGACATATTTTTAATCCTTGAGATGTTTGCAAGCTAATGGTTATGATTAATTTCATTTTTATTGACTGTACATCAAGTTGCCATGGCTAGGGTTCGTGCTTTGTTTTTAGGGGTTTTGCATACAGGGAAAATTGACCATTAATAATGGTACCATGATGCTCGTGAGGTTGCAACGAGTTGATTGGTGCCATTGGTTTTGATTTATCATGTGCGTACAAGGTTTTGGAAATGCACAGGGTTATACCTACGCTCATTGTCCGTAGGTAAAAGCTATGAAACTTACAGCAACGGTGGGAGGAAGAAGAAGGATACGTGGAGCTTCATGGTTTTCCAGTTTGAATTTCGCGCGTTCCAACGATTAGCTTTTTGTTTTTATCATATAATGTTTATTGGTTATTGTTTATACAACTAACATGGCCAGCTCAGATGGCAATCATGCAGTGGGAAAATGCCTAAGGGCCTGGGTTCGATCCCCAAGGCCCAACTTTATTTTATGTTTTTCTTGGACAGGAAATCTAGTGCATCTCACACTCCAGGATCTATCACGCACTCTCCAGATATGATCATCTAAACCACCAAGGCTTCAGATCTAAGGCTTTCCCATGAGGGTCCATAATACGCCCCAGTCAAGCATGTGTAGGGGATTGGACGAAGTCAACAAAGGCCTGAGCTTGTTGGGCTTAAATTTGCAAACAACACCCCCCTTTTGCTAAGCAACCGGGCCCATTCTCTTCCTTTTTATTTATTTTCTTTTATTTAAATTAATTTGTTTAATTATTTTCTAACCAAAATCAATTTATTTTTTCACAAAAAATCATAAAATAAAGTTTCACAAAATTTAGAATTAGGTTTTTTTATTTTATCAAATTTAATTTAATATTAGTTTAAATTTAATCTAGGGTAAATTCTAACTTTTTTTTTTATAATTAAAATCAAATTAGAAAATTAGGGTTAGACCTTTGATTTAATTTTTCTTTTCTCAAAACAAAAAAAATACAAAAATAGGTTAATTTAATTATTTTTTCTTAAATTAAAATTAAATTAGTAATTAGGTTTTTTATTTATTTATTCAATTAAAATTTATTTTCTCAAATAACACAAAAACGACAAAAAATGATTTTCCTTTTAAATTACAATTAGGTATAGTGCGGTCAAAACCCTAATTATTTTGGCATTCGATTCATCGCGCGCGTTTATTATTTTTTGCAATATTGATGTAACTGCTCACGGTATGTAATAGTTTAATCTAGGACTTTCTTTCTTTATCGTTTTTACGGGTTTTTTGGCTATGTAATTAATCCCTACCCCGAAGCCTTGTAATAGCGTAGTTTTACTTTCCCGCATTTTAATTCTTGCAAATATTAACTGTTTAGATGTATGTTAGTAGGATTGTATGACAAGACTGCATGATAATTTAAAATGGTTAGAAAACCCTAATGTGGAAAGATAATAACTGAAATCAAATCACTCGCACATGCGCATTCTTAGGGTATACTCTCACTTCCGTTGCCTTCGGTAAACGATTATTAAGTATAGGGTGTCTTAGTGGTTACCCTCCTGTCTAACAAAAGATCAAAAGTCCCGTTCGGAAATGTTGCCTCGGAAACGTCGCCTCGGTAAACGATTATTAAGTATAGGGTGTCTTAGTGATCGTACGTCCCTTACGAATTGACCCTTACAAATCCAACGACGATGGTACCTATTTCTCAAATAGTAGGATAGCATTGCCTAAAGGAAACGAGAACATAAACGATCTTTTTTCGAGTAAGTAGATGCTAGTAGGTACTTGCTCAAAATAAACTTTTTCACACCAAACACTTTTCAAACAAAGTTTTTAAAACAACTTCGTAACACTCTTAAGGACAGAAACAAAGGTTAAAACAAAGTAAAACAAAACTTTTCAAAACAAGCACCACAAGCAATTTTAAAAGAGGAGCAAGTACCTAAGAGCCCATGGAAAACCCTGGATAGAAAGGGTGCTAACACCTTCCCTTTCTATAATCTACCCCCTGTACTCAAAATCTCAAAAAAAGGATTTTTTCTGTGCTTTTTTTCTTTCCGATTGGATGAAATAAAAGTCGGTGGTGACTCTTGCTTACCGCGACATTTTACGAACAAAAAATGCAAAACGCAAACCAACATTTTCAAAACAGTCGGTTCTGCCACCGTATCACAGAACTGGCGACTCTACTGGGGAAATAAAGTGGGATATACCTTAGGATCTAGTTCATCATAATTGCTTCTCTTGTTTGTTTTGGTTGCTTTACTTTTTAGGGTTTTGTTTGGGAGTTACTATAGATCCTAACCCGGATCTGGGGACACCTTTTAGGTAAGTAGCAATAAACTGTGAAGGAACTTTATGGCGTAGACCGATACAGTTGAAGCAGTAGCTACGTTGATGTGGCACATTGGTTGGTACCGGTATCCCTTGTGGAGAAACGAGGAGAATACGGGGCCGCTGCATGGTGTTGTTAAGCATCAACTGACCTTAGAACCTTTAATCGACCAACTTGGCCATTAGAATGTAGTTAGATAGTCGGCCTCGGTGTAAAGCTGAGAACTGGTTGATACTTGATGCTACACTCATTGAGACCATACTCTCGAGATAGTTCCGGCTGTAAGAAAAGATTACGTGAGCTGAAACCATGACCGATGGAGGATGGTCAGTGATGTTGAGAACCTCTAGAACCCTGTTAATTTTGCTAGGACAGGTTGAAACCAACTAAACTTCAAGAGGGTACTACCTTTGACCTCATGCAAGCCTTAAACTTAAGGGCTTTTGTGTGACTTGTTTGCCTTTGCCATACCCGTTATCTGCTATATCTGTTGTTTTTATCATGACATCATGCATCATAACATGGCATTCATACTTCATTGTACTAACCATTTCAAAGACCAAGGGAATTTATCTTTGTTCTGTTTTGCAGATTATGGCTTCCGTGCGCAGAAATACCATCCGAGTTAACTTTGTGCAAATACCTGCTCAACTTAAAGAGTTAGCCTCAAGAGTTTCTGAGACTTCTTTGTTAATTAAGAGACATGTTCAGCTTCTTAGCCTGGTTACCTCAAAGCTTGATGAGCAGATGACGAGTGTACTTTTCCAGTTCTTCGATCATGTGCATCATTGCTTCACCTTTTCGGATTACCAGCTGGTTCCCACTTTGGAAGAGTTCTCTCACTTATTGGGAATATCTATCCTTGAGCAGGTGCCCTTCACAAGTATGGAAGAGACTCCTAGACCAGAAGACATTGCTTCATCTCTGCATCTGAAACGGGCTGATGTAGTATCCAATTGGGAAACACGAAGCGGGGTTGAAGGTTTCTTAGCCAAATTTCTGATGGATCAGGCTCAACTATTCTGGGATAATTTGGATTTTCAGGCTTTCGAAGACGTCTTGGCTCTCCTTATCTATGGGTTGGTCCTCCTACCGAATCCAGATTCCTTTATAGATGTGAACACGGTTAAGATTTTTCTTTCTCGCAATCCTGTGCCTACTCTACTGGGTGATATCTTGCACACCCTTTATACTTGTACCGTGCAAAGAAGAGGAACTCTTATGTGTTGTATGCCGTTGCTGTCAAGGTGGTTTATTTCGCACCTCCCTAAGTCTGTGTTGAAGAACGAAGAAGGTTTGGGTTGGTCCTACACGATAATGTCACTTGCCCATACATACATTCTTTGGAGCTCCCAGGCTATGGAAGACACCGCTGTTATCGATCGTTGTGGGGGATACCCTAATGTCCCGTTGCTTGGAATCAGAGGGGGTATAACCTATAATCCTTGTCTAGCTTTGTGACAATTTGGTCGTGCTCGGAGAGATGGTCCTCATGAGCTACTTCTTGAGGATATTGCATTTGACTACAAGGAGGACGTTGAGGAGCACCGTCAGAGGTTTATACGAGCTTGGGGCTTGGTGAGCAGATCTGACCCCCAAGAGCTGGGACCAAGGACTTCTCTCCCTATGCAGCCTTATCTCCAGTGGGTCCGAGCTCGGGCCCAGAAGCTTGGGATGCCTTATGAAGCTGTATTGTCGGTGATTGTGGAGCCCACTAATGAAGAAGGCGTTCCTTACATAGTTCTTTATCCTTACATGCCCACTGATACTAGGGCATTGGAGAGGTCTTAGATTCAGCTGAAAGAGGAAAGGGATACTTACCGGGAAAAGTACCATGAGCAAGAAAGGAATACATTGAAGCTCACCAGGCAGCTCGAGGAAGAAAGGGTGATTAATGACTACGTCAACACCAAGAGGAAGCGTCCATGGGACTTTTGATTTTGCTTTTCTAGTTTTAGATTTGTTTTCCATTTATTTCTTTGTAACGCCTTGAAGGCATTGCTGAACCCTTTTACAAGATTAACCTAATAAAGTTTGTTTATTTTTGGTTTGCAAATTTAAATTTCCCAAAGTCTTTGAAATCATTACATGCGCATCCCATTATCATGCACACCATTACAGGTTTCTCATCTTCTTTGCTATTTATTTCAGCACGAAATGTCTTCTGATCAAGCTGTGATACGGTGGGAGAACTGACTAGAGGTTTTGCGTTCGTATTCGCACTTGTGCGGTTGAGCAAGAGTCGCCACCGACTTTTTATTTTATCCTAAAGGAAAGGTTAAAAAAGCACAGCAAAAACCTTTTGAGATATTTCGTGGGTTCGGGGGGTAGATTATGAAAAGGGAAGGTGTTAGCACCCTTTTCATCCATGGTTATCCATGGGCTCTTAGTTACTTGGTTTTTTAGATCACTTGCCTTGTTTTTCGATTGCTTTAAAAATGGTGTGTGTGCGTGTGGGTTTTGAAAATGTTTTGGAAAAAGATGCCTTGTCTTAGGCAACCAATGTATTTGACTCGTGTTTGAGTGTTTTACAAAAGTGTGAATCTTTTCGAAAAGATGTTTTCAAATGTTTTTGCGAGTTTGTTTGAAAGTGTTGTGGATTGTGGTTTTTGAAAAGAAGGCAAGTGTTTTTGCAAGTTTGATCTCAAGTAACTAAGAGTTTTGTCTACCCTATTGTACTCAAAGGCTTTTGTTATGTTTTAACCCCTTTTAGCAATTTTTGTTCCACCATTGAAATTGGTAGACAATCTTGCGTTTAGGAAGTTTATTCGGGACGGGCGCGGGTCATCGTATGGACCATGAATGCAATGATGCCAAGTGTCTTTGGCAATTTGCTTTGAAGGGACTATGATCATTCCGTTTAGGCAACACTTTGAGACTTATGATCATTTGATTTTGCCAAAGATACTCGACGTGCAAGCATGGCCCATTTTGGAAGGCAACATGTGGGATTACCCTAGAGGGTGCAAGTGTGATTGTGCATTGATTACATGTATTTGTCTTGTATTAGGTTATCTAGCGTTTGATTTTATGTACGTACAAACCCTAGGTCTAACCATGGTATAATTGGAAAACTGTAAATTGCGGAATGTAAAATCTACGCTATTACAAAGTAGTATCCGGGAGTGGGGGTACAAGTGTATGAATGGGGATGAGACTTATAGTATCCAATAAGTTACAACCAAATCGAATGTGCGATCAAATGTAAATATCGAATATACAAATATAAGATAAACAAATGTGTATAGGACGATGTATTGGGTAAGTGTAAGTGTGAGATGTATATGTATTGTGTATAATTATTCACAGGTGCGAAATGTGAAATTGAAGCGTATTAGGGTTGTTGACCTAGATATGTATTTTAGCGAATCTTTGATTTGTATATTTAATATGTATAAAGGAAAAATGTTTTAACTCAAATGTTCAAGTTTTAATTAAAAAAATGTATCTTTATTTGTTTATATACAAAAAGTATCTTAACCAAATGTTTGTGAATTTTAATACTAGAGAAAAATGTATTTCTATTATTATGTACAAATATGTATGTTAATTAAAAAGTTTTCAATTTTAATTATATGATAAAATGTATAATATGTACAAAATTAATGTTTTAAAATGTATGTACAAAATAAAATGTTTTTAATAGAATATTCAAGTTTCTAATTAAATTAGGTATAAAATGTTTTAAGAAATTTAAATTATGCAAGAAAATGTATATTTATTTTAGTATGTACAAAATACATTTTTTATTTAAAAGAGTAAACAAAATAAAAAGAAAGTATTTTCAACTTAATATATGACAAAATGCTAAGTTAGAAAAATGTATGATTTAGTAAAGAAGAAAAAGATTAGTGCAAATCAAGTATTTGTTATAAAAGAAATGTTAGTGATTTTTGTTGGGCTTTAGAGGAAGGCAGAAACGGGTCAAGCCCATGTTAAACTTGAAACGAATTTAGGGTTATGGAAGGTTTGTTCAGAACGAAAGCTAGGGCTCGTAGCGGCGCCGTTCGTGCATTTGTCTTCTCCGATCATCAACTTCCTGAACGCTTCTCTTTCCGGCCATCAACGTCACTCCCGAAGCCTTTCTTCCCTCCATTGACATGAGCCCAGCGTCCTTGATTTAAGGTTTGATTTCAACACTTTATGTTCTTTCGTGACCGATACGCGCTTTTTGGTTGATTTGAGTCTTAACTATTACCTTTCATTATGAGATGAAGGAGAAGAGAAGAGGGAAAAGATTGGCTACCTTCATTTTTGGAGATGGAGGAGAGGCGTAGGAGTGACGCTTTAGGAGGCCGGGACGGCGTGAACGGTGACGAGTCTTTGCTTCTGTTGACCCTGGTTAGGTTTTATGATGCTCCTTAGGGTTTTGATGATGATTTATGCTGAGAACCCTTTTTAATTCGCTTCTTTATCTCTTCTACTGCATGTCCCTTTGAATTGTTGGCTGCTTTTGATACTACTCTTCTCCCTCTGGCCTGTGTTACCTTGGGTGGTTGCTTTGATTGTTTTGAATTTTATTGCCCAATGATGTTTTCTACTGAGGGCTCGTGGGTTACCTTTGAATATTTGTTGAGTTTGCCTTCCTGAACGATTTGCCTATGTTGTTGCCTATGTTGCCCTGAACATGCTTCTGAGTATGCCCTTGACGCTTTCTCTCTTCTTCTCTTGTTGCCCTGTGATGATCCCAGAGGTCTGAGGGCCTTGTACGTGCACTTCTGGATGCCTGTTTATGTTGGATGCTATGTATTTGAATGCCTTTGAATCGTTTATCGCCTATGATGAGGGAAGAAACTCCGAGGCTTGGTGTTTGGGTTTGGTTATGGAAGGTTCATGCTTCAGGTTTGATGTTATGCATTTGTAATGGTTCACTGAGGCAGATTTGTATGTTGAGGATTTTTGGTGTTTTAGGCCAAAATTTGGGTGTTTGAACAGGGTGCTGGTTTATCAGTTTTGTGTGGTTAGGCAGGTTCAGGGCATTAGCAGGTTTTGAGGTTAAGACAGGGTGTTGGTAGGTGCTGGTATGAAGTTTGAGATGTGTTTGATTTGCTTCTGTTTGATAACAGGCAGGTTAAGGCATTAGCAGGAGGTTTTTTGTGTTGATATGGCCTTTGAATGGTTTTTAATGGTGACAGGCAGGTTTATGAGTTCATGGTTGTGACAGTAAGTTTTTGCATTTTGGTTTAGAGCTTGCAGTGTGTTTTATGTTTTTTGAGGTTGAGCTTTGTAGCAGGTTTTAGTCTTGGTCGTGTTTGATGGCTTTTTAGGGTGAAGCTTGGGTTCTGCAGGTTTTAACTGGTTTATCACTTCTATTCTCTCTTTTGAGTTGTGTTTTCAGGTTTTGAGGCTTGGGTTTGTGAGACTGATGCAGGTTTTAACTGGTTTATCACTTCTATTCTCTCTTTTGAGTTGTGTTTTCAGGTTTTGAGGCTTGGGTTTGTGAGACTGATGCAGGTTTTTCAGTCTTGAAACTCAGAGGCTTTAGTTTGTATCTTTTTTCTTCTATCTTCTGAACTGTGTTCTCTATCTTTTGTATATCTTTTTTTGTTATGTCCTACTGTCTAAGCCTCAAACCTGCCTATTGCTGCTTTATCTCTCTTTTTTTCTCTCTCCAAAGTACAGTTAATATATTATTATATGATTTATGTTGTACTTTGTTCTGAAGGGGCCTATGGGAAATGATGATTTAAGATTCAAGTTGCTTGCATACCACTTCTCTGCATCTTTATCCTTCTTTTGACAGCTTTGTGTGCTGACTTTGCATTGATATCTTTTCCAAAATCTTCTTTGACAGCTTGTATGCTTTTATTGGTATCCTTTCCAAAATCTTTTTATTGGCAGCCTTGAGTAGACTTATGCTTTTGACAGTAAATTGCTCTTTTGCTTTTGATAGATATGGAATTGGATTTGAACTATACAGTTTGAACTTTGGATTTGAGATTCTATGCAGCTTGAATTTTGGAACTTATGCATTTGACATTTGCATTCATGAATAAAAATCTTCCCTCTCTGTGAACCGGGAGAAATCCCGTGATTTGCAGAGAGGGTCAACTGATCCCAGTCAGTGGCCTCTAATGATGAGCAAATTTTATCAGTCTTTTTTTTATTCAACTGTTTTCTGACTTTCTTCTTCTCTTTTTGCAGATAAAAAATGGAGCACCGGAGCAGAGTGAAGAATGAAGAATATTAGAAATAGGATAGTTTTTATTTTATGTAATATTTTAAATTAATGTATATTATTGTTCATAATTTAAATTATAAACAACAATTTGTACAAATAATTCAAATATCAATAAAATCTAAATTATCCAATTAATTCTAATTTTCTTTATTGTTTATTTATTTATTTAAAACTCTTTGAATTAAAACAATTGAAAAATAAATTTCAATCATTCAATTTTAGAATAATAAATAACTTAAATAAAAACAATATTGATCAATTAAACCTGTCTTATCCAACATCCAAAGCAAAGCAGCAGTCAACCGAAATAAACTGATCAAGCGCATTCCTTCTTCATTGATTTGCCATAAACACTGTGAATCCAATACTGCATACTGTATTTGACTGGCCCAAACAAAACGAACTGAATTCAAACCACTGTCTCTTTTACTGATTAAATCAAGATAATGCGAATTTTAACCCGAATCTCGGAATAAACCGCAAAGTGTTGTGGAATTTAAATTCTTCTAAGAATATGCCCATAAAACCTTAACTCCTGATTAAATGCCAAATAACGCTCGCCTGATCAAAATTGAACCAAAAATCATCCAAACCCTAAACCCACTGTAAAACAATCCAGAGTCCATGAAAATCAGTAAAAACCCTAATTTCGCTTGACTGACAAGAAAAGTCCGTTTGTCCGATTCTTGAGTCAGTTTGAAAAGTCAGGAAATGTCTGAAGCTGAGATTTCTTGTGGAAAAGCGCGAGGGCAAATTTTGGGGTACAACACAAGCCATCAAAGATCTTCAGGCACAAAATGCCCAATTCCAGCAGATGTTCTTAAGCTTGGCTAAAGGGCAAGAGGATTTGAAGACTCTGATTCTGAAAGAAAAGAAGAAGAAGAAGAAGGTTGGTATTCTGAACATGGGTAGAAGATTCGAAGAAAGGATAAGACAATCAGCTGATCTAACTTCCTCATCCAAAGACGGGGAGAACCAAGAAAGAACAAAGGACCCCAGTCCAACAGTTTCTGATAACGATACGGATTACAATGATGAATAATATCCTCCTGCTGAGGATAAGTACAAGCAACTAGAAGACCGTCTGAGTGCTATGGAGATTTAGAAGATCCCTGGTTTAGATTTTGGAGAGCTGGGACTGGTATCAGGAGTGGTGATCCCTCATAAGTTCAAGGCTCAGGTTTTTTCCAAGTACGATGGAGTATCCTGTCCAAATCTCCATCTCCGCTCGTACGTCAGAAAAATCCAACCCTACACTGCTGATAGAAATTTGTGGGTACACTTCTTTCAAGATAGTCTGTCAGGGACTCAACTTGAATGGTTTTATCAGTTGGAAGGAGCCAATGTCCGAAACTGGGAAGACCTTGCTACTGCTTTTTACAGGAAGTATTAGTATAACGCCGACCTGGCTCCCACTCGTACTCAGCTTCAGGGTATGTATATGGGTGAAAGTGAAGGTTTTAAGGACTATGCTCAAAAGTGGAGAGACTTGGCTGGAAGGGTCCAACCCCCTTTGTCTGACAGGGAGTTGGTTGACATGTTTCTAGGGACGTTATCTGGTCCATTTTTCAATCATCTGATCGACATTTCGTCATCTGGGTTTACTGAGTTGATCTTGACTGGAGAGAGAGTAGAAGCTGGTATCCGAAGTGGTAAAATACAGAAGGATACTTCATCAAGTACAATAAAGAAGCCTTTCACCGGTAAGAAGGAAGCTAGTGCAGTCTATGGCTCGAGGGGCCAAAGCAAACCTGAACACCGTCAAGCAGTAAATGCGGTAGTGATATCAAGACCCATAGTTGCTCCACAATGCAACAATCAACCAAGGGTGGAAAGACCACAAAGACAGTTCACTCGGCTCAATATGACCTTGTCTCAAATTCTACCACAATTATTGAAGACCAATCTGGTAACTCTGAGGGAAGCCCCGAAGAACCCCAACACCACGTCCCCCCATTATAACTCGAATGCCCGCTGCGCCTATCACTCAGAAAGTCCAGGTCATGATACAAACAACTGTTGGGCCTTGAAAAACAAGGTGCAAGACTTGATCGAAGCCAAAGAGATTGAGTTTAACGCTCCGGAGAAGCCCAACGTCATAACTTCCCCCATGCCCAAACATGGTCATGGATTAAATGCTATAGACGATGATTTATTTGTGACCTCTATGGAAGAAATTTCTACTCCTTTGATGATAGTTAAGAAGAATTTGTTGTTGGCTGGTTTATTTCCGGGCTGTGGTGAAGGTTGTCACATATGTTCGATTCTGCCTGCTGGTTGCCACTTATTGAAATCAGGTGTTGAGTGCCTGATGGATAATAGAGAGATCCTGTTTGAAAGACTATGATTTCGTTAGTTCCAATTGAAGATGTTGCCATCATAACCATTTCCGCCAATCCTTCCAAGGTTTCCTCGAGAAAACCTATTAAGATTACACCTGTTCCAAGAATTGCTCCGTTAATAATTACTGCCCCTGGTCCTATCCCGTACACTACGGATAAGGCTGTCCCTTGGAACTATGGTGCTGACGTGTATTACCATGGAGTTAAGCAAGACTTAAAAAGTGAGGAAGCTGATGTTGATATCAGCAATATTGTCGGGGCTAGCAAGGTCACCAGAAGCGGAAGACTCTTTTCTCCCGAGATTTCCCCTCCGACTGTTCACATAACTGTTGTCATTCCATCTACTAGTACATCAACTACTGTCCCAGTTCCTACTCCAGTCATCACCCCTGTCGCTGAGCCATCTGGGACTCGGGGCAAAGAAATCACAGATGAGCCTTCCCGGACGGAGGCACCTAAGAAGATCATTGTAGAAACCTCTAAGAAAGAGATAGAAGAAATTTTGAAGATTATCAAGAAGAGCGACTACAACGTAGTCGAGCAGCTGGGGCAGACCCCGTCAAAAATCTCCATGTTGTCCTTGTTGTTGTGTTATGAAGCCCATGCAAAGGCTTTAATTGCATTCCTCAAGACTGCGCATGTGCCGCAGGAAACTTCAGCCGATCAATTCAAAGATTGCGTAGCTAGCCTGACTGCCGATAATGGGTTGGGTTTCTCAGATGCAGATCTGACTGCTAAAGGAAGAAATCATAACGATGCTCTGCACGTCTCGATCGAGTGCAGGGGCACTACTATTGCCTATGTACAGTGGATACCGGGTCTTCGTTGAATGTGCTTCCTAAGAATGCATTAGACTGTCTGGACTGTGAAGGTTTGATTCTGAAGCCGAGCAATATTAAGGTCAGGGCTTTTGACGGGTCAAAAAGGATGGTGCGCGAAGAGGTGGACATCCCTGTTAAAGTTGGCTCTCAGAATTTTGCATCCACCTTTTATGTGATGGATATCAGGCCATCATATTCTTGTTTGCTGGGTCGCCCTTGGATTCATAAGGCTGGGGCAGTGACTTCCACGCTTAATCAAATGTTGAAATATCTGGTAAAAGGGAAGATTGTCACGGTACAAGGTGAAGAGGATTATATGGTGAGTCATCTCAACTCCTTCCGCTACGTGGAGATGGATGGGGAATTCATCGAAACCCCTTGTCAGAACTTTGAAGAGGTCCCTCAAACTTTGGCGTCAACTGAAGTTGCTACCGATAAACGTCCGATGAAGATGGCTTCTCTCAAGGATGCCAGGGCTGTAATTGAAGAAGGTGGGTGTACAAATTGGGGTCAGCTCCTTGATTTCACGCACAAAACTGACACATTTGGTTTGGGCTTTACTACAGGGGCTCAAAGGGCTGTTAGGCTCTCACGGATTGGAAGACCTCCTCTGCACATCAGCAATCAGGGAGTTAATACGGTCGAAGACAGTGAAGAAGATTAAGACATCGACAGCTGTATCTACCCTACAACCAATGGTGGATTGAACAACTGGACGACGAACGACTTCATACATGTTTCTTTTATTCCACAGTAATTGACTTTTGTTTTGAGAGTTGTAATAAACAGTTTGAAACTTTACGGCCCGGTGCCTTGCCCGAGGCATCTTGGCTTTGCTTGTGAGGGCTTATTATTTATCATTTCATATATCATTAATAAAACATTGGACGTTTCTTGCATTACAAATTTTGCGCTCCTTGTTTTTCTTTTCTCTGTCTCTCGCTTTATCAAAAACAGCTATTCTCTTACACACACTCACGTATCATAATGCAGATCCATATCCACTCTGGATCCCATTGATAACAACTCTGCTACTTCCAGTTATGACTTCGAAAATCCGATCAACCAAGCCGAGGACGAAGGTGAGGATGATTGTGAGGTGCCTAGAGAACTTGCTAGACTGTTACTGCAGGAGGAAAGGGCCATACAGCCTCATGAAGAGCCAGTTGAGTCAGTGAATCTGGGTATAGAGGAAGACAGGAAATAGGTCAAGATAGGTGTGAATCTAGATCCTAGTGTCAAGCAACGGTTGATACAGATGCTACGCGATTATGTTGAGATCTTCGCTTGGTCTTATGAAGATATGCCTGGTTTGGACACCGATATTGTGGTTCACCGCTTGCCAACTAAAGAAGATTTCCCTCCGGTAAAGTAGAAGGTTCACCGTATGCGCCCTGAGATGTTTGAGAAAATCAAAGTTCAAGTCATGAAACAGTTCAACACGGGATTTTTAGCTGTCACTTCTTATCCGCAGTGGGTTACCAACATTGTTCTGGTGCCTAAGAAGGACGGTAAGGTGCAGATGTGTGTGGATTATAGAGATTTGAACAGGGCAAGCCCCAAGGATGATTTCCCACTTCCTCACATCGATATTTTGGTCGACAACACCATACAACATAAGATCTTCTCCTTTATGGATGGTTTTTCTGGTTACAATCAGATCAAGATGGCTCCCGAGGACATGGAGAAGACAACCTTTGTTACACAGTGGGGCACCTTCTGTTACAAGGTAATACCTTTTGGGTTGAAGAACGCTTGGGCAACTTATCAGCGCGCCATGATCGCTTTGTTCCACGACATGATTCACCATGATATCGAGGTTTATGTTGATGACATGATAGCAAGGTCCCAGACTGAGGAAGAGCACCTTGACCATCTCCAGAAACTGTTCGACAGGTTGAAGACGTACAAGCTGAGGTTGAACCCGAACAAGTGCACCTTCGGGGTAAGGTCTAGTAAGCTTCTAGGTTTCATCGTCAGTGATAAGGGTATTCAGGTGGACCCTGCCAAGGTAAAAGCCATACAGGAGATGCCGGCTCCCCGCATAGAAAAGGAAGTTAGAGGCTTTTTGGGACGTCTGAATTACATTGCCAGGTTTATTTCACATCTGACTGCTACTTGTGAGCCAATCTTCAAGCTGCTGAAGAAAGATCAAGTGGTAAAATGGAATGATGAATGCCAGACCTCTTTTGAAAGAATCAAGGAATACCTCCAAGAGCCACAAATTCTGATGCCTCCAGTTGAAGGAAGACCTTTGATCTTATACTTGACAGTACTGGATAGTTCAATGGGGTGTGTGATGGGGCAGCATGACAAGTCTGGCCTAAAAGAGCATGCTATTTACTACCTTAGCAAAAAGTTTACCGACTGTGAGACCCGATACTCATTGCTCGAGAAAACTTGGTGCGCTTTGGCATGGGATGCTCACCGACTGAGACAATATATGCTGACTCACACTACCTTATTGATATCAAAGATGGATCCAATCAAGTATATTTTCGAGAAGCCCGCTCTCTCCGGAAGAATAACAAGATGGTAGATGATCCTAACCGAGTATGACATCCAATACACAACCCAAAAAGCAATCAAGGGAAGTGTATTGGCAGATCATTTAGCGCATCAGGCCGTGGATGACTACCAATCCATGAATTTCGAGTTCCCAGATGAGAACATCATGTTGGTGACCGACTGTGAAGAACCTGGACCTGATGAAGGACCTGAAGAGGGATCCCGATGGTCTATGTATTTTGATGGAGCCTCTAATGCGTTGGGTAATGGCATCAGTGCTGTAATTATATTTCTTGAGGGCTGTCATACTCCGTTCACCGCCTGATTATGTTTTAACTGCACAAACAATATGGCAGAGTATGAAGCATGTATCTTGGGTCTTCGAGATGCTATTGACCTGAGGATTAAGTTCTTGAGTGTATTCGGAGATTCTGCTCTAGTGATCAGTCAGATCAAAGGCGAGTGGGATATGAAGCACCCAAATCTTATTCCTTACAAAGAATATGTATTGGCATTGCTCCCACACTTTGAGGAGATAACCTTTGAACACTTCCCAAGAGAGGAGAATCAGTTAGTGGACGCGCTAGCTACCATGTCTTCTATGTTCAAGGTCAGGTGGGACAATGAAGCTCCCCAGATTACCATCGAGAGGTTGGACGAACCCGCACATTACTGTGACATTGAGACGGAAGAGGTAGCAGATAAACCCTGGTTTCACGAGGTGAAGAGGTATCTTGAAGCTCAAGAATACCACAAGGGTGCATCTGTTAATGACAAGAAGTTCTTGAGAAGGTTCGCTGCAAAGTTCTTCATTAGAAATGGGATCCTTTATAAGCGTAACCTTGATTCGACCTTACTGCGATGTGTGTACAAAAGCGAGGCAAAAAGGATCATGGCAGAGTTACATGAAGGTACCTTCGGAACTCATTCCAGTGGACATACCATGGAAAATAAGATCCTACGGGCTGGATATTATTGGTCTACTATGGAAGCCAATTGTTATCAGCTTTCTCGAACCTGTCACAAGTTCCAAGTCTATGTTGATAAGGTGCATGTACCTCCAGTTCCCCTGAATGTCTTGACAGCTCCTTGGACTTTTGCAATGTGGGGCATTGATATGATAGGTGAAATTAGACCTACTGCGTCTAATGGACATCGTTTCATTATGGTAGCAATTGATTATTTTATAAAGTGGGTCGAGGCAGCTTCATTTGCTACAGTAACCAAGAACGTCGTGGCGCGGTTTATCCGACACAATCTGATCTGTCGATATTGTGTACCCGAGAGGATCATTATGGACAATGGTACAAATCTCAACAATACAATGATCACCTAGCTTTGCAAACAGTTTAAGATTCAGCATCATAACTCTTCTCCCTACCGGCCGAAGATGAATGGGGTCGTTGAAGCAGCTACTAAGAATATCAAGAAGATTGTACAGAAGATGACGATGACGTACAAATACTGGCACGAGATGTTACCATTCGCTCTTCATGGGTACCGCACCTCAACATGGACGTCAACAGGGGCAACACCCTACTCTTTAGTATACGGCATGGAGGCGGTCCTACCCATCGAAGTCCAGATACCCTCTCTCAGGATTATGAAGGATGCGGGTTTAAACAAAGACGACTGGATCCAAACCCGACTTGATCAGCTGAATCTAATCGACGAGAAGAGACTTACTGCTATTTGTCATGGTCAGACGTATCAAAAGCGAATGATCAAGGCTTTTAACAAGAAAGCCATTCTTCAAGAATATCAAGTCAGGGATTTGGTGATCAAACACATCATACTGCTTCAAGGTGATCCCATGGGAAAATGGACCCCCACATACGAAGGTCCATTTATGGTTAAGAACATCTTCTCGGGAGGAGCTATGATTCTAACCACCATGGATGGTGACGACCTTCCTCACCCCGTCAAGCAAACATAATGAAAAGATACTACGCATAATCAAAGACCCGCTAGGTTGACTGGCCTAAGCAAAAATAAAGGCTTCCCGGTGAACCAAAAGGGTTCGGGCAAAAGTAAGGGATGAAAATGAAAAAAAACACTGTACACCTGGCAAGTCGAAAACCTGAAAAGGCGACTTGGGCAAACAAGGGTGTCCCGGTGGACTGAAAACCCGAAAGGGCGGTCTAGGCAAAAACTAGGGATCAAAGCGTAACACTATGTCTCATTGGATCATCTTGCAACCAGATTTTGGTATCGACTATCAAGCTCGGACGGCGCCAATCAATCTAATCTTCCTTCAACCAAGTAGCAAAGTGATGAGACACTCGAAGATATAAGGGCAATAGCAGAGTTGGAACCCAATGGGATTGTTTCACATAGCTGTTTTTCTTCCTTTCTCACAAATTGTATAATTTCTATCTTTTGGCGGCGTTCTCTTACTAGAACGTCAGCCTCTTTGTACAAAACGCCTGTTACAGGCCAACTTCAAAGATCAATACAATTCTTTTTACAAGAAATTTCAAATTGTTTTTCTCTTTCTGTTTTGTTTTGCAAAGAACGTCCGATGATTCATTTCTGATATATGCATTTGAAAATAATTGTTGCTCACAAATGTTTACATGAAAAAACAAAAGACAATTACTCGTAATTCCAGGAATAGGGGCAAACAAGAAATGTCCAAGCCTTACAGTTGCTCTACCCACCAGGTACAGGGATAAAGCCATCTTGAGAATCTAAATAAAGGTATATACACTCCCCGCAAAGTAGGAAGTATTCAAAGACAGTGGTGTTAACTCTCCCCAGCCGAGGTTCATAATCACGAATGAGCCGACAAAATTCTCCCCAAGCAGAGTTTATCTATCACCAGCTATAGAAGTTCACCACCAGCGGAGTTTATTTCTCCAAATCGGAAGATCGTCCCAATAGAGTACTTGTCTTCCCCATAAAATCATTCTCCAACATGATTATTCTCAAACAGAGTCTCTCCCAGCGGATTATTCTCGAACAGAACGGACGCAAGTCTCCAGGTAATCATCTTCGATCACTATCCGCAGCGAGAACGAAGAACTCAGCTCCTTATACTCTCTAACAGCAGTCCAGGATTTATTATCCCCTTTCGGAGAATATCACAAGAACAATGCATATCCATACATCGTGACATGCACATATACATCATACAACACAATCTCATTTATTTTGAGAACATCATTACTCAATACATTTCATACATCATGACATTGCATACGACTAACTCTTTACCTTTCAGGGAAAGATGCAACCAAGTTCTGATAAATCTTCTCTGGTTCAGTCAAACCGACACTAAGGTTTCTTTTCTATTTGAAGACATTTGGAGACTTTCGTCTGGGTCAGCCGAATCGCCGCTAAGATTCCCCTGATTTCTATTCCAGTCAAAGTTAATCTGAGACCTCTCCCGGGATCAGTCAAATCGACACTAAGATTTCTCTCCCAATTGAAGTGCCCACAAGTTTTTTCCTGGTTCAGTCAAATCGACACTAAGATTTCTATTCCAGTTCAAGCTTTGAAGCCCGGAAATCGATCGGAAAACAGCTTAACCCTCAACGAGTTATTGTGAAGCCTAGAAATCGACTAGATAGCAGTACAAGATACCATGAAGCCTGGAATCAACCGGACAATGGTATAAGACACCGTGAAGCATGGAATCGACCAGATAATGGTATAAGACGCTGTGAAGACTGGAGCACAACCAGATAACAGCAAAAGACACTGAAGCCTGGGACACGACCAGATAATAGTATAAGGTACTGTGAAGCTTAGAATTCGACCAAATACCAGTTTACTCGGCCAATTACTATGAAGCCCGGAAATCGATCGGATATTAGTATGCCTTAAATTCAAGTTGAAACCCGGATGCGACTGGATAACCACTTGATTCCTTCTGAAGCCTGGAGCACGACCAGATAAGAATTGAGAAATTGCAAAGCCTGGAAGAAAACCAGAAAGCAAGTTTAATCTCATCTCCCCAGTAAGTCGCTGTAAAACCTGGAGCACGACCAGATAGCAAGACATTTTTACCTCCTCAACTAAGAGATGATTCCCCAGTAGAATAACAGACAACTGTAGCTCCTAAAATTCTATTTCTCCCAAGACAAAGAACAACATTCCCCAGCATAGTCCTCCTCAACTACAGGTATACGGGCTCTCACAAAGGAACCTCTTATGCGATCGACACTTCTTCGGATGACATCTTTAAGCCCATCTTCCGTCATTGACTTCCGAATGGCATCTATAAGCCCATCCCCGATATCACAAGACCAGTACCACTTCATGCAAGTGCAAATTTCTAGGTCCTCTAGTGTTCAATCATCTTCCACCTTCAGATCACGAAAGGCAGACAAGCCAATCTACATCCTCAGGTTTAAGAAGATTGAACAGGGGAAGCTGTTGTACCCTAAAATTTTCCCTCCCATATTTCTCAATACATGTCAAGTGAGGTCCTCAGATTGCTCAAGGAAGTCCAAGGGTTGACAAAACAAACTCTCTCCTAAGGCAGTCTACCTCAAATTAGGGTTTTATTTTACATCAAGATGTTTCAATCCAAATGATCCAAAATTCTCACAATTGTCCTAATATGTTCTCAAGATCATCTATGTCGAGTTTCAAGCCTTGCAGAGGAAATTTGCTCAGTCAATTGCTCAAAGGCTTAGAAATCGACTGTGCTAGGGCAAAAGTCAACAGTGGCCCACATACAGTCAAACTTCAAGATTTTTGGTCAACATTATCATTTTGAAGTATTATTCATCATTTGATCAAGGATTGATCATGATTCCTCAAGGATTTCTCACAATTCATCAAAACCCAAAAGTTGCTAAATTAGGGTTTTGTAGGAAAAGTCAACTCAACTTTGACCAAGCATAACTTTCTCATACTTTATCAAAAATGACCCATCCAAAGCTCATTTGGAAGAGGATGTAATTCCCTAAAATCCATCTTCAGCTCCCAAGTTCAAAATATACACTCACAAGAAGATATGAATTTGGACATTATAGGTCATTTTGAAAAGTCAACAAAAACACCTTTTGGGTCAAAGCTTCATACATGAACATGGAAGACTCAATTTAGATGAGAGCAAAAGGGTTTCTTAGAGGACATCTTAATCTTTCTAAAAAGTCCAAGAACACATCTCTAGGGTCAACATTGAGAGAGTTATGCATTGGCCAAGTTGACCCTTTTTGCAAAATTGCCAAAATTCAAATGTGTCCAAAATTGCATTTTTTGTCAAATGGGCCCAACTTTTTATGCTTGCACTCAGTTTGTAATGTTACCCACGACCCATGATCTCTTACACTTGTCATTCTTTTATTTTTTCTATTTATTTTTATTTTATTTAAATTAAATCAAATAAAATCAATACAAAATAATGAAAATATAAAAACTAATTAAATCTTGAGATTTTGTGCATGATTAGGTCCATTACACAGCTGGAAACAAGATCAAATCGTGCAAGGCTTTATATGAACACAAAATGATTGGATTTGCTTGATTTGGAAAGATTTTGCACAAGGATCAAATCATGAATCAATATTCATAATTGGAAGAGATTTGATACAAAATTGTAACCCTAATGCATTCTACTTTACATAAGGAACAAGTGCAGACAAAAAAAAGGGGTTAGAGGCGTGAAAAGAGAGAGAGAACCCGTTTCAAAAATTAAAGAAAAAGTTGCAAATCAATTTCCAAGTTTCATGCCGTCTCAAGCCATTCTAACGATCCCAATTGTTTGTTGGACATTCCTGGACCGTGTTGCAACCGCTAGCAAGCTTCCCCATGCTCAGAATCACACTGTAAGGTTCACACGGTTTGTCTCTTTTCTTGAAATCGAATGCACTTATTCTGGCATCTTTAGCATGAGTAATTGACATATTTTTAATCCTTGAGATGTTTGCAAGCTAATGGTTATGATTAATTGCATTTTTATTGACTGTACATCAAGTTGCCATGGCTAGGGTTCGTGCTTTGTTTTTAGGGGTTTTGCATACAGGGAAAATTGGCCATTAATAATGGTACCATGATGCTCGTGAGGTTGCAACGAGTTGATTGGTGCCATTGGTTTTGATTTATCATGTGCGTACAAGGTTTTGGAAATGCACAGGGTTATACCTACACTCAGTGTCCGTAGGTAAAAGCCATGAAACTTACAACGACAGTGGGAGGAAGAAGAAGGATACATGGCGCTTCATGGTTTTCCAGTTTGAATTTCGCGCGTTCTAACGATTAGCTTTTTGTTTTTATCATATAATGTTTATTGGTTATTGTTTATACAACTAACATGGCCAGCTCAGATGGCAAGCGTGCAGTGGGAAAATGCCTAAGGGTCTGGGTTCGATCCCCAGGTCCTAACTTTATTTCATGTTTTTCTTGGACAGGAAATCTAGTGCATCTCACACTCCAGGATCCATCATGCACACTCCAGATCTGATCATCCAAACCACCAAGGCTTCAGATCTAAGGCTTTCCCATGAGGGTCCACAATACGCCCCAGTCAAGCATGTGCAGGGGGTTGGACGAAGTCAACAAAGGTCTGAGCTTGTTGGGCTTAAATTTGCAAACAACACCCCCCCTTTTACTAAGCAACCAGGCTCATTCTCTTTCTTTTTATTTATTTTCTTTTATTTAAATTAATTTGTTTAATTATTTTCTTACCAAAATCAATTTCTTTTTTCACAAAAAATCATAAAATAAAGTTTCACAAAATTTAGAATTAGGTTTTTATTTTATTTTATCAAATTTAATTTAATATTAGTTTAAATTTAATCTAGGGTGAATTCTAACTTTTTTTTATAATTAAAATCAAATTAGAAAATTAGGGTTAGACCTTTGATTTAATTTTTCTTTTCTCAAAACAAAAAAAAATACAAAAATAGGTTAATTTAATTATTTTTTCTAAAATTAAAATTAAATTAGTAATTAGGTTTTATTTATTTATTCAATTAAACTTTATTTTCTCAAATAACACAAAAATGACAAAAAATGATTTTTCTTTTAAATTGCAATTGGGTATAGTGGGGTCAAAACCCTAATTATTTTGGCATTCGATTCATCGCGCGCGTTTATTATTTTTTGCAATATTGATGTAACTGCTCACGGTATGTAATATTTAATCTAGGACTTTCTCTCTTTATCGTTTTTATGGGTTTTTTGGCTATGTAATTAATCCCTACCCCGAAGCCTTGTAATATCGTAGTTTTACGTTCTCGCATTTTAATTCTTGCAAATATTAACTGTTTAGATGTATGTTAGTAGGATTGTATGACAAGACTGCATGATAATTTGAAATGGTTAGAAAACCCTAATGTGCAAAGATAATAACTGAAATCAAATCACTCGCACATGCGCACTCTTAGGGTATACTCTCACTTCGGTTGCCTTCGGTAAATGATCATTAAGTATAGCGTGTCTTAGTGGTTACCCTCCTGTCTAACAAAATATCAAAAGTCCCGTTCGGAAATGTTGCCTCGGAAACGTCGCCTTAGAAATGTTACCTCAAATATGATCTTAAGACTCTAGGGTTATTACTAAGACGTCCTAACATTGATTTAGTGATCGTACGTCCCTTATGAATTGACCCTTACAATTCCAACGATGGTGCTACCTATTTCTCAAATAGTAGGATAGCATTGCCTAAAGGAAACGAGAACAGAAACGATCTTTTTTCGAGTAAGTAGATGCTAGTAGGTACTTGCTCAAAACAAACTTTTTCACACCAAACACTTTTCAAACAAAGTTTTCAAAATAACTTTGTAACACTCTTGAGGACAGAAACAAGGGTTAAAACGAAGTAAAACAAAACTTTTCAAAACCAGCACACACAAGCAATTTTAAAAGAGGAGCAAGTACCTAAGAGCCTATGGAAAACCATGGATAGAAATGGTGCTAACACCTTCCCTTTCTATAATCTACCCCCCGTACTCAAAATCTTAAAAAAAGGATTTTTTCTGTGCTTTTTTCCTTTCCGGTTGGATGAAATAAAAGTCGATGGCGACTCTTGCTTACCGCGACATTTTGCAAACAAAAAACGCAAAACGAAAACCAGTATTTTCAAAACAGTCGGTTCTGCCACCGTATCACACATGCGAATATAATCCATGTCCTACAAAACACAGTAAAGATAAATCCCAAGATCCTTGAAATGGTTAGTGAATATGAGTATGATGTTATGATGTTTATGATGTTATGTACAAGTATATATATATATATATATATATATATATATATATATATATATATATATATATATATATATATATATATATATATATAAACAAAGAAAACAAGTCCTTAGGTTTAGGCTCACATGGAGTCTCATAGGTAAGTACGCTCTTGAAGTTTAGTTGGCTCAAACCTGTCCTAGTAAAAGTGTGATCGGTGGATCTGGAACTGACTGTTTAACGCTGGTTCGCGAAATGTCGCGGAAGCAAGAGTCGCCACCGTCTTTTATTTTCTCCAATATGGAAAGGACAAAAGCACAGAAAAATTCCTTATTGAGATTGCTCTCGGTTCGGGAGGTAGGTTATAGAAAGGGAAGGTGTTAGCACCCTTTCTATCCATGGTTATCCATGGGCTCTTAGATACTTGCTCATTTGTGTTTTCAAAATTGGTTTGTTTGCTTTTCAACTGTGGGTTTTAAAAAGTTTCCTTGAAAATTTCAGTTCGACTCTTGTATCGGTCCTCAAGAGTGTTTGAAAAATTACTTTCGAAAGCTTTTTGAAAATGTGTTGGTGTGAAAAGTATTTTTGAATTTGTTTTGAAGTTAGAGCAAGTATCTACGAGAACCTACCTACCCTAAGGAATTCGTCTGTGTAAATGTCCTTTAAAGTAATGTCATCCCACCATTGAGAGGTAGGTAGCACCACCGTTGGAGGTATTCGGGTCAATTCGAGGTTCGGGACATGGTGATCACCAGAGCAATAGGAAGACACCTTAGAAGCTACCCTCATGCCAGGTTCCCGGATCATGAGGACTTACTAAGACATCCTCTACTCGACGATCACCTTTCGAGGCAAGGCAACATTGAGGCGTGCCCTAGGGGTGGTGTGTGAATTTGTGTGCCGTTTTCATTTGCATTTATCTTGTCATGGTATAGATGATCTAGCGTTTGTTTTTATTTTTGTCCATTCATTCTTGCATGCCTTGATTAACAGTTAAAAGAAATTGCGAGAAAGATAAAATTCTAAGCTATTACAAAAGGCACGGGTCCACATCGCCAAAATTTCTTGAACCCGATTTGACGGAAAAATAAAGCATTAAAAGAAAAGTAAAGGGCAAGAAATTAATTTACAAGGCCTTGGGAGAGATACATAAATATTAAACGAAAAAGAAATAAACATGCGAATTAAATAAGAATTAAAACGAGGGCGTTGGACCCTTTTTGCAAAATTAAATTAAATGATGAGATTAATTAATTAAAAAAAGAAAGAGAAATTGTTTTTGGTATTTTTTGGTTTTAATGAAAAAGAATTAATTAAAATAACATGCTAACCCTAATTCTACAATTTTTATTTTATTATGAAAACACGTTAAAGTTTTACCTAAAATTAACCCTAATTAATTTACATGCAATTTAATTACAAAAATAAATATTTAATATTTAATTATTATGAAAGAGAATAAAAAAGGAAAATATTGATTAAACCCTAATTCTACCACTTTTAAATTAATTAAGAAAATATTAAGGTTTTCTCCTAAATTAAAACTAAATGAATTAATGCAATTTATTTATGAAAATACTAGAATAAAGTATTTACTATTTTTTTCATCTTTTCTGATTTTTTATAGTGTTTTGTGTTTTTATGAAAATAATAAATTAATTAAAAACAATAATTAAAAGAAAATAGAAATAATAAAAAAAGAAAGAATGTAAAAATAAATGGCAAACCTAGGGGGTCTGCCCCTAATTGTGAGGTTGGTCTTTAGCAATTTGGCCCAATGACCTTCAGGCCTGGTAGACTTTTTCCACTAGTGTGTGAGGTGGTTGACTGCAATCTATGATGCTCCTCCAATTATAGCCCTGGGATCGCTCTTGGCATACGCGTGGCATGTTTGATTTTGTGGGTGCATGGTAGACACCACTACTGAAATTACACATGAATATTAATTGAAAAAATATATGGAAAGGGGTGAGGACCTGGGGCTCGAACCCAGGTCCTGAACATTACCACTCAAGCGCTTCACCAACTGTGCTATTTTGTTTATCTGTAAATAATATAATCAATAAATATAATCAAACAAACAAACACCAACGCTTCTTCTTTCGCGCGAGATTTTGAACCAGCCATTCAGCTTATGCCACCGAGTCATCTTCCTCATTGTCTTGTTTTTCCTGAAAGTATAAAAATCATAGGCAACGGTTTGAACCGTTCTAAAAGGTATCATTAGAAAAAATAGCGAATAGCCCCTGGGGCTTCATAAATTAGGCGCGATGGCCTCATTCTCTTCGTCCAAGCGCACTGAATTGAATGGCCTAGATTTCAAGCTCCAATTTTTCCATATTTTAAAACCCCCAATTCAAAGCTTCATAAACCCTAAAAAGCAATAATGGTAGATTCGCATACAGTGTATAAAAACGCAATTAAAGTAGATGGTTGGCTTCAGGATGCATCATTTAGTAAGAATCCATTAAAATTATGCAATGAAAATGCCTGAATCGTAAAACACGATTGTGAAAAAAAGTGAGAAAAGTTGGACTTCTGTATACCAATTCTGGGTGTTGGGATGATTGATTTTGATTGGAACACGTTCTATGATCCTCAAGGAAGCTAATGGAACAACTATTTGGTCTTGAATCGTCCTAGAACTAGGTTTTCAGATTTGGATTTTCAAGCAAAAATTTCAAGTTTGTGTATGCTTTTTCTGCGCAGCTTAGGGTTAGTGAGCACAAGGGTTTTGATCCAGCTTATGTATGGAATGATTAGGTCAAATAAAATAGGTCCAAAATCCATGAATTGATGAATGTAATATTTGATTTTTAAGCCATGATATTTTCAAATCTTTTCATGCACATTTGCTCTCAATCATATCCAATCCTTCCCTAATTGATCATGCACGAATTTTGAGTGTCCAATGAGAATATTTTCTGCACAAAAAGATTTTATTTCATTAGTTTAGCATTTTTTCATATTTTATTTAGTTTAAATGAATTAATTGTAATAAAAAATTCAAATAAATAAATAAAAATAATAAAAAACTTCCCTTTGGGCCAAATGGTCGTGTGCATGCCTTGGATGATGAATTGTGGAAGAAAGAGAGGCCCATTAGCAATTTTAGGTCATTTGAATCAATGTTGACTTTTCAAAATATCCAAAAATTTCCCAACTTCCACAAGGCGTAACTTGCTCAATTTTTAAGCTTTGCTCATGTTCTTGGACATTTTGGAAAGTTCTTTGAGTCCTCTAACCAATGTCTTTGGTCCCATGTCATTTTGACTTACCAATCTCAAGTTATGGCCTTTGACTTAAAGTCCCTTTTTGTTGACTTTTGAAAATGACCTATAATGTTGAAATTGATAACTTTTTGTGAGAGCATTTATTGGACTTGAAGTATGAAGAGTAATTGTAGGAAATGTCTTTCTCTTCAAAATGAGCTTTGGATGGAATTTTTCTGATAATCCATGTGAAAGTTATGCCCTGGTCAATTTACAGTTGACTTTTTCAGCTGTCCAAATAAGGAAACTTTTGCATCTTGATGATTTTTGAGCCTAGCTTTGAGAATCATGATCAAGAATTGATCAAATGATGTTTGTGGCTTCAAAATGAGATGTTGACCAAAAATTTGAACTTTTGACTGTCAAATGACCATTTTGCCCCTACAGTTGACTGTAGTGCAATTAGGGTTTTGACTGTGCAATTTTGTGCTGAAAGTCTTGAAACTTGATATGAGGATGCTTGACCATATTTATGGGCATGTGGGACTTGATTGGACCCTTGGAAACTTCATTTTCTTGATCAGAACCAAAACCCTAATTTTGACTACTTAGGATGCCCTTGAACTGTGCAACCCTTGGGGAGATTTTGAAGCTTGACTTTGCAATTCTTGAAGAATATGGGAGGGAAAATTTTGGGGTACAACAAATAGTAACTGGGTTCTAAGGAGCTCAATACCACTGGTTTGTTTCTTTGGGCATTGTTTCATCACAAGCCTCTTTAATGACGATCGAAATATCCCAAAAAACCAAACCTCAATGAGTGTAGTATCGAGTATCTACCAACTTCGGACTGCACCAAAGCCGGTCATCTCACTATGTCCTAATGGCCAAGTTGGTTAAGTAAAGGTTCTAAAAGTTAATTAGGGCTTCATGACATCACTCAACGGCCCCGTATTCTCCTTGACTACTCAAGGTCTACCGGTACCCACAAATATGTCGCACTAACGTAGCTATTTCTTAGACCATGTCGGTATACCCCGCACAGTTTCCATAATGTATTGCTACTTACCTATAAGGTATCCCAAATCCAGGTAGAGGACTCAAACCCATACGAAGAACCATAATGTAAAGCATACAAGTCAAATAATGAAAGCAAGTAAATATGATCTAACCTTAAGGTAACCCCACTTTTAGAATTCTCCCTAGCAGAGTCGCCAGTTCTGTGATACAGTGGGAGAATTGACTTGGGTGTTTTGCGTTTGATCACAAATGTTACAATTAGCAAGAATCGCCGCCGACTTTTCTTTTATCCAAAAGGAAAGGTGAAAAAGCACAGGAAAGACCTTTGAGATTATTTCTTGAGTTCGGGGGGTAGATTATGAAAAAGGAAGGTATTAGCACCCTTTTCATCCATGGTTTTCCATGGGCTCTTAGTTACTTGCTAGATCACTTGATTTTGTTTGAAAATGTGCTTTGTGTGGTTTTTTGAAAGTATTTTGTAAAGAGGCCATTGTCTAGGAAAACTTTTGTAATGATTCTTGTTCGTAAGAATGTATACAAAGGTGTTGATCTTTTGAAAATGTTTTCAAGTTTTGAAAGATGTTTTGGAAGTGTTGGTGTTTGTTTTGAAAATAGCAAGGATGTTTTTGTTTTGAAATGAAGCAAGTAACTAGGAACATTCTACCTACTCAAAAGTATTTCATGTTCATTTCTTTTTTCCTTTGACATTGTTATCTTACCATTGATTTGGTAAGTAACCCTATCTTTGGATGTAAAAGAGAAGGGCGTGGGTCATCGTATAACCATTATTAGCAATGTTGCAAGATATCTTAGCATTTTTCTTTAGGGACTAAGATCATTTTAAAATGCAACATAGATAGTGTCATCGAGGGACTATGATCTTATATTTGCTTGTTTTTGCTAAGATACCTCACATGCATAATATGACCATTTTTGTAAGGCAACCAAGTGGATTTACCCTAGGGGTGTTTGTGTGCAAGTGTATTGATTTTCATGTTTGATTTATCTTTGATTAGGGTTTATTATTTGTTGGTTTTAGTCTTTCCATACAAAACCCTAATTACTAGCATTTGTATATAAAGCGATAAATTGCGGAATTTAAAATTAGTACGCTATTACATCGTTTAGGGGAGAGGGTATACAAATTACAAATGGGGAATATTGCAAGAAATTAAATCTAAATAATATTACAATCATATTGAATTTTGAATAAATGTACAAAATAAATAAATAAAGTGCAAGAATGCAAATGTAAAAAAAGAAAATGTAATTTTTGTTTGGTTTTTAAGAAAAGGGTTTTTTGACCTAATTAAATAAAATAAATAATTAAGAAAAGTAAGAAAATTAAGATTAAATTAATAAACTAAATTAAAATTAAAGGAAACAAGTTTTTTAGGGTTTTTGTGGATTTAATTAAGTTAGTAAATTAAAATAATTAAATAAAAGCCCTAAATTCTAAATTGATTTTAATTTGTAAGAAAAATAAATAATAATATTAAAAAAAATTAAAATTATCTAAGTATTAAAAAAGAAATTAATTAAAGAAATGTTTTTGTTCTTTTATTTTTGTAAAGAAAAAATAAACTAAATAAATATAAATAATAAAATATAAATATTTTTTGGATTTTTTCTTATTAATGAAAATAGTAATAATAACAATATTAATGATAATATAAATAAAAGATAAAAAAAAAGTAAAATAGAATAATAAATAATAAAAAGTCAGAGGGGGTTTATAAGTGAAACAAGGAGTATTGTAAGAAAAAAAATCAGGCCCAAACTACTGGCCCAAGCGCTGCAAAAAGTGTCAAAAATGTGAGAAAATGTAAAAAATGCAAAAAGGTCACGCTGGGGCTTGAACTCAGGACCTCAAGGTGACAGGCGCGCGCTTTAACCACTGGGGTGATGATACATCCATTAACTTATGTAAAACAACAAATATATAATCTAAGTCTTGCCCTAAATGTACTTCATCTTCAACCTCCAGCTAGAAGCCCTGCAACTTGTTCATTTCTCAACCATTTGCATAAATGTAAACATGAAAGTTGTGTAAAATCTCACCACGAATCCAGAAATGTAAACAACTTAAACTAATTCTCAAAACTGAGCATGAGTTTTAAAGGTACCAAATTCTGACCTAACTTTTCCAGGATGTTCAGATTCAAAATTCTAACTACTCAAGCAATATAAATGAAATCTAAAGACATGGTTAGCTTCAGGACAATGATACCTACATTTCTTATTCACAAATGAACCATTAATGATGCCTGTATGAAGAGTTCAAAAGTCAAAAAACTCACCTTCCAAGAGGGTATCATGTTTTGAGTTTGAGCAGCTTTTAGTGAGTTCCAATGATTGGATTAGCTTCCTCAAGTTCCCAGGAAGCTAATGTGATGCTTAGCTTGAGGTGAAAGTGCCTGAGGAGTTATGGAGAAGTCCAAGTGCAAAGCTCTGTTTTTGAAAATGGAGGATAGTGTTAATGGTGTTACAGTCTTGTAACAGGGTGTGAGATGAGTTCTAAATGATGTTTAGAAACTTTAGGAACCAAAAGGCTTGAAAACGCACGAGGGAGATGTGAGTTTCAAACTTTTGGTCAGGTTATTCAAGAATGGAGGTATGTGATGTAGTTCTGAGGTCTAGGTTATTTTGGGGCTTAATCATCCATGTGTTTTGTTGCCAAGGACTTGTACATAAGTAATGAGAAGGTTTTTGTGCTTGGGAGGGTCAGAAGTTCAAGTTCTAGACTGATTGCTATGTTACTTGATTTTGAAGAAAAGTGGGAGCATGGTTCCAAGATGAAGTACAGGCATGAGCTGAGTGATTGTAAGGCTTGAGACAAACTTCTCTTGAGTTATAAGACGTGTATGATCAGAAGAAAACCATTTCAAGGCTCAAGAACAAATTTTGTGCATAAAGCTACTTTTTCAAAATGGCATTGTGCACTTTCTTACTAAAATGGATATAAAGCATGGCATTACATTGAATGATTGAGTTGAGACCTCTAACAGCTGCGCAAGCAATTTATTATGGAGTGACTATCAAGTTTGAGGCCTGTAAAGTAGATATTATGCAGCATAGGTTTGAAATTTGAATCTTTGTTCATCACAAAATGACCTATAATTTTAGTTTGAAACCCTAACTTCCTCTCTTCGATTCTTCCTGCTCAAGAATGATCTCAAGGAGTTCTTGGACATTTTAGAAAGATTGTAATGTTATATACAACCCCTATTTGAATCACTTTTTAAAAATACCCGTGGAACTATATGAAAAAGTGCCATGAAGTTAAGTCAAAATCCTGCATAAACTGGGGCAAAATTTCACTAAGTGTTTAATTTCAAGACCATGACTTCATGAATTAATAACTTGATATCCAAGCATTTATAGGAGTAGTTGTGTAAAGAAATGTTGTAGATATCATGGATATCTACAACTTTCATGTTGAAAGTTTCTTTTGAATCATCTTGCATCATGGTGAAAAATTTGCTCAAAGTTGTGAAAAAACATGAAGTTTTCAACATTTAGAAAATTTTCTAAGTTTGAAAACTTTGACTTTTCAAAATGAAATCTTGACTTTTTGATTTATTGATGAATAAGTTTCATATTTTGACATGTTTTAATGAATTGTGATCTTTGACACTTGATTTTGACCAAAAAGTCAAAGTTTGACTTTTCAGTGTACAATTGACTTTTGATAGTTGACTGCAAATTCACTATCAATCCAATTGATCTTGACCAATGTTTTGGGTCATGCCATTAGGTCAAAATTATTCAATTGAACTCTTGAAATTATGCCTCAACCCAATTAACCATTTGCTAGGTCAAAAATCAGAAATTTCCCTTTCTTAGTCAAAACCCTAATTTTAACCATTTTGCCCTTTTGATGATTTGATCAAATTTCTTGAGGAATTATGGTCCAAACTTGATAAAATGATACATATGAGTTTATAATGTTGACGTGGATAAAAAATTATGAAGTTTTACTGTAAATTGGCCACAGTTTACTTTTTCCCCAATATAGTTGATTTTTAGGTCAACTGTTCAATTGACTGAGCAAAGATGTGATTCAAGGCTTGAAACTTGACATGGGTATTCTTGGGGGTCCATAATGATCCATGAAAGTCATATGAGGCATTGAAAGTTAAATTATCCTTGTGCAATCTCAAACCCTAATTTGAGTCAACAGTGCTTAAGGAGGTGTCTTGAGCTGATCAAACCTTGTGAAGTCTTGAACCAAATGAGATCTTGTGAGAAAATATTTGATAAATGAGAGGGAAAATTTTGGGGTACAACAGAGTGGTATTCGACTATGAGAGCGAAGATCAAAGCTACCGTCAGAGGTTTATACGAGCTTGGAGGATGGTAAGCAAAATGGATAGTAAGACGCTGGGACACAAGAATTATATTCTCTTTGAGCCTTACCTTAGGTGGGTACGAGCTCGTGCTAAGAAACTTGTGATACCTTATCCCTCCATCTTACCAGTTATCATGGAACCTGTGGTTGAAGGATATGTCTCGTACACTGTCCTCCATCCCGACATGCCTACTTCTCTTAAAGACTTACAAAAGTGTTGGATTCAGCTAAAGGAAGAATGAGATACCTTCGAAGCTCAATTCTATGCTAGTTAGAAAAGGGTCTTGAAGCTTACAAAGCAACTTCATGAAGAGCAAAGCATGAACGCCTACCTTGCGTCGAAGAGGATGCGTTCGGTCTTTTTATCTTAGAGATTTATTTTGTAAGCCCAAGAGGCATGTTGCAGTCATTTTGAACTAATTAATGAAATTTGACGTTTGTTCATGCTTTGTCTATACAAATTTAAATTTCATAAATCCTTAAAATCATTTGCATACACATCTTTCATGCATCATAACATAACAAGTTTTCCATGACATGTTTCCTTATCTTTCTACTATTTATTTCAGCAAGATGGATCTCAAGAAAACTGTGAAAGACATACAAGCACAAAAATACCAGTTCCAAGAGACTCTACTGGCCCTAGCCAAGGGGCAACAAGGTCTGATGGCGTTGCTGGCAGCCAAAAATAAACCCAAGAGGAAAGCTCTAGTCAACATGGGTAGAAGGTTCAAAGAGTCAGTCCGTCAGATCCCGATAGTGGAGGACTCATCTGAGGAAGACGAGAATCAGATTGGAGAAGCTAGGAGTACCCAGGCTGGCTGTATTAATGATCAAGCGTCTGATGATGATGATTATATTTATGAGAAGTATCCTCCTGCCGATGTCAAGTACAAGAAGCTAGAAGACAGATTGAAGGCCGTTGAGATTCAAGTCGTCCCTAGTTTGGATTTTGATGATTTGGGTTTGATATCTGGGGTTGTCCCCACAAATTCAAGATACCAGCCTTTGCAAAATACGACGGGGTTTCCTGTCCAAAACTTCACCTGAAATATTATGTGCGCAAGATACAGCCACACACCACTGACAAGAAACTCTAGGTTCACTTTTTTCAAGAAAGCTTGGTCGGGACGCAATTAGAGTGGTTTTACTAGTTGGATGGTTCTTGTATCAATACATGGGAAGACTTAGCCACCGCTTTCTACCACCAATACTAGTATAATGCTGACTTGGCGCTGACAAGAGTTCAGTTGCAAGACATGACAATGGGGAAGAATGAAGGATTTAAAGAATATAGCAAAAAATGGAGAGACCTTGCCATTAGGGTTCAACCACCTTTGACTGATATGGAGCATATTGATATGTTTATGGGCACTTTATCTGGTCTATTCTTTAATTTATTGGTTGGCTGTTCTTCTTCCGGTTTCACCAAACTGATCTTAACCGGTGAAAGAGTTGAAAGCGACATCAAAAGCGGGAAGATCCCCATGGCATTTGCCTTCAGTTCCAATCCTATAAATAAACCTTTTGCCGCAAAGAAATAAATCAATGTTGTGTATGGGGCAAGGGTCCGTACCAAGAAGGATGACCGCCAGTCTGTTAATATTGTCCGAATTTCCAGTCTAACTCCTGCTCAAAGACCATATGCTAATCACCAACAGTTTGAGACTCCGAGAAGACAATTCACGAGGATAGGCATGCCACTATCCCAAGCCTTACAACACTTGTTAAAGGATAATTTGGTGAGATTGCACGATCCTCCGGCCAATCCAGATACCTCTTCACCAAAGTACAATCCGAATGCTAAATGTGCATATCACTCAAGTAGTCCCGGGCATGAGACTGACCAATAGTGGGCACTGAAGAATAAAATTCAGGACTTGATTGATAACAAGACCATTGAATTTGATCCTCCTCCAACTCCGAATGTAATCACCGCACCTATGCCAAACCATGGCAAGGGTGTCAATGTTGTTGAAGATACAATTTTTGTTTCCTCTGTCGAAGACTTGACTACTCCATTGAACATCATCAAAAATAATCTGTTGAAAGCTGGGATTTTCCTTGGCTGTTTGAAGGACTGTGTTTGATGTACCAAACAACTCAATGGATGCGAAGGGCTGGAGGAAGGCATTCAACGCTCGATGGATATCCACGACATCCTATTTGAGAAGATTCCGCTTGCCAAAAGTTTGACTAATAAATGTGAAGATCTCTCCATTATAACCATCTCAAACAAGCCTTTTAGAATCTCCTCCAAAGGTCCTATTAGGATTTCGAATGAACCAATTGTTGCTCCTCTGATAATTACCAATCCCGGACCAATTCCCTACTCTTCTAACAAAGCAGTGCCATGGAACTATCGTGCCGAGGTGTTTTTCCATTGGATAAAAGAAGACGCTTAGATTGAAGGAAACAAAGATGATGATATTGTTACAAAGGCATTTATCTGCATCACTGCTGCTAAGCTAAGTACTGATACAAGAGGAAAAGAGAAGGTAGTTGAGCCTGTTTAGAAGGAAATACCCGCAAAGGACATTATTGATGGAGAACCTTTCACTCGTGAAATGGATGAGATCTTAAAAAATATAAAAAGGAGCGATTTCAAGATTCTGGAGCAGTTGGGGAAAACCCCTTCCAAGATTTCTATGTTGTCTTTGCTACTATGTTCTGATGCTCATGCTCGGGCGTTAATCAAATTCTTAAAGAAGGCTCATGTCCCTCATAAGACCACAATTGACCAGTTTGAAAATTTCATGGAAAGCTTGACGACCGATAATGGTTTGGGGTTCTCGGATGCGGATCTGACACCGATTGGGAAGAACCATAATAAAGCTCTGCACGTTTCTGTCGAGTGTAAGGGGACCACCCTAACACATGTTTTGGTCGACACTGGCTCTTCTTTAAACGTGCTACCCAAGGGGGCGTTAGACCATTTATATTATGAATGTTTAGTCTTGAAACCAAGTGATATTATTGTGAGGGCTTTCGATGGGTCTAAAAGGACAGTTCACGGAGAGGTGGACCTCCCAATTAAGGTGGGCTCACATATTTTCAACTCTACCTTTTACATTATGGATATCCGTCCTTCCTACTCCTGTTTGTTGGGTCACCCTTGGATCCATGGAGCTGGGGCAGTAACCTCAACTCTTCATCAAAAACTCAAGTATCCGGTCAAAGGAAGAATTGTCACTGTCTGTGGAGAGGAGGAGTTCATGGTAATCCACCTCAACTCTTTCAAATATATGGAGATGGGTGGAGAATTTATAGAGACCCCATGTCAAGCTTTTGAAGTTGTGCCACCAATGGTTGCTGCTGCCAAATGTTCCTCTGATCTGTCCAAAGTTGTTAAGGTCGTGCTGAAGATAGATTCAGTCAAAGATGCTCGTGCTGCAGTTGAAGAAGGAAGTTGTGATACTTGGGGGAAAATCCTCGAGATCCCATTCAAAGCAGACAAGTGTGGTTTGGGTTTCACCATCAAGGCTCAGAAGCAAGTGAGGCGCGCTTATGCAGGGAAGCCCCATCTCCGTATTGGAAGCCACGAAGTCAACGCTGTAGGTAATTCTGATGATGAATGTGCATTTGAAGATTGGGTGTATCTTACTACAATGGAGCTCAACAATTGGCAGGCAAAGGACTTGGTCCCCATCTCCTTAATTGAGGAGTAATCACTTGTTTATTGCTTTTTACTAATTCAAGAACATTTTGTGTGTAATATTAAACAATGACTTTTATGCCATGTTCCTGGCCCGGGGCACTTTGGTCCATTTGTCAAGGGTTTTATTTATGTTCATTGTATCATATGATCATTCAATACAAACCATTGGACTCTTTTGCATTTCAAATACATTTTTCAAAATAGCCATGTATCTTACATGCACACACGCACACTCTTGCAGGTCCTCATCCACTCTGGATCTTATTGCCAATGACTCTACTACTGCCGATTATGACTTTGAATTTCCAATTAACCAAGCCGAAGACGAAGGCAAAGAAGATTGTGAAATACCAAGATAACTAGCCATACTTCTATTACGAGAGCAAAAAGCTATTCAGCCGCACATAGAGTTAGTTAAAGTCATCAACCTAGGTACCGAGACAAACAAGAGAGAGGTCAAGATCGGTGCTAACCTAGAAAGCAGTGTCAAAAGAATATTGGTTCAGATGTTGCACGATTACGTGGAAGTGTTTGCTTGGTTGTATGAAGATATGCCAGGGTTGGATACCGACATTATAGTTCATCGTCTGCCGACAAAGGAAGATTGTCCTCCTTTCAAACTAAAAGTTCGTTGCATGAGGCCTGACATGTCTGAAAAGATAAAAGCTAAAGTGATGAAACAATTTGATGCAGGATTCCTAGCTGTGACATATTACCCCCAATGGGTTGCCAATGTGGTTCCAGTGCCAAAGAAAGACGGAAAAGTTCTTATGTGCGTAGATTATAGGGATCTGAATAGGACAAGCCCCAGGGATGATTTCCCTCTACCACACATTGACGTCTTGGTCGATAACACTGCTCAGCATAAAGTCTTCTCTTTCATGGATGGCTTCTCCAACTATAATCAAATTAGGATGGCTCCCGAAGACATGGAGAAGACCACTTTCATTATGCAATGGGGCACCTTTTGCTACAAGGTCATGTCGTTCGGGTTGAAGAATGCACGGGCAACATATCAGATGGTTGTGGTAGCTTTGTTTCATGACATGATTCATCATGAAATAGAGGTATATGTGGATGATATGATTGCCAGGTCACAAATCAAGGAGGAACATCTCGATCACCTGTACAAGGTATTCAGAATATTGAAAAAGTACAAGTTGAGGTTAAACCCTAACAAGTGCACATTTGAAGTACGATCTGGAAAGTTTCTAGGTTTTGTTTTCAGCGGTAAAGGCATCGAAGTCGATACAGCCAAGGTAAAGGCCATCCAAGAAATGCCAGTCCCCCACTCTGAAAAGGAAGTTAGAGGATTCTTGGGTCGTCTCAATTACATCGCCCACTTCATATCTCACTTGATTGCTACTTGTGAGCCAATCTTCAAACTCTTGAAGAAAGATCAAATAGTCAGATGGAATGATGAATGCCAAGCTACCTTCGACAAAATCAAAGAATATCTGCAAGAACCTCCTATTATCATGCCTCCAGTTGAAAGAAGACCCTTGATCATGTACTTGACAGTGCTAGAGAACTCTATGGGGTGTGTTTTGGGCCAACATGACGAGTTTGTCCGAAAAGAGCACGCTATTTACTACTTGATCAAAAAGTTTACCGAATGTGAAACCAGATATTCACTACTCGAGAAAACTTGTTGCGCTCTGGCATGGGCTGCTCACCGGCTAAGACAGTATATGTTGACTCATACCAGCTTACTGATTTGTAAGATGGACCCAATCAAGTACATCTTCGAGAAACCTGCTCTTTAGGACGGATAGCTAGATGGCAAATGATCTTGACTGAATACGACATTTAATACACAATGCAAAAGGACATCAAAGGAAGCGTCCTAGCAGATAATTTGGCCCATCAAGCTGTTGATTATTATCAGTCTATGAGCTTTGACTTCCCGGATGAGAACATCATGCTAGTGATCGACTGCGCGAAACCTGGACCGTATGACGGACCTGAACAAGGATCTCGATGGACTATGGTATTCAATGGGGCTTCCAACGCCTTGGGTAATGGAATTGGTGCTGTGATCATATCCCCTGAAGGTTTCCACACTCCTTTCACTATCAGATTATGCTTCGATTGCATGAACAATATGGCTGAGTACGAAGCATGCATTTTGGGTCTGAAGGCTGCCATCAACTTAAGGATCAAGCATTTGAATGTGTTTAGGGATTCCGCTCTAGTGATTAGCCAAGTAAAAGGATATTGGGACACTAAGCACCCTAATATCATTCCTTACAAGGAGCTTGTTCTATCTCTGATTCCTTACTTCGAAGAGATCACCTTTAAGCACTTCCCTAGGGAAGAAAATCAGTTGGCTGACGCCTTGACAACCATGTCTTCTATGTTCAAGGTCAGATGGGACAATGAAGCTCCTATGATTACCATCGAGAGATTCAACGAACCTACACACTGCTGTGAGCTTGACACTAATACATCAAAGCCATGGTACCATGAGGTGAAGAGATACCTTGAAGCACAAGAGTATCCCGAAGGAGCATCCATCAATTACAGAAAGTTCTTACGAATATTTTCAGCCAAATTCTTCCCGAGTAATGGAATCTTATACAAACACAACCATGACTCTACTCTACTCCGATGTGTGGACAAAAAGGAGGAAGAGGAAATTATGGAAGACATGCACGATGGTCTATTTGGCACTCACTCTAGTGAATATACCATGGCCAAGAAGATCCTGAGAGCTGGTTACTATTGGTCAATAATGGAGACTGATTGCCATCAACATTCAAGGACTTGCCACAAATGCCAAATTTATGCTGACGAAGTCCATGTGCCTCCTATCCCTTTGAACGTTATGACCGCTCCGTGGCCATTTGCAATGTGGAGAATTGACATGATTGGAGATATCAATCCCACCGCTTTCAATGAACATTGCTTCATTCTGGTCGCTATTGATTATTTCACCAAATGGGTCGAAGCCGCTTCATTTGCCTCAGTCACAAAGAATATGGTAGCCAGATTCATCAAATATAACCTCATATACCGCTATGGTATCCCCGAGAGGATCATCACTGACAATGGGACTAACCTCAACAATGCTATGATTACCGAACTTTGCACTCAGTTCAAAATCAAGCATCACAATTCTTCTCCTTATAGACCTAAAATGAACGGAGCAGTCGAAGCAACCAACAAAAACATTAAGAAGATTGTGCAGAAAATGGTAGTAACCTACAAGGGTTGGCATGAGATGTTACCGTTTTCTCTTCATGCCTACCGCACTTCATCTAGAATATAAACTGGGGAAACTCCATTTTCTTTGGTCTATGGCATGGAAGCTGTTTTTCCAGTAGAAGTTCAAATTCCCTCACTAAGGATTATGAATGAGTTTGGCCTAGACGAAGATGAGTGGATTCAGATAAGATTGGATCACTTGTACTTGATCGATGAAAAACGGTTGGCTTCTGATTGTCACGGTCAGATGTACCAAAAATGCATGATCAAGGCTTTCAACAAAAAGATCAAGCCTCGAGTATATCAAGTTGGTGACTTGGTGATAAAGCGCATCATTCTGCCACAAGGCGACCCCAGGGGAAAATGTACTCCCACCTAAGAAGGGCCATTTGTTGTCAAGAGAGTCTTCTCTGGCGGTGCCATGATTCTGACTACCATGGACGATGAAGACTTCCCACATCCTGTGAACACGGACATAGTTAAAAAATACTACGCATAAGAGACCCGCTAGGTTGACACACCTAGGCAAAAATAAGGGCATCCCGGCAAACCAAAAGGTTTGGGAAAAAATTAGGGATATATGCAAAAGATTTACACCCGACAAGTTGAAAACCCGAAAGGGCGACTTGGGCAAAAATGGGTATCCAGGTGGGCTGAAAACCCGAAAGGGCGGTCCAGGCAAAAGTTAAGGATTAAAAGCATATGACTATGTCTCGTGGAATCACCACATTCAACTTTATTACCAAGGTCCGAGTTCAAACGATCCAAGATCAATTCAATCAACTTCTGTCAATGACAAGGGGCATTCGAAGACATTGGGGAAATAGTAGAGTTGGAATGCAATGCGATCATTTTCACATGGCTATTATCTTTGTTTTCAATTTTGTTTTCCTTTCGATGATTTCCTCTTACTAGGATCTCTGTCTCCTTGTACAAAAATGCCTATTCATGGGCAAAATATCAATACAAATATACTTTAAAGTGAAAACTTTCTGTTTTTGTTTTGAATGCAAAGTTGTCCAATGACTAAAATTGAACGAACATATGCATGTGAACATAATTAAAACTATTTGGAACATGTGTCCTGCTAAGAAGTATCAAGCATATAATTAATGTATATGGAATATCCTCACAGGGTTATTTCATTAGCATTATCCCCACAAGGATGGTTACAATAAACCATTTCTCAACAGAGTTACCCACAAAGTCTCTTTGCATAGGTTGATTCTCAGCTAGAGTCTCAATCTCTTGACATCTCTCTCCCCAGCTAAGTTGATCCTACAAGAAGAAGCCTTATGGATCTCTTTCTAAAAAGAACTCACCTTGTCAGCAGTTCATAAAGTATTACTCAACAGGGTTTATTTCCTAAACAAACAACATACAACAATCAACGAACAACAAAATTCCCCCGGCATAGTTCATCTTCCTCAACTAATTCTGTCTTCCCCGACTGAGTCTATCCTCTCCAGCTTGAGTTTTCCTTTCAGAATATTACAAATCAGAGGGCCACAACCCCTAATCCCCAGTAAAGTCGTCAACAAACCTTTAATACCTCCAAAAGATACTATGAAGCCTGGATCCGACCAGATAATAGTACTATTTTCAATACTATGAAACCTGGACCCAACTAGATAATAGTCAACTTCTTAAGTCACTATAGAGCCTGGACCCGACTAGATAATAGTGTAACCTTTCCAATATTATGAAGCCTAGACCCAACCAGATAATAGTTAACTTCTCAAGACACTATGAAGCCTAGACCCAACCAGATAATAGTTTAACTCTTTGAGATATTGAAGAACCTGGACTCAACCAGACAAGGGTTTGACTTCTTTTCCTCAGTAGAGTTTGCCTCTGCCCCAGCAAGTTACTGTGAAGTCTGGATCCGACCAGATATTAGTTTTCAACCTCACCTTTCCAAGTAACTTATTGTGAAGTCTGGACCCGACCAGATAGCAATTCCACTCAGAAGTTTGTTGTGAAACCTGGAATTGACCAGATAACAACTAAGTTCCAAGCAAGTTACTGTAAAGCATGGACCCAACCAGATATCTGTTCAACTCTATCTCTTCAGACAAGTTTATTGTGGAGCCTAGACTCGACCAGATAGCAATTAACTTCATCCAACTCAAAATCTGTGAAGCCTGGTGTTGTACCCCAAAATTTTCCCTCTCATTTATCAAGATTTTCCTCACAAGACTTCTTGGACTCAAGACAAGTTTAGGGTTTTACTCAGCTCAAGACCTCATTTTGCACGGATGACCTGAAATTAGGGTTTGAGTTTGCACAAGTATTTTTGGACCATCAATGCTTCATGTGACTTTCATACACCATCTTGGACCCCTAAGATTGATCATAACAAGTTTCAGGCCTTGAATCACATTTTTGCCCAGTCAATTGGACAATTGACCTAAAAATTAGTTGTATTGGGGAAAAAGTCAAACATGGCCAATTTACAGTCAAACTTCATAATTTTTGATCCACAACAACATTTTAGGCTCATATGAACCATTTGATCAAGTTTGGATCACAACTCCTCAAGAAATTTGATCAAATAATCAAAAGGGCAAAATGGTCAAAATTAGGGTTTTGACTGAGAAAGGGCAATTTCTGATTTTTAACCTAACCAATGACCAATTTGGTTCAAGCATGATTTCAAGGAGTCAATAGCATCATATTGACCTAATCACATAGTTCAAAAGATCTCAAATGCATAGGATTGACAGATGAATTTTACAGTCAACTAATCAAAAGTCAACTGTACACTGAAAAGTCAAACTTTGACTTTTTGGTCAAAATCAAGTGCCAAGGATCATAATTCATCAAGATATGTCAAAATATGAAACTTGTTGATCAAGAAAACCAATTTTGAAAATTAGGGTTTTGAATTTGAAAATTTTCATAACTTGGAAATTTTCTAAGTATGGAAATTTTCTTATTTTTTCCCAACTTTTCACCACTTTTTCACCATGATGCAATTGGATTCAAAGAAAACTTCCAACATGAAAGTTGTAGTCCTCCATGAAATCTACAACTTTTATTCATAAAATTTTCCCAAAAGATGCTTGTATCTCAAGTTATGAATTTGTGAATAGGGGTCCATGAACTAAAAGAGTTAGTGAAAATTTGCCCTAATTTAGGCAGGTTTTTGACCTAACTTCATGGGCATTTTTCACCTAGTTACAAGAGGTATATCAAAATGCATTTCAAAGATGGATTGTAGATCATGTTGTAAGCTTCCTAAAATGTCCAAGAACTCTCCAAGATCATTTGTTGTTAGGGAGAATCGAAGAAGAGAAAATGGCATTTTGTCACTTTTGTGCAAGCCATTTTCACAATGCTTCAAGTTGCAAATCAGATCCTAGCATGCTTGTACCTTGAATTACAGGTCCTAAATCCCTTCTACACTCCATAATTAAATTCAAAGTCATGAGATAATGGCTTTGTTTTGGATTTTGAAGCATTGCACAAAGAATAAATTCATAAATGGCATAAAGGGCACATTGCCATTTTCATAAAGCATGCTTTTTGCAACTTTGCAATTCTTGAGCCATGGACCTGTTTCTTTGTTAAAAGCAATGTCCACAGATATCCAGCAATGTTTACCATCTATTATCAGCCCTAGAACTAGCAAGTACAACATTTTGGCTTAAGTCATTTCACCTTTCTTCAAAAACAAGAAAAGTTGCAAAAGTCAAGATAACTTGGACATCTGATAAAGGGTGAACTTGGCCTCATTCTATACAACTGGACAAACTTATCTCAAGCAAGGACACGAGTGCATAACTTCTAAAAATCTCCAAAACACAAAAACATGATTTTTCTGCCCAAACTTGCAGTTTCTGCAAAACTCTTGCAAGCTCAATATTGGCTCGTGCGTTTCTCCCTTTAACACTTGAAACACCTTCCATACATAATATCCAAACTATCCAAGCCTTTACACTGCAAATGTGAGCTCTATTTCAGACATCACCATTTTCAAACTTGAAGGTTGCAGGTTGACTTCTACAGGGAGTTTCAAGCATCCTCAAGGCAAGCTAAGCATTGGGATAGCTTGAGGGAACTTCAAGGAAGCTCACACGATCCTCAGGCCTCACTCAAAGTCCCCATATTGCCATATCCAAAATCAACTGAACAAGGTATTTTTCAAAACTTTATCTCTCTATTTAGGCATCCTCAAGCAACGATTTGTGAAGCAAAAATGTAGTCCTTAACTTAGTGAAGCTGTACATATGCATAGTTGTCATTTATATTAACTGAGTAGTGAGAATTTGAAGTTTGAAGTTCATGAAAAAACTAGGTCAGAAATTAGGGCTACTGAAATTCTCCCTGGTCTTTGAGAGTTAGATTATGAATTTTATATCATTGAAATCGTGAGATTCCAAGCTACATTTTTTATGTTGCAAGTTTTTGTTTTTGTGCAAAGAATAGAGAGTTACAGGTTGAAGGTAGAACGCGCGCAAATGTTTGGCTGGAGGATAGGGACGAAGGCTGGCTTGGGCCTGGCGCGCCTTGGGCTTCTGTTTTTGCTTCCCATACCCCCCAGTCTATTATTTGCCCCCTGACCTATTTTCTTATATTTTTGTATTTTTCTTGCATATTTTATATTTTAGACTTGCATTTATTTTTCCTGAACATTAAAAAATCACAAAAATATTTTCTTTATTTTTTTGCATTTTATTTTATTTTTATTTTATTTTTTGCATAATAAAATAGTTTACTAGAATAATTTGAACATTATTTTCTTAAATAAAATTTGTAAAAACAGTTAAAAATATCATACATTTTTATTTCTATTATTCATACACATAAAATATTATTTCCACATATATTTTAATTTCTAATATTTGTAAATAATTTTTTTTCTTGTACATAAATGGATAAAAATAAATAATAATGAAACATATATTTTCTTTAATAAAAAATTAGGGTTTCCCCTTTCAAAAATAATAATATTATTTTTTCTTATTTTTAGGACTTAAATAATTTTATTTTATTTTCATACATAAAATCAAATACAAAACATTTTGCATATTTACATTTTTATTACATTTTTAATATTTGTACATTTATTTAATTTGCAAATATTCAATTGGGTTGTAATAGTATTTTAGGGTTTTATTTTGTGCAAATATCCCCATTCAAAAAATTGTATCCCCCCTCCCATAATAATTGTTGTAATATCTTAGATTTATTTTACGCAATTTATCGCATTATATACATGCTTAGTAAAATTAGGGTTTGTATGATAAGACAAAAAAAAAAAATAGCAAAGACCTAATACAAGACAAATTCATGAAAATGACACACATAACACACAAGCACCCCTAGGGTTTCACCCACTTTGTTGCCTAAAAAAATGGCCATGGTATGCATGCAAAGTATCTTGGCAAAACAAAACAAAACAAAAGATCATAGTCCCTCGATGACGCTATCAAAAGGTTTCCTAAACAAATGATCTTGGTTCCTCAAAACTTGCTAAGATACTTGACACCATTGCTATTATGGTCATACGATGACCCACGCCCGCCCCATTTAACATCCAAAGATAGGGTTGTTTACCAAATCAATGGTAAATCAATAATGTCAAAGGAATAAAAATGTACAAGAAAGACTTTTGAGTAGGTAGAATGCTTCTAGTTACTTGATCAATTTGCAAACAATCCTTGCTATTTTCAAAAACAAACATACAAATTTCAAAACATTTCCAAACAAATTTCAAAACATTGAAACATTTTTCAAAAGATAAAACATCTTTGTATACATTCTTACGAACGAGAATCATTACAAAGATTGCCTAGACGATGGCCTCTTTTCAAAATACTTTCAAAACCACACAAAGCACCATTTCAAACAATTTCAAAAGAAAATCAAGTGATCTAAACAAGTAACTAAGAGCCCATGGAAAACCATGGATGAAAAGGGTGCTAGTACCTTCCCTTTTCATAATCTACCCATCGAACTCAAGAAAACATCTCAAAGGTCTTTCCTGTGCTTTTTTACCTTTCCTTTTGGATAAAATAAAATTCGGTGGCGACTCTTGCTAACCGCAACATTTGCGAACACAAACGCAAAACCTCAAGTCAGTTCTCCCACTGCATCATAGAACTGGAGGCTCTGCTGGGGATCTAGATAAAAGTGGGGTTACCTTAGGGTTTTAGATCACCTTTACATGCTTATCTTGCTTGACTTGTTTGCTTTACACTTTGGTTTTATTGTTTGGGTTTGAACCCTCCTCCCGGATTTGGGAAACATTATAGCTAAATAGCAATACGTTATGGAAACTGTGCGGGGTATACCGACACGGTCTAAGAAATAGCTATGTTAGTGTGACATATTTGTGGGTACCGGTAGCCTTTGAGTCAATCAAAGAGAATACAGGGCCGTTGAGTGATGTCATGAAGCACTAACGAACTTCTAGAACCTTTACTTGACCAACTTGGCCTTTTAGGATGTAGTGAGATGACCGGCTTTGGTGCAGTCCGAAGTTGGTAGATACTCGATACTACACTCATTGAGGTTTACTTCCTTGGAATATTTCGGTCGCCAGTAAAGAGGCTGAATTGAAACAATGAACAAGGGAACAATCCAGTGATATTGAGCTCCTTAGAACCCGGTTACTATTTCTAGGACAGGTTGAGCCAACTAAACTTCAAGAGGGTATTTACCTATGAAACCCCATGCAAGCCTAAACTAGGAACTTGTGTGATTTGCTTGTACATATATACTTATGCATAACATCATGGACATCATGAGCATCATGTGCATTCACTAACCATTTCAAGGATTTTGGAGATTCATCTTTGTTCTTGTTTTGTAGGTTATGGATTCACTTCGCAGGAAAACTACCCAAATCAACCTTGTAAGAATTCCTCCACAACTCAAGGAGCTAGCTTCAAGGATTCCTGAGAATTCTCCATTCACCGAGAGACATGGTCGTCTACTCAACTTAGTCACTTCCAACACAGAGGAGGATATGCTGAAAGTTCTCTTCCAGTTCTTTGACCCTTTGCATCATTGCTTCACATTTCCTGACTACCAACTTGTGCCCACTTTGGAGGAATTTTCTCAACTCTTGAGGATTCCTATTCTCAATCAACTACCCTTCAACGGTACGGAAAGAGATCCAAAGCCAGAAGATATTGCTCAAGCCTTACACTTGCACTCATCTGATGTCACAACATATTGGGAAACTAGAAGTGGTGTCAAAGGTTTCTTGTCAAAGTTCCTGTTTGAGAAGGCCCAAAGCTGTTGGAATTCTCTAGACTTGCAAGCTTTTGAGGAGATTATAGCCCTTCTCATCTATGGGATGGTCTTGTTCCCTAATTCTAACCAACTCATAGATGTGAGTGCTGTCAAAATCTTCATGTCTCGCAACCCGATGCCTACATTGCTTGGGGATATCCTCCACTCTTTTCACACTCGTACAATGAGGAAAATAGGTGTTATCATGTGTTGCACTCCTCTCCAGGCAAGATGGTTTATTTCTCATCTTCCCCAATCAGTCTTGAAGAATGAGAAAGGCTTGAGGTGGTCACAACGATTGATGACTCTTACACATTCAGATATTCATTGGTGTTCTCGATCCAAAGAGAATGTCATCATCATTGACCGTTGTGGGGAATTCCCTAATGTCCCTCTACTTGGCATTAGGGGAGGCATCACCTACAACCCATGCTTGGCTCTGAGACAGTTTGGTTATGCCCGAAGGGATGGCCCACATGATATGCTGATTCAAGGATTGGTTTTCGACTTCGACAACGACGACCAAGGACTCCGACAAAGGTTCATCCGAGCTTGGAGAATGCCCAACAAGGTGGACAGTAAGACCTTGGGACACAAGAATTCCATCCCTCTTGAGCCTTACCTCAAGTGGGTACGAACCCGCGCCCAAAGTCTTATGATGCCTTACCCCTCCATTCTCCCAGTGATTATAGAGTCTGTTATGGAAGGAGAGGTTCCATACACCCTCCTACATCCAGACATGCCAACATCACTCGAAGACTTACAAAGGAGTTGGATACAGCTCAAGGGAGAGCGTGACACTTTCGAAGCCCAATTCTACGTGAGCGAGAAGCAGGTTTTGGAACTCACTTGGCTACTTCACGAAGAGCAGACTCTCAACACCTACATTGCACTAAAGAGGATGCACAACGTATTTTTACCTTAGAATTTTGTATTATTCTGCCCAAGGGGCATTGATGTACTAACAATTCTATCTTATTAATATGACGTGTGTTTCTTTTTTGTTTAAAACAAATTTGAATTTCTGAATCCTTGAAAGCATTACATGAATATATATCATTCATCATATGCATAAACAGGTCTTCACACCAAGTTTCCTCATCTCTCTGCTGTTTATTTCAGCAAGATGGATATTGAACAAACAGTCAAAGATTTGCAAGCTCAAAATTCACAATTTCAACAGCTACTCTTGACCTTAGCCAAGGGGCAGGAGGAACTCAAGACTCTGCTAGAGAAGGAGAAAGAGAAAAATAAGAAGAAGCGAGGCGATATGGTTATCATGGGCAGAAGGTTTGAAGGACAAGCCAGACGGACCTTGGAATTCCCATCAACATCTGAAGAGGGGGAAGGAAAAGGAAAAGGAAGGGCAGTGCCATCAGATTCTGAAGCATGGGAAGAGGAAGATGAGGACTACTCTGAACAGCAATACCCTCCGGCCGATGACAAATACAAAAACTTGGAAGAACATCTAGCTGCTATGGAGATACAGAGAGTACCGGGGCTGGATTTTGAGGAGTTAGGCTTGGTTTCTGGAATTGTAATCCCTCCTAAGTTTAAAGTGCCACTGTTTGCTAAGTATGATGGGGTGTCTTGTCCCAAGATGTACCTACGATCTTATGTCAGGAAAATTCAACCATATTCTTCTGACAAAGACCTGTGGGTCCACTTTTTCCAGGACAGTTTATCAGGAACGCAACTTGATTGGTTCTACCAGTTGGAGATAGCAGATGTCCATAATTGGGAAGACTTGGCAGCAGCATTCTATAAACAATATCAATACAACGCCGATTTGGCACCAACCCGTACTCAGCTGCAGAGTATGGCTATGGCTACCAATGAGGGCTTCAAAGACTACGCCCAAAAGTGAAGGGATTTAGCCGGAAGGGTGCAACCACCTTTATCTGAAAGGGGGCTAGTGGACATGTTCTTGGGGACTCTATCAGATCCTTTCTTTAATCACCTGATTGGAAGCTCCTCTGTAGGTTTCACTGAATTGATTTTAATTGGCGAAAGGGTGGAAGCCGGTATTAGAAGCGGGAAAATTCAGAAAGATGCGTTTGCCTCAATTGCTGCAAAAAAGCCCTTCACGGGAAAAAGGAAGTATCTGCTGTCTATGCCCAGAGGAATCAGGGAAGAATTGAAAGACGACCAACAGTGGGGGTCGTTATGATTCAGAAGTCTGCATCAGACCAGCCAAGAAACAACCAGCCGAGAAATGATCATCCGAGAAATAACCAGCAAAGGGTGGAAAGGCTTGTAAGGCAATTCACCAAGATAAACATGACTTCAGCTCAAGTCCTACCACATCTCCTGAAGTTGAATCTTGCCATGCTGAAAGAGGCCCCTAAAAATCCTAACAATGCTTCTCCACATTACCATCCCAACGCCAGATGCGCGTACCATTTAGAAAGTCCAGGGCACGACACCAACAACTGTTGGGCTCTGAAGAACAAGATTCAAGATATGATTGACGGAAAGGAATTTGAATTTGAAGCCCCTGAAAAACCAAATGTTATCTCCGCTCCAATGTTGTGGAAGAAGATCTGTTTGTTTCTACTGTGGATGAACTGTTAGCTCCTCTCCTAACCATCAAGTTGAATTTGTTTAAAGCTGGGGTGTTCCCAGGTTGTGACCAAGATTGCCATGCTTGCCTGTCCTCACCTTTTGACTGTCCTCTGTTGAAGAAAGGAATCCAACAATTGATTGATAACCGAGAAATCTTGTTTGAGAAAGCTCCCATTTCACCCATTCCAGTTCCAAAAGTTTCTATAATAACCATCTACGCCAATCCTTCCAGGGTTCCTAAAAAACCCGTTAGGATTACATCTGCTCTAGTGACTACTCCGTTGAATATAAAAATTCCCGGGCCTACCCCATACAAATCAGATAAAATGGTACCATGGAACTATGGTAGAGAAATCTACTACCATGGTGTCAAACAGATTGAACAGACTGCTGAAGAAGAAAGCTCCGAAGAAGATAATACCGACATCAGTAACATTCCCGGAACAAGCAAAGTTACCCGTAGTGGAAGAATTTTCTCTCCAGAGATTACTCCTCCAACAGCAGTCTTTGGACCCGTGGCCATTCCAAAGATTACCTCTGTGATTGTACCTACAAGTGTACCCTCCAACAATAACAATACAGTTCACATCCCTGTTTCTGCTGCTGAGAAAAAAGGAAAGAATGTTCAAGAGGAGCCTGTCTTGACGAAGGCTCAGTCACTAGTCATTCCTGAGACATCCAAGAAGGAGATGGAAGAAATCTCGAGGATAATTAAGAAAAGTGATTATGATGTTGTTGAACAACTAGGGCAGACCCCCTCCAAAATCTCTATGTTAGCATTGCTGTTGTGCTCTGAGGCACATGCTAAAGCTTTGGTCAAGTTTCTGAAGACAACGCATGTGCCGCAAGAGACTTCGGCTGATCAATTCCAAGAGTGTGTGGCCAGTTTAACAGCTGACAATGGCTTGGGTTTCTCCGATGCTGACTTGACACCCCGAGGGAGAAAACACAACGATGCACTACATGTCTTAGTGGAGTGCAGAGGAACAACCCTAGCTCATGTTTTGGTTGATACTGGGTCATCTCTAAATGTCTTGCCAAAGAAAGCCTTGGATAGATTTGATTGTGAAGGCCTAACCCTGAAACCCAGTAATATAATTGTGAGAGCATTTGACGGCTCTAAAAGGATGGTCCATGGGGAGGTGGACATCCCGATCAAGGTGGGTACCCAGACATTCAATTAAACATTCTACGTCATGGACATCCGTCCTTCTTACTCTTGCCTGTTGGGACGTCCCTGGATTCACAATGCTGGAGCTGTCACTTCCACCTTACACCAGATGCTCAAGTACCCCATCCAAGGGAAAATTATAACTGTCCATGGGGAAGAGGAACATATGATTAGTCATCTGAATTCCTTCCGTTATGTGGATATAGATGGCGAATTCATAGAGACCCCTTTCCAACATTTTGAAGAAGTCTCTGAAGAAATAGCGGCGACCAAGGCGGTATCCTTAACTCCTATGATCACAAGACCTCCGCCTCAGATGTCATCTCTCAAGGATGCAAGGGCAATAGTGGAAGAAGGGGGATCCACTATCTGGGGGCAGCTTCCCGACTTTTCTTTTAAATCAGACAAATTCAGCTTGGGGTTTACTTCAACTGCTCAGAAGGCCGTGCGCCGCACCCGTGCCGGAGGGCCACCTGTGAAGATCAGCCACCAAGGGGTTAATGCACTAGAGGATAGTGAAGAGGATGGAAGCCCGGAATATTGGATATTTCCTAATGTTGGCGGAGGACTGTGCAACTGGGAAGCAAAAGACTTTGTTCCGATTACTTTCATACCGCAGTAATTTATCTTTTCCATTTCTGTTGGATCTGTAATAATTCACAAACAATTCGTACTTTTTCAACATTGTGTCTTACCCGAGGCACATAGGTCCATTTGTAAGGGTTCTTATTTCATTTTCATATGTCATTTAATGAATCATGGACGCTTTTCATATTTAAACCTTTTATGCTCATTGTCTTTCTTTTACATTTTGTTGTTTTAAGATGGCTATCCCTTACACACACCCACACTCGCAAATGCAGGTACCCTTCCATTCCGAAAACCATGGGTAAAGATACTTCTATAGCCTTCAGTGACTCTGAAGATCTGATCTACCAAGCCGAATACGAAGGTGAGTAAGATTGTGAGGTGCCAGGGGAATTGGCCAGACTATTACAACAAGAGGAAAGAGCAATTCAGCCTCATGAGGAGCAGTTGGATACAATCAACTTGGGTACTGAGGATGATAAAAAGGAAATCAAGATAGGTGCCGATCTAGAGCTGAGTGTCAAGGAGCGCCTAATTCAGCTGTTGCATGATTATGTTGAGATCTTTTCCTAGTCATACGAAGACATGCCGGGACTCGATATAGACATTATGGTACATCGTCTACCCTCAAGAGAAGACTGTCCACCAGTGAAACAAAAGGTCCGCCGCATGAGACATGACATGTCAGAGAAGATCAAAGCAGAAGTTATGAAGCAGTTCAATGTTGGATTTCTGGCTGTTACTTCCTATCCATAATGGGTTGCTAACATTGTGCCCGTGCCAAAGAAGGAAGGCAAAGTGAGAATGTGCGTGGATTATAGAGATTTAAACAGGGCCAGCCCTAAAGATGACTTTCCACTTCCGCACATCGACATCCTGGTTGACAACACAGCTTATCACAAAGTATTTTCTTTCATGGACGGATTCTCAGGCTATAACCAGATCAAAATGGCACCTGAGGACATGGAGAAAACTACATTTGTCACACAGTGGGGTACGTTTTGCTACAAAGTGATGCCATTCAAACTGAAGAATGCCGGGGAAACCTATCAACGCGCCATGGTAGCTTTATTTCATGATATGATACATCATGAGATAGAGGTCTACATAGATGACATGATAGCCCGATCACAAACTGAAGAAGAACACCTTGATCACCTGCAAAAGCTGTTTGTCAGGTTGAAGGAGTACAAGCTCAGACTGAATCCAAACAAGTGTACATTCGGAGTCCGGTCCGATAAACTCTTAGGTTTCAGTGTTAGCAACAAAGGCATCGAGGTTGATCCTGCCAAAGTCAAAGCTATACAAGAAATGTCTGCTCCTCGCACTGAGAAGGAGGTCAGAGGTTTCTTGGGACGCCTAAACTACATTGCTAGGTTCATTTCTCACCTAACGTCTACTTGTGAACCAATCTTCAAGCTGTTGAAGAAAGATCAGGTAGTTCGATGGAATGATGACTGTCAAATTGCTTTCGATAAAATCAAGGAGTATTTGCTAGAACCTCCTATCTTGATGCCACCCGTCGAGGGAAGACCGCTAATCATGTATCTGACCGTCCTAGAGAATTCAATGGGGTGCGTACTGGGGCATCATGACGAGTCTGGCCGAAAAGAGCATGCCATTTATTACCTTAGCAAAAAGTTTACCGACTATGAAACTAGATATTCACTGCTCGAGAAAACTTGTTGCGCTTTAGTACAGGCTGCTCGCCGGCTAAGGCAATATATGTTGACTCATACCACTTTGCTGATATCTAAGATGGATCCGATCAAGTACATCTTTGAGAAGCCTGCTTTGTCTGGAAGAATAGCTAGATGGCATATGATCCTAATGGAATACGATATACAGTACACGACCCAAAAAGCTATAAAGGGGAGTGTGCTAGCTGACCATCTGGCTCATCAAGCTGTTGAAGATTACCAATCTATGAAGTTCGACTTCCCCAACGAAGACATTATGACATTGGACAACATTGAAGATTTCAGACCGTATGACGGACCTGAATAAGGATCCCGATGGACCCTGTACTTTGATGGGGCCTCCAACGCACTTGGCAACGATATCGGTGCGGTACTCATATCCCCAGAAGGTTGCCATACTCCTTTCACCGCCAGACTTTGCTTCAACTATACGAACAACATGGCAGAGTACGAGGCATGCATCTTTAGACTTAAGGCTGCCATAGACTTGGGAATCAAATCTCTGATTGTGTTTGGGGACTCAACTTTGGTCATCAGTCAGATCAAAGGAGAGTGGGACACTAAACATTCAAACCTCATCCCTTACAAAGAACATGTTTTGACATTGTTACCACATTTCGAGCAGATTACCTTCAAGCACTTCCCGCGAGAAGAAAATCAGCTAGCAGATGCTCTAGCTACTATGTCATCCATGTTTAAACTTAACTGGGATAATGAGGCTCCCCAAATCACCATTGAACGGATGGACGAACCTGCACACTGTCACGAGATTAACACCGAAGAAGTAGTGGACCAGCCATGGTTTCATGAAGTTAAAAGGTATCTCGAGGCTCAAGAATATCCAAAAGGAGCTTCAGTCAATGACAAAAAGTTCTTAAGGAGATTCTCGGCAAAGTTCTTCTTGAGTAAGGACATCCTGTACAAGCGCAATCATGATTCTATTCTGCTCCGCTGTGTGGACAAAGCTGAAGCTGAAAAGATCATGGCTGAATTGCATGAGGGCACCTTCGACACTCACTCTAGCAGGCATACGATGGCTAAGAAGATCCTACGGGCAGGCTATTACTGGTCTACCATGGAAGCTGATTGCTGTCAACACTCCCGGGCTTGCCATAAATGTCAAATCTATGCAGATAAGGTACACGTGCCTCCAGTTCCTCTAAATGTCTTAACAGCTCCTTGGTCGTTTGCTATGTGGGGAATCGACATAATTTGGGAGATCAAGCCTACAACATCCAATGGACATCGCTTCATTCTGGTGGCCATTGACTATTTCACCAAGTGGGTCGAATCAACTTCCTTCGCATCTGTCACTAAGAATGTTATTGCCCGATTCATCAAGCAGAACCTTATTTGCCGGTACGGTATCCCCGAAAGGATCATCACTGATAATGGTACAAACCTTAACAATACTATGATCACCTCCTTGTGCGAGCAGTTCAAGATTCAACATCACAATTCATCTCCCTACCAGCCAAAGATGAATGGTGCAATTGAAGCTGCTAACAAAAATATCAAAAAGATCATACAAAAGATGACAGTTACCTACAAGGATTGGCATGAGATGTTACCGTTTGCTCTCCACGGGTATCGTACCACGGAACGCACATCAACTGGGGTAACACCCTATTCCTTAGTTTATGGAATGGAAGTTGTCTTGCCTATCGAGGTTCAAATTCCCTCTTTGAGAATCATGAAGGATGCTGGTTTAAGTGAAGACGATTGGAACCAGACCCGACTTGATCAGCTGAACTTAATTGACGAGAATAGACTTACTGTTGTTTTCCATGGTTAGACGTATCAAAAACGGATGATCAAGGCTTTCAACAAGAAAGTCAAATGCCAAGTATATCAAGTTGGAGATCTAGTGATCAAGCGCATTATCTTGCCACAAAGTGATCCCAGGGGCAAATGGACTCCTACATATGAAGGACCATTTGTAATCAAGAACATCTTTTCTGGTGGGGCAATGATCTTAACCACCATGGACAGCGACAACCTGCCGCACCCTGTGAACGCAGACATAGTCAAAAGATACTACGCATAAATGACCCGCTAGGTTGACACACCTAGGCAAAAAAAGGGCATCCCGGTGAATCGAAAACCCGAAAAGGCGGTTCAGGCAAAAATTAGGGATAAACAAAAAAATATGTACACCCGGCAAGTTGAAAACCCGAAAGGGCGACTTGGGCAAAAAAGGGTTTCCCGGTGGACTGAAAACCCGAAAGAGCGGTCCAGGCAAAAGTTAGGGAATTAAAGCGTATGACTATGTCTCGTCGGATCACTTTAAGGACAATCTCTTCACAGACAAACTCTGAGCTTCTGATCAACTCAATCATCTTCGGACGAAGCAACAAATGGACAAGATATTCGGAGAAACGAAGGCTATAGCAGAATGGGAACCCCATGGGATTTTTTTCACACATAGCTATCTTTCTTTGTATAAATTTTTCTTACTTTTATGACACCATCCTCTTACTAGGATGTCTGTCTCCTTTGTACAAAACACTTATTCAAAGTAAATACAAAGATACCTCTTTCAAAGTACATAAAACTATTTGCCTTTTTCTTTTACACTTGTGTTTTTATTTGCAAAAACGTCCAATGATTCATTGATGAACATATGCATTTGAACATAATTACTGTTTACAAATAAACAGGTGGAAAAGAACAATTACTGACAGACTGAAAGGATAGGAAAATGTCTTTAGGCTATTCCATGAGCAATCCCTACAGTACGTCATATAGATCCCCAGTGGAACTAAAATTTCAAACCCCTAATCCCCATCAGAGTTAAAACTTCAAACTCCCGATCCCTAGTGGAGCCAGAACTTCTAACCATCTATCCCCAAGGGAAACCTTTCAGTCAATCCAATTCCCCAACAAGTTATCTTGAAGCCTGGAAATCAATCAGGTAACAGTTAAACTTTTGTCTCTCCCCAACCTAGGATAACTTCTCAGTAGAGTGGCAGACGACTGAAAACTCCTGAACTTACTCCTACGCAGTAAGCCTTCTTCCCCGCAGAGTTTTTATTTTTCAACAAAATGAAGATTCTCATTCTCAATTCCTCAGTGAAATCGCCAAAGTTTTTATTGCTTCTCAACAGAATGAAGATTCTTGTTCTTAATTCCTTGCAGAAGTCATCAGAGTTTCCCCTATTCCCCAGCAGAATAAGGATTCCCATTGTGTAACCCCCGATAGAAGTCGTCAAAATTCTTTGGATCCCAAAGCAGATTTCTCAAGCAGTTTGGCTTTACTCTCACAACAGAATTTTTTTCAATACTCCAAATTCAAGACATGAAGGATCCTCATATCCCCATAGAAGTTGTCAAGGATTTCTTGTCCCCAATAGTCACCAAGATTTTCTTACTCTCAGCAGTCAAGGATTTATTTTCCCCGGCATCAGTCAAGAGTTTTAATCCCCAGCTGCCAAAGATTTATTTTCCTCAGCAATACAGCAAATCGGCTTATATGCGCATACAATACATTCATATATCATAAACATTGATAAGGCACATTTATTGCATCATACATTTCATGCAACATAACTTTGTGTTTCAGCTAACATTTTACCCTTTTCAGGATAAGATTAACAAGCTACCATTAACAGTATACAATCATGATACAGTACAGATACACTCCAGACACGGAAGTCATTCTATCACTTATTCAAATTTCAATTTCAGATACACTCCAGACACGGAAGTCATTCTGTCACTTATTCAAATTTGAAGTTCAGATACACTCCAGAAACGAAAGTCATTTTGTCACTTATTCAGATTCTAGTCCAGATACGCTCCAGATGTGGATGCCATTCTGGCCCTTATTCAGTTTTCCAATTCAAATACAGTACGGATACACTCCAGACATGGAAGTCATTCTGTTTCTCATTCAGACTCAGATCTTAGATACAATTTAGATACACTCCAGACGCGGATGCTACTCTATTACTCATTCAGATTCAAACTTCAGATACAGTCCAGATACGCTCCAGACACGGTTTCCATTCTGTCACTTATTCTAATTTTCCCCAGCTTAGATACGCTCCAGATACGGATTCCATTTTGTCGCTAATTCAGATACAGCTCCGAGATTCTCCAAACACGGATGCTATTCTATTTCTCATACAGATTCAGTCTCTAGATACAACTCAGATACGTTCCAGACACAGACACCATTCTGATACTCATTATTTTGACTTACAAATTACAACTCAGCAAACATTCTTGGATGGCATCTACAATCCCATCTCCAAAAAAATTCTATCACATCTTCAAATGGCATCTTTAAGCCCATTTCCCCAACTACACTTTGACGAGTGCAAATTTACGGGTACTCTAGTGTCCAATCATCTTTTACCTTCGAGTCACGAACGACAAAGCTCGCCAATCTAACTCTTCAGGTCCAAGAAGATTGAACAGGAGAAGCTGTTGTACCCCAAAATTTGCCCTCTCATTTATCAAGATTTTCCTCACAAGACTTCTTGGACTCAAGACAAGTTTAGGGTTTTGCTCAGCTCAAGATCTCATCTTGCACTGATGACCTGAAATTAGGGTTTGAGTTTGCACAAGGATTTTTGGACCATCAATGCTTCATGTGACTTTCATACACTATCTTGGACCCCTAAGATTGCTCATAACAAGTTTCAGACCTTGAATCACATTTTTGCCCAGTCAATTGGACAGTTAACCTAAAAATCAACTGTATTGGGGAAAAAGTCAACCATGGCCAATTTACAGTCAAACTTCATAATTTTTGATCCACAACAACATTTTAGGCTCATATGAACTATTTGATCAAGTTTGGATCACAACTCCTCAAGAAATTTGATCAAATCATCAAAAGGGCAAAATGGTCAAAATTAGGGTTTTGACTAAGAAAGGGAAATTTCTGATTTTTAACCTAACCAGTGACCATTGGGTTCAAGCATGATTTCAAGGACTCAATAGCATCATATTTACCTAATCACATAGTTCAAAAGATCTCAAATGCATAGGATTGACAAATGAATTTTGCAGTCAACTGATCAAAAGTCAACTGTACACTGAAAAGTCAAACTTTGACTTTTTGGTCAAAATCAAGTGCCAAGGATCATAATTCATCAAGATATGTCAAAATATGAAACTTGTTGATCAAGAAAACCAATTTTGAAAATTAGGGTTTTGAATTTGAAAATTTTCATAACTTAGAAAATTTCTAAGTATGGAAATTTTCTTATTTCCCCCCAACTTTTCACCACTTTTTCACCATGATGAAATTGGATTCAAAGAAAACTTCCAACATGAATGTTGTAGTCCTACATGAAATCTACAACTTTGATTCATAAAGTTTTCCAAAAATATGCTTGGACCTAAAGTTATGAATTTGTGAATAGGGGTCCATGAACTAAAAGAGTTAGTGAAAATTTGCCCTAATTTAGGCAGGTTTTTGACCTAATTTCATGGGCATTTTCACCTAGTTCCAAGAGGTATCTAAAAATGAATTTCAAATATGGATTGTAGAGCATGTTGCAAGATTTCCAAAATGTCCAAGAACTCTCCAAGATCATTTATGGTTAGGGAGAATCGAAGAAGAGAAAATGGCATTTTGTCACTTTTGTGCAAGCCATTTTCACAATGCTTCAAGTTGCAAATCAGATCCTAGCATGCTTGTACCTTGCATTACAGGTCCTAAATCCCTTCTACACTCCATAATTAAATGAAAACTCATGGGATAATGGCTTTGTTTTGGCTTTTGAAGCATTGCACAAAGAATAAATCCATAAATGGCATAAATGGCACATTGCCATTTTCATAAAGCATGCTTTTTGCAACTTTGCAATTCTTAAGCCATGGACCTATTTCTTTGTTACATGCAATGTCCACAGATATCCAGCAATGTTTACCAACTATTATCCGCCCTAGAACTAGCAAGTACAACATTTTAGCTTAAGTCATTTCACCTTTCTTCAAAAACAAGAAAAGTTGCAAAAGTCAAGATAACTTGAACATCTGATAAAGAGTGAACTTGGCCTCATTCTATACAATTGGACAAACTTATCTTAAGCAAGGACACGAGTCCATAACTTCTAAAACTGTCCCAAACATAAAAACACGATTTTTCTGCCCAAACTTGCAGTTTCTGCAAAACTCTTGCAAGCTCAATATTGGCTCGTGCGTTTCTCCCTTTAACACTTGAAACACCTTCCATACATCAAATCCAAACTATCCAAGCCTTTGCACTGCAACTGTGAGCTCTATTTCAGACATCACCATTTTCAAACTTGAAGGTTGCAGGTTGACTTCTACAGGGAGTTTCAAGCATCCTCAAGGCAAGCTAAGCATTGTGATAGCTTGAGGGAACTTCAAGGAAGCTCACACGATCCTCAAGCCTCACTCAAAGTCCCCACATTGCCATATCCAAATTCAGATGAAAAAGGTATTTTTCAAAACTTTATCTCTCTATTTAGGCATCCTCAAGCCACGATTTGTGAAGCAAAAATGTAGTCCTTAACTTAGTGAAGCTGTACATATGCATAGTTGTCATTTATATTAACTGAGTAGTGAGAATTTAAAGCTTGAAGTTCATGAAAAAACTAGGTCAGAAATTAGGGCTACTGAAATTCTCCCTGGTCTTTGAGAGTTAGATTATGAATTTTATATCATTGGAATCGTGAGATTCCAAGCTACATTTTTTATGTTGCAAGTTTTTGTTTTTGTGCAAAGAATAGAGAGTTACAGGTTGAAGGTAGAACGCGCACAAATGTTTGGCTAGAGGACAGGGACGAAGGCTGGCTTGGGCCTGGCATGCCTTGGGCTTCTGTTTTTGCTTCCCATACCCCTCAGTCTACTATTTGCACCCGCTGACCTATTTTCTTATATTTTTGCATTTTTCTTGCATATTTTATATTTTTGACTTGCATTTATTTTTCCTGAACATTAAAAAATCACAAAAATATTTTCTTTATTTTTTTGCATTTTATTTTATTTTTATTTTATTTTTTGCATAATAAAATAGTTTACTAGAATAATTTGAACTTTATTTTCTTAAATAAAATTTGTAAAAACAGTTAAAAATATCATACATTTTTATTTCTATTATTCATACACATAAAATATTATTTCCACATATATTTTAATTTCTAATATTTGTAAATAATTTTATTTATTTATTTTCTTGTACATAAATGGATAAAAATAAATAATAATGAAACATATATTTTCTTTAATAAAAAATTAGGGTTTCCCCTTTCAAAAATAATAATATTATTTTTTCTTATTTTTAGGACTTAAATAATTTTATTTTATTTTCATACATAAAATCAAATACAAAACATTTTGCATATTTACATTTTTATTACATTTTTAATATTTATACATTTATTTAATTTGCAAATATTCAATTGGGTTGTAATAGTATTTTAGGGTTTTATTTTGTGCAAATATCCCCATTTAAAAAACTTGTATCCCCCTCCCATAATAATTGTTGTAATAGCTTAGATTTATTTTACGCAATTTATCGCATTATATACATGCTTAGTAAAATTAGGGTTTGTATGATAAGACAAAAAAAACAAACAAATAGCAAAGACTTAATACAAGACAAATGCATGAAAATGACACACATAGCACACAAGCACCCCTAGGGTTTCACCCACCTTGTTGCCTAAAAAAATGGCCATGGTATGCATGCAAAGTATCTTGGCAAAACAAAATAAAACAAAAGATTATAGTCCCTCGATGACGCTATCAAAAAGTTTCCTAAACAAATGATCTTGGTCCCTCAAAACATGCTAAGATACTTGGCACCATTGCTATTATGGTCATACGATGACCCACACCCGTCCCGTTTAACATCCAAAGATAGGGTTGTTTACCAAATCAACGGTAAATCAACAATGTCAAAGGAATAAAAATGTACAAGAAAGACTTTTGAGTAGGTAGAATGCTTCTAGTTACTTGATCAATTTGCAAACAATCCTTGCTATTTTCAAAAACAAACACACACATTTCAAAATATTTCCAAACAAATTTCAAAACTTTTTCAAAATACTTTCAAAATACTTTCAAAACCACACAAAGCACCATTTCAAACAATTTCAAAAGTAAAGCAAGTGATCTAAACAAGTAACTAAGAGCCCATGGAAAACCATGGATGAAAAGGGTGCTAGTACCTTCCCTTTTCGTAATCTACCCCCCGAACTCAAGAAAACATCTCAAAGGTCTTTCCTGTGCTTTTTTACCTTTCCTTTTGGATAAAATAAAAGTCGGTGGCGACTCTTGCTAACCGCAACATTTGCAAACACAAACGCAAAACCTCAAGTCAGTTCTCCCACCGCATCACACCTGGACCCGACCATATATCAGTTTTCAACTTCGTCTATTCAAGAAAGTTATTATAAAGCTTGGAGCCCGACTAGATAACAATTAGCTACAATCCCCAGCAAGACACTATGAAGCCTGGACCCAACCAGATAATAGTATAACTTTTCAAAAAAAACCACGAAGCCTGGACCCAAAAAGATAGTAGTTACCACTTTGATAAATCTGCGAAGCCTGGATCCGACTAGATAACAGTTCAATTTCAAGAGATATTCTGCAAAGCCTGGAATCCGACCAGATAACATTTGATTTATTCTTCCCCGATAAGTTACCGTGAAGCCTGGAATCCGACCAGAGAGCAGTTGACTTACTCATCCTCATCAAGTTGTGAAGCCTAGACCCGACCAGATAACAACTAACATTTAAGAGATAATCCCCGGCAAAAGCATTCTGTCAACAAAGTTTGAAGATATGTATATTCTTCATCTCCAACAGCAATCCGGGATTCAACTTCCCATAATTCCTCAGCAGTAGTCAGGGATTTATTTTCCCAGAAAAATATACATCCCACATTCATACATCATAGCATATACATACAAAATGCATTTAGCACAATCCCATTCATCTTGTGACAATCATGCATACATCTGCACCTCACTAACCCTTTTTTCCCATAGGTAAAATATCAAGTTTTAGTATAAATCAACCAAAGATTTATGTTGATACTTCTTCCAGTGTTTACCATCATTCCTCCAAATGGCATCTATAAGCCCATTCCCAATACATCTTCGAGTGCAAATTTCTGGGCACCCTAGTGTTCAATCATCTTCCACCTTCAAGTCATGAGTGGCGGATCCGCCGATCTAACTCTTCAGGTTTAAGAAGATTGAACAGGGGAAGCTGTTGTACCCCAAAATTTGCCCTCTCATTTCTCACGAAAATCTCTCATAAGATCTCCTTTGGTCCAAGACTACACAAGGTTTGATCAGCTCAAGACACCTCCTCAACACTGATGACTCGAATTAGGGTTTCAGTTTGCACAAGGACAAATGTACTTTTAATGCCCCATATGACTTTCGTGGATCATTTTGAACCCTCAATATTGCTCATGTAAAGTTTCAAGTCTTGGATCACATGTTTGCTCAGTTAATTGATTAGATGACCTAAAATTAGTTGTATTGGGGAAAAAGTCAACTATGGTTAATTTACAGTCAAACTTCATAATTTTTGGTCCATATCAACATTATGAACTCATACATGTCATTTTATCAAGTTTGGATCACAATTCCTCAAAAATTTGATCAAAACATCAAAAAGGAAAATGGTCAAAATTAGGGTTTTGATTGAGAAAGTGCAATCTTTGATTTTTGACCTAGCAAATGATTTATTGGTTTAAGTTATGATATCAAGGATTCAAATGATTCATTTTGACCTAATGGCATGGCTCAAAACATTTCTCAAGTTCAATTAATTGATAGTTGAATCTCAGTCAACTAATGAAAAGTCAACTGTACACTGAAAAGTCAAACTTTGACTTTTTGATCAAAATCATGTTTCAAAGATTACAATTCATTAAAATATATCAAAATGTGAAACTTGTTCATCAAGAAATAAAAAAGTCAAATTTCATTTTGAAAAGTCAAAATTTCTAAACTTAGAATTTTTTCTAAGTGTTGAAAATTCACATTTTTTCACAACTTTGAGCCAAATTTCCACCATGATGCAAGATGATTCAAAGGAAACTTCCAACATGAAAGTTGTAGATTTAAATGAGACATAAAACATTATAGGGCAGAACTTTTTCTAGAAAATCTTGGATTTCAAGTTATGATTTTGTGAAGACATGTTCATGAAACTTAAAAGACTTAGTGAAAATTTTCCCTAGTTAGGCAGGATTTTGACCTAACTTCATGGCAATTTTTCACCTAGTTCCAAATTGAATTTTCAAAAATGTCCAACATGAAGGTTGTAGAGGATGTTACAAGATTTCTAAAATGTCAAAGAAAAAATTGAGATCATATTTGAGCTAAGAGAATCGAAGCCATGAATTTAGGGTTTCATTCTTGTATTACAAGTCAATTTTGTGATGAACACTTGATTCAATCTTCAAGCATGCTGTACAAATCCTACTTTGCAGGCTTCTAACTCGCTTTTCACTCCATAATTAAATGTATACACAGATTTTAGAAGCTTTAATCCAAGCATTCAATACATTGCTTATGCTTAATACCATTTTAGGAAGAAAGGCAACATTGCCATTTTGGAAAAATGACTTTTATGCACAAAGTCAATTCTTGAGCCTCTCACTTGTTCCCTATGATCACACTCCACCTACAAGGTCAGAAGAAATGTGTTTAAATTGATTCAACCACTCTACATTATTAGTACAAACTTTGAAACTTGATTTTCTCACTTTTCTTCAAAATCAAGCAATCTAGCCATAACCCTATAACTGAGAAATATTGTGCAAAAGTCCTCTAACCTTTTTCATATAACTATACAAACCATTTTCAAGCTAAGATACGATTTCAGGCCTTCCCAAAACTGCCCAAACTCCATACTTCCTTGAAACTGCCCAAACTTGACAGTTTTAAGCCTAAACTCACCATCTCCATTTCCACTCGTGCGTTTTGATTCCTAATCATACAAACACCTTACATACATCATACACAAGTGATCCAAGTCCCTATTTCAAGACTGTAACCCCTCCATCACTATCCACCATTTTCAAAACTGAAGCTTGCAACTTGACTTGAGTTGGGAGTTTCAGCCATCCTCAAAGCAAAGTAGGAGTTGGAATACATTCAAGGAGGTCCAGGCCAGCTACAGAAATCATCATGCCATCTCAAAGGTTTCTCAAACTCCATACACGAATCCAACTGTAAGAGGTAAGTTTTCAAATTTCCATCTCTTCATACAGGCATCATTTGATTCTGATTTGTGAAGATAAAATGTAGATATCATTGCCCTGAAACTGTACATGTCCATAGATTTCATTTATATTGATTGAGCTTTAAGAATTTTAGGTTTGAATCTATGAAAAAAATTAGGTCAGAATTTGGTACTTTTAGAATTCTCATTCATCTTTGATTTATAGCTTATGATATTTATATGGTTGGATTCATATGGAAAATGGAGCAACTTACATGTTTACATCTTTCATTTTTGTTGAGAAATGAGCAATTTACAAGAACCATGGCTGGAGGTTGAAGATGAAGTCATCTTCAGAACTTATTTTGTGTTATGTATTTATTATTTCACTTATGTTAACAGATGTACAGCCACCCCAGTGGCAAAGACAACGCGTGTTTATCTAAAGATCGTGGAATCACGTCCCAGTGCTGCCTTTTGTTTAATTTATCAATATTTTTCTCTTCTTTTGTTACAAACCATGTGCGTCTGGGCTTAGTTAGTGGGCCTCTACCATTTTGCTGATCCTCACCCCCACTTCACTACACAACACAGACCCACCTTTTTATTTTGTTTATTTTTGTTGATTACAAAAAATACCATTTGGACCAAACTCCAACAAAAAAATATTTTTTTCTAATAAACATCCTAAACTTCTTTTTCACCCCCTGACTTTTATATTTTATTTTATTTTATTTTTCTTTATTATTCTTTATTACTATTATTATTTTTATTTTTTTATTAAAAAATCCAAAAATATTTTTATTTATTATTTACATACTTATATGTTTATTTTCTTTATAAAACTAAAAAGACAAAAAAACATTTTCTTAACAAATTAATTTCTTTTTATTAATAAATTAACAATTAGATTTAGGTTTAATTATTTTTTCTTTTTTATTTAAAATCAACTTAGAATTTAGGTTTCTTTTAATTAATTAATTTTCATATTATTTTTATTAACTTAAAACCTTTTCTTAAAAAAAACCTAAAAAAATTGCTTTCTAATTTATTTTCTTTTCTTATTAGTTTAGGTTTAATTTTCTTAATTTAATTAATCATTTTCTTTTAGATAATTAGGTTAAAACCCCTTTCCTCAAAAATCCAAACAAAAATCATTTCTTTTCCTTTTATCTTCTTGTACATTATATTTTCAATTCTTGTACATTGTTCAATATGGTTGTAATAGATAATTAGGTTTAATTTTCTTACAATCCCCATTTGTAAATTTGTATACCCCCTCCCCTAATGATGTAATAGCGTAGTAATTTTATTTTCCGCAATTTATCGCTTTCATATAAATGTTAGTAATTAGGGTTTGTATGGTAAGACTAAAATCAATAATTAGTAAACCCTAATTCAAGATAAACAATGCATACAAACCAAATACTATTCACACATGCACCCTTAAGATAATTCCACTTGTTGCCTAAAAAATGGTCATGTTATGCATGTGGGGTGTCTTAGCAAAAACAATCAAAAATACAAGATCATAGTCCCTCGATGGTGATACAAATGTTTCCTTTCAAATGATCTTAGTACCTCAAAGAGAAATGCTAAGATATCTCACAACATTGCTATCATGACTATACGATGACCCATGCCCGTCCCTTTACATCAAAGATAAGGCTTCTTACCAAATCAATGGTAAGATAGCAATATCAAAGGAAGGAAGAAATGAACAAAGACTTTTGAGTAGGTATATTTTTCCTAGTTGCTTGCTCACTTTCAAAACAAACATTCTTGCTCATTTTCAAAACAAGCACCAAACACTTTCAAAAACAAATTTTCAAAAACATGAAATATTTTCAAAAGTCCAACACTTTGTATACGTTCTTACAAACGAGAAGTATTACAAAGTTTTCCTAAACGAAGGCGCCTTTTCAAAATACTTTCAAAAACCACCACAAAGCACATTTTCAAATAAAAGCAAGTGATCTGGCAAGCAACTAAGAGCCCATAGATAACTATGGATGAAAAGGGTTAACACCTTCCCTTTTCATAATCTACCCCCCGAACTCAAGAAATAATCTCAAAGGTCTTTTCTATTCTTTTCAGCCTTTCCTTTTGGATAAAAGAAAAGTCGGTGGCGACTCTTGTTAACCGCAACAATTGTGGTCAAACGAAAAACATCCCAAGTCAATTCTCCCACCGTATTACAGATGGTATGGATTAGAATGAGAAGATATTGATCATGTCTATTGTAGCATGCTTGTGAATGCATGACTGTTATGTTGAAGACTTCATTAGTATCATCAATTGCTAGTGAATGTAAGGGAAAAGGAATGGTATCAGATAGTGTATTCTGATCAGGAACATTGTGGAGAAGTGTTTTTCCTTTGTTGCAAGTGTGTTAAACTAGACTTTGTAAAGCAAGCAAACTGATTTTTTTTGCTTGAGTGATGACGAAACAAGTGTGCATGACATCTTGGTCATCTAAGAAGGTATGACAAAGTGTGTGGTTCTGAAAGGTCATGTATCAGATGTGTCCTTGAAACAGTCAGAAGGTATAGATATACTCTAAAGGATCTAGAGTATCTGGTTCAGGATTGTTTTCACTATGTGTGAATGTGTTCAGTAGATGTGTGAGGTTATAGTTATTTACCATGAGAATGTTAAATATTTCATGTGATTTCATCTGGTGTTCAAGTGCTCTTCTTCAGTAGAAGCACTGGTTATCAATGACAAGGAGATTTAATACTTGTATATGGGATATTGCTGCAATGATGCAGACTTTTTGAAGCTTGCGTGTTATTCAAGCTTGTGGAAAATTTATGCCTCTTGTAAGGTTATGATGCCAGACAACATGTTGTGATATTGGGCTGCTGAATGTTGTTATGGTTTATGCTCATTAACAGTGCAAGGTTAGTTCTAGCTTTGTGAAGCTAGTTGTTTGAATCATGTGCACACATGCTTCTTAGGAGGAGTCAGAAGGGCAGTTTTGTTTGTATCTGGGAGAATTTATTTTTCTCGGTAGTTTTTAGAAGGACTTTATCAGAGGTTTTGGTTGGATGGAAGATGTCACGCTTATGAAGCTCTGATGTCTTTGTGTGTTTTACTTATTCTAATTGAAGGGAGTATACTTAGAATCTAGCGGAAGGTTTTCTATTTGTGCCTCAGAACACGTGAAAAGTTCTGTGAAACATCACATATGGAGACATGTTCATAGTTTGAAGGGGAGTGTACACCAAATGACTTCATGAATTTATTCCCAAATTATCTTGAAGGGGCTGTAATGGATTGGTTCGGACTTCTGTGAAGACATGTTGGATATAATGTTCTGACATCAATCAAACTGAGTATATTACTTCTCCTTGCTGCCTTTGTCATATTCTGGTTAAAAAGGGGGAGAGAATATGTGTTGGACAGACATGAAGATGCTCTGTTGGTTGGTATATATTGGAAAACCATGAAGATATCCTATTGGTTGGTGAGTACGTGCAAGACTGTCATGAAGAAGTCCTGACAAGATGTTATGACATCATAAGTGAAGATAGTAAAGACCGATGACTGTCAAAGATGTGAAGACTGAAGACTATCTACTTTGATGTTTCCATTTTATGATTACTGCTAATTTGTATTGTTTAACCTTTGATTTATGTATGTGTGGAAAGGTTATGTAAATTAGTTTTAGCCAAAATAAGCCAAAGAAGAAGATTTGTTAATTCTGTTTTTATGGTTGGCATTATGTTTGGTAAAACTAATATAGCAGCAATATGTTAAATAAGATGTGTTAACTTGCCAAGAAGAATAGGTTGAGCAAGAAGTCCTAGTTTATGTTGAGACATGTTGAGATGAAATGTTTCATCATATGGAGAAACATGTCGGATAAGATGTCCTATGCAGAGTCATTCAACATCGCGCTTGTGCTGAACTGGACAACTGAATTCTATTATGATGCATAATATTTTGTGAATATTATGCAGTCCTATGCGGCAATGATTTAGAGATCTGGAATATTTAAGCTGGAATCAAGAAGAATATTGACTTTCTAATTATGGAGATAAATTAGGAAGGTCATGATTGAAGACCTATTTTGTATAAGAAGATTATGCTGATTTGTAGAAGCTGATATGCTGTGACTTGAAGCCCAAATCCAGTTGGGAAAAGGTTATAAATAGAAGTATTTGTAACCTAGAAGAGTACGAGTCCAGGATGTAGAATCATTAGGTTTTTTTCGTTGTACCGCTCTCTAGGAGAGTTGGTTTGTGTGATCCACTCAGATTGTGAGTTGGACTATGTTACAGAGTTGTAATCTCTATTATTGTTCTCCTTAAAGCTTTTAAGCAAGAGGTAGTATTGTAATTGGAGGAAGCTGTTAAGAAACTCTAAGTATTGCTCTTGATCAAAGTTGTGAAGTAAGATAAAGTATGTTGTTCTTTATCAAGGGGTGTCTTGATTAAGGTGTGTTTTGGTATTTGAAGTGTGATCTTTATTTAGGTGAAAGGTCGTGTATACAATAACTGGGACTGGGACTGTTAGACATCATTGCGGTGATTGGAGGTGAGATGGGATTTCTCATATCTAAGGAGGACCTAGATAGAAGTTGCACAGGGTAGTGATTAAGTGATAAGTTGTAAACTTGGGATTAGTTTAGTTTTGAATTGATATTGTCTAGTGGATTTCCTTCTTGGCTTGGTAGCCCCCAGAGTAGGTGTTGGTTTGCATTGAACTGGGTTAACAATTCTATATGTTGTTTATGCTTTTTAGTATTGTTTTATATGTTTATACCTTGCCTCTGTTTTAAGTCAGATCAGATGTCCCAACATGTCATAGGACATCTGAAGTCTGATATACCAGAATTTCAATTACTATGACAAGTGTCTCTAATCTCTCATCAAGGAGAATTTCAAGAGATGTGTACGAATTCAGAAAAGGAGAATCATCAGAATCCAAGGAAATAAGAAGATAAGATTATTCTCTTAACTGGTCAGATCTTTTTATATCATTATATTTTAGTTATAAATATCTTTACCTTCTTATTTTTTTCTTCCATGTACACTTTTAGATTGTGTGGTTGTAATTTATTTTGACACCTGTTAAAATTAGTCATAAATGCGTCGATTGATTGACAACGTGAATGATGGGATTTTCTTGAGATTAGGTTCAAAAACATCATTATTCTCCCACTCAATACATTTTCTTAAAACTAGTAATCATTTCACTGGTTTTGTTTTCTTAAAATTATTCACCATCACACACTTCATCTTTTCACTTTTCACTTTTCCCATCTTCAAAACCCTAGAGAAATTTTCTTCTGGAAATCTTCCCTCATGGATGCTAATCTAGAACGAGTGTGAAAACTTTCTTACAATTTAGCTCCTAAAGAAAAATATCCTCTACAAGTGGTTTCAAGTCCTACACCATCATCACCCTTAACAATGCAAAAATCCTCATCTTCAAATTAACAAGAGCAAGATCATATTCTTGATCATCTAGAGCCTATTCATTTTTCTTCACCTTTAAATAAACTATATGTTCTACAAGAACTAATGGTAGACTTTGAAAATTTGAAAAATAACACCATAGATATCACTAAACAACTGATCTTTCAAGGATGGAGAAATTACTTCAACCGTCTCTATGGTCCTATTTATTCAAACCTTATGAGCGAGTTCTGGAAATTTGTTGAAGAAAATGACAAATACGTCGTATCTTATGTATTGGGTATGAAGGTTGTCATCACTATAAAATCAATTTCTATCCTACTTGGAATGGAAGAAGAAAAAGGAATTGTGGTTCATTGCATCAATTCAAAATAAAATTATCTAATAGACGTTGTAACTCATGCTATCTTCACCGAGAAAGGAGTAAATCTTACTATAGGAAAGAAACCAGCTAAAGTCATGAATCTCTCCAAAAATCTTTGTGTATGGAGCAGGATTATTTTGGGTTGCATCAATCCTAGACCAAGTAACAGTTCACCAGACTATATGAATGCTGAGAAAACATTCAGTCTTTTCTATCTATTGAAAGGAACTAAGGTACATCTTCCATCTCTTCTTTTCAACTATCTGAAAGACATTGTTAATGAAACTAGAGATAATGTAAAATCCAAAAAGAATTATATTCCTTTTGGAAGATTATTTTGGATATTCTCGTTGAGAGTGGTGTAATGGAACATCTCATTTCACACTGTCTTGAGAAATACTTAGTCACTAAAATAGGAAAAACATTTAATAGGGAAAATTTGAGAAATATGAATGTAGTAGAAAAAGATTGGGAAGTTATACCATCAACAATATCCACAGATCCTCAGAGCACTAAAACTCAAAGAACACCAGTAGATGGATATTCCCACTTCCCAAAAGATGTTTCATCTAGTAACCTTGAAGCCTATCTTAGTGAAATTGAAGCTGAAGGAACTGACATCACTACAAAGGAGTATAATGCAGTTCGTGGAAAATTCTCTGAATATCTGAAAAGAAAAACCAGCTCTCCTGTGAAGAAATCCAAGGTTAAGAAGTTGAAGACTTTTAAAACATAAGAACCAGAAAAGTCTTTGACTATCTCAAATCAAAATCCTGATACCAAGGTTGGAATAGAAACCAATACTACAAACCTAGCCTTCTCATCAATTTTTTCACCTCCTCCATCAACTTCGACCATAACTACAAATACTTCCACCCAATCACCTTTAGAAAAGAAAGCTCCTTGTGAAAAAAACCAAATTACTATCATAATCCTCTCAAAGATTCATTGCCACAACAATTATCTCCCCAACATTGGTTGGTTCTCCATCAACTTTTCTCCCATAAACTTCTCAAATTCATCAGATCTCCGTTGACATTGCTCCTAATCTTGATTTTGCTGAAAACCTAGCTCAACTCAAAATCAATGCTGAGAGAAAAATGGAGAGACTCAAAGGAAAATATGTCTCAAGCAAATGTTCTTCCCAAGTAAAATCCTTATGGAGAAGGTTTGACAGGTGGGTGAGTGTTGAATATTTGAAAATCCAAAGTCTATCAGCTAAAATGAAAAACAAATATGCTAAGGATGCTGAGGAAAGACATAAGGCTCTTGAAGCTCAAGTGGCTGCAGAAAGGGAAGCAGCTGAGAAGGAGAAAGAAGAAAGAGAAGTTGCGGAAAAGATAGCTGCTGAAAAGGTTGAAATAGAAAATGCAAGAGAGGCAGAAGATGAAAGAGAAAAAATAGAACTCTTAAAAAAAACTCTGGTGTTTTCTCACGTCTTCAAAGTTATTTTGATGTTATGAAAAAAGAGAAGACAATGATCAGAGAAATGCTGAAAGAACAAGTTGAATTCAACAAATACATTCAAGGAGTACTTGAAAAGCCTCTCCAACAAAGCCAAAATTCTTCCAAGTCTTAGGAACTCTATTTCTGTTTTTTTTTTGTTGGTTGTTCCTTTAAGTGTTGTGAATGTTTATCTTTGGAACATGTGTTTAGTTTTTTAACCATACTTTCCTCTTAAATTATGTTTTTTCTTTCTTTCTGAACTCACTATTGCTTGTTTAAGAAAAGTCTCATAAATCAATTAAGAATTTCTTATATATTTTTTATTATGAAAAAATGGGGGAGAAAGCAATGTTGGTTTTGATACATATCTATATCTCTAAATATCATTGCTTATATTTCTAACAATTATATACATGCAAAAGATTTTAGAAATGTGTTTCAGGTACAAAGTAAATGAATCAATAACTTCTAAAACCGAGAAGGTTCAATAAATCAAGCTGTGATAAAAAGAAATTATAATGTTTGGAAGGGTCGGTTAATCAAACTCTGATAAAAGAAATTCTAGGGTATAAAATGTTCTGAGAGATCGAGTGTTGATAACGAACTTCAAACATACAAAGGTCTAATATATCATGCTATGAAAATGAACCTATCTGATGACTATAAGGTTCTAATGAAGATAGAATGTTTGGTAAAGCAAACTCTGATAAATCACTTCCATTTTCTTTAAATCAGAATTATGAGAAAGGATAAGATTGCTCCTTAGATCTGAAAGATCATAAGATTATGATTCAGGGGGAGATTATTTATCCCAGGGGGATTTTTCTAAACTCTTATATTACTTTGTTTATGACTTAACCCTGTAAATTTGTTCTATAAAAATACATGGTTTTGTCATCATCAAAAAGAAGGATATTGTTAGAACAAGATTTATGTCTACAATATAATCTCGATGTTTTGATGATAACAATGCATATATTTTATGAAGAAATTTTTTAGTTCTAATGGTTTCATTGAGTGTGCAAATATTATAATTCTGGATAGTCTTAATCAAAATATCATCAAAATCACTTTATCACTCAGAAGAAAGACCATTGAGTTTGTTTCTAATGAAACATCACTAATTCTGTTGAATGCTGAATGTTCGACAAGAAAATAATCTCAACGAGTTTCTAAGAAGAACTCAATCTTCCAATGCAAAGTTCATAAGTCAAGATTTATTCATCAGAAGAGTTGCTGCTCATATCTCTGAAGACAAAGTCAAGATTCTGAAGACTCTGATAGTTCATGGAATACACACTCCTTTTTAACATCAGAAGTATCAGAAGAAAGGATCAAAGAAAGAAAGATCTTATGGACTCAATTCTAACCAACATCATATAATCTATAAAAAGGAAAGATCAAAGGATGATATCTTTGCAAGCCAATCTAATCAACATAATAACTATTGTGACCGTCTCTAAAGAAACATCAGAAGTTCTAAGGAATGTTGAATGTTCATCAGAAAGGGAATCAAGTGTGTTCTCAGGAAAGTGCCACTCTCAGATATCAAGAGAAAGAATTCATGACCAGACACCAAAATGTAGTTGACATAAGTTGTTGCTTTCAACTCAATCCAACGATTAGAATTCAAGAGATCAAAAAGAAAAGAACTCAACATCAAAATGAGATGTACTGATATAAGCTTCTGCTTCAGAAATCAGACATCAGATATGCAGCTCAGAATAGCTGATTATCAAAGATCAAGACGAAGTGGATCAGAAAAGCTTTCACTCAAAGACGTTGTTCCTCAGATTAGTTGTTGCTTGTATATCTGAAGACAATGTTCAAATATCTGAAAGAATATGACTCTATAACAAAGGTGAATCTTCAGGATCATTATCATTCTTCAATCAGAAATCAATCCAGCAAGAAAATAATCAAAGCTCAAGAAGTTAAAGACTTGAGAATTAAAAAGGTTGTTACCACAATATCTGTTTTCAAGATCTAAACATCAGAAAATATTTTGATATCAACATCAGAAGAGCTTTTGCCTACAACGACAAGACTTGTTTCTTAGATAAGTTGTTCCTTAAATATCTGAAGACAAGAATCCACTATTGAAAGATTATGAAATAAACCATCTTCTCACTTAATCTTCATCTCTCAGATCAAATTAGAAATACACCTTCAAGACTAGTTCTATGATCATAAGCCAAGATTCGTGTTTGAGAAAGGATGTTGCTTTTATTTCTGAAGACAAGTCATGGTTTTGATAACTCTGATGTTCCTATTCTACAATAACAAAGTAGTTTATGAACTACTCATCATTTAATCATCAGAAGAACAAAAATAAGTGATTGATCTCTTCCAAGCTTAATACTTCAGAATCAGAAGTACATCATCAGAAGATAAATATCAAGAAACTTAGTCAAGAAGAATACAATACAAACAGTACACCACAAATTCCACTATCATGATATTGGTTGTACTATTCAAAGAAGTTGTCTCCCATGTTTTATGCTAACTACTGCAAGTAGCAGGCTAAGGAAAGTGACATTTTGTACTGTTCCAAACCTCCCTTGAATCTATCCGTTGGGAATCAACCGTTGGAAGGAGAAAGGACTTTTTTTATCCTTACAACGTCTCTTTTTGAAGGCTATAAAAGAAGATAAATGAAATGAAGAAAAGTTATTGTAAATCCATGGATGCAGATGTTGTTGGAGATGTTACGCTGAACATGCTGAAGCTAACCAAAAATAAAGAAAGAATATGAAGAACAATAATTCTACAAGGTGATACTCAAATTCTTATCAAGTACATCTTGGTAGAAATATGAAGAAGCAAGGAGTTGCTGATCATAACTTGCTCAATGAAGAAGATAACGACAAGTAGACTACAAGATTCCGCACTCAACCTTAGATTATATTCATCTTTGTAGAATCATGTAAACATAAGAGTTGTTGCTTAAATTGTGTGATATCTTAAGTTCTTCATCTAAATTTTTTGAATATAAGAGTTCTTGCTCAGAATTGTGTCAAACAATATGTAATTAAACTAGGAGTAATCTGCTTGTTATGAAGCACTCATCTAATCTACTAAAAAATAATTCTATTTAGAATTGGTGTTGCCTCAAGTGATCTAGTTAAGATCTGATACTTGGGATGACTTTGGCTGCGGTCATTGTGGATGAAATCCTGTTAAGAAAAACCAGGTTGGTCAAACTTCTTAAGGGTTTAATGGTCGTTATATCTCGTGGAGATCACTGAACGTATCATTGTATCGTTCCTTAAGAGACTCGGTTGGTTCAGGATTCTCAAGAAGGCATAGGCCACGGTCTTTGCAGAATTGGCAATAAGGATCAACTAAACTCGTTGGCGTTGCCAGCAAGGTTGATCGAACTTATTATTGTGAATTGTAATCATATTTGGTTATAGTGGATTAAGTCCTTGTTGAAGGAAAAATCACCTGAGGAGGGTGGACAATATGTAGCCTAGTTAAGGTGAATTTGGATTAACTGAATGTGTCTCTTGATATTTCTAGTATTCTATATTCCTTCATAGTTTTATCAAATAATTTTAAAAAGGGGAAAAGTTTTTAAAACCCAATTCAAACCCCCATTTCTTATCTTTTTTATCAACCTTCACATGTCAGCATTCTATCTTAAGCAGGCTTTCAGCTGCTTCCTTTCAAGGCCAGGGAGGACAATGTCAATCTTTACTCCTTTGTTTGGGTCATTGCTGAGGAGGATAAATTTGAGCTTGCCATCTGGAATGGGACGTCTAGTATGGGGAGGCTCCTTGTTGTTATATGGTGCCAAGGAGTTTTTCGTTGCTAGCCGAGTTTCTCTTTCTTTCTTCTTTTTCCCCTTCAAGTAATCTTTAGTGATTCAGTTATCAAGGTCGGTCGAGTCAACGTGAGGAATTGGCTTTGGCTTCTCCGAGATATTGGGTCATGCTGGCTTGTCGACTATTTTGGGTGGCATGTTGATGGCGTTCTTCCCCTTTAAGTTTGCTTCAAAGAATCTCCTCACATCTTTTATGTCTCCGTGAAGAGTGATGATGAGCCACTTGAGCGTGTAATACTTCATTTTCAAATAAACGGTGAATGGTATGACAATCAGTTCAGCCAGAGTTGACCTTACCAGGATGCCCTAGTATAAAGACAGACAGTCTATCGCCAAGAATTGAACTTTGACCGATCTGGAGGTCTCAGTTTCTCTGAAGGTGACAATCAGTTCGACATAACCCCATGGCTTCGCGGTTGCATCGTTGAAACCTTACAGATCAGAGCCCACGTAGGGTGTCATATGTTTCTCTCCGAGCTGCAAGGTAAAGAATATATGAGAGTACATGATGTCGACTGAGCTTTCATAGTTGACCAGTACACGGCGCATGTGAAAGTTCGCCATTCGTGCTCTCAAGAGAAAGGGGATTCTAGACTTAGGGGATCCACCGGGAAGCTCCTCGTGGTAGAACGTGATAGGGGTTAAGCTTTCCTGACACTTGTCGAGGGTAGAATTTCAACTTGAGCTTGCATCAATGAGCTCCTCGAATTTTCTCTTTATCGAACCTACGGTGAACTTGTTGAATCCCCCGCCTGATATGACCATGGCAGAGGGGAAATTCTCCCACACAATGTGTGTCGCAAATTAGAGGGGGTTTCGGCCTCGTCAGGTACGTAGAAGTCCTTAGGTCTAGAGATGCACATGGAGATCTGCAGGTTGGCGGTGTCGTCAAAGGGTGGCTTTTCCCCCTCAACCTTCTTAGTTTCTCAGGCGTCTTGCTAAGGAGGTTCTCTTTTCTTGTATTGCTTTAGGTGCCCGTCCCTGATGAGGATCTCAATCGCATCCTGAGGTGGATGCACTCTTCAGTGACATGTCTGTGGCTCTTGTGGAACCGACATTACTTGGACTTGTCTACGGTAGGTTTGGTAGGTGTTTTCCTAGGAAAATGGACTTTAGCCTAACAAAATTCTGAGTTTATGCACTCCGACAAAATATGCTCACTATAAGAAATCAGTGGTGTATACTCGATGAAACAACGAGTAGGTCTTTTATACTCCAGAGGCTCGTGATGCTTATCCTCTCTTTTTTTCTCCCTACCTCGGCGAGGTGCTAGGTGGTTATCATGCCTTAAAACTCTGGTGTTCTCCCGGTGCTGTGAGTCTCAAGCGCTATTGGAAGCTTCTTTCTTCTCGTATTGGATGTAGATCTGGGCCTTGAGGAGGAGGGAATCCAATGATGAAGATGTTTAAATACCAACCTCTTTGGAGTTCTCTGCAGGGGTGTAATCCATGCATGATCCGATACTTCTTCAGGTCGTCAATCATGGAGACCTGGAAGACTTCTTGATTGAACCTCTCAATGTAGGCTCAGAGATATTCTTCTTTCCCTTGAATGATTTCTTTAAGATTTTCCTCAGACGTTGGGTGGCGATGACAAGCGGTGAAGTGCCTCGAAAACTGCTTCCCTAGGTCTTTCCAAGAGGTCATGGATTCGTCGGTGAGGCTTTTGTACCATGTTATGGAACCTTTCCTCACAGTAGTAGGGAATAACCTGCAATTGATGGTTCCTCTAACACTGCGATAATCGAGCACACAGAACATTGATTTTTTCAATGTGCTCGTTGGGGTCCATTGTTCCATCGTATGTTCCCAAGTTTGGCGATTTTTCCATCCCGAAGGGAAGGGGGCGTCCATGATTGCTCGAGATAGTGGCCTGCAGGGGTCGTCTTCTCCACTCCATACTGGAAATCACAATGGATAACTGTCATGCCTCTTTCTCTCTCTCTCTCTGAGGAATGTCATTGCAGCATGTCGACGTGTTTTTTGGTCGCCCCTTTGACTTATGCAAAGGCGAGTGATGGTTATCTACTAGCCGAATGATCTTTCTTTTCTTGGAAATCGAGGAATATCGATCCTTGCAAGGAGGAGTACTATTTCACTTCTTGATCATAAAGGGTTGCAGCTTCTCCAAAGGCGGGCGACGGGCTGGTCGTCATAGCGACAGGCTTCGTGACTCATACCTTTGGTGTCTGCATGGGAGAGCATGTATGAAGGTCCTTCTCCAATGCTCTGATCCTTTCATTTTGTTTTTAGATCAATGTGTTGGTCTGGTTAAGCTCCACGAATATAGCCGCCATGGTCAGGTCAATATTAGACGACACCGAAATCAGTTGAAATTCTTTTGGTGTCTTCTCTGGAAATTTTTGACGTATTGGACGCCATTGTCGACTGCATCATAGGATAAGGAGGAATTAGTGTACATGTCTCTCAATGGAAAACCTTCCTCCAACAATGGTATTTCACCATCGTTATCAGCGTTGCGGGTGGGAGAGATGATGGTTTTGTGACCGTCGTGGTTGTCATTGTCTTGGCTGGCCATGATCGGTTTTTGAGGTTTTTTTTGCTTTAATCTTTTGATTTCAGAGAAAGAAAAGATGGGAAAATAAGTTTCCCACAGACGACGCCACTGATCTTACCCATGATCAAAATGAGTAAGTAGTCGGCGATGCATCCGCAGTCTGGAACGTGCAACTGAGAGAGGGGGTGTACCTGCAGACACTCTGATGCTTAAGTTAGTTAGGGTGAAGATGTAAGTGAAAAAAGGGATAAGAATAAAATACTTGACGCTCCAACGGAGAAGGGTATTTATAGTGAGCACCTAGCGATTGGGCAATGATCTCTATTGTGGGCGAATGTCCAGGCCTACAATGAATGACTGCCAGGATTTCCATGTGAAAGAAGGAATGAGCAGCACGTGTCATCTTCCTGGGTCAACTGTTCTATGGTCCACAGGTAGTGGATGAACTTGCCCATTATGAAGGGAAGAACGATTCCTCCACTCGCGTGAGATGTGTGGGTTTATTTGATGACGTGTCCTCGGGTAAAGAGCATGTGAGGAACGTGCTATGCATTGGTCCCTAATGGATTGAGCCAGTACTTTGGGCCGTCCTCGACATAGACATGGGTTGGGCCGTGCTCGACATTGGGTCCAGCCTAGTCCAGGACAATGAAAATGATGGCAATGTCTAACGTGAGAGACCTTAAAAAGGTCTCTCACGTGAGAGACTATGTGATTTTGGTTGTTTTTTATTTATTGTTTTCAAAGTATGTAGTGGGGGTTATTAACCCCCGAAAAATAAAAACTCCCGCAAATAATGATGAACAGTACACTTTTTGATGAATAGTAAAAATATATAACGGGAATTATTTTGTGGAGTTCAAAACCCCCACAAATCTATTGAAAAACAAGTCAAAAAGAGATTTTCACGTGAGAGACAGTAAACAACGCCCAAAATGATGACCAGGTAAAGATAACTTTAGAAAGCTTTTATAGATAAGATTTATGTTATTTTAACCTTAAAGTAATGTGAAAATGTATAGAGTTTTTTTGGTACAAAAACTATATAGAGTTGTTGTTAGTGTATTATTTATTTGTCATTTAATTTGTAGAAAAATAGACAAAAACGATAAATTAATTTTATTAATTTAATAAGTGAATTTTATTAATATATTTCATTAATTTATTATTTATGTGTATCACTTTCATAAATAGACACTAAATATTATTAGATGTCTAATTAAGTTTTCTGCATGTGGTTACTGATAGTTTTGTATGTGGTTACTGATAGTTCAGTAAGTGATTATTGATAACTATGCATGTGGTTAATATTAGTTGTGCGTATGGTTACTAACTAGAAGTTAGCAGTGGCAGAACAGGAAAGAAATGTGGGTGGACCACTAAAATAAATTATAATATTTAAATTAAATTAAAAAATTATATTGCATATACAAATTTAAGTCGTAATAAACACAAAGTTGATTACTAGAAAAATAAATGACATACTTTAAAATAATACTATACGTGTATTGAGTTACTTGAAATCATCAATAATAGAATCAGAACTAATACATGCACTAATTTCCCTTTTAATGTAAACAATCATGTTATCTGCTAGAAACCGAGTTGGAATAAAGTTTGTTCATACTCGTTGGATTTTGATGATAAAAAAGTACTTAAAGAACAATTGGATATACTAACATTTGTTTAAGGTGCAAGATCATTAAGCTAGTAATTAACTTGGTTCTGACCCAGTTGAATAGCTTATGAAGAGAAGCAAATAACTCAGGTTCTGAAGGATCAGAATCTGATCGACACTTGGAACCTCACCGTCTGATGATAGCTCTGCTTCTGCTGACCTAGAAACATAGTACTGCACCTATGGTCCATACTCTGTGAAAAGCAACTCCACCTTGTCAAAAGCCAGATTATGGAGAAAGTTAACTAGGGTTCCTAGCGCAAGGCTCAAGGTATCTTTGAAACGAATTCTTTAGTCTGCCCTAACATCCTCGTGGTCTCCATGCTTGAGAAAGACTCGGTTGGATAAAACTATTATTCAGAAGATGAATATCTTAACATTACAAACTTCCAATTTCTCTCTCTTGGAAACTGCTTCTTTGCAACAACACGTGTGCAAGTTATCTTCCATCTTCTCTTTTGTTGCCTATATATAAGAAGCTAAATATTCAAAGGAAAAAATACAACAAGATATTACAATAAGAACAAAAACTGATATGATCACTAAGATTTCGTATATATTTGTTGTATTACACATAGTCTTGATATTTATTATCTTTATACATCTTAGAAATCTCAAGTAACAAGGTCATTGATCATGTTGTATTCTTTGTGTATCTTTGATTGCATATCAAGTACATCTTATTGTAAATCCTAAACATTTTGTTTAAAATTTGTAAAGTTTCAAACTGAGTGTTTGATCAAGGAAGTCTCTAGCTAGGTTGCTTGAGCAAGAAAGTATTGAACTTGTGTGTTTAGGCAAGGAAGTCTCTTTTAGGATTGATTGAGCAAGGAAGTTTTGGACTGATGTGTCTAAGAAGGTTGTAATCAAGTTTTTATTATAGTGGAAAATATCTTGTGAGACAAGGGGACTGAGCTACTGGTAAGGGAAAACTGTAGCTATATATATATATATATATATATATATATATATATATATATATATATATATATATATATATATATATATATATATATATATATATATATATATATATATATATATATATCTGTGTGTGTGTGTGTGTGTTTTGTTGCACTTATCAATCCTTTTGTTAGTATTTTGTGAATAAACCCGACTTTATGCATAAATATGTCTAGTTTGTGTATATGTGCGTTTTCGTGTATATAGTGTATCGTTTAATAGTTTTGTATCTATTTTGTAGGAATTTATCTGTGTTTGGAGCATTGAGGAATAAATGGCCAATTGGTAGCTCCAAAGATGCAAGATTGAAGCAATAAAGCCACAATTGTGCTCTTGGAAGAGAAATAAAATGTTGTTGTTCTAATGTGCCTCGTCGGGCGACGCTGGGGCGAGGGCAGACGCTCCTGGCTTGCCGGACGAGCGTGAGGTGAGAGGAAAGGAAAATTTTCAAGTGGCTACTGACTTGGACTCGCCAGCTGTCGGGGAGGGTGGATATTTGTTACCAGTTGCATACGTGGAGCAGGTTGCGCCGTGTAAAATAAGGTTGTCGCCAGGCAACGTGTTTGGCTCGCCGAGTGGGTGTTGCAGGACATAATTTTATATTTATTTTAATTTCATTTCAATTGTTAGGGTTATAGGTTTGAGGATATTTTTAGCTCCCAAATTCATCAACCCTCATTTTTTCTTAGGATTAGCTTAGAAAACAACTATGAAGCTTGCTTACAGATGATCTGGGGTGGATTACTCTTTGATTGATGCTGACAAACTGGGAGATTTGTGGTTCATTTCTCTTCTTATTTGTGTATTCCTTATTTTTTTTGAGTTTGTATATGTCTTTACTTTGAACTCATGTATATTTGTTGCCCATGGCGTGTTAGAACATAGTTTGATTCTACAACCCTAAATTAGAGTTTTGATGATAACAAAATACAAAGAATAAATAAATTGTAAGATTTATATATAAGACAAATATGCTTCTTAAAATTATGTTTTGTATATACAGAAGTTCTGATGGAATCAGCATCAGAAGATCAGCAATATGTCAGCATCAGAAGATCAATAACATGTGCTACACACTGAAGCTACCAGATCATATGCTGAAGCTTGATGACCAGAATCTGCGCATAAACAAATACACTCTGACTCTGATCAAAGATCTTTACCAAGTCATCAGCACTCTGAAGCGTTACCATAAGCAAAGAAGATTCTGAAACGTTACTAAGTATTCAAGACAGAATTAATTGCTAACGACTTTATTCAGACAAGATCTTCTCAAAAAGGAAAGTGCGTTATTATCAATAAAAGTGCTTTATGGACAACGTATCTCTGCCTTGTCTATATAAACAAATCTGCTTGAGAAAAGACGCACGCATGCACTCATACATTTTTGCTAAGCTTTCAAACCACGCTTACTCAAACGCTTTAGCAAATCCAGTTTTACTCCAAGCTTAAATTGTGTAATTATCACAGTTGTGATATATTATTTTATTAGAAAACGTTAAACACATTCTTGTTCAATTATTTGTAAGAGATTTCCTTGAGATAAACCGGTTTGTGGTTATACTCAAGAAGGCTTTAACAGTTGTTAAAGTAGCTGTTGTAATCCTTTGAATATAGTGGATTAAGACCTCGTTGGAGAGAGGCGAAATCACCTTGACGGGTGGACTGGAGTAGTTTGAGATCAAACGAACCAGGATAAAAATACTGTGTTGTCTAAGCATTTGCTTTAAGTTTTACAATTCAACCCCCCTTCTTGTGTTTTTCACATCTTCAATTGGTATCAGAGCTCCTGGTTCTGAGCTTATAACACTTAACCGTGTCAGTACAAGATCCAGCATCAGAAAAACACAATGGCAGGACCAAATCAAAACATCAACAATGACAACAATGAAGAAAGAGACAGATCCAGTGGCAAACCTCCAATCTTTGATGGAGAGAACTTTGACTACTGGAAAGATAGAATTGAGAGTTTCTTTCTGGCCCATGATGCTGATCTGTGGGACATGGTGACTGATGGATACACGCACCCAATGGATGAAAGTGGTCAGAAGATTGACAGGAAAACAATGTCTGATCAGCAAAAGCGTGAGTTCAGAAATCATCACAAGGCCAGAACAATTCTTCTCAGCGCCATCTCTTATTCAGAATATGAGAAGATATCAAACAAAGACACTGCAAAGAATATGTTTGACTCTCTGAGAATGACGCGTGAAGGCAACATTCAAGTCAAAGAAACCAAAGCCCTTGCACTCATTCAGAAGTATGAGGCATTCAAGATGGAAGAGAGTGAATCAATAGAAACTATGTTTTCAAGATTTCAAATTCTTGTTGCTGGTCTAAAAGTTCTTGACAAAGGGTATTCTACTGCTGATCACGTTAAGAAGATCATCAGAAGCTTGCCAAAACAATGGAGGCCAATGGTCACGTCGCTTAAGCTAGCCAAGGATCTCAATAAAATCTCTCTGGAGGAACTTGTCAGCTCCCTCAGAAGTCACGAGATAGAGCTAGAAGCAGATGAACCTCAAAAGAAAGGTAAGCCATTAGCTTTAAAATCTAATAGAAAATCTGAATCCAAAGTTTTGCAGGCTGTGGAAGAAACCTCTGATGGGTCCTCATCAGAAGAAGATGAACTATCTTTCCTCTCCAGAAGGGTGAACCAATTGTGGAAGCAGAGGCAAAGGAAGTTCAGGAATCCCAGAAGATCAGAAAATCAGAATGAATCTTTCTCCAAATACAGAAGGTCAGAATCCTCCTCTGGACACAGAAGATCTGAAGGCTCTTCAGGAAATAGAAAGCCAAACAACAAAGACATCATCTGCTATGAATGTAACGAGCAAGGGCACTACAAAAAAGATTTCCCAAAGCTTCAGAAGGAAAAGCCCAAAAAGAAGTTTGGCAAGGAAAAGAAGAAAAGTCTCATGGCTACATGGGATGATTCTAACACATCTAAAGCTGACTCAGAATCAGATGATGAAAGAGCAAACATAGCTCTCATGGCAAACATAACAGAAGACAGTGAAGATTCTGAGTCAGAATCTGAATCAGATACAGAAGAGGTATTCCCTGACTTTACTATAAACTTTACTAAGGCTGAACTAGCTGAAAGCCTTAATGAAATTCTAGAAAGATATCAGCAGATCAGAGTCAAATTCAGAAACCTGAAAAGGAATCTTGCTTCTGACTCTGATAAGACTGAGAGTCTCAAATTGGAGAATTCTGAGTTAAAAAATAAAATTTCAAAATTAGAAAACCAATTGCAAAACTCTCAGAAGGAAACAAGCCCTGAAACTCCCAGCAATGCTGATGAGATCATCAAGGAGTATGATCACAGCTTTCAGAAGTTTCTAGCTAAAAACATAGACAGAAGCAAAATGGCTTCAATGATCTATGGAGTTAGCAGAAATGGCAGAAAAGGGATAGGATATCAAGGTAAGGTACCTACACCAAAAAATGCCATGGATTTAGTTATAAAACGTACTCCACTTGATTCACACTTTATATATGGGCACACACATGACATAAAATATACAAGTAGTGATTACTCTATCAAACCAAAATTCAACCAGAGTTTTGGTAAAACTAACAAATCAGGACCCAAGAAAATATGGGTACCTAAGGATAAAATAATACATGTGGCAGATATCTTTAGCAGCAAAGCAAAAACACCAATCATGGTACTTGGACTCTGGCTGCTCACGACACATGACGGGAAGAAGGCATATGTTCCAAAGCCTAGAACTTAAGCCTGGAGGCCACATAGGCTTTGGAGGCAATCAGAGAGGAAAGATCATTGGCTCTGGAACAGTAGGTAATGGAAATCTTCCCTCTATAAGTAATGTTTTACTAGTTGATGGATTAATGCATAATCTGTTATCCATAAGTCAATTAAGTGATAACGGTTATGATATAATCTTCAATCAAAATTCATGCAAAGCTGTTAGTCAGAAAGATGGGACTATCCTATTTAATGGAAAGAGGAAAAACAACATTTATAAAATAAAACTTTCTGAACTGAAAAGTCAGAATGTAAAATGTCTATTGTCTATTAACAACGAGAAATGGATATGGCACAAAAGATTGGGACATGTTAGTATGAGAAGAATATCTCAGATTAACAAACTCAATCTGGTCAGAGGACTTCCTAACCTGAAGTTCAATTCAGATGCTCTGTGTGACGCATGTCAGAAAGGCAAGTTTGCAAAACCAGCTTTCAAATCCAAAAAATTTGTTTCCACCTCCAAGCCATTAGAACTTCTGCACATTGACTAATTTGGACCAGTTAAAACTGCTTCAGTCAGTGGCAAGAAGTATGGGTTAGTAATCGTAGATGACTATAGCAGATGGACATGGGTAAAGTTCTTAAGGCACAAGGACGAGTCACACTCTGTGTTTGTTACCTTCTGCAACCAAGTTCAGAATGAAAAGGATCTTAGAATCGTCAAAGTCAGAAGTGATCATGGTGGAGAATTTGAAAATAAAGATTTTGAGTTATTCTTTAATGATAAAGGCATTCTGCATGATTTCTCTTGTCCTAGAACTCCCCAGCAAAATGGAGTTGTAGAACGAAAGAACAGAACATTGCAAGAAATGGCCAGAACCATGATCAACGAGACTAACGTTGCTAAGATCTTTTGGGCAGAGGCAATAAACACAGCGTGTTACATTAAGAATAAAATCTCCATAAGACCTATTCTGGAAAAGACTCCATATGAATTGTGGAAGAACAGAAAGCCCAACATTTCCTACTTTCACCCATTTGGATGTACATGTTTTATCCTGAATACAAAAAATTATTTGAACAAGTTTGACTCTAAAGAAAAAAAGTGTATTATGTTAGGATGCTCTGAACGCTCAAGAGGGTACAGAGTATACAATACAGAAACACAGATTGTGGAAGAGTCAATCAGTGTTCGTTTTGATGATAAGCTTGACTCTCAAAAGTCAAAGCAGAATGAATTACTTGCAGGTATGGAAGTTGAATTCACAGGTACTGAAGACAAATCATCAGAAGCTCTCAACAGAGACACTCCCTCAACATCAGAAAGAGGCACTGCAAGCAATCTAGCACCTTTTGTTGATCAACTTCAGAAAAGACTATCCAGAAGCAGCATGGATCACCCAGAAGAAACAATCTTAGGAAGGAAGGAAGATCCAATCAGAACAAGATCTAGCTTCAGAAACTCTGAAGAATCCCTCATGGGACTGGTTTCTCTAATTGAACCAACAACAATTGATGAAGCACTTCTGGACAATGACTGGATTCTAGCAATGCAAGAGGAGCTAAATCAATTCACAAGAAATGACGTATGGGATCTAGTTCCTAAACCAAAAGGATTCAACGTCATTGGAACAAAATGGGTGTTCAGAAACAAACTGAACGAACAAGGTGAAGTCATCAGAAATAAAGCACGACTGGTAGCACAAGGTTATAGTCAGCAAGAGGGAATAGACTATACAAAAACCTTTGCTCCAGTCGCCAGGTTAGAATCTATCAGACTCTTAATCTTATTTGCTGTTAATAAAGGCATCACTCTATATCAGATGGATGTTAAGAGTGCATTCTTAAATGGCTATATAGAAGAAGAGGTATATGTGCACCAACCCCCTGGTTTTGAAAGTTCCAAAAATCCAGAATATGTTTTCAAACTAAATAAGTCACTATATGGTCTGAAACAAGCTCCCAGAGCTTGGTATGAAAGACTAAGTAACTTTCTCTTAGAAAAGGAATTCACCAGAGGGAAAGTGGACACAACCTTGTTCTGTAAGACAGTTAAGAATGACATTTTAGCATGTCAGATTTATGTTGATGACATCATATTTGGATCTACTAAACCCTCTCTGGGAAGAAAGTTTGCTAAATGTATGCAGGCAGAATTTGAGATGAGCCTAATGGGGGAACTAAAATTCTTTCTGGGCATTCAGATTAATCAAACCCCAGAAGGAACTTACATTCATCAGAGCAAATATGTCAGAGAACTTCTGAAGAAATTTGATCTCTCAGAATGTAAGCCATCAAAGATTCCAATGCATCCCACGTGCATTCTGGAAAGAGAAGAGGTAAGTAAAAGGTAGAACAGAAGGTCTACAGAGGTATGGTTGGTTCTCTTCTCTATCCGACGGCTTCAAGGCCTGACATTCTATTCAGTGTTTGCATTTGTGCTAGATTCCAATCAGATCCTAGAGAATCTCACTTAACAGCAGTTAAGCAAATTTTCAAGTATCTGAAAGGTACTACTAATCTGGGTTTGTTTTATAGAAAATCAAGTGATTACAGTTTGATAGGATACTGTGATGCTGATTTCGCTAGAGACAGAGTAGAACGAAAAAGCACTTCTGGAAGCTGCCAGTTTCTGGGAGAAAATCTGATCTCATGGTCCAGCAAAAGACAATCCACAATATCTCTATCAACAGCAGAAGCTGAATACATAGCAGCAGCTGGATGCAGCACACAAATGCTCTGGATGAAAAGTCAACTTGAGGACTTCAAGATATTTGAGAGTAACATCCATATCCTCTGTGACAATACTTCTGCTATTTGTCTCAGTAAAAATCCTATTTTGCATTCTAGGGCTAAGCATATAGAAATAAAACATCATTTTATTAGGGACTATATTCAGAAAGGGATTTTAAATTTTAAATTTATTAACACAGACCATCAATTGGCTGATATCTTTACAAAACCTCTTTCTGAAGATAGGTTCAACTTCATTCTGAAACATCTCAGCATGAAGCTCTGCCTAGAATAAAACTGTTTTGATTCCATATCTTAACCTTCAGAACTTTTTTTATTTTTTGTGAACTACTGACCAATCCTTCTTCAGATCTTTAGAAGTACAGATTGTATCAGAATCTATCACAATTAAGGAAAGAAATATGCAGTTCACTCAAGCAAACAAGTGTCATCCAGTCATCAGCTACTTTCTTAGGCTGAACACGCGTTCACGTTTCTGAAAGGTCAAAAGCGCTGATTGGATGCATTGAGACACATGTCATGGGTAACCGTACCAATATCTTTCTGAATCCCCCAAAATCAGCTATCATTAAATGCTAATAATCATTATATTTAATTTCTCTCTCTTGCCGTTTATGTTTTCAAAATTGTTTAGAAATCTATTTAAACACATTTCTCACCATTTACACTCTTTTACTTTCACTTTCATTTTCTCTAAATCTTACTGATTTCAGTTTTCATACTTTCTCAAAACCCTTTCATCAATTTTCTCAAAACCTTCGTGTGAACATGGCTTCCACCAGCATTCCTACCTCCAGTTCTCAGGAAACTGGTTCCTCTGAACAATACAAAGAACCCTACAGAACGCTTCTCACACCAATAAAAAATCTTGAAGTTCTGTCAGAATTGATCGTGGATTTCAATAGCCTTCAAGAGAATGGGTTTAATCTCTCTGAAGAAGTTAAGGCTCAAGGCTGGGAAAGATACTTTGACAGACTGGTGGGTCCAACATTCCCAATTCTGGTAAAGGAATTTTGGATTCATGCTTCATCTTCCAACCATCAAGTTACTTCATACATAATGGGGAAGAAGATAGTTATTATTGAGGACCTCATTGCAAGATTAATAGGCTACAGTGGTGGTGGTGTACGCTGCATTGACATGGCTGAAAGATGCGCTGATGTTGCCCTAATTGCCAGAGAAATCTTCACTCTGGGTCTTCCCTCCAGCAAGATAAAGGATTTAAAAGACCATCACAGAATATGGGCCAAGATCATTCTGGGATGCATAAACCATAGGAAGCCTACCAGCTCTCCTGACTACATCAATATTGATCAGCAATTTCTGATCTATTTCATCTCCCAGAAGATTAAGGTGAATATGGCTTATCTGCTGTTTAACCATCTAAAGACCAGTGTTAAGGAAACCAGAGAAGAGGAGCGTACAAAGAGGGACTAGATACCCCTAGGACGACTTATATCAGATATTCTAACAGGGAATAAGTTGATTGATCATCTTACAGAGGCTCAGGAAATCAACTCTTTGGAAGCTACTGTTGGCAAACAGCTGAATGCAAAGAATCTGAAGAAAATGAAGTTGATTGAGAACATCAAGAAGGAACCCAGCGTCACTCCTTTTGCAGCAATCTCCAGCAGAAGAGTCCCTCTGGATAACTTTCCTTTGTTCTCAGAGATTGATTCTAAACCAGATATAATAGTCAGATGTCTGGATGCTTGCAAGGCGGATGGGACAACACCAAATCTGAACATTCAGGATCTGCAGCAGAAGGCTCCAGAAGTTGTGCTGAAGAAAACCAAGAAAAGGAAAGCTGTAGCAGAAGGATCATCCCAGCAGACTCCTAAAAAGAGAGGTAATCCTTCCTCTGTAACTGTTTTAGATTCAATTGTTGTATCAACATCTATACCAATTCCCACTCAATCTGAAAACCCCACACCACAAACTTTTGATGACTTTGACATTGATTTTGACCCCTCTGAATCCTTAACTCTTAGAAGATCTCGCTCCCAACCTCAAAATCCAAATATTGAAGCAACCCAACAATAACTTGCAAAAGTTCTATCTGATATAGACTAACATACTTCTGCTCCCATGCCAGAAAATCCAAACCCTGAAACCATCACAGAAGCACAACCAGAAATTCCCCTCTCACCTCTACTAGAAATACCATTACCCTCATCTCCTCAACCAGAAATTCATCCACCTTCTCCACAACCTGAACTATCTCACCAAGAAGTTCAAACTTCTGAGGCTTAACCTTCTGAATCCCCTGAACCAGAACATCATAACGATCATTCAAACCCAACTGTTGATTCTGATACCATTCCCATTCTTGGAATCACAGAACCTCTGGCCATTCGTATGCCCCTTGGTACCATTATAAATATTCCCCGACTTCCCTCTTCACCAGAATCAACTCCACCAAATTCCCCATCAAGTCCAATCATAATTCCTGACTCTCCCACTCCCTCACCAAAGAACAATCCAGAAGACAACATCAAGACTGTCATTGACTTAACAGTTTTTGAACATCTTGCTGCCATAACCCACAAAACAGCTATCCCAAAACCAAAATATCCAGATGTTGGTACCAGCTTATTGATATTTGAAACAGAAGTACATAAGTGGATCACTTCTCTGAAACAAGCTAGTCTTGAGCTGGTTGATCCTGCTGCATCAGACTACCTTTGGACAAGGTTCAGAAGATGGGTATCTTCTGAAACTCATAAGTTGCAAGAACAGAGCTACAGACAAGCTCAACAGAACTTCAGCAATCTTCTAAAAGAAATTGAAGGTCTAGTTCTAAGCCAGCTGCTTAAGGAAGAAGTTCTCCCTCTGGACATTGCTCCCTGGTCTGAACATCGTCCAGCATCCAAAGTTCTGACTGATACTCAAGAGCAGATGATTCCTGCTGAAGAACTGGGTCAAGAAAAGGATATTGCAGAAAGCTCTGAGAAGCATCCTGTTTCTGAAGATCCCCAAGCTTCCTCCCTTGATAGGCAGACTTTAGAAGACCTGAAAAGATCTGATATGTTGATGAAGGAAAGAATGGATAAACAGGACAACAAAATTGATGCAATCGCAAGCATGTTAACCCAGCAACAGGAAACCAACACCCAGATCAAGAGCATGTTGGAGGCTTTGTTCACGGGTCTACCTCCTCCTTCTTAGAAATTCCCCGTTTTTAAACATATCTATCTGTAATATTTTTACATTGTTTTGAACTTATCATTGCTTCTGGTTTTTAATATAAATGCATTTTGGCTCTGATTATTTGTTCTTTTTGATAACTGACAAAAAGGGGGAGAAAGAATGATATTTTTCAATAACTGATTACTGAGACATAAGTCTCAAACATTCTGATCTATTTAAATTTTTTCTCTTCTGAAAAGCTTGAACAGGTACAAAACTCTGAGGAAAGATACAGTAAGGTTTTGATGCTTAAAGACTCATGGAATTAAAGGGAAGTAAACAACTCAGGGGGAGTTTTCTCTTCTTAATTCTATACTTTTTATTCTTTATTTTTAATTGAAAAATCTAGTTTTTGTCATCATCAAAAACGGGGGAGATTGTTAGAACATAGTTTGATTCTACAACCCTAAATTAGAGTTTTGATGATAACAAAATACAAAGAATAAATAAATTGTAAGATTTATATATAAGACAAATATGCTTCTTAAAATTATGTTTTGTATATACAGAAGTTCTGATGGAATCAGCATCAGAAGATCAGCAATATGTCAGCATCAGAAGATCAGTAACATGTGCTACACGCTGAAGCTACCAGATCATACGCTGAAGCTTGATGACCAGAATTTGTGCATAAAAAAATACACTCTGACTCTTATCAAAGATCTTTACCAAGTCATCAGCACTCTGAAGCGTTACCATAAGCAAAGAAGATTCTGAAACGTTACTAAGTATTCAAGACAGAATTAATTGCTAACGACTTTATTCAGACAAGATCTTCTCAAAAAGGAAAGTGCGTTATTATCAATAAAAGTGCTTTATGGACAACGTATCTCTGCCTTGTCTATATAAACAAATCTGCTTGAGAAAAGACGCATGCATGCACTCATACATTTTTGCTAAGCTTTCAAACCACGCTTACTCAAACGCTTTAGCAAATCCAGTTTTACTCCAAGCTTAAATTGTGTAATTATCACAGTTGTGATATATTGTTTTATTAGAAAACGTTAAACACATTCTTGTTCAATTATTTGTAAGAGATTTCCTTGAGATAAACCGGTTTATGGTTATACTCAAGAAGGCTTTAACAGTTGTTAAAGTAGCTATTGTAATCCTTTGAATATAGTGGATTAAGACCTCGTTGGAGAGAGGCGAAATCACCTTGACGGGTGGACTGGAGTAGTTTGAGATCAAACGAACCAGGATAAAAATACTGTGTTGTCTAAGCATTTGATTTAAGTTTTACAATTCAACCCCCCTTCTTGTGTTTTTCACATCTTCATGGCGTTGTATGAAACTTGCTTTACGAATCTGTCAATTATTATCCTAGATTTTTGCTATGCGCTTGGGGTTTGGATAGTTATAGACATATACTGCTCGAATTCTTATCTAGGGTGATTGTCTAATAGTGTCTAGATTCTAGAGATAGATTTAATGATATTATTCACTTTGGTGTCTGTGATTAATGCCTCTATGTTGGTTGTGTCATTCTGAGAGATTGTTGACGCGAGTATCATGGTTGACTTTTGTGTTGTTGAGGTTGGTTGAGATATTGATACCGAGGTGATACAATGGGTGTTATTTTTTATATGTGATGACATTAATGAGTCTTGTAGGTTGATTATAACTAGTAGATAGGTTTAAGTTTGTGAGGAGTGGATTATATGCATACTTGATAAGTTGTCCCTTGGAAGAATGAATTCATTTTCTGTTAATAACTTTTAATTACTGCACCTTATACTTTAAACCCATTTTAACCAAACTCATTAATAAGAGATTTGTCGAACGATGATTCAGTAGCACTAATCCATGTGGAGACGATACGATATAACCTAAATATCACCCGGTAAATTAATACTTATTTTTTGCTTGCCACTTTACCGCTTCAGCAACAACTTGGTTGGAGAGGAACCATAATAATTTATATGTATGCTTTTACTTTTTGCTTATGTGCTTCAACTTATTCCGCTGCTATCTACTCTTTCCTAGAATCTGAACTTAATCAGATTTAGAAGTTATTGTTTAAAATAAGTAAAATATTCCACCATACACAATTAAACCTCTCATTCTTGTGTATTTTTCTCACCTTCAAACTGACCTTTCATCTTGTTTTGCAACTTAGTCTTGATAATTTTCATTGCCTAAAAACATCTCTCAGTTGTGGTAGTAGAAAATGGAAAAGTCGGGATAAGACGAAATAGTATATCAATTAAGAAGTAAATTTTATTCCTATTAGTTGCAACCAAACACGAACATAATTTTTGAATAGTTGATAAATTATTTGAGTCTGCTGATTGACGGGCATCAATAAGAAATTTCCGAAGCTAAAATTTCTAATCTTCTCTTGCTCATTGAACTTGATAGGATAATATTTTTCAACTTGAGTGAAAATAGTATCAATGTCAAAAACTTTATGACTATCCTTAGGAATCAAACACAACTTAGATTTAACAAATCAATTCTTGCTCACAAAATCCACTATTTAACTCTTGTAATTGTTGGTCAATAATAACAAAAGATATTTCAACTTTACAGTAACATTCTAGTACGGCCTGATTCTCTGCGAGATGAGAGCGTCCATATCTTGTTGCTGAATGAGTATCATCAAGATTAGGAATCTCAATATCATGTCTCAACAATAAGACCTCATATTAGCATACAACTTATCTCAACCATTTTCTCTCAACTCTTGAATAAGAGTTTTTGTTGCACAAACTAAAAACATAACATTAACCACATCCTAGGATTGTTATTGTAAAGCTTGACAAAGCACATATGTTATCCCCATAATTTATTTCATCAAATACAAGATGAATATAAAATCAAATTCCTTCAATAAGTTGTAACCACTATCACCATCCCCACGTGTATTATAATTTACTCCTTCCTTTGATAATGTTTTTAAAACATGACAAGTTGCTTCATACATATTCATCAAGTTACAAATAGAATTGAAATGTGATCCCCAACTAGTATTCTCAGCTCGTTTAGAAGTACCAATTTGATTTTCACCTTTACTAGTAATGATCTCATCAATATCCAACAAATGTTCAATTTCTTTTAATTGGGCTTCATGTGACTCGTCATGTTACTTTGGTGAAGAACAAGCAACATTGACCACATAAGTTAGCTTTTCAAAGAATTTATTTATTGGTTTAATAGCAGTAACTAAAGCAAGTTGCAATCGATGATCAAAATAATAGATGTAGTATGCATCAGGACAGTCCTTCATAAATAATGCTTGTAAACCATTTCATTCTCCTCTCATATTTCTTGCACCGTCATACCCTTGGCCACAATGGTTAGAAACATCAAGGTTATGTCGAGAAAGTATATCACATACTTTTTTTCTTAAGAGTTAATGTCGTCATGTCACTCACATGTGCCACATTAAAAAACACTCTTATCATAGACCAGATTTATCAAAAAATCTTAAAACAAGAGTCATTTGTTCTTTGTTTGACTCATCACGAGCTTCATCTACAAGGATACAAAATTTGGAATCACCAATTTCTTCATGAATATGCTTTCTAACCCTACTAACAATAATTTTCAAGAGCTCTTTTTGAATTTTATGTGAAGTATATTTGCCATTTTATGGAGCATAATCTAACACAACTTTTTCTACTTCATCATTATAAGATGCCAAGATTTTTACAAACTCAAGAAAATTACCTTGGTTTTTTGACTCGCTAGATTCATCATGGCCCCTAAAAGCACACGCTTAAAGTGTTAACCAATGAACAATGTCAATTGAAGCCTTGAGACATTGTAAATTCTTCTTTCTTGGTATTGAGCTTTGTGTTTTGAAAACATTCTCAATATGTGCCTGTTTGTTTAACAAGTCTTGATAAGCTTCTATTGCATTGTTGTGTGTCGAGCGAAGATCCTTCCCTATATGCTTAAAAAAAGTATAATGCTTTATATCTCTCACTCTTTTACAACCTCTAAAACTTATATTAATAAATGCATCAGATCCAAAATTTCCACTTGGTCCTTTGTTAAAAAGGTAACATGGAAAGAAATATACGACATCCTTTGAAGCTGAATATTCTAGCCACGAATAAAAGATTTCAAACCAAGTTTCTTGAAATCGTCTTGGATGATCCTCTTTACTGGACAAAGGATATTATCCTAAACATTTTTGATATGCACCTCATTTCATATAAGCTCTCCCTATTTGATCGACTTGATTTAGTGAATATTTCCATATTGGATGACACTTTCCAGGATCACGTTATAAAGAATTCAAAATATCATTTGAAACTTCAACTGGTTGAGGGATAAGTGTCGCCACTTCTTTAATTGACGAAACTTCAAATTATGGAGGGGTAGAAGTTGTCACTTCTTCAATTGGTGGAACTTTAACTAGTTGAGGGCGTATAAGTTATCACTTATTTGATTCTTGAAACCTTCACAATTTCGGACGTAGAAGCATTCTCACAAGTTTTCCTCGTAAAAAATGATTAACTTTTCCATTCTTCATATTTATTACTTGTGCCTTACAAGAAATCAACGACAATCAATCAACTAAATCTATACTTAGCAACAAACAAAGAACAAGCACAATCACAATAAAACTTGTTGTTATAAGTTATAACTAACCGAAAAAAACACTTTACAAGTTGATAACAATAACAATCATCAACAACAATAAACAAAAATAAACAAAAATAAATTCTTTAAGAACAATATTTTTGGAGATTGTAATCAATTTCACCTCAAATGTGATTCTCATCAAACTACATATTTTAAAATTGCTTCTCATTCACAAAATTTACTTATATTACTATTAAAACAAAGAAGTATAATGCACTAGTATTATGAATTTTCATTAAAACTTGATATACCTTGTAAAAAAAAGCCAAATTCAAATTCACTTATTCAATAAAGCAATTTTATATTCTATAAAAAAATATTATTATTAACAAGTATAAATATAAAAATCTAACCTCATGTATTAATTGAACATCTCACTGATAATTAAATAAATAAAAATACTATCTAATAATCAGAAATATATAATTCTAACTATTATTTTGTCTATTTATAGGGAAAAATTGTAGGGGGGGGGGGGGGGGGGGGGGGGGGGGGGGGGGCAACATAACAATACTTAGCATTGAATTAACAAGGAGTTTGAAATCGAAGCTTTTGCAAGTATGAAAATTAAGCGATACAGTTAAAAAAAAAGAATCAAATAATAATATATATATATATATATATATATATATATATATATATATATATATATATATATATATATATATATATATATATATATATATATATATATATATATATATATATATATATATATATATATATATATATATATATATATATATACACACGTGATCATAAAAAGTAATAAAAAATAAATAAAATAATCATCTAAAGGAAGAAGCAAAGAGAAAAAGAAGATTAGATTTAGATTTGATGATGAAACAGGAGAAATAGAAAAATGAGAAACAGGAGAAAGAGAGAAGAAGTTTTGAAAGTTGTGTGATGGAATGAAAGTTTTTCGTATAATAATATTTTTAGGGTTATTATAGTACATTTCTATGGTATAAATTTCTTTGTTTTTTGGGTGGCCCGTGGCCTATCACAACCCCCTAGTACGGCCTCTGGAAGTTAATTAGCAGTATGATTCTATATAAAGGATATAATATTTGTTTGTAAAAATTCTCTCAATTCCATTCCAATAATATACTCTTCTCTCTCAACTACTTTCTAACTCTTTCTTTTACATTATTTGCAAGTAACTTGAGACACAAGGTTCCCAACAAATTGGTATCAAGAGCATCCGTTCAGTCCTCAAACTCTAACCACGACAAATGTAAGCACTAATTCCAACCAACTCTTAGTAAATCTACCAGTTCTCAAGGGAGAAAAATATGATAGATGGTGCGCACATATGTAATTCATATTTAGATATTAAGATGTGCTTGAAATCATGAATGGTGATTTCTCGGCATTAAAAGAAAATTCTACTGAGGCACAAAGGGTTACTCATCGTGAAATGAACAAAAAGGATATGAAATGCTTGTTCTTGGTCCATCAGTGAGTGGATTAGAATATATTTAAGAAGATCATCGAGCAATAAACAATCAAGGAGGCTTGTGATACTCTCAAGAAACGGTACGGTGGAAATGAGAAGTTAAAGAAAGTGAAGTGCAAACTTTGAGAAAGAAATATAAGAACTTTCAGATGAATGATTATGAAACCACTATTGAGTTCTTCTCAAAGATGGTTGCTTTGACAAATCAGATGAAATCATGTGGAAAAGAGCCCTGAATTGTAGAAGGTGGAGAAGGTGTTGAGATCTCTTCTAACCAAGCTTGATCACATTATTGTATTCATTGGGGAGTCTAAAGACTTGTCATAATGAAGCTTGAAGAATTACAAGCATCTCTTGAAGCACATGAGTTGAGGTTGAATTAAAGAGATTCAAAAAAGGTATATGGATAAGCATTGTTGGCTAAATTATTCAAGAAAATGAAAGTAATCTCCTCAAACAACAATAAAAGAAAAGAAAAATGGAAGAAGAAGTTGAATAATAATGGTGATGCTGGTAAGGCTTCAAGAAGCCAATGCAAAACTAACAAGCATGGTTCAAATTAAAATAGAAAAGTCATGAAGAAGGTTGACATAAAGGAGGTTCAATGTTATTGTTGTCAGAAGTTTGATTATTATTCTAGAGACTACTACTTCAACAAATATAATGGTGATGACAAATGCGTATATCAAATTTCTCATACTGGTACTAATGATGATGAAGAGGTCATCTTAATGGCTGCAACACATTTTCCTTAAGATAAAGCAAGTGTTTTGTACCTTGATACAGGCTGCAAGAATCCGATGACAGGTAACAAGAACTAGTTTACCAAGATGAATGAATCAGTTAGAAGATCAATTTAATTTTCATTATGACATCATAAGGAATGGGAAATATTATAGTGGGAAAGAAGGATGTATATGAAGCTACCATCAATGATATATTCTATGTTCCTTCAATGGCAAGTAACTTGATCAGTTTGGGTCAATTACTTGACAAGAATTACACAATGAAATTGGAAAGAAGGTAACTCAAGGTGTTTGATGAAACGTCTAGAATAATTTTGAAGACACGTTTGTCAACCAACAAGACATTCAAGGTCATGATAAATATTCTTGATCATAAGTGCCTTGAATCAATCATAACTGAAGATAAAAATTGGGTTTGGCACCAAATATTTGGCCATCTCAATTTTAGGAATCTTAACTTGATGCACATGAAGAAGATTGTGTATGGACCTCCAAGGATTGAAATTCCAAAGAAACTATGTAAGGAATGCTACATAGCTAAGAAGACCATGAATCCATTTAATCACAACTTGCTAATGAAGTCACAATAGAAGATTGAGATTATATACTCAGATGTGTATAGTCCATTTGAAGTAAATTCACTATGAGGTGATTTCTATTTCTTGACCTTCATAGATTAATTCACTAGCATTTATGGATTTATTTGTTATAAAAGAAAAAAAATATTTTTCAATAATTTCAATAAATTTAAATTGCTCGTTGAAAAGAAAGTTGGACACACCATTAAGAGGTTGAGAACTTATGGTGTTAGTGAGTATACCTCAACTAAGTTTGCTCATTTTTGTGATAAGGAAGGGATTGAGCATGAAGTGATAGCACCATACACTCCCAAGCACAATGGAATTGTCTAAAGGAATAATAAAATCATATTAAATATAACTAGAAGCATGCTCAAAGTAAAGCATATGCCTAAGTACTTCTAGGATGAAGCTACTTCAACTATAGTGTACATCATAATTAGATGTCCAACAAAGAAGTTGAACAACAAAGCACCTCATGAAGCTCGGTCAGGGTTGAAGCAAATTGTTGGCCGTCTCAAGATCTTTAGTTCATTATGCTTTAGATATGTTCCTGAACAACTTAGAAGAAAGTTGGATGATCACATCCAAGCTATGGTTCTAGTTGGATATCATTCAACATGTGCTTATATGTTGTCCTCACCTATTGAAAACAAGGAGGTGATAAAAATTGATGTGGAATGATGAAAGCAAATGATGGAATTAGTTGTAAGTTCAAAAAAATTGAGTGCAATAAAGTGAAAGTTCGAGTCACCTTAGAACTACTCTGCATGATCAGGAACATATTGAACCAACTGAGCCTACACAAACTCAAGGAGTGAGAAGATCAAGCAAAACTAGAGCTTAATCAGTCAGGTTGAATGGCTATGAGATATTTCCTAATCAAGGAATTGGGGAAAATGGTGAGTTAATTGAAGAAGCAATGATGGTTTAGTCATATTCAACTAATCATGTGCAAGAACAGAAGGATGAGAATTGGAAATTTGAAATGGTTGAGGAACTCAAGTCCATTGAGAAAAGCTAGACCTGGGGACTGGTTGAGAACTTAAGCAAGAAATCAATTGATGTAAGATGGGTTTACAAACTGAATTTGAAACTAGATGGTAAAATTTACAAGTACAAAGCAATGTTGATTGCAAAAGGATTTCTTCAAAGACCTGGATTAGACTTTAATGAAGTTTATGCACATGTGTATAGGCTTGAAACAATCATATTAGTCGTGGCTATAATAGTTTTCAAAGGTTGAAAGATTCACCAACTGGGTGTGAAGTCTGCATTCTTTAATGGACTTTTAGATGAAAAGGTTTATGTGAAGAAGCCATCGGGTTTTAAATTAAAATGGAAAGAGAAGATGGTGTATAGGTTGATAAAAATTTATAAGAATTGAAGCTAGCACCTAGATCTTAGAACAAGGGGATTGATAGCTTCTTAATCAAGATAGGTTTCAACAAATGCACATCAAAGCATGGCTATTTCAAAGGTTCAAATGAACAAGACCAAGTAATTTTATGTCTTTATGTATATGATTTGTTGGTTACAAGTTAACTTTAAAAAGAATTGGCAAGTTTAGAAGCAAGCATGGAGAATGAGTTTGAAATGCCAAACCTAGGAAATTTGGCATATTTTCTAGGAATGGAAATTGTGAACACCAAACAAGGAACTTTATAGCATCAAAAGAAATATGCAGAAGACATATTAAGAGATTTAGGATGAGCAGTTACAACCTTTCTTAAACCAACATCAAGTTAAGGAAGGAATTTGATGAAGAACTGGTTGACAACACATTGTACAAGCATATTATTGGACCATTGAGGCATCTTTGCAATACAAGGTTGGATATTTTTCATAATATGGGATTGGTTTATGGGTTCACGGAGAAATAAAGGCTATGTCATCTAATAACATTAAAGAGAATCTTAAGATTCATCAGAGGCACAAAAAATCATGGTGTTTTCATGCCTCATTAACAAAGAACTAGAACTAAAGCAAGGGTGTATGGTATCTCAGATTATGATTGGAGTGGTGATCAAGATGATAGGAAAAACACAACGAGATATCTAGCCATGCTTGGATAAACACCAATATCTTAGAACTCAAATAATCAAGTATTTGTGGCCTTATCCTTATGTGAAGCAGAGTATGTTGCAACCTCCTATGTTGCATGCCAAGCACTTTGGTTGGATATGCTACTTGAAGAATTGAATTTAAATGATTATGTGCAAATTAGGTTGTTACTTGATAGTCAATAACAAATTGACTTAAAAAATTATCCTATGAACCATGGTAGGAGAAAACACATAGAAATAAGGTATCACTTTATAAGAGATTAAGTGAGCAAGGGAATATTAAGCACTGAACATTGTAAAACTGAGTTGTAATTAGCTGATATTTTTGAAAAAGTCTCTCAAGTAAGTAAGATTTGAAGGTCTTAAGAGGTTAATAGGAATGAGAAGTTTGGAGAAACTAAATTAGGAAAGGTATTAGATATGTAATTAATGTGTATTCATGTGGTTATTGATAGTTCAATGCGTGGTTAGTGATAGTTCCATATAAGGTTATTGAGTAACTAATAGTTTTGCATGTGGTTAGAGATAGTCCAATAAGTGGTTATGATATTTCGGTAAGTGGTTAGTGATAGTTAATCATGTGGTTATTGATAACTATGTGTATGGTTAATTCTAGTTGTGCATGTGTTTACAAACTAGAGGTTAGTTGGTTAGTAGTATAATCCTATATAAAGGATGTAACACATGTTTGTAAAAAAATTCAACAAATTCCATTCTAATAATATACTCTTCTCTCTTAATAACTCTCTAATTCTCTCTTTTATCATGACTTATCAAGTAACTTGAGACACAAGTTACCCAACAAATACATTATAGATGAATGAAGTTTGTGTTAACTTTTTTCCAGTTGTATTCAGATTGCGGTTGAATGTTTTCTTCGAAGTTTTGCGTATTGTTTCATGGAGCGCATTCATCTTACATTTTATGCCAAGCTTTCTTAACAGATAAGTATTGGTGGGTGTCAAATCCTCTTAGCTTATTCGAGAAGCTTTGGTCCCTTGAGTGGAAAACTACAATCTCATAAGTGTCTCTGATTATGCACTGCTTTGTGCATTATTTGTTTTTTCATTATAAATAAATGGAGAAAAACTAAACTCATCAATTGTGTGTTACAAGTATCATAATAGATAAAAAAAAATAATGTTGGGTGATATATAAGTAAACATAGTTAAAACCAGTAGTCTAATTCATCATTATAGTTTCTTAAAGTTAAATTTGATAATTTGGAGATTTCTCATCAAGATTTAAGAGTTATTTGTTAAATTTGATGCTGAAATTTAAGAGTTATTTGTTCTTGTTTCTTTGTATAACTTGTGAGAAACCTTAAAATTAGAGTAGTTTGTCAGTTTCTCATTTCAAACTTTCATAGGTGTCTTAAATATTATTCATATGGATGAACATATGTTGGTTAGTGTGATACAGTGAAAGAACTGACTTGGGTGTTTTGCTTTTGATCGCAAATGTTGCGGTTAGCAAGAGTCGCCACCGACTTTTCTTTTATCCAAAAGGAAAGGTGAAAAAGCACAGGAAAGACCTTTGAGATTGTTTCTTGAGTTCGGGGGGTAGATTATGAAAAGGGAAGGTATTAACACCTTTTTCATCCATGGTTTTCCATGGGCTCTTAGTTACTTGCTAGATCACTTGCTTTTGTTTGAAATTGTGCTTTGTGTGGTCTTTGAAAGTATTTTATAAAGAGGCCATTGTTTATGCAAACTTTGTAATGATTCTCGTTCGTAAGAATGTATACAAAGATGTTGATCTTTTGAAAATGTTTTCAAGTTTGTAAGATATTTTGAAAGTGTAGGTGTTTGTTTTTTTGAAAATAGCAAGGATGTTTTGTTTTGAAATTGAGCAAGTAACTAGGAACAATCTACCCACTCAAAAGTCTTTCTTGTTCATTTAATTTTCCTTTGACATTGTTATCTTACCATTGATTTAGCAAGTAACCCTATCTTTAGATGTAAACAGGGCGGGTATGGGTCATCGTATAACCATGATTGGCAATGTTGCAAGGTATCTTAGCATTCTCTTTTAGGGACTAAGATCATTTGAAAGGCAACATAGATAGCGTCATCGAGGGACTATGATCTTGTATTCTGTTTGTTATTGCTAAGATACCTCACATGCGTAATATGACCATTTAGTAAGGCAACCAAGTGGATTTTACCCTAAGGATGCTTGTGTGCAAGTGTATTGATTTTCATGCTTGGTTTTGTCTTTGATTAGGGTTTTCTAATTGATTGGTTTTAGTCTTTCCATACAAACCCTAATTACTAGCATTTATATATAAAGCGATACATTGCGGAATTTAAAATTACTACGCTATTACAATACTTGTGGGAGGGGTGTACAAATTATGAATGGGGATTGCATGAAAATAAAGTCTAATGTATCTATTACAACCATGTTGAATTTGGATAAGTAATGTATAAAATGGATAAATATACAAGAATTTAAATATAAAGAAAATGGATATTTTGTTTGAATTTTTTAGAGAAAAGGGGTTTTTATTTTAAACTAATTAATTAAAAGAAAATAATTAATTAAAAGTAAAACCTAAATTTACTAGGAAAAGATTTTAAATAAAGCCCTAATATATTACTTGATTAAAAAGGAAATTAAGTTTGTAAGGAGAATATTTTTGGTATTTTTGTCTTAAAAATAATTATAGTATTATAAAATATATTTGGTCTTTTTATATTTTAAAATAATATATTTAAATGGTGTAAAAGAAAATAACTAAAACCCTAGTTTTTTAATTAAATATACAAAAAAATTAGTAAAATAAATAAAGTATGATTAAATAAAATAATTTTTTTTGTGTAAAAAAATAAATAAACTTTATCAAAATATAAATCTAATGTTCTTATATTTTTTTTTTTGATTTTTTAGTATTAGATAAAATACTTAAGAAAACAAATAAATAAATTAAGAAAAAGAAAATAAAAATGGGCCAGGGTGTAAATAGCCAACAAGGGGGTCTGCAGTAAGAAAAAAACATAAGGCCCAAGGGAGGCCCAGACGCCTGTCCAAAAAAGTCAGAATGTGAGAAATATGCAAAAAAAAATCCAAAAGGGTACCACTGGGGCTCGAACCCAGGTCCCTATAGTCACAGGCACGTACTTCTACTACTAGGGTGGCTATACATCCGTTTATATAATTAAAACAACAAATATATGATAGTGAACAAGTCTATGGCCTGAACTTTATCTTCAACCTCACGCCCAGCCAGAGCCTCTGTATCTTGTTCAATTCTCAACAAAAATGAAAAATGTAAACAAGAAACTTGTAGCAAATTTCCTCACGATTTCAGAAATGCAAAGCAATAAAATTATAGATTAAAGACAAGCATGAATTTTAATGGCCCTAATCTGAACCCTAAAAATCTCAGAAAATTAAATCTTAAAATTCTCTAAGCTCAAGCAAAATTAATGAAAACTATGAACATGGTTAGCTTTAGGGCAATGATATCTACATTTTTCATTCACAAGTAAACCATTAATGATGCCTGTATGAAGAGTTCAAAAGTCAGAAAACTTACCTTGCAAGAAGGTATCGTGTTTAGAGTTTGAGAAGCTTTTAGTGAGTTCCAATGATTGGATTAGCTTCCTTAAGTTTCCAAGAAGCTAATGTGATGCTTAGCTTGAGCTGAAAGTGCCTGAGGAGTTCTGGAGAACTCAAGGTGTAAGGTGCTCTTTTTGAAAATAGTGAATGATGATGGAGATGTTACAGTGGTGCTGCAGGTGTTGGGATTGTTTGTGTATGCTGTTTAGAAGCTTTTGAAAGTAAAAGGCCAAGAAACGCACGAGCAAATTTGGAGATTGGATTCAAAACTCAGAAATGACAAGTTTTGGAGTGTTTTTGGTGATTCTGTGTTCTTGGTGTTTTCAGGGCTTAAGCATGCGTGGGATTTGTGGCAAATGACTTGCGTTTGTATAAGAAAAAGGGTTTGAGTGCTTTGGAAAGTCAGAAGTACAAGTTACAAGCTAATGACTATGTTATTTGATTTTCAAGAAAAGTGGGAAAACACGTTTCAAGAGGAAGTACAAGCATGGCCTGAGTGATTGTAAGTGTCTAACAAGTTTCTCTTGAGTTATAAGACATGTATGATCAGAAGAGAACAAGTGCAAGACTCAAGAATAAGTTTTGTGCAAAAAAAAAACACTTTATTAAAATGGCATTGTGCACTTTCTTCCCAAAATGGATATAAAGCATGGCCTTGCATTGAATGCTTGAAGTGAGACCTCTAACAGCTGTGCAAGCAATTAATTATGGAGTTCCTAACAAGTTTGAGGCCTGCAAAGTAGAGGTTATGCAACATAAGTTTGAATTTTGAATCTTGTTCATCACAAAATGCCTTGTAATTCAAGTGAGAAAACCCTAACTTCATCTCTTCGATTCTCCCTACTCAAAAATGATCTCAAGGAGTTCTTGGACATTTTGGAAGCTTGTAATGTTCTCTACAACCCATCTTTGAATCACTTTTGAAAATTCCCCTTGTAACTATATGAAAAGTGCCATGAAGTTAGGTCAAAATTCTGACCAAATTAAAATTTCACTAAGTGTTTTGTTTCATGACCACATGTTCTTAAAATTATAACTTGAGATCCAAGCACTTTTGGAAGAACTTGTGTAAAGTAATGTTGTAGATTTCATGGAGATATACAACTTTCATGTTGAAAGTTTCTTCTGAATCAACTTGCATCATAGTGAAATTTTTTCTCAAAGTTATGAAAAAATAAGAAATTTCCAACACTTTGAAAAATTTCTAAGTTTAGAAATTTTAACTTTTCAAATTGAAATCTTGAATTTTTTGATTTCTTGATGAATAAGTTTCATATTTTGGCCTACTTTGATGAATTGTGATCTTTGACATTTGATTTTGACTAAAAAAGTCAAAGTTTGACTTTTTAGTATACAATTGACTTTTGATTAGTTGACTGAAAATTCATCTGTCAATCCATTGGACTTGAGCAATGTTTTGAGCTATGTTATTAGGTGAAAATGATGCAATTGGACTCTTGAGATCATTCCTTAAACAAATTGATCATTTTCTAGGTCAAAAAAAATCAGAAATTGCCCTTTCCCAGTCAAAACCCTAATTTTGACCATTTTGCCCTTTTGGAGATTTGATCAAATTTCTTGAGGAGTTATGGTCCAAACTTAATCAAATGATACACATGAGTTTAAAATGTTGATATGGATCCAAATTTATGAAGTTTGACTATAAATTGGCCACAGTTGACTTTTCCCCCAATACAACTGATTTTTAGGTCAACTGCTCAATTGACTGAGCAAAAGTATGATCCAAAGCTTGAAACTTGACATGAGTAATCTTGGGGGTCCATAATGATACATGAAAGTCATATGGGACATTGGAAGTTCAAATATCCTTGTGCAATCTCAAACCCTAATTTTGGTCATCAGTGCTTGAGGAGGTGTTTTGAGCTGATCAACCCTAGTGCAGTCTTGAGCCAAAGGAGATCCTGTGAGTAAATTCTTGATAAGTGAGAGGGAAAATTTTGGGGAACAACAGCTGCCCCTGTTCAATATTCTTAAGCCTGAAGAGTTAGGTTGGCGAGTTTTTCCATTCGTGACTCGAAGGTGGAAGATGATTGGACATTAGAGTGCCTAGAAATTTGCACTCGGTGATCTGATGATTGATGGTATAGGGAATGAGCTTAAAGATGACATTTGGAGGGATGATGGAAAGTTGTTTGAGATAGGCTTGCAGATGCCATCCAGAAATGATCGTTGAACTGTATCTGTAAGCTGAAACTGAATGAGTATCAGAATGGCGTTCGTGTTTGGAGCTATCTGAACTGTATCTGAAAACTGAATCTGAATGAGTATCAGAATGAAGTCTATGGTGGGAGCGTATCTGAGCTGTATCTGAAATATGAATCTGAATAAGTATCAGGATGGCATCCGTATCTGGAGCGTATCTGAACTGTATCTGAAAGTTGAGTCTGAATGAGTATCAGCACGACATCCATATCTGGAGCGTATCTGAACTGTATTTAAAAGTTGAGTCTGAATGAGTATCAGGATGGAATCCATATCTGGAGCGTATCTGAACTGTATCTGAGAGCTGAATCTGAATGAGTATCAGAATGGCGTCCGTGTCTGAAGCGTATCTGAACTGTATATGAAAATTGAATCTGAATGAGTATCAGAATGTAGTCTGTGGCGGGAGCGTATCTGAACTGTATCTGAGAGTTGAATTTGAATAAGTATTAGAATGGCATCCGTGTCTGGAGCATATCTGAACTGTATCTGAAAAGCCTTTGAACATTGTTAATGGTAGCTATTTAACCTTATCCTGAAAAGGGTAAAATGTTAGCTAATATGCAAAGTCGTGTTGTATGAGATTGTGATACATGCATTCGTGTTTTCGATGTTTATGATATATGGATGTGATGTATGTGTATATGAGCTAATTTGCTGCACTACTGTTGGATTGGGGAAAATAAATCCCTGACTGATGATGAGGATGTGGAGTATAAGACTTCATGTTTTGAAGTGTTAATGAATTTCCACTTTCTGTTGTAAGGGAAATGCCGTGTACTACTCGTAAAATCCTGTTGGGAAATCTTGAGAAATTTGGCGACTTCTATCGGGGAGTGATAACTGGAAGTTTTATTCTGCTGGGGATTAAACTGCATACTGTGGGGGATTTTATGGAAATAACTTAGAGAGATTTCCCTATTTCTTAAAGCCATTAGTGATTGTATTTCTATTTTGTTCATTTGTAAATGGTAGTTACGTCAAATGCATATGTTCAAAAATAAAGCATTGGACGTTTTTGTAAACAAAACATAAGAGTAAAGAAAAACAGATAGTTTTGTACTTTCAAAGGGATATCTTTGTATTGACTTTGAGTAAGTATTTTTTGTACAATGAGACAAAAATTCCAGTAAGAGAATTCCGTCGTAAAAAACGAAAATTTGATACAAAGAAAAGATAGCTATGTGAAGTTCTGCTACAGCCTCCGTGTCTCCAAGCATCTCATCTATTTGTTGCCTTATCCGAAGCTGATTGAATTGATCAGAACTGTCGAGTTTGCACGTTGTCCATAAGGTGATCCAACAGGACATAGTCATAAGCTTTAATTCCCTAAATTTTGTCTGGACCTCTCTTTCGGGTTTTCAGTCCACCGGGATACCCTTTTTTGCCCAAGCCTCCCTTTCGAGTTTTCAGCTTGCCGGGTGTACAGATTTTTTTGTTTTATCCCTAATTTTTTCCCGAACCTTTTTGGTTCACCGGGATGCCGTTATTTTTCCTAGGTGTGTCAACCTAGCGGGTCTCTTATGCATAGTATCTTTTGACTATGTCCGCGTTCACCGGGTGCGGCAGGTCATCACCATCCATGCTGGTCAAGATCATTGCTCCACCAGAGAATATGCTTTTGATTACAAATGGTCCTTCGTATGTAGGAGTCCATTTTCCCTTGGGATCACCTTGCGGCAGTATGATGCGTTTGATTACCAAATCCCCGACTTGATACACTTGGCATCTGACCTTTTTGTTGAAAGCCTTGATCATCCGTTTTTGATACATCTGACCATGACAAACAGCAGTAAGCCTTTTCTTATCAATCAAGTTTAATTGATCAAGACGAGTTTGGATCCAATCTTCTTCATTCAGCCCTGCATCCTTCATAATTCTCAGAGAGGGGATCTGGACCTCAATAGGCAAGACAACCTCCATGTCGTATACCAGAGAGTAGGGTGTTTCCACGGTTGATGTACATGCTGTGGTGTGATACTCGTGGAGAGCGAATGGTAGCATCTCATGCCAGTCTTTGTATGTGACTTCCATTTTCTATATAATCTTTTTGATGTTCTTATTTGCAGCTTCGACAGCACCATTCATCTTTGGCCGGTAAGGGGAAGAATTGTGATGCTGGATCTTGAATTGCTCGCACAGGGCGGTGATCATAGTATTGTTTAGATTCTTTCCATTGTCTATGATGATCCTCTCCGGGATACCATACCGACAGATGATATTCTGTTTAATAAACTGGGCTACAACATTCTTGGTAACGGAAGCGAAAGAGGCCGCCTCCACCCACTTTGTAAAATAGTCAATGGCCACCAAGATGAAGTGGTGTCCATTAGAGTCTGTTGGCTTGATTTCCCCAATCATATCGATGCCCCACATAGCAAAGGGCCAAGGAGCCGTCAAGACATTCAGAGGAACCGGAGGTACGTGCACCTTGTCAGCATAAATCTGACACTTGTGGCAAGTTCGAGAGTGTTGATAGCAATTTGCTTCCATGGTAGACTAGTAATAGCCTTCCCGTAGGATCTTCTTTGTCATCGTATGCCCACTGGAATGAGTTCCAAAAGTTCCCTCATGCAGATCAGCCATGATCTTTTCTGCCTCAACTTTGTCTATGCAACGGAGAAAAACAGAGTCATGGTTGCGTTTGTAGAGAATGTCGTTACTAAGGAAGAACTTAGCAGAGAATCTCCTTAAGAACTTCTTATCATTGACTGAAGCTCCTTTCGGATATTCTTGAGCCTTGATATACCTCTTGACTTCGTGAAACCAAGGCTAGTCCACTACTTCTTCAGTATTAATCTCGTGACAGTGAGCTGGTTCATCCATTCGTTCAATGGTGGTCTGGGGAGCCTCATTGTCCCAATTAAGTTTAAACATGGATGACATTGTGGCTAGTGCGTCTGCTAGCTGATTTTCTTCTCGCGGGAAATGCTTGAAGGTAATCTTCTCAAAATGTGGGATCAATGTCAGCACATGTTCTTTGTAAGGGATAAGGTTAGGGTGTTTGGTGTCCCATTCCCTTTTGATCTGGCTAATGACCAAGGCTGAATCTCCGAATATATTTAAGGATTTGATCCCCAAATCTATGGCAGCTTTGAGACCAAAAATGCACGCTTCGTATTCTGCCATGTTATTTGTATAATTAAAGCAGAGTCTTGCTGTAAAGGGAGTAAGACATCCTTCAGGAGATATGAGTACAACACCTATACCATTGCTGAGTGCGTTGGATGCCCCATCAAAAACCAGGATCCATCGAGATCCTTGTTCAGATCCGTCATATGGTCTAAATTCTTCATAGTTGTTTACCATCATGATGTCTTCATATGGGAATTCGAACTTCATGGACTGGTAGTCATCCACAGCTTGATGATCAAGGTGATCAGCTAGTACACTGCCCTTTATTGATTTCTGAGTAGTATATTGTATGTCATATTCTGTCAGGATCATCTGCCATCTCACTATTCTCCCAGAGAAAGCAGGTTTCTCGAAGATGTATTTTATTGGATCCATTTTAGATATCAATAAGGTAGTATGGGTCAACATATACTGTCTTAGCCAGCGAGCAGCCCATGCCAGAGCGCAGCAAGTTTTCTCGAGCAGTGAATATCTTGTTTCACAGTCAGTAAACTTTTTGATCAGGTAATAAATAACATGCTCTTTTTGGACAGACTCGTCATGCTGCCCCAGCACACACCCCATTGAATATTCCAAAACAGTTAGATACATGATCAATGGTCTTCCCTCAACTGGTGGCATCAAAATAGGAGGCTCTTGCAAGTATTCTTTGATTTTCTCGAAGGCAGTTTGGCACTCATCATTCCATTTGACTACTTGATCTTTCTTCAGTAATTTGAAGATTGGTTCACAAGTAGCTGTCAGGTGAGAAATGAATCTGGATATGTAGTTTAATTGTCCCAAGAATCCTCTGACTTCCTTCTCGGTATGAGGAGTAGGCATCTCTTGTATCGCTTTCACCTTGGCGGGATCCACTTCGATACCTTTATTGTTGACAACAAAGCCTAGAAGTTTACCGAACCTCACCCCATATGTGCATTTATTCGGGTTCAACCTCAGCTTGTATTTCTTTAACCTCTAAAACAGTTTCTGTAAATGATCAAGATGCTCTTCTTCTGTTTGAGATCTGGCTATCATGTCGTCCATATAGACCTCTATTTCATGATGTATCATGTCGTGAAATAGAACTACCATGGCACGCTGATAGGTTGCCCCAACATTCTTCAACCCGAATGGCATAACCTTGTAGCAGAATATGCCCCACTGTGTGACAAAGGTTGTTTTATCCATGCCCTCAGATGCCATTTTGATTTGGTTGTAGCTTGAGAAACCGTCCATGAAGGAAAACACCTTATGTTGTGCCGTATTGTCAACTAGAATATCAATGTGGGGAAGTGGGAAATCATCCTTAGGGATTTCCCTATTTAAATATCTGTAGTCCACGCACATTCGTACCTTGCCGTCCTTTTTAGGTACGGGAACAACATTGGCGACCCATTGCGGATAGGAGGTGACGGCCAAGAATCCGGCGTTGAATTGTTTCATGACTTCTGCTTTAATCTTCTCTGACATATCTGGTCGTATATGACGGACCTTTTGTTTTACCGATGGGCAGTCTTCTTTTGTTGGTAGATGATGTACCACGATATCTGCATCAAGTCCTGGCATGTCTTCATACGACCGGGCAAAGACCTCAACATAATCATGTAGCAACTGAAGCAGACGCTCTTTGACACCGGGTTCCAGATTGGCACACACCTTGACTTCTCTTTTATCCTCTTAGGTACCTAGGTTAATTGTGTCCACTGGTTCTTCATGGGGATGTATGGTCCTCGCTTATTATTGTAGTAACCTGGCAAGTTCCCCTGGTACTTTACAATCTTCCTCACCTTCGTCTTCGGCTGGGTAGATTAGATTTTCAGAATCACATAAGGCCATAGCAGAATCGTTACCCATGGGATCCCGAATGGATGTAGATATGCATTTTGAATGTGAGTGCGTGTAAGAGTATAGCTATCTTTGAAAGAAATGAAAATGTAAAAATAAAAACAATGAGCACAAAGTTTTGTATGCAAAAACGTCCATGATTCATTGATGTCATATGGAAATGAGATAATAACCCTTACAAATGGACCATTGTGCCTCGGGTAAGACACAATGTTTTAAGAGTCTGAATTGTCTAATATTACAGATCTGACAAAATTTAAAGATGAATTACTGTGGGATAAAAGTGATCGGGAAAAAATCTCTAGCTTCCCAGTTGCTGAGCCCTCCACTGATAGTTGGGAAAATCTAATCCTCTAGGTCATAGCTATGTTCATCATCCTCCACAGCTTTGACTTCGCGGTTGCTGATCTTCAAGGGTGGTCCTCCGACACGAGCACATCGTACAACTTTCTGGGCTCCTAAAGTGAAACCCAAATCAAATTTGTCATATTTGTATGGGATATCTAGGAGTTGGCCCCAAATAGTGCACCCACCTTTTTCTATCACTGCCTTGGCATCTTTTAAAGACGACATCTTGAGTGGAGGCCTTGTAATCTTGGGGACTTGAGACACAACTTTGGTTACTGCCACAGTTTGCGGGACCTCTTCAAAGTACTGGAATATAGTTTCAATAAATTCACCATCTAATTCCACATATCTAAAGGAATTTAGATGACTGCCCATATACTCTTCTTCTCCATGAACAATGATGATTTTCCCCTGAATTGGGTATTTCAGCATTTGATTCAACATAGAGGTAACGGCACCAGCATTGTGAATCCATGGTCGGCCTAATAAGCAAGAATATGAAGGGAGAATATCCATTACATAAAAGGTTGAATCAAATGTTTGGGTTCTAACTTTTATGGGGATGTCCACTTCCCCATGTACCATCCTTTTTGAGCCGTCAAAGGCCCTCACTACTATGTTGCTTGGTTTCAATGTCAATCCTTCACAGTCAAGCCTATCAAGAGCCTTTTTAGGAAACACATTCATAGACGAACCAGTGTCAACCAAGACATGAGCCAACGTTGTGCCCTTGATTTCGACTGAGACATGCAATGCTTCGTTATGCTTCCTTCCCCTTGGCGTTAAATCAGCATCTGAAAAACCTAAACCATTATGTGCGGTCAAGCTGGCTACACAGTCTTGGAACTGATCAAAAAATGTTTCTTGGGGTACATGGGCAGTTTTAAGGAATTTTACCAAGGCCTTTGCATGCGCCTCAGAACATAACAATAAAGACAACATGGAAAATTTTTATGGAGTTTGCCCCAGTTTCCTGACTACGTTGTAGTCGCTTCTTTTTATAATCTTTAGAATTTCCTCCATCTCTTTTCGAGAGGTCTCAGGGATAGCTACTGATTATGCCTTCGTCCGGACAGACTCAACCAGAATACCTTTTCCTCGAGTCTCGGTTGACTCTGCAGTAGGAATGTCAATAGGGGTGATAATAGGGATTGTAACAGTTTTGTCAACAGGAGTATTTGCAGAGATGATTTTAGGACTGAGAATAGCCTTTGGAGGAGAAACAACAACATGAATGATTACAGGTCCAGAAATAGCTTTTGGAGGAGCAATTTCTGGAGATAAAACCCTTCCACTTCGGGTTATCTTGCTAGTCCCTGCGATGTTACTGATATTGGAGTCATCTTTCTCATAACTTGAATCTTTAGAAGCTGGCCAATCTTGCTTGATACCGTGATAATAGACATCACCTCCATAATTCCATGGGACGGTTTTGTCTGACGAATACGGGATTGGTCCAGGCATTGTAATTATCAATGAGCCACTTTAGGAACTGATGTAATTCTAACGGGTCTTTTGGTGGAGACCCTGGAAGAATTGGCGGAAATGGTCACGATGGAAACATCATTATAAGAAACAGTTGGAATAGAAGTTTTCTCGAATAAAATCTCCTTGTTATCTATTAGGCATTGAACGCCTGCTTTTAACAAATGATAGCTGGTTGGTGAGGATAAACAGAAATGACAGCTTTCATCACAGCATGGGAATACACCGACCTTTAACAAGTTCTTTTTGATAGTCAGGAGTGGGGTCACAAGTTCATCAACCAAAGTAACAAACATATCTTCCTAAACAACATTGAAATCACGGTCGTGCTTGGGCATAGGGGAAGTGATGACATTGGGAATTTCTGGCACATCGAATTCAATCTCTTTGGCTTCAAGAAGGTCTTGTACCTTGTTTTTTAGAGCCCAACAGTTGTTAGTGTCATGGCCGGGACTCTCAGAATGGTATGCACAGCGGGCATTAGGATGATAATGAGGAGAGGTTGTGTTAGGATTCATTGGAGCTTCTTTCAAAGTCACTAGATTGGATCTTAACAAATGTGGCAATACTTGAGATAGTGTCATATTAATTCGGGTGAACTGTCTGACTGGTCTTCCCGTTCTTGGCTGGTTTCTTCTTTGTTGAGCAGGTGCGGGTTTAGGAATTATGATAGCCCCCACCATTGGACAACGTTCAGACTTATATTAATTTCTCTGAGGATATGCAGCAGCAACTTCTTTTTTCCCAATGAATGATTTTCTTACAGTAGCAGAGGATGCATCTTTTTGAATCTTTCCATTCTTTATCCCGACTTCCACCCCTTCTCCGGTCAATATCAATTCGGTAAAACCTGCCGAGGAACTCCCAATCAAGTGATTATAGAAAGGAACATACAAGGTTCCCAAAAACATGTCTACCAACTCTCTTTCAGATTGGGGAGGATGGACTCTTCTTGCTAAGTCCCTCCATTTTTGAGCGTAGTCTTTGAAGCCTTCACTTGAAACCATGGCCATACTCTGGAGTTGAGTACGGGTGGGAGCAAGATCAATGTTGTATTGGTATTGTTTGTAAAAGGCGGCGACTAGATCTTCCCAATTATGAACGTTGGCTCTTTCTAGCTGATAAAACCAATCAAGTTGAGTTCTGGATAGGCTGTCTTGAAAGAAGTGTACCCATAAATCCTTGTCAGCAGTGTGAGGCTCTATTTTCCTCACAAAAGACCGGAGATGCATTTTGGAACATGAAACTCTGTCGTACTTGGCGAACACCGGTGCCTTGAATTTTGGAGGAATGACAATCCCATATACTAACCCCAATTCCTCAAAGTCCAATCCAGACACTTTTTGAATTTCCATTGCACTTAACCGTTCTTCTAGATGCTTATACTTGTCGTTGGCTGGAGGGTATTGTTCTTCAGAATAATCTTCTTCTTCCTCTTCCTCTTCTAAATCTGGCTGGACAACTGCTTCCTTGCCTTTCCCATCTTGATTGTATTTCTCACCAGATGACGTTGCAAAGTCTAGGGTCCTTCTTGCTTGTCCTTGGAATCTTCTTCCCATGTTTAGAACTCTGGTTATTTTCTTTGTCTTCTTTTTCTTCTCTTCAGCCAGCAAGGTCTTCAACTCTTCTTGTCCTTTGGCTAGAGTTAAGAACATCTGTTGAAACTGAGCATTTTATGCTTGGAGGTCCTTCACCATTTTCTCGAGATCCATCTTACTGAAATAAACAGTAGAAAGATGAGGAGACTTGTTGCATGAAACCTGCTTATGTTATGATGAATGGTAGATGCATATGCAATAATTTCAAGGATTTTAAAGATTCAAATTTGTTTTAGACAAAAAGGAAACACACGTCATATTAATAAATTAAAGCTTGAGTACATCAATGCCTCTTCGGGAAAAACAATACAAAAACTCTAAGATAAAAAGGTTGTACGCATCCTCTTTGGTGCGATGTAGGCATTCAGAGTCTGCTCCTCATGAAGTTGCTTAGTGAGTTCCAAAACCTTTTTCTCGCTAGCGCAGAATTGCGCTTCAAAAGTGTCTCTCTCCACCTTGAGTTGTATCCAATCCCTTTGTAAGTATTCTAGAGAGGTGGGCGTGTCAGGATGCAGGATAGTGTACGGAACATCTCCTTCCATAACAGGCTCAATGATTACCGGGAGAATAGAGGGATAAGGCATTATAAGACTCTGAGCACGAGTTCATACCCATTTGAGGTAAGGATCAAGAGGGATGGAATTCTTGTGCCCCAATGTCTTGCTATCTACCTTGTTCAACATCCTCCAAGCTCGGATAAATCTCTAGCGATGACCTTGATCGTCGTTCTCGTAGTCAAATACCAAACCTTGAATCAATATCTCATGTAGGCTATCCCTTCGGGCATAACCAAATTGTCTTAAAGCTAAGCAGGGGTTGTAGGTGATATCTCCCCTAATGCCAAGCAAGGGGACATTAGGGAACTGTCCACAACGGTCAATAATAGTAACATTCTCTATAGATCGGGAACACCAATGAATGTCTGAATGTTTGAGTGTCATCAACCTTTGTGACCACCTTTAACCTTGCTCGTTCTTCAATACAGATTAGGGAAGATGCAAAATAAACCATCTTGCCAAGAGAGGAGTACAACACATAAGGAAACCTCTTTTCCTCGTAGTGCGAGTGTGAAAAGAATGTAGGATGTCCCCTAGAAAAGTAGGCACCGAATTGCGAGATATGAAGATTTTGACGGTGTTCACATATATGAGTTGGTCGGATTTGGAAACAAAACCATCCCATAGATGAGGAGAGCCACGATTTCCTCAAAAGCTCGTAGATCCAAAGAGTTCCAACAGTTTTAGGCTTTCTCAAACAAGAACTTTGCTAGGAAACCCTTGACACCACTCCTTGCTTCCCAATTGGTTGTGACATCAGAAGGTTGCAAGTGTAGAGCTTGAGAAATCTCTTCTGGCTTTATGTCTCTTTCCGTACCGTTGAAAGGTAGTTGATTGAGAATGGGAATCCTCAAGAGTTGGGAGAATTCTTCCAAAGTTGGCACAAGTTGATAATCGGGAAATGTGAAGCAATAGTGTAAAGGATCAAAGAACTGAAAGAGCACCTTCATCATGTCTTCATCAGTGTTAGAGGTAACCAAGTTTAGTAGGCGACCATGTCTTTCGGTGAAAGGAGAATTTTCAGGAATCCTTGATGCTAGCTCTTTAAGTTGAGGAGGGATCCTTACAAGATTGACTTGAATAGTTTTCCCGCGAATAGAGTCCATGTCCTACAAAACAGAACAAAGATAAATCCCAAAATCCTTGAAATGGTTAGTGAATATGAGTATGATGTTATGATGTTCATGATGTTATGTACAAGTAAATATACACAAACAAAGCAAACAAGTCCTTAGGTTTAGGCTTGCATGGAGTCTCATAGGTAACTACCCTCTTGAAGTTTAGTTGGCTCAAACCTATCCTAGTAATAGTAATTGGGTTCTAAGGAGCTCAATATCACTGGTTTATTTCCTTGGTCATTGTTTCAGCACAAGCCTCTTTAATGGCGACTGAAATATCCCAAGAAACCAAATCTCAATGAGTGTAGTATCGAGTATCTACCAACTTCGAACTGCACCAAAGCCGGTCATCTCACTACATCCTAATGGCCAAGTTAGTTAAGTAAAGGTTCTAAAAGCTCATTAGTGCTTCATGACATCACTCAACGGCTCCGTATTCTCCTTGATTAACTCAAGGGCTACCGGTACCCACAAATATGTCGCACTAACATAGCTATTGCTTAGACCATGTCGGTATACCCCGCACAGTTTCCACAATGTATTGCTACTTACCTATAAGGTATCCCCAAATCCGGGTAGAGGATTCAAACCCAAACAAAGACCCATAATGTAAAGCATACAAGTCAAACAAAGAAATCAAGTAAATGTGATCTAACCCTAAGGTAACCCCACTTTTAGAATTTTCCCCAGCAGAGTCGCCAATTCTGTGATCGGTAGAAGAACTGGCTTGGGTGTTTTACGTTTAATCACAAATGTTACGGTTAGCAAGAGTCACCACCGACTTTTCTTTTATCCAAAAGGAAAGGTGAAAAAGAACAGGAAAGACCTTTCAGATTGTTTCTTGAGTTCGGGGGGTAGATTATGAAAATGGAAGATATTAGCACCCTTTTCATCCTTGGTGCTTTGTGTGGTTTTTGAAAGTATTTTGTAAAGAGGCCATTGTTGAGGCAAACTTTATAATGGTTCTCATTTGTAAGAATGTATACAAAGATGTTGATCTTTTGAAAATGTTTTCAAGTTTGTAAGATGTTTTAAAAGTGGAGGTGTTTGTTTTTTTGAAAATAGCAAGGATCTTTTGTTTTGAAATTGAGCAAGTAACTAGGAATAATCTACCCACTCAAAAGTCTTTCTTGTTCATTTCCTTTTCCTTTGACATTGTTATCTTACCATTAATTTGGTAAGTAACCTTATCTTTGGATGTAAACGGGACAGGCATGGGTCATCGTATAACCATGATTAGCAATGTTGCAAGGTATCTTAGCATTCTCTTTTAGGGACTAAGATCATTTGAAAGGCAACATAGATAGCGTCATCGAGGAACTATGATCTTGTATTTTGTTTTTGCTAAGATACCTCACATGCGTAATATGGCCATTTAGTAAGGAAACCAAGTGGATTTTACCCTAACGGTGCTTGTGTGCAAGTGTATTGCTTTTCATGCTTGGTTTTGTCTTTGATTAGGGTTTTCTAATTGATTGGTTTTAGTCTTTCCATACAAATCCTAATTACTGGCATTTATATATAAAGCGATAAATTGCAGAATTTAAAATTACTGCGCTATTACAATACTTGTGGGAAGGGGTGTAAAAATTATGAATGGGGATTGCAAGAAAATAAAGTCTAATGTATCTATTACAACCATGTTGAATTTGGATAAGTAATGTACAAAATGGATAAATATACAAGAATGTAAATGTAAAGAAAATGGATATTTTGTTTGGATTTTTTAGAGAAAAGGGGTTTTTATTTTAAAATAATTAACTAAAAGAAAATAATTAATTAAAAGTAAAACCTAAATTTACTCGGAAAAGATTTTAAATAAAGCCCTAATATATTACTTGATTAAAAAGGAAATTAAGTTTGTAAGGAGAATATTTTTGGTATTTTTGTCTTAAAAATAATTTATAGTATTATAAAATATATTTGGTCTTTTTATATTTTAAAATAATATATTTAAATGGTGTAAAAGAAAATAACTAAAACCCTAGTTTTTTTAATTAAATTTACAAAACAATTAGTAAAATAAATAAAGTATGATTAAATAAAATATTTTTTTATGTAAAAAAATAAATAAACTTTATCAAAATATAAATCTAGTGTTTTTATATTTTTTATTTATTTTTTAGTATTAGATAAAGTATTTAAGAAAACAAATAAATTAATTAAGAAAAAGAAAATAAAAATGGGCCAGGGTGTAAATAGCCATCAAGGGGGTCAGCAGTAAGAAAAAACATAAGGCCCAAGGGAGGCCCAGGCGCCTGTCCAAAAAAGTCAGAATGTGAGAAATATGCAAAAAAATAATCCAAAAGGGTACCACTAGGGCTCGAACCCAGGTCCATATAGTCACAGGCGCATGCTTCTACCACTGGGGTGGCTATACATCCATTTATATAATCAAAAAAACAAATATATGATAGTGAACAAGTCCATGGCCTGAACTTCATCTTCAACCTCATGCCCAGCCAGAGCCTCTGTATCTTGTTCAATTCTCAACAAAAATGAAAAATGTAAACAGGAAACTTGTAGCAAATTTCCTCACGATTTCAGAAATGCAAAGCAATAAAATTATAGATTAAAGACAAGCATGAATTTTAATGGCCCTAATCTGAACCCTAAAAATCTCAGAAAATTCAATCTTAAAATTCTCTAAGCTCAAGCAAAATTAATGAAAACTATGAACATGGTTAGCTTTAGGGCAATGATATCTACATTTTTCATTCACAAATAAACCATTAGTGATGCTTGTATGAAGAGTTCAAAAGTCAGAAAACTTACCTTGCAAGAGGATATCATGTTTGGAGTTTGAGAAGCTTTCAGTGAGTTCCAATGATTGGATTAGCTTCCTCAAGTTTCCAGAAAGCTAATGTGATGCTTAGCTTGAGCTGAAAGTGCCTGAGGAGTTCTGGAGAAGTCAAGGTGCAAGGTGTTATTTTTGAAAATGGTGGATGATGATGGAGGTGTTAAAGTGGTGATACAGGTGTTGGGATTGTTTGTGTATGTTGTTTATAAGCTTTTGAAAGTAAAAGGCCAAGAAACGCACAAGCAAATTTGGAGATTGGATTCAAAACTCAGAAATGACAAGTTTTTGAGTGTTTTTGGTGATTCTATGTTCTTAGTGTTTTCAGGGCTTAAGCATGCGTGTGATTTATGTAAAATGACTTTTGTATGTATAAGCAAAAGGGTTTAAGTGCCTTGGAAAGTCAGAAGTACAAGTTACAAGCTAATGGCTATGTTACTTGATTTTCAAGAAAAGTGGGAAAACATGTTTCAAGAGGAAGTACATGCATAGGCTGAGTGATTGTAAGTGTCTAACAAGTTTCTCTTGAGTTATAAGACATGTATGATCATAAGAGAACAAGTTCAAGGCTCAAGAACAAGTTTTGTGCAAAAAAGCACTTTATCAAAATGGCATTGTGCACTTTCTTCCCAAAATAGATATAAAGCATGGCCTTGCATTGAATGCTTGAATTGAGACCTCTAACAGATATGCAAGCAATTAATTATGGAGTGCCTAACAAGTTTGAGGCCTGCAAAGTAGAGGTTATGCAGCATAAGTTTGAATTTTGAATCTTGTTCATCACAAAATGCCTTGTAATTCAAGTGAGAAAACCCTAACTTCATCTCTTCGATTCTCCCTACTCAAAAATGATCTCAAGCAGTTCTTGGAAATTTTGGAAAGCTTGTAATGTTCTTTAAAACCCATATTTGAATGACTTTTGTAAATTCCCCTTGGAACTATATGAAAAAGTGCCATGAAATTAGGTCAAAATCCTGACCAAATTAGGGCAAAATTTCACGAAGTGTTTTGTTTCATGACCACATGTTCTTAAAATTATAACTTGAGATCCAAGAACTTTTGGAAGAAGTTGTGTAAATCAATTTTGTAGATTTCATGGATATCTACAACTTTCATGTTGAAAGTTTCTTCTGAATCAGCTTGCATCATAGTGAAAATTTTGCTCAAAGTTATGAAAAAATAAGAAATTTCCAACACTTAGAAAAATTTCTAAGTTTAGAAATTTTATCTTTTCAAAATGAAATATTAAATTTTTTGATTTCTTGATGAATAAGTTTCATATTTTTACATGCTTTGATGAATTATGATCTTTGACATTTGATTTTGACCCAAAAGTCGAAGTTTGACTTTTTGGTATACAATTGACTTTTGATCAGTTGACTGAAAATTCATTTGTCAATCTATTAGACTTGAGCAATGTTTTAAGCTATGGTATTAGGTCAAAATGATGCAATTGGACTCTTGAGATCATGCCTTAAACCAATTGATCATTTGCTAGGTCAAAAAAAATCAGAAATTGCCATTTCCTAGTCAAAACCCTAATTTTGACCATTTTGCCCTTTTGAAGATTTGATCAAATTTCTTGAGGAATTATGGTCAAAACTTTATCAAATTATGCATATGAGTTTAAAATGTTGATGTGGATAAAAAATTATGAAGTTTGACTGTAAATTGGCCACAACTGACTTTTTCCCTAATACAGCTGATTTTTAGGTCAACTGCTCAATTGACTTAGCAAAAGTGTGATCCAAAGCTTGAAACTTGACATGAGTAATCTTGAGGATCCATAATGATCCATAATGATCCATGAAAGTCATATGGGGCATTAGAAGTTCAAATATCCTTGTGAAATCTCAAACCCTAATTTTGGTCATCAGTGCTTGAGGAGGTGTTTTGAGCTGATCAACCCTAGTGCAGTCTTAAGCCAAAGGAGATCCTGTGAGTAAATTCTTGATAAGTGAGAGGGCAAATTTTGGAGTACAACAGTTAGGTAAGCTATTGTAGGTACAACAGTTAGGTAAGCTATTGTAGCCACAACTTCACTCTGAAAATTATTTGGTAACCCAACTACCAATAACAAGCACCTTACCCTCTTCAAAGTAACCCTTTCCATGCGTTTAACTAGGTCATTTTTTTGAGGTGTGCCAATAAGAGCTTTCAAAATGGACTAGCATATATTAACTTGCTCACCAAATCTGATAAAACATAGGGCTTGGGTATTCAAATTAAAGCCCGAATTTCACAAGGGCCTGTTTAGTCTGACTGTTAAAAGTATGATACCTATTAGGGCTAGCTCGTACAGTCCATGAATAGTCAGTTTGGTCTGCATATTTAGAAAAAAATTATAATTATGCTAAAATGGGTTTTTTTGGCCTGACCCTTTAAAGCCCAAGGCCCAGGTTATTGATGCAGTTGAAATCACAAAGGATTAGCAAACTCTAAGCTTAGAAAGAACACACAAGTTTGCAAACTGTAAAACTTGTCAAATAAAGCTCTGTAATCCACCAAAAAGAGAAAACTCTCGAATTTTATTATGATAAAAGATGACCCTGACGACCACGTCTCAAAAGTATTTAAATACTACAAAGAAACTCTAACGCGATTTTTTTTTCCAAAAACAGAAATAAAACAAAAAATTACAAAAAATATTAAAATGTTGTTTTAGGGCCTGAAACAAACTCGTGAGTTGATTTCCTATCTGGAAAGGTATAATAATAGTCATTCTAACATTAGAAGTGAAACTTGTGCAAATCTTACCGAACCTTTCTAACACGGGACTTCTTCTTGGATACACGCATTCAGCCTTCCTACATCAGTTATATGATAAATGAGCTCGAGTTATATATTTAAGTCCCATATTATAAAATGACTTTTGGCCCGATCCTATAAACCTCGAGGCTTGTTAGGGTCAACCTATTTAAGGTATCCGGTTTGACAACTATAATACCAACAACGGTACTATGCATATGAATACCTTGTTTCTTACCAAAAAAACACATGAATATGCTCTAAAATAAATATCTGGCCACTGTCAGATCTTAACATGTTGAGTTTGGTTCCCAACTGATTTAACATAAGAGTATGTTGTTATGTGAACTTTTCAAAGGTGTCACTTTTATTTTTTAAAATGCAGAGTATTTAGACATATACTCTTCTAAAAAAGCATCAATGATATTGAGGAAATAGAAACAATTTTCACGAGTTTCCACCATTGTCTGACCCCATAGATTCAAGTGATGAAAAGACTCAAACATTCTACTAAAATTATGCATGTCACTTTCAACCAATATAATATTGGGGTTAGTTAAAAATATACATGTTGAAGAAGTCCCACATCGGTTAATTATTTAAATAAAGAGATAGTATAAGACTATATATATAGGATTAAAGTTTTTCAAAGTCCCACATCACTTAGTTTTGTGAATGAAGAGGGAGCCAAATGCTATATATATTAATAAAGTTTTTTAAAGTCCCATGTCATTTGATTTTGTGAAGGAAGAGGAAGTCCAAGGCTATATATCAGATTCAAGTTCTTCGTTACAAGTTGCACCAGTCAAAAGCACTTTAAGCTTGTATTTGACTTTATTTCTTATCTTATACTCTTGTATTAGAATATTGGGAGATGAAGTTAACTATTTGTTTTAGAGAGTGTAGATGTATTGGGGGACTAGGTTAGCTGAGGGTATATTATGTATTGTAACAATTTTCACATAGTGTTATTCTCTTGTTGTCTATTGACAATGGTTGTGATTTTTTTTCCAATTTTGGAGTTTCCACGTTGTTGTACCCCAATTTTTGCCACTAAGATCCCTCTATCATCTCATATCAACCCAATCACAACTAGATCACATTAGGGTTTGGTTTTTATACTTATCTTTAGCTTTACTCATGGGGAATCACCAAGCACCTTGACTTGTATATTGTGATCATCTATGTTTTATATTGATTAACTTTTAACTAATAAATACAATTAATGTTTTCCCTAATTTATGATATTATAGGTGAAAGCACAACATGTTCCATCAAGTTGATCTATAGGTTCATGAGTTTCTTTCCATGCCTTCTTCAACAAAGCTTCATTGAGATTCAAGCCTTATCATTGAAGATATTTTGAAGTAATATCATGAAAAATTCTATTTGATTCATCATGCCTCAAGTTGTCAAAGATAGTTCAAAGATATAAGGGTTGATTGAAGAGGTTTGACCTAATTGGACAAGTTCTTGATTTCTTGATCACAAGTGCATAATTACCTCAATTCTTAACATTTGGATTTGGTTTTTGGTGATATGGTTTCTCATTATCATCCTCAATAACTTCTATTTACAAGACAAACGTATTTGTGCAAGAAGGTTTATCAAAATTGAAAAGGGTTTCTAAGGCATTTTGGTGCTCTAGGAGTTAGGGTTTTCAACTTCTAAGGGCTATATTTTGCTCATCTTTTGGTATTTTTGAGTGATTCCAGAGACATGCTTCTCTTAAAGGGTTATAAATAAATCATTTCAACAGTTTCAAGAAAATTTCATTTGGAAGATGCCTAATGATGAAGAAAGATTACAAGTCCTCTAGATAGGCCATCGAATTCTCTTGTGTGACTTCAAAAGATCATAACTTGGTCAATTTTTATCTCCTTGAGCCCATTCTTTTTCCATAATGATCTTAAAGGTGTGAACTTCAACTCTTCTTTCGTGTGCAAATCTTGAAAATGGATGGAAGATGCCCTAAGGATGCAAAAGATTATAGGTCATCTCATGAATTTTCACCAACTTCACAAAGTCATAACTTTTTTCAATTTTTGGAGTTTTTAAATGGTTCAAGTCTTAAAATGTCATTCAAGAGATCTACTTAATGCCATATTTTTGGGTGAAGAGCAAATTTTAAATGGAAGGCCATGTTTGGATGTAAGACATTATAGGTCATTTTTGAGGAAAAAACTTAGAATTTTTCTAAGTACAAAAAGTCAGCATTTTTTTCCAACTTTGATTCATCACAACTTTCAGCTCAAGCATCCATTTAATTCCATTCTTTGCACATTATAAATTTTGTGATCTCATCTTTCTAAGGCATCAATAGTCAAGTCCTAATAATCAACTTGAACCTAATAATCAACTTGAACCATAAAAAACTTTAATGTTACTTAGACTATTTAGTTATTATCCTTGGCATTATGGAGTGATGGACTTATTGGACTTAGGATTAGAGACCTTGAACTACATTGAGACCTTGTGACTTCTATTTTTATTTTGTATGGAGTTCTTGGGGTTTACCCCAAGACATTGGGTTGTTTGTTTTCTTTCTGTGCAAGTTATTATGATATATGCTTTGTCTGTGATTGAGAATCCATCTGTATACAGCTGTTACTCTGCCCAATTTTTGTGAAGACATAATGCATTTGAAACTGAGGACCGTAGAACCTTTAACCCATCTTGGCCTTTTAGGTGTAGTGCGAAAGCTATGACGGAGTAATCCAGAAATGTTTGTCACGCGATACTACGCTTGTATGAGTATTTCCTGAGAATATTGCTAATTACCGAGTCAATCGGGAAGTTGGTAATATCCGAAGGAAGGTTATAGACTCTGGGAACCATTTAGAACCTTGTTCGACATGTGATAAACTATTAGATCATACTTTGCGGGTAGTACCTTTGACTCCATGCTCGTGATGTCAAACTTATGAACCCCCCATGTTTGTGATCTTATGTGTGATTGTTGCATCATGCATTCATGCACCCATGAGCATCTTTTAAGACATTGTGGTTCAAGGGGATTAAAGTTGACTCTTTGTGAATATGCCAAGTTCTTTTGACCATGGATTATGGAATAAGAAAGACTCGGAAGTACAGTTTCAAGATTCCCAAGATAGATGATTTGATGAGTCTAATTCTCGAGATTGAGAGCTCTGTAGATTTTTGGAAGAAGTATGGATCCATCGTGTCTCTCATGAAGATTAGGATGAAGGAGAGTATTCTCTCGACTTTGGTACAGTTCTATGATCTGATGTATCAATGTTTCACTTTCCCTGATTATCAGTTGATGCCTACATTTGAAGGAGTACTCTTATCTACTGGGATTACCTGTTACTGATTGTGTTCCTTTCACCAACTTGGAGGAAGAGACAAAATCTCATGAGATTGCTGCTTTGGTTCATTTAGGAAAATCTGAGGTTGAATCCCACATGACTACCAAAGGAGGGATTAGAGGATTACCCGCTTAGTTTTTAGTAGAGAAAGCTCGCTAATTTTCTAGGGTGAAGAGTACGGTTGCTTTTGAGGCCATCTTTTCCCTACTTGCCTACGGTTTGTTCTTATTTCCGAATGTCGACAACTCCGTGGATGTCAATGCCATCAAGATATTTTTGATAGGGAATCCAGTACCTACATTATTAGGTGATGCTTATTACTCCATTCATCTTCGGGATTCTTACCATGAAGGAATAATCATTTGCTGGACCCCTTCGTTGTACCAATGGTTTATTTCTCACTTGCCTCGGTCTGATGCTTTTTGGGATGTCAAAAAGGAACCTCGTTGGGCTCCAAAGATTATGGCCCTAAATATTGTTTGGTACCATCAGGCTTATCATGATGTAGAGATTGTCGATAGTTATGGTAGTTTCCCCAATGTACCTCTTCTTGGTACAAAGGGAGGAATTAACTACAATCCTGTTTTTGCAAGACGACAACTTGGATATCCGATGGGGGATAAACCAAATAGTATTCATCTGAGTGGTTTCTTTCTTAAAGAGGGAGAGAATCATAAGGAATATAAGGAGCAGATTGCAAAGGCTTGGCGTCATATTCAAATGAAGAGTAGGAAGGACTTGGGACCTAGAGGGGTTGTTTCTTTGGAGCCTTTTCTTCGGTGGGTACAAGCAAGGACAATCCAGTTGAAGATTCCATATTCCCGTGAAGTACCTATGCCTAATATGTATGTGAAGAACACTCCTCCCCTTTTGGATGATGTGGAAGAGCTTCAGCTGGCCCTAGTCAGGATGCAGTAGGAGAAAGAAGCTTGAGAGAATAAGTGTCAGACTTTAGAGATATCCTACCGGGCAGACTTGAAGGAGAAAGATGACTTGATTGAGATCCTCGAGACTCGTATTGTAGAGATGACCGAGAGGCAAGATGATTTATTTTCCTCTAGCACTCAGTCAGGGCTTAGTCATTCACTTCCTGACTCTGGTGATTGGAAAATGGTTGCTAACAGGTATGCAAAAGAGAACAAGAAACTAAAGTCTCAGATCGCAAGATTCATAGGAAAGCGTCAGTGTGTGTATTGAGCTTCATCAACTTTGCTTTCTTAGGGTTTTAGATTCTATCTTCTTTTTGTACTTGGAATTGTTGAAACTTGTACTAAAAAATGTAATCCATTTTGAAGTTATTATAACGATATTTTTTAGTATTTCAAATGTGTTAGTACTTTAATATTCTCAAAATTGTCTATAATTATTTGATTCCCTTGAATTACTAATAAATCATGTGCATTGCATATTGTGATACGGTGGCATAACCGACTGTTATACTGGTTTTTCTTTTGTATTCGCTAATGTTGTAGTAAGTAAGAGTCGCCACCGACTTTTCTTTTATCCAACAAAGGAAAGGGTGAAAAGAACAAAAAAAGACCTTTCAAGATTATTTCTGAGTAAGGGGGGTAGATTATGGAAAGGGAAGGTGTCAGCACCCTTTTCATTTTTTGAAATACCTTGTGCTTTTGTGTGTTTTTTGAAAAAGTATTTTGAAATTGCCTTAGTGCGGAGATTCGCTTTATGATAACTCTTGTATCAGTTCTCAAGAGTGTTGATAAAGAGTTTGAAAATTGTTTTGTGTAAGTGTGAAAACTTGTTTTGAGCAAGCATCTAAGAACTATCTACTTATACTCGAAAGGTTTGTTCTTTTTCCTCATTTCCTTTAGACAAGACTAGCCTACTATTAGTGAGTAGGTAGTCATAGTCGTTTTGGATGTATGAGGGATGTTCGCGGGTCATCGTACAGTCATAAAGGCAACATATAGAGACACTTTAGCAATTTTGTTTGAGGGACTAGATCATTTACCGAAAGGCAACACCGAAGGGTCATCGAGGGACTATGATCTTTTGATTCGGGGGTCTTTGCTAAAGCGTCCCTACTTTCGAGGGAAATGACTATTTTGTTTTTCGAAGGCAACCAAAGTGGGAATATCCTAGAGGTGTATATGAGCAAATGTGTTGTATTCAGTTATTTTTGTCTTTTGTATTAAGTTTGCTAAAGTTTGATTTTAATCTTTATCATACAATCCTATTAACATACATCTAACAGTCAATATGTACAGGAATAAAATGCGGGAATTGTAAATCATATGCTATTACAAAGCTTCGGGAAGGGGAATTATTACATATCCAAACTTGGGGATAAAGCAATAAAGAAAAATCCTAAATTAAGCTATTACAGACCGTGAGCAGTTACAATAATTTGGAAAAATAAAATTTAGAAAATAATAACGCGCGCGAGTTGTAAGTTTGTCTAAAAATCCTAAGGTATGAAAAAAAGATTTTTTTTGTTTATTTTATTTGAGAAAATAAAAAATTAACCTAAATCTAAACTTAAAGAAAAATAGAAATAATTAAAAAATGAAACTAATTAAAGGGAATTAATTCTAATGTTTTTTTTCTATTTTTATTATGAAAAGAAAATGAATTGAAATCCTAAGTTATAATTAATTTTAATTAAGAAAGGAGGTTAAAATAATTAATAATTAATTTAAAGTTAATTCAAATAAAAACCTAAAACTATATTTTTTGTGATTTTAATTATTTTTTACTGATTAAAACAAATTAAAAAAAGAAAATAGAAGGTAAAACAAAAACAAATGGGCTTGGGTAGTAAATTGAAATGAGGGGGGTGGAATTTGAAATTCGTTGGGCCGAATTTAAGAAGATCCCATGTCTAGTTTTTGATCCAGTGAGGACAACCTTGAAAGGCGCATGATGGTCTGTACCTTGGGAGTGCTGGATCTGGATCAAGTGGTGATGGGCTGATGGTACATGGTAAACGTCTTTAGCCTATGATCATTGGATCTGCAAACAAAGTTAGGAAAAAATAAAAATGCAAGAGGTAGGGGTCGAACCCCTGACCTCTCACACACAACGCCTTAACACTCACACACCTAACCGTTGGGACGGCTTTGCATCCGTTGTATAAGCATAAAGAAATGTATATAATGCAAAATAAGTGAAAACATTGATTTGGCAAGCACACACGTTCCAGTGGGATCCAAATATTTGAATGGGCCAATCATCATATCCCTTTCTGCCACGCCTCAGTCAACACCAGCCAAGCCACCAGAGGTGGTGGCTCCGGTCATCCCTCCCGGTTGGCCAAAACCCCAAACCTGCGAAATCTTAAGAAAACAAGCATGGAAATAACCCTATTGGACTAATTAAATCCTTGCGAACATGATGGCATGGCTGGTTTGTCCTGTAGAGCCTTGTATTTTGAGATACGAAGCTTGGCTGAAGCTTTGCCCTAACAATGGAAAAGTTTCTCCCCTGTATTAAATTAACCATGTGATGGCTCTAAACATACATAATCATCAGTATAAACATGAATATGCACATGGAAATCATTTATATTGCATAATATAAAGTTTTGAGTTCAAGGAAGTATGCCAAACCAGTGACACTCAGGGGAGAGATCCTGGGCAATATTTGACTTGATCGAGGGTTGGAATAAACTCCTGGGAACCTTAGGGTGATAATGGAACTCCTAGAATGGACTGAGTATGGCTGGAATTTGTTGTTTGAATTTTACAACTTTGATGTATTTTTTTGAAAATTTGAGAGTTCTTTCTAGGCTGTGTCCCCCGTGTTTGTGGCCTGGCTTTGTTGTGTGTATATATAGTGGAGTGTGAGGATCAACAAACATGGCAAAAATTAATGCCATAAACCATATCTTCATATCAAAAATCAAATAAATTAAAATATTTCCAAAACTTGAAAAACTTGCCATTTCCATGCTTTCATGCACCTAGACACTTTGCATTGGCACTTTGTACAAATTTGAATTGTATAGAGTTTTCCTCATCATAGCTTCTTCGAATACGCCGCCATTTGCTTCGATTGCCTGATCTGGAAGGATAAACTTAGTAGAATCAACTCGTGTCCCTTTTCAATGACTCTAAGTTCTGATTTGAATTGCGCCAGGCCACATCATCATGGCTCGTTCGATCATCCCCCAAGCTTGCTCTCTTTGATTGCTCTGAGTCCTAATTTGAATTGCATAAGGCCTCAACATACTAGCTTCTTCGATCAGCCCCCAAGCTTGCTCTCTTTGATTGCTCTAACACTACCTAACTAGCCCAATCGAAAGGCTTCATTCTGGCCAGTTGAAGCTTCCTTTGGTATGAATGTGCTTGTGCAGGAGGCTTGAGCCTAGTTGTATGTTGGATTTTGCGCCAACAAGCATCTTTGAATATTTCTCTTTCATTTTGACCAACTAGATCTATCCTTCGACAAGATCCCTCTTCAGACAACAATATGTTTCCTTCGAATGGGCCCTTTATGCATCCTTTGAAGGGGCCAAATGTGTATCCTTCGATTGGACTATGTGTGTCCTTTGAAGGGATCACATGCAATTATTTAAATGGGCTAGTAAGGCATATCCTTCGAGTGGGACACCTATGTGTGACCTTCAAGTCCACTAGTACATGTCCTTCAAAGGGGCCACCAACTATGCGTGTTAGAGGTTTTCAAGGGTGGAAACGAAGCAATCATGAGAGGAGTTCTTGCCTTGTGAGTTGAAAATAAACCAAGCAGGAGGCCAGTGCCTTCTGAATCAAAGGAAAATTGCAGGAGCCTATTGCCTTTTGCCTGCTGGCATGGTGGGAGCCCCTTGCTTTGGGAATCGAAACATGCAGGAAAGAGGTAATTGCTCAATCGAAAGCTGCATGCAGATAACCATTGCTTTGTGAATCAAAGAAGGCATATCAGGGGCCAATGCTCAATCGAAGGATGTAATCCAATCTTGCATAGAAAGAGGCCAAAAGCCAAATCGAAGGATGTGAAATCAAAGCAGGCGCGCTCTTCTTTGATTTGATGCTTGAAAGCCCAATTGTATTTGTGCAAATTTGAACTTTTGAGGAAATGTTTTGAGAAATGAGAGGGAATATTTTGGGGTATAACAACTTCCCCTGTTCAATATTCTTAAACCAGAAGAGGTAGATTGGTGAGTCTATCATTCGTGACTTGAAGGTGGAAGATGATTGAACACTAGAGTGCCCAAAAATTTGCATTCGATGATATGGTAGTTGATTGTGTAGGGAATGGGATTAAAGATGTCATTTGGAGAGATGATGGAAAGTTGTCGGAGATGGGCTTAAAGATGCCATCCAAAATAGATGTTGACTTCATAAGAGGTCTCTTTATGGGGAATTCATGTTCCTGCTGTCTGAGGAGGAGTCCGCTGGGGAAGGTTAATTTATGTTGTTCTTCTGCTTGAGGAAAACTCTGTGGGGAATAGAGTCTAGGAACTTCGGTTGTCCAAGGATCTACTGAGGAATTATCTCTGGAAAAGTTTGTTATTTTCTGGTTAAAATCCGAGCTTCACAGTAATTTGCTGAGGAGAATGAAATTAACTGCTATCTGGAAATGTATTAGAAAGAGCCTGTGTAGGGCTGTTTCAGAATGAGTCTGTGTTAGACATCATCTGGAGATATATGAGAAGAAACCCATGTAATATTTCTTTAAGATGAGTCTGTGTTAGACTGCATCTGGAGATCATGAGAAGAAACCCGTGTAAGATTGCTTCATGATGAGTCCGTGTTAGACTGCATCTGGTTATGTAGATAGTTTTTCTGTCTGATTTCAGGTATTAATCTATAATCAGTCATCCACAGATAGTTGTCATGTCTTGTTTCAGGTATTAATCCAAAACTTTCCTTCGTGGGTCGTTGAGATAGTTGTCCTGGCTGGTTTCAGGTATTAATCTCTGACCCGAGAAAGAAAGATAGTTTTCTCATCTGGTTTCGGGTATTAATCTTCAATCTGCTCATGTAGATAGTTTTCCTGTCTGGTTTCAGGTATTAATCTACAATCAGTCATTCACAAATAGTTGTCCTAGCTTGTTACAGGTATTAATCTGGAACTTATTTTTGTTGGTCACATAGATAGTTTCCCCGTTTGGTTTTGGGTATTAATCTCTGACCTTAGAAAGAAAGATAGTTTTCCTGTCTGGTTTCAGGTATTAATCTTTAATTTTCTCATGTAGATAGTTTTTCCGGCTTCTTACAGGTGTTAATCTACAATCGGTCGTCCACAAATAGTTTTCCTGGCTTGTTATAGGTATTAGTCTGGGACTTGGCAACATTGGTCACATAGATAGTTTCCCCTTCTGGTTTCAGGCATTAATCTGTGGCCTGCTGCATTTGTTAGTAAACTTGTCTTGTTCTGGGAGTTCATACCACTTGGTCGTGTAGGTAGTTTCCCCGTCTGGTTTCGTGCATTAATCTTTAACCTACTGTGCATAAGTTGATAGTATTCGCCTGTCTGTGAATTCAACCTGAAAAGGTAAAGTCAGTTTCATGCGATGTCATGATGTATGAATTGTATGATGCTCTCAAAATAAATGAGATTGTGATATATGCATTTGTACTGCGTATGCTATGATGTTTGTAGAATGATGCATGAATCCAATGTATGAACGTATCAGCTGTTCTATTGCAGTATTGTTGAATTAGGGAAAATAAATCCCTGATTGCAGTTGGGGATGAAGAATATAGGTCTTCAGATTTTGTTTGAAGTTGAAATACTAGGAGATGGATTTCTGTTATTAGAGAAATAAACTCTGTTGGGGAAGGGAAACTCCATGCACTGTTTGGGGATTTTGTGTAATCCTGCTGGGGAATCCTGAGAAGCTTGGTGACTTCACTGGGGAATTTTTGGAGCAGTAATTGGAGATTTTGCTCCGCCGGGGACATAAGAACACCTGACATCATTAGGTTGCACACTGAGAATATGGCAGTAACCTTGTAGTAGGATGTCTCTGCCTTTGTACCTGCTGGAGAAGGTATTTGTTGGAGTAAATATCTGCGGGGATTTTGTGGGTGGCCCTTAAATATTGTCCTTTTTCTTAAAGCCGTTAGTAACTGTCTTTCTGTTTTTTATGCGTATATTTGTAAGTAGTAATCACATTCAAATGCACATGTTCAAAAATAATCACTGGACATTTTTACAAACAAAACAGAAAAATAAAAACAAATAGTTTTGAACTTTCAAAGGAATAGCTTTGTATTAACTTGAATAAGCGCTTTTATACAAGGAGACGAACATCCTAGTAAGAGAATGCTTTCATAAGAATAAAATTTACAAAATAGCATACAAAGAAAACAACTATGTGAAATAATCTCATTGGGTTCCCATCCTGCTATTGCCTTTATGCCTTTGAGCATCTCATCTCTTTGCTACTTGTCGGAAGATGACTGGATTGGTTAGTACTGTTTGAGCTTGATAGCTGATATTGAAAATAGGTTGCAAAGTTATCCAATGGGACATAGTTATACGCTTTAAATCCATAACTTTTGCATGGACCGCCCTTTTGGGTTTTCAGTCCACCGGGATACCCTTTTTTGCCTAAGCCGCCTCTTCAGGTTTTTGACTTGCCGGGTGTAAAGATTTTTTCCATATGTATATCCCTAATTTTTGCCTGAACCCTTTTGGTTCACTGGGATGCCCTTATTTTTCCTAGCCAGTCAACCTAGCGGGTCTTTGTTCATGCGTAGTATCTTTTAACTATGTCCGTGTTTACCGGGTGCAGAAGGTCGTCACTTTCCATAATGGTTAGGGTCATGGCTCCACCAGAAAATATGTTCTTGATCACAAATGGCCCTTCATATGTAGGAGTCTATTTTCCCCTGGGATCACCTTGCGCCAGGATAATACGCTTGATTACCATATCAACAGCCTGATATACTTGACGTCTAACCTTCTTATTAAAAGCTTTGATCATACGTTTTTGGTACACCTGACCATGACAGACAGCCGTGAGACTCTTCACGTCAATCAGGTTTAATTGTTCAAGTCGAGTCTGAACCCATTCGTCTTCATTCAAACCTGCATCCTTTATGATTCTCAAGGAAGGGATATGGACTTCAATGGATAGAACAGCTTCCATACTGTATACCAGAGAGAAAGGAGTTGCCCATGTTGATGTGAACATTATGGTGTGGTAACCATGAAGACCGAATGGTAACATCTCGTGCCAGTCATTGTATGTCACAATCATCTTCTGTATGATCTTTTTAATATTCTTATTAGCATCTTCTATAACGTCATTCATCTTCGGTCGGTAAGGAGAAGAGTTATGATACTGGATCTTGAATTGTGTGTAGAGCTCGATGATCATGGTATTATTGAGATTGGTACCGTTATCTTTAATGATTCTCTCTAGAATACTGTACCGACAGATGAGGTTATGTCTGATGAATCGAGCCACAACGTTCTTGGTAACAGAACCAAATGAAGCTGCCTCGACCCACTTCATAAAGTAATCAATAACAACCAGGATGAAGCGGTGCCCATTAGAAGCCGTAGGTCTAATCTCCCCAATCATATCGATGCCCCACATTGCGAATAGCCAGGGAGCAGTCAAGACGTTTAGAGGAACCAAAGGCACATGTACTTTATCAGCATAGATCTGGCATTTGTGACAAGTTTGTGAATGCTGATAACAGTCGGCTTCCATAGTGGACCAATAGTATTCTGCCCGTAGGATCTTTTTAGCCATCGTGTGCCCACTAGAATGGGTGCCAAAAGTACCTTCGTGCAAATCATCCATAATCTTTTCAGTCTCACCCTTGTCTACACACCGAAGCAAGGTAGAGTCGTGGTTGCGCTTGTAGAGGATCCCGTTATTGAGAAGAACTTGGCAGAGAACCTTCTTAGGAACTTCTTATTATTGATTGAAGCTTCTTCAGGGTATTCTTGGGCTTCGAGATATCTTTTGACTTCATGGAACCAAGGTTTGTCCACTACTTCTTCAGTATCAATCTCATGACAGTATGCTGGTTCATCCATTATCTCAATAGTGATCTGAGGAGCTTCGTTATCCCACCTGACCTTGAACATGGATGACATAGTAGCTAGCGTGTCCGCTAGTTGATTTTCCTCTCGTGGAAAATGCTCAAAGGTAACTTCTTCAAAGTGTGGAATCAGTGTCAACACATGCTCTCTTTAAGGGATGAGATTAGTATGCTTTATGTCCCATTCTCCTTTGATTTGACTGATTACTAAGGCTGAGTCTCCAAATACACTCAAGAATTTAATTCTCAAGTCGATAGCAGTCTTGAGACCCATGATGCATGCTTCATATTCAGCCATATTGTTGGTACAATTGAAACATAGCCTGGCGGTGAAAGGAGTATGAAAGCCTTCAGAAGATATGATCACAGTGCATATGCCATTGCCAAGTGCGTTGGAAGCTTCATCAAAAACCATAGTCCATCGGGATCCTTTTTCAGGTCCTTCATCTGGTCCAGGTTCTTCATAATCAGTTGCTAACATGATGTTCTCACCCGGGAACTCAAAATTCATGGATTTGTAGTCGTCCACGGCCTGATGAGCCAAATGATCAGCTAATACACGTCCCTTAATTACTTTCTGGGTTATAAACTGAATGTCGTATTCAGTCAAGATCATTTGCCATCTTGTTATTCTTTCGGAGAGAACGGGCTTCTCAAAGATGTATTTGATAGGGTCCATTTTAGATATCAACAAGGTAGTATGAGTCACCATGTACTGTCTTAGGCAGTGAGCAGCCCACGCCAAAGCGCAACATGTTTTCTCGAGCAGTGAATATCTTGTTTCACAATCGGTAAACTTGTTTCTAAGGTAGTATATTGCATGCTCTTTTCGACCAGGCTCGTCATGTTGCCCCAACACACACCCCATTGAGTTCTCTAATACTGTTAAGTACATGATCAAAGGTCTTCCTTCAACTGGCAACATCAAGATTGGAGGCTCTTGAAGATATTCCTTGATTTTGTCAAAGGCGTTCTGGCAATCGTCATTCCACTTCACTGCTTGATCTTTCTTCAGTAACTTGAAGATTGGCTCACAAGTAGCGGTCAGATGGGAAATGAACCTGGAAATGTAGTTTAGACGTCCCAAGAATCCCCTAACCTTCTTCTCAGTGCGAGGAGTTGGAATTTCTTGTATAGCTTTAACCTTTGCAGGGTTCACTTCAATGCCTTTGCCTCTGAAAACGAATCCTAAGAGATTACCGGATCTTACTCCAAAGGTGCACTTATTCGGGTTCAACCTCAGTTTGTACTTTTTCAGCCTTTCAAATAGCTTTTGTAGGTGATCGAGGTGCTCCTCTTTGGTCTTAGACCTGGCTATTATATCATCAACGTAGACCTCTATCTCGTGATGGATCATATCATGAAACAAAGATACCATGGCACGCTGATAGGTTGCCCCGACGTTCTTTAACCCAAATGGCATAAATTTGTAACAGAAAGTGTCCCACTGCGTGACGAAGGTCGTTTTCTCCATATCCTCAGGTGCCATTTTGATCTTATTATACCCAAAGAAGCCATCCATGAAGGAGAACACCTTATGTTGTGTAGTGTTGTCAACCAGAACATCGATATGGGGAAGCGGAAAGTCACCCTTGGGGCTTTCCCTATTCAGGTCTCTAATCCACACACATACGTACCTTACCTTCCTTCTTAGGTACTGGAACAGCATTGGAAACCCATTGTGGATAGGAAGTAACGACTAAGAAACCAACGTTGAACTGTTTCATGACTTCAGCCTTGATCTTTTCTGACATCTCTGGCCGCATACGACGAACCTTCTGTTTTACTGGAGGGCAATCTTCTTTTGTCGGCAGATGATGGACCACAATATCAGTGTCAAGTCCTGGCATGTCTACGTATGACTAGGCAAAAACCTCAACATAGTCATGTAGTATTTTTATTAGATGCATTTTGACACTATGCTTCAGATCGAAACCTATCTTGACTTCTTTCTTATCCTCCTCGGTACCCAAGTTCACTGTCTCAACTGGCTCTTCATGAGGCTGTATTTCCCTTTCTTCCTGTTGTAACAGTCTAGCTAGTTCTCTTGGTACTTCACAATCTTTCTCACCTTCGTCCTCGGCTTGGTAGATCAGATTTTCAAAGTTATAATCGGCAATAACAAAACCATTTTCAATGGGATCCAGAGTGGATGTGGATCTGCAGTTTGATATGTGGGTGTGTGTAAGAGCATAGCTGTTTTGATAAAGTAAAAAACAGGCAGAAAAGAAAGAGAGCGTAAAATTTGTATGCAAAACATCCAATGATTTATTAATAACATATGAATATGAAGCAATAACCCTTACAAAATAGGCCATTGTGCCTCAGGTAAGACACAAGGCTTTAAAGTTTCAATTGTTCAAATATTACATATCCCAAAAAACAAAAAGACAATTACTCTTAAATAAAAGTAATATGCACAAAATCTTTGGCCTCCCAATTGTTGAGTCAACCGATGGTAGTTGGGAAGATCAACTTGTCCATGTCGCAGTCGCTATCACTGTCTTCCAGAGCATTGACTCCATAGTTTCTGATCCATAATGGTGGTCCCCCGGCGCGAGCACGACGAACAACTCTCTGGGATCCTGATGTAAAACCCAAACCAAACTTGTCAGATTTGTAGGGAATGTTTGGAAGTTGGCCCCAAATGGTACACCCACCTTCTTCGACTACTGCCTTGGCATCCTTTAGAGAAGTCGTCTTCAACGGAGGTCTGGTAGTCTTTGGAACACTGACATTAGTCTTGGTCGTAGCAACTGTCTGTGGAACCTCCTCAAAGTTCTGACAGGGGGTCTCGATGAACTCGCCGTCCATTTCAACATTCCCGAAAGAGTTCAGATGGCTCACCATGTATTCCTCCTCCCCATGGAATGTGATAATCCTTCCATTGACCGGATACTTCAACATCTAATGCAGGGTAGAAGTAACAGAACCAGACCCATGGATCCAGGGTCGACCCAATAAACAGGAATAAGATAGGCGGATGTCCATCACATAGAAAGTGGAGGCCAGCATATAGATTTTTGAAGGGGTCTGCCCTAATTTCTCCATGATGTTATAATCACTCTTCTTTATTATCTTCAATATCTCTTCCATTTCTTTTTTGGAAGCCTCGGGAATGACTTCTTTGTGTGCCTTCGTCTGGACAGGCTCAACCAATACCTCTTTTCCCCGAGTCTCGGCCGACTTAGTAGCAGGGATAACAATAGGGATAACAGTAGGAGTAGTAATGGGATTATTAGCAGGAGTAACAGCAGGGATGATCACAGGAGTAGCAACAGTCTTCGGAGAGATTTCGGGAGAGAAAACTCTTCTGCTTCTCATAATTTTACTGGTCCCAACGATATTGTTGATGTCAAGATCAGTATCTTCAGCAACTTTGTCTTTAACAACCAATAGGTCTTGCTTGACGCCATGGTAATAGACATCACCCCATAATTCCAGGGAATAGCTTTATCAGAGGAATATGGTATTGGCCCAGGAAGGGTGATGATCAAGGGAGCAAACTTGGGAACAGATGTAATCTTGACGGGTCTTTTGGTGGAGACCTTGGGAGGATTGTAGGAAATGGTGATTATCGAGACATCTTTGCACAAACTTCTTGTAAGGGGAACTTTCTCAAAAAAAATTTCTCTGTTAACCATCAGACGATGGACGCCCATCTTTAACAACAAACAACCATCTGGTAGAGACATACATGAGTGGAAACCTTCACCATAACCCAGAAATAAACCAACTCACAACAAATTCTCTTTAACAGTTAGAAGAGGAGTAGCTAACTCATCCACAGAAGAAACAAATCGATCATCTTCAACAGCATTGACACCTTGGCCATGTTTGGGCATTGGTGCAGTTATGATGTTGGGGTCTTGGGAGGATCAAACTCAATCTCCTTCGCCTCAATGAGATCTTTCACTTTGTTCTTTAGAGCCCAATAATCATTTGTATCATGTCCGAGACTTTCAGAGTGGTAGGCACATCGAGCATTTGGGTTGTAGCGAGGAGATGTAGTATTGGGATTGTTAGGAGCTTCCTTTAGATTCACCAAATTGGATTTTTGCAGATGTGGCAAAACCTGGGATAAGGTCATGTTCATCCAGGTGAACTGTCTTCTGGGCGTATCCAGCCCACGCTGATTGTTTCGTTGTTGGTTTGATGCAGGATTGAAAATCATAACAGCCCCTACCGTCGGGCGATGTTCTGTTTTGTTCTGATTTCTTTGGCCATAAACATCACTGGCCTCCTTCTTTCCATTGAAAGGCTTATTTTCTATACTAGAGGATGCATCTCTCTCGATTTTACCAGTTTTGATGCTAGCTACTACTCGTTCACCAGTCAGTATCAGTTCAGTGAATCCAACAGAAGAGCTTCCAATCAAATGATTAAAGAACAGACCAGACAACGTGCGCAAGAACATGTCCATCAGCTCTCTATCAGACAACGGAGGTTGGACTCTTCCCGCAAGGTCTCTCCATTTTTGGGAATAATCTTTAAACTCTTTGCCGAAACCTATAGACATACCTTGCAATTGCGTACGAGTTAGGGCGAGGTCAGCGTTATATTGGTACTGCTTATAGAAAGCAATAGCCAAATCTTCCCGATTACGAATGTTGGTTCTTTCTAGTTGATAAAACCATTCTAGCTGGGTCCCTGCCAAACTTTCCTGGAAGAAATGTACCCATAAATTCCTATCAGTAGTGTGTGGTTGAATCTTCTAGACATATGACCTTAAGTGCAGCTTAGGACAGGAGACACTGTCGTACTTAGCAAAGCTGGGGACCTTGAATTTTTGCGGGATGACCACCCCTGAGATTAGTCCTAGCTCCTCAAAATCCAACCCAATTACCCTCTAAATCTCCATAGCATTGAGACGATCCTCCAGTTGTTGTATTTATCACCAGCAGGAGGATACTGCTCCTCAGAATAGTCAACTTCATCTTCCTCTGACCCTGGGTTGTTGTTTTCTTCTGTTGGCTTCTCCTCTTGATTGTCCCCTTCATTTGACGGGATTGCGAAATCTAGAGCTCGCTTAGCCGGTCCTCTGAACCTTCTTCCAAAATTCAAGACACCAGCTGGTTTCTTGGCCTTCTTAGTCTTCTCTTTAACGATCATAGATTTAAGATCTTCCTGCCCTTTGGCCAAAGCCAGGAACATTTGTTGGAACTGAGCATTTTGAGCTTGAAGGTCTTTCACTGTTTGTTCAAGAGCCATTTCTTTTGCTGAAATACACAGCGAAAAGATAAGAAACCTATTTTGGAATACCTGCTTAATGTAATGATATGCATGATAATGTTTATGCAATGTTTTCAAGGACTTTTAAGATCTTAAATTTTCTTAGTCAAAAAAGAACAAACTTTAAATGCATTCATAAGTTTAAATGATTACAATGATGCCCCTTGGGCTTACAATGGAAGAAACAAAGGTAAAATAAAACTCCTAAATCAAACAGGACTCAGGCTTCCCATGTGCGCCTCCTCTTTGGTGCAATGTAGTCTGTGATACGGTGGCAGAACCGACTGTGATACTGTCTTTGCATTTGTATTCACAAATGTTACGGTAAGCAAGATTCGCCACCGACTTTTCTTTGATCCAACAAAGGAAAGGGTGAAAAGAACAGAAAAAGACCTTTTCGAGAATTTTCTGAGTAAGGGGGTAGATTATGGGAAGGGAAGGTGTTAGCACCCTTTCCATACGTAGTTTTCTACGGGCTCTTAGATTCTTAGCTCATTTTGAAATACCTTGTGCTTTGTGCTTTTGAAAAGTATTTGAAAATGCCTTAGTGCGGCGATTCACTTTGCGTTAACTCTTGTATCAGTCCTCAAGAGTGTTGACAAAGCAAATGTTTTTGAAAGTTGTTTTTGAAATGTGTAAGTGTGAAAAGTTTGTTTTATTTGAGCATAACATCTAAGAGCTATCCACTTATACTCTAAAAGGTTGTTCTTTTCCTCCTATCCTTTAGACAATGATATCGTACTATTAGTGAGTAGGTAGCCCTATCGTTGGATGTTTGAGGGACGTTCGAAGGGACGTTATAGTCACGAAGGAAACTTGTGGAGATGCTTTAGCAATTTTGTTTAGGGACTAGATCATTTACCGAGAGACAACTGTAGGATCATCGAAGGACTATAGTCTTTTTGATTTACGGGTCTTTGCTAAAGCGTCCCCGTTTCGAGGGACATGACTGCTTTATTTCTGAAGGCAACCAAGGTGAGTACCCTAGAGGTGTGTATGTGCAATGTGTGTTATATTTAGTTATTTTTTATCTTTTGTGTTAGGTTTGCCAACATTTTGTTATTAGTCTTTCCATACAAGCCTAATTACTAACAGTTAATATATATTGCATAAATTAATATGCGGAAAGTTAAATCTTTGCTATTACAGGGCTTTGGAGATTAATTACATGTTCAAGAATAAGGTGGATAAAACGGAAAATAAAATCCTAATTATTCTATTACAACCCTTGAGAAGTTACAATAATATGAAAAATGCAAGAATAGATAGATGCGCGTGAGTTGAGAAAAGATGTCTAAAAATCCTAAAGAAAAGGGAATCTTTTTGTTGGTTTTTATTTATGAAGATGACTAAATTAAATATCCTAAAATTATTTAGAAAAAATAAAAATAAATTAAGGAATTAGTCTAAGTCCCTTTTTTATTGTTTTTTATTATGAAAAGAAAAAAGAAAATGATATAAATATAAAACAATTCCTAATTCTATTTTGTTTTAATTTAAAAAGGAGTTAAAGTTTAATTAATTAATTGCTTGAAGAAATTAAAAAAAATCGATCCTAATTTTTGTGTGGTTTTTGGTTATTTATTTGCTGATAAAAGAAAGGTCAAAGAAATAAATAATAAAAACAAAATGAAGAAAAACTAAATGGGCCAGGATAGCAAAATTAAATGGGGGGTGTTGAAATTGAAATTGGTTAGGCCCAGCTGAAGGGAGCCCAAACTTCGTCTGGATCCAGTGAGGAGCAGCTTTGAGGGTGCATGATGAGCTTGCGCGTTGGATGCTTTGACTTGGATCAGGGATGCTTCTGATGGCTTGGACCCGATGGTGTATGATGAGAAAATGGCCTTGAGGAGCACTAGATCTACATGAAATATGTTAGAAAAGGTATAATGTTGGACTTGGGATTCGAACTCAGGTTATTTCCCTTCTACACGCGTGCCTTTACCAACTGAGTTGCTGAATCATTCGAACTAAATGAAACTACCACTGGATCCTGCAAAATTTTTTAGTTCCAACATCTATCAAACCTATCCCCATCAAACTCTCCCCCTGAGCTCAAATATGGGGTTGTTTCGATCTATGACGAATTATACCTTGAGTTTCGAAATCAATCTATATCGAAGGCCCCTAACATTTGGATGCTGCAACTTACGTATATCATGTTAAATCAATCACACACAAACAAGAATAACATGAATATGCAATCCAACGAGTTTACATTATTGAAAGAAGGAAATTTTACCGACTGAGGTATTTCGATCTGAGCTTGGGATGACTTGGATTTTGGACAGGAAATTGTCTTTCGAGTTTTATAACTTTGGATTTTTTTGGAAAATTGTCTGTAGAGTTCTTCTAGGCTCTCTCTGTCTGTGTGATGCTTGTGTATGTGATCTTTATATAGAGGAGAGGGTGCATGGAAATGGCAAGAGACAACCATTAACCAATCTTTGAAAGTCATGAGACAAAAAATCAGACACATTAAAAACTTTTTTTTAAAATATTCATGCCCCTTTGGCCTTAGGATGAACCTGGACGCATTTGGTCCCTTCGAATACCCTCTAGTGTTGCTCTTCGATTGGCCCATCATTACTTCCTTCGAATGGATTTCTTTCAACTCAAACCAATTGAAACATCAACTCTCTCTTTCTGATTGGTCGAAGGTTGCTTCAACTCTCTATTAATTGAAGGATTTGTAGAATCCTCCTTACTTTCATTCGAATTGCCTCAACCCTCATCATTGTGGCCTTCCATTGAGTCCCTATTTTCCTTGTTCTTTGATTGGCTCTGACACTAACCAACTAAACCAATCGAAATACTTCAACCTGACTAGTCGGAGCTTGATCGAAGAGGGGGGGGGGAGGGGCAGCGCCTAATCGAAGCTTGTGAATCAAGATTACATCGAAGAGTCCCAAATGGCCAATCAAAAATCCTTGTCCAAATGTCAATCGAAAGACATCCTGTTCATATGCCAATCAAAGGACCTTGTTAAAATTCCAATCGAAAGACCTTGTCCCAAGGCCAATCAAAGACTCCTGTCCAAATGCCAATTGAAGGCACCTTGTCCCAATGCCAATCGAAGACTCCTTTATCTTCAAAAAAATTTATTTTTCTTTAATCAAGTGTTGATGGCCACCCATGTAAGAGAAAACCTTGGAAAACATGAGAGAGCAAATTTTAGGGTAAAACAGTTGCCCCTGTCAATCTTCTTAAACCTGAAGATGTAGATTGGCTTGTCTGCCTTTTGTGATCTGAAGGTGGAAGATGATTGAACACTAGAGTGCCCAGAAATTTGCACTCGCGTGAGGTAACACTGATTGTTGATGATGGCAGGAATGGGCTTACAGATGCCATTTGGATAAGATGACAGAGAGTCGTGGGAGATGGGCTTAAAGATGCCATCCAAAGTAGATGCTGATTTCACACATGGTCCCTTTGGAGGTTCTTGTTCCTGCTGTCTAAAGAGGAATCCGCTGGGGAACGTTGGTTTATGTTGTTCTCCTGCTTGAGGAAAACTCTGTGGGGAACATAGTCTAGGAGCTTCAGTTGTCCAAGGCTCTACTGAAGAGTTATCTCTGGAGAGATGAAATTTTGCTGTTTTCTGGTTGAAATCCATGCTTTACAGTAACTTGCCAGGGAAAATGGAATTAACTGCTATTTGGAAATGTATAAAAAGAAACATGTGTAGGGCTATTTCACCTGGTCGTGTAGATATTTTTCCTGTCTAGTTTTAGGTATTGATCTACAAGTCAATTGTTCGCAGATAGTTGTCGTGTCTGGTTTTAGGTATTAATCTAGAACTTGAAAATTGCTGGTCGTTGAGATAGTTCTCCTGGCTTGTTACAGGTATTAATCTTTGACCTGAGAAACAAATATAGTTATCTTGGCTTGTTACATTTGTTAATCTTAAATATATTCATGTGGATAGTTCTCCTGGCTTGTTACAGGTATTAATCCACAGTCAGTCATCCATAGATAGTTCTCCTGGCTTGTTATAGGTATTAATCTGGAACTTATTTTTGTTGGTCGTCGAGATAGTTGTCCTGGCTGGTTTCAGGTATTAATCTCTGACTCGAGAAAGAAAGATAGTTGTCCTGGCTTGTTACAAGTATTAATCTTCAATCTCCTCATGTAGATAGCTTTCCTGGTTTGTTACAGGTATTAATCCATAGTCGGTCATGCACAGATAGTACTCCTGGCTTGTTATAGGTATTAATCCGGAACTTGTTTTTGTTGGTCCTTGAGATAGTTCTCCTGGCTTGTTTCAGGTATTAATCTCGGACCCGAGAAAGAAAGATAGTTTTCCTTGCATGTTATAGGTATTAATCTTCAATCTCCTTATATAGATAGTTTTCCTGGCTTGTTACAGGTATTAATCTACAACGGTCGTCCACAGATAGTTCTCCTGGCTTGTTCCAGGTATTAATCTGGAACTCGGCAACATTGGTCACACATATAGTTCCTCGCCTGGTTTCGGGCATTAATCCATGGCTTGCTGTATTTGTTGGTAAACACGTCTTGTTTTAGGAGTTCATACCACTTGGTCGTATAGATAGTTTCCCCGTTTGGTTTCGGGCATTAATCTTTGACTTGCTGTATAGGTTGACAACGCTTGTCTATCCGCTAATTTAACCTGAAAAGGTAAAATCAGTTTCATGCGATGTCATGATGTATGAATTTCATGATACTCTCAAAATAAATAATATTGGGATATATGCACTTGTGCTGCATATGCTATGATGTTTGTAGAAATGATGTATGAATGCAATGTATGAATATGTCCGTTGTTCCATAGTTGTATTGTTGAATTAGGGAAAATAAATCCCTGACTGTTGTTGGGGGGAAGAATGTAGGTCTTCCAATTTGTTGAAGTTGAAACTTTGGGAGATAAACTTCCATTGTTAGAGAAATAAACTCTATCGGGGAAGGGAAACTCCACGCACTGCTTGGGGATTTCGTTGAAATCTTATTGGGGAATCTCGAGAAGCTTGGCGACTTCACAGGAGAATTTTTATTGGAGCAGTAAATTGGAGATTATTGCTCCGATGAGGATATGAGAACACCTGACATCATTAGGCTTCTTGCTGAGAATATGGCGGTGACCTTGTAGTAGGATTCCCCTACCACTATACCTATTGGAGAAGGTATCTGCTGGGGAAAACATCTGCAGGGATTTTGTGGATGGCCCTCAGATATTGTCCCGTCTCTTAAAGTTATTAGTAATTGTCTTTCTATTTTTTTAGGTGTATATTTGTAAGAAGTAATCATATTCAAATGCATATATTCAAAAATAATAACTGGACGTTTTCGCACACAAAACAGAAAAATAAAAAAAAGAAGTTTTATACTTTCAAAGGAATAGTTTTGTATTAGCTTGAATAAGCATTTTTGTACAAGGAGACGAACATCCTAGTAAGAGATTTCCGTCATAAGAATATAAACTATACAAAGATAATATACAAAGAAAAAACAGCTATGTGAAATAATCCCATTGGGTTTCCATTTTGCTATTGCCCTTATGTCTTTGAGCGTCTCATCTCTTTCGCTGCTTGTCCGAAGCTGACTGGATTGATTAGTACCAGGTGAGCTTGATAGTTCATACTGGAGATTGGTTGTAAGGTGATCTAACGGGACATAGTTATACACCTTAAATCCCTAACTTTTTCCTGGACCGTCCTTTTGGGTTTTCAGTCCACCGGGATACCCTTTTTATGCCCAAGCCGCCTTTTCAGGTTTTCGACTTGCCGGGTGTACAAAGTTTTTATGTATATCCCTAATTTTTGCCCAAACCCTTTTGGTTCGGCAGGATGACCTACTTTTTGCCTAGGCCAAACGACCTAGCGGGTCTTTGTTTATGTGTAGTATCTTTTAACTATGTCCGCGTTTACAGGGTACGAAAGGTCATCACCATCCATAGTGGTTAAGATCATGGCTCCACCAGAAAATATGTTCTTGATCATAAATGGCCCTTCGTATGTGGGAGTCCATTTTCCCCTGGGATCACCTTGCGTCAGTATGATGCGCTTGATTACCAGGTCACCAGTCTGATATACCGGACGTCTGACCTTTTTGTTAAATGCTTTGATCATACATTTTTGGTATATCTGACCATGACAGACAGCCGCGAGCCTCTTCTCATCAATCAGGTTTAACTGTTCAAGTCGAGTCTGAACCCATTCGTATTTATTCAGCCCTGTATCCTTCATGATTCTCAAGGAAAGGATCTGGACTTCTATGGGTAGGACAACTTCCATACTGTATACCAAAGAGAAAGGAGTTGCCCCTGTTGATGTGTGCGTTGTGGTGCGGTAACTATGAAGAGAAAATGGTAACATCTCATGCAAATCTTTATATGTCACCCTCATCTTCTGTATGATTCTCTTGATATTTTTGTTAGCAGCTTCAACAGCTCTATTCATCTCCCGCCGGTAGGGAGAAGAGTTATGATGCTGGATTTTGAATTGCGTGCAGATCTCGATGATCATTGTGTTATTGAGATTGGTACCATTATCTGTAATGATTATTTTTGGAATATCGTACCGACAGATCAGGTTGTGTCTGATGAATCAGGCCACCAATTTATTGGTAATAGAAGCAAATGAAGCTGCCTCGACCCACTTTGTAAAGTAATCAATGGTGACCAGGATGAAAGGGTGCTCATTAGAATCTCTAGGCCTGATTTCCCAAATCATATCGATGCCCGACATTGCAAATGGCCAAGGAGCACTCAAGACGTTCAGAGGAACTGGAGGCACAAGCACCTTATCAGCACAGATCTGGCATTTGTGATAAGTCTGCGAATGATGATAACAGTCTGCTTCCATAGTGGACCAGAAGTATCTTGCCCGTAGGATCTTTTTAGACATCACATGTCCACTGGAATGAGTTCCAAAGGTACCTTAGTGTAAATAAGCCATAATCTTTTCTGCTTCACACTTGTCTACACACCGAAGAAATGTGGAATCATGGTTGCGCTTGTAGAGGATCCCGTTACTGAGGAAGAACTTGGCAGAGAATCTTCTTAGGAACTTCTTATCATTGATTGAAGCTCCCTCAGGATACACTTGGGCTTCGAGATATCTTTTGACTTCATGGAACCAGGGCTTGTCCACTACTTCTTCAATACCAATCTCGTGACAGTATGCTGGTTCATCCATCCTTTCTATAGTGATCTGAGGAGCTTCATTGTCCCACCTAACCTTGAACATGGACAACATCGTAGCTAGCGCGTCTGCTAATTGATTTTCCTCTCGTGGAAAATTCTAAAAGGTAATTTCTTCAAAATGATAAATCAATGTCAACATATGCTCTTTGTAAGGGATGAAATTAGGATGCTTTGTGTCCCATTCTCCTTTGATCTGGCTGATTACCAAGCCGAGTCTCCAAACACACTTAAGAACTTGATCCTTAAATCGATTGCAGCTTTGAGACCCATGATACATGCTTCATACTCAGCCATATTATTGGTGTAGTTGAAACATAGTCTGGCATTGAAAGGAGAATGATAGTGTTGTACCCCAAAATTTTCCCTCTCATTTTACTCAAGACATATCCATTGATGTCCCCAACTTGCCCTATGATGACTAAGAATTGACCAGACAAATTCTCCTCCTAAGGCAATAAACCTCTAACTAGGGTTTCATTTTTCATCAAGATGTGTGAGCTCCAAGGGTCTAAAATGTTATCCATGGCCCTAATATATCCTCAAGATCATCCATGCCAAATTTCAAGCCCTACATAACAACTTTGCTTAGTCAACTGCTCAAATGCCTGAAAATCAACAGTATTAGGTCAAAAATCAACTGTAGCCTATATACAGTCAAACCTCAAGATTTTTGGTAAACATCAACATTTTGAAGTAATATCCATCATTTGATCAAGGGTTGATCATGATTCCTCAAGAAATGCTCCTAACTCATCAAAAGTCAAAAATGGCAAATTAGGGTTTCTATAGGAAAACTCAACCAAACTTTGACCAGGCATAACTTTCTCATAATTTATCAGAAATTTTTACACGAAAGCTCATTTTGAAGATAATCCAATTCCCTAAAACTTATCTTCATCCCTCAAGATCAAGAAATGCCCCAGTTAAAAGATACAGGCTCAGACATTATAGGTCCTTTAAAAAAGTCAACAAAAACACCTTTTGGTTCAAAGCTCCTTACATGAACATGGAAGACCCAATTGAAATGAAACCAAAAGGGTTGTTTAGAGGACATCCTAAGCTCTATAAAAGTTCAAGAACACCCTCTTAGGGTTAAAAATGAGAGAGATATGCATTGCTAAAATTGACCAATTTTTGGAAAAGTGCATGAAGCCAATATTGACCAAACTTGAATTTTTTCCAAATGGGCCCATCTTTTCTTGTTTAAAACTTGTTTCTAGAATATTCCACGACATCTAGGCCCACCCATGCATTATTATATTATTTATTCTATTTATTTTGATATTTTATTCATTAAAATGCAAAACTAAATAAATAAATAATAGAAATAATGGAAGATTTGATTTGGAATCTTTTTCTCAACAAATAATGGGCAAAATGTGTTGGCATATCAAGGTAAAAACGTGTAAGACAATAGGGGAAAGGATATCCAAAATAAGAAAGATTTTCAAGTGAATATTTGTAACAAATATTGCACTCAATGCCATGGATCCTTGCTCTTTTTGTTGACCTAATGAGATACACTACATATACACAATCATTCAGAAGGACAAACACACACGCAGCAGCCACAAAAGAACCCTAGCAAAGTGCAAAATTTCAAGAAAAATCGTGAAGATTAAAAACATCAGTTCCAACCTTTATTAATCAAAATACAAGAGCAAACCTTCCTCCTGAGGTTCCAAGGGAGGCCAATCATTCCTCATACGCGCCTGAAAGACCATGAGATTGCCCAATCGGATCTCAACTTTTATGGTAAATTCTTGGATATCAAACTTTCATATTAGGCCATATAAATCTTGTTTAATTTTACATTTATACTACTGATGATGTTTGCTGGCTTTTGGACGTGTTACATGAGACTTTAGGGGCTAAAATCGTATTACACCATGGATGATCGCCGTTAGGGTTTTAGGTTCGAATCTGACAATACATGAGGATTTAGCCATTTTTGAGGCCATATTCATGATCGGTGGACTTTTTTAAGTCAATCTGCATATTTGGTTTTTTGTTCACTCACATTTACAGGTGACCCCACTGGAGAAGACGGTGGAAACCACCGGCTCCGGTAGTTAGCTGGCGGGATTGAAGTCAAACGTTGGCGTGGCATTTCCTATCTCCCCCATTGGCTTATTTAAAATATGATTTCTCTCTCTCCATTTTGATTGGTCCATTGGAATTGCTGACGTGCATTTTTTTGATGACTGGGATTTGATCATTGTTTTACATATAATATATATATATATATATATATATATATATATATATATATATATATATATATATATATATATAAGTCATCATAATTATGAATGAATTGGAAGCGCATGTGGTAAAGGCATAGGGTGTGTAAGAGGAAGGATCTGGGTTCGATCTCAGAATCCTACATTTTGTATTTTCTAACAAATTTCTTTCAAATTCAACGCATTGCCATCCCACGCGTATACCTTGCACCCTTAGATCCAGCCATCAGATCTTCATGGTTCCAGATCCAGCGCTCCTGGGTTGCGTCCCATTGGTGGACCTCCCTAACGCAGCAACATTGGATCCAACGCAAGGGTAATGGGCCAACAGATCTGGGCCTTAACAAAAAATTCAGTCAACACCCCTAATTTGCTTCTTACTCCAAGCCCATTTCCCTCTTTTTTAATTTACTTTATTTTCCTTTTTTTAATTAGTTTATGTTTTTTAAATTCATTTTTTTTAATCATAAAATCAACAAAAATTACAAAAAATAGATTTAGGTTTTTAATTAAAATTAATTCTTGCAAATTAATTTAATTTAATTGATTTTAACTTGTTTTCTTTAATTTAAAATTAATTAGAAATTAGGTTAAATCTCAATTTTTTTCATATAAAATACTCAAAAATATTTTTATTAAGCAGTTAGATTTTTAGGGTTTCAAACTTGTTCCCATCTTAATCTCCGCGCGCTTATTATTTTCCGTTTTATCATTTTTCAATTTATTGTAACTGTTTCCCGAATTGTAATAGCCCTAATTAGGATGTTTACTTTCCGCACTTTACATTTCAGCCAGATATAACTGCAACTACCCCAAAGCCTTGTAATAATTGTAGGTTTCACTTTTCTCACTATATTGTATGCATGTATATAAACTGCTAGTAATTAGGCGTGTATGGCAAGAACTAACCAATCAATCTTAGATCATTAACATCAAGATAAAAATACCTGAAAAAGAGCATACTATTGCACACTTGCACCCCTAGGGTATCTCCCACTTCGGTTGCCTTCGAAACTGTCACACTTCTCGAAAGTGAGAATCCTTAGTGACTGTCCTTTAGATCAAGATATTACAAGTCCCTCGATGACCCTCTCAATTGTTGCCTCGGTTAAAGAAGTGATCTTAGAAATTTAGGATAGTTACTAAGAGTTCTTGCCCAGTTGCCTTCGTGACCGTAAAACGTCCCTTTCGATAGTCCCTCAACATCCAACGATAGGGCTACCTACTCACTAATAGTAGGATATCACTATCTACAAAAAAGGAGGAAAATAAAGCCTTTTTCGAGTAGGTAGATGGTTGTTAAGTACTTGCTCAAAAAACAACTTTTTCTCACCACACTTTCAAAATTCTTTTAAAAAACGCTTTATCACACTCTTGGGACTGATAAAAGAGTTATCATAAAGCAAACAAAACTTTTCAAAACACACAAACATGAAAGAAATTTTCAAAAATGAGCAAGTACCTAAGAGCCCGTGGAAAACCACAGATGGAAAGGGTGCTAACACCTTCCCTTTCAATAATCTACCCCCCTTGCTCAAAATCTCGAAAAAGGTATTTTTCTGTTCTTTTCATCCTTTCCTTTATTGGATAAAAGAAAAGTCGGTGGCAACTCTTGCTTACCGCATATTTGCGAATATAAAACGTAAACCAGTATTAATAGTCGGTTCTACCACCGTATCACAGAACTGGCGACTATGCTGAGGATATGAATAAAAAGTGGGGTTTTATTAAGGGTCTAGTTCATTTCTAATATGTTTTCTTTGTTTGTTTTGATTGCTTTACTTTTAAGGGTATTGTTTGGGTTACTATATATCCTACACCCGGATCTGGGGAAACCTTTTAGGTAAGTAGCAATAGATCGTGGAAACTGTGTGGGATATACCGACACGGTTGAAGTGATAGCTACGTTGATGCGAAACTTTGGTGGGTACCGGTAGCCCTTGAGTTAATCAAGGAGAATACGGGGCCGTTGCATGGTGTTATGAAGTATCAACTGACCTTAGAACCTTAATTTAACAACTTGGCCATTAGGACGTAGTGAGATAGCCGTCTTTGGTGTATCCCCAAAGTCGGTTGATACTTGATGCTACACTCATTGAGATTTGACTCCCGAGTTTTATTTGGTGGCAAGTCAGTTGTCTATCAGAAGGAAACTTGTGGGAAAGATCAGTGATATTGAGATCCCTTAGAACCCAGTTACTATTTATAGGACAAGTTGAACCAATCAAAACTTCAAGAGGGTATTACCTTAAAACCCATGCAAGCCTTAAACCTAAGGTTTTCGTGTGATTTGGTTGTGCTTTCTATATCTGTAATTTCTTAGCATAATCATGACATCATAACATGGCATGTCATACTAACCAGTTCAAGGATTTTCTAGGGCTTATCTTTGTCTTGTCTTATAGGACATGGCGTCCGCTCACAGGAACACTATCCAAGTAAACCTTGTGAGGGTACCTCCTCAACTCAAGGAATTAGCATCAAAGATTCCTGAAAGCTACACCTTCATTGAAAGACATGGTCGACTTCTCAACTTGGTCACCTCAAACTCTGATGAAGAAATGATAAAGGTGGTATTTCAGTTCTTTGACCCGTTACATCATTGCTTCACTTTTCCTGATTACCAGTTAGTGCCTACTATGGAGGAGTTTTCTCAGTTATTGGGGGTACCTATCCTTAATCATTTAACATTCAACGGTATGGAAAGAGATCCAAAGCCTGAAGAGATTGCTCAAGCTCTGTCTTTACAACGGTCTGATGTAGTAGCAAATTGGGAAACTAGAAGAGGCATCAAGGGGTTTCTAGATAAGTTTCTGTTTGAGAAAGCTCACCATTTATGGGATACCCTAGATTTACAAGATTTTGAAGAAGTGTTGGTTCTTCTCATCTATGTGATGGTGCTATTTCCTAATCCAGACCAACTCATAGACGTGAATACGGTCAAGGTTTTTCTGTATCATAATTCGGTGGCTACTTTACTTGGAGATATTCTACACTCTCTGTATACTCGCACTCTAAAGAGAAGAGGAACCCTTATGTGTTGCACTCCTCTGTTGGCTAGGTGGTTTATTTCGCACCTACCTCTGTCTGTTTTGAAGAATGAGCAGGGTATGAGATGGTCTCATAGGTTGATGTCCCTCACACATTTGGATATTCATTGGTGTTCTTGATCCTTGGAGAATGTTACCATCATTGATCGCTATGGGGAATTACCTAATGTCCCTCTGGTAGGAATTAGGGGAGGAATCACTTATAATCCCTGTTTGGCATTGCGAAAGTTTGGTTATGCTAGAAAGGATGGTCCTCATGATGCACTCGTCCAAGGAATCATCTTTGACTATGAGAATGATGTTCAGGGTTATCATAAGAGGTTCATTCGAGCTTGGGGCATGGTAAACATAGTTGATAGCAAGACACCGGGGCACAAGAATTCTATCCCTCTTGAGCCTTATCTCAAATGGGTGCGAGCTCATGATCAATGTCTTATGATGTCTTACCCTTCCGTCTTACCTATGATCATGGAGCCAATTGCTGAGGGAGACACTCCTTACATTGTTCTTTATCCCGGCATGCCAACTGATTTCGAAGAGCTACAGAAATCCTGGATTCAGCTCAAAGAAGAACAGGATACCTTTGAAACCCAATTCTATGCCAGTGAGAAGAAGGTTTTAGAGCTCACCAGATTACTTCACGAAGAAAAGAGTATAAATGCTTACATTGCACCAAAGAGGATGCGCCTGTTGGAAGCTTGAGTATTTCTTTGCTTGGAGAGTTTATTTTTGCTTTTTACTTCCTTTGTAAGCCCAAGAGGCATCATGGTGACCCATAAAACTTCTTAATGCAATTAATGTTTGTTCTCTTTTTGTTTAAGCAAATTTAACTCTTAGAAATTCTTGAAAACATTGCATGCATAAATCATACATATCATTGCACAAACAGGCTTCAAAGCAGGTTTCTCATCTTCTTCGCTGTTTATTTCAGCAATGGCTCTCGAACAAACCGTAAAGGATCTACAAACTCAAAATGCTCAGTTTTAACAAATGATCATGGCTCTGGCCAAGGGGCAAGAAGAGCTGAAAGCCATGATTTTCAAAGAAAAGACCAAGAAACCCAAGAAGCCAGCTGGTGTGGTGAATTTGGGAAGGAGGTTCAGAGGACCATTTAGGAAAGTTTTAGAGCTAGCATCTTCATCAAAAGAAGGAGACAGTCAAGAAGGGGAAAAAAGAGAGGAAGACCCCAGTCCAAGGGAATCTGATAATGAGATTGACTATAATGAGGAGCAGTATCCTCCGGCCAATGAAAAATACAAACAGCTGGAGGATCATCTGAATGCAATGGAAATCCAAAAGGTATCGGGGCTGGATTTTGAGGAGCTGGGTTTGGATTCTGGGGTTGTCATTCTGCAAAAGTTTAAGGTTCTGGTGTTTTCTAAATATGATGGGGTCTCATGTCCCAAGATGTATCTCCGATCTTATCTGAGGAAGATTCAACCTCACACTGCTGACAAGGACTTGTGGGTCTACTTCTTTCAAGACAGTTTATCCGGGACTCAACTAGAGTGGTTCTATCAGATGGGGGAACCAATATTCGTAACTGGGAAGACCTGGCTGCTGCTTTCTACAAGCAGTATCAGTATAATGCAGACCTTGCTCCCACCCATACACAACTTCAAAGTATGTCTATGAGTTCGAGCGAGGGTTTTAAAGACTATGCTCAGAAGTGGAGAGACTTAGTAGGAAGAGTCCAACCCCCTTGTCTGATAGGGATTAGTGGATATGTTTTTGGGTACCCTATCTGGTCCGTTTTTCAATTATCTGATTGGAAGCTCCTCAGCTGGATTTACAGAGTTAATTTTGACAGGAGAAAGAGTGGAAGCTGGGATTAGAAGTGGCAAGAACCGAGCGTCGTCCAACGGTAGGGGCTGTTATGATATCCAAGCTTGCAGATACTCAACAACGAAATAATCAGCCTAGAGAAGAAAGACCTGTAAGACAATTCACCCAGACAAATATGACTTTGTCTCAAGTTTTGCCTCACCTACTGAAATCCAGTTTGGTTACCTTGAGGAAAGCTCCCAAGAATCCCAACACCGCATCTCCTCACTGCAACCCAAATGCTCGTTGTGCTTACCATTCATAAAGTCCAGGCCATGATACAAACGATTGTTGGACTTTGAAAAACAAGGTGCAAGACCTTATAGAGGCGAAGGAGATTGAATTTGACGCTTCCGAGATTCCTAATTTTATAACTACTACCATGCCCAAGCACGGCCGTGGTATTAATGTTGTTGACAATGATACGTTTGTTACTTATGTTGAGGAACTTGTTACTCCTCTCATGACTGTTAAGTGGAATTTGTTGCAAGTCGGTTTATTTCCGGGCGGTGGTGAAGATTGCCACTTATGTTTATCTCTATCGACTGGTTGTTATTTGTTGAAAGCAGGTGTTCAACGCCTGATGGATGATAAAGAGATCTTATTTGAAAAGACTCCCATCACAATTGTTTCTTATAAGGATGTTTCGATTATAACCATTTCCGCCAATCCTCCCAGGGTCTCCACCAAAAGACCCGTCAAGATTACATCTGCTCCAAAGTTGGCTCCCCTGATCATCACTATTCCAGGGCCAATCCCATACTCCTCGGACAAGGCTGTTCCTTGGAACTATGGGGCTGACATCTATTACCATGGCGTCAAGAAAGACCTGTTGGCTGCTGAAGACCAAGTTTCTAGAAATACTGATCCCGACATTGGCAACATCGTTGGGACCAGCAAAATAACGAGTGGAAGAGTGTTCTCCCATAATATTTGTCCTCCAAAAGCCGTTACTATTCTTATGATCATTCCTACTGTTGTTCCTGCTATTACTATCACCACAATTTCTGTGATTACTCCTGTTTCCGCCCCTATCACCGAGTTGGCCGAGACTCGGGGCAAAGACATATTGATTGAGCCTGTCCAGAAGAAGGAACATTCAGAATCTATTCCAGAGGCTTCCAAGAAGGAAATGGAAGAAATCCTAAAGATAATTAAAAAGAGCGACTACAATGTGGTCGAACAGCTGGGGCAGACCCCTTCTAAGACTTCAATGTTAGCCCTACTACTATGCTTCGAAGCTCATGCAAAAGCTTTGGTGAAATTCCTCAAAACTGCCCATGTGCCACAAGAAACCTCTGCTGACCAATTTGAAGATTGTGTGGCCAGTTTGACGGCTAATAACGGTTTGGGTTTTTCTAATGCTGATCTGACACACAGAGGAAGAAAAAACAATGATGCGCTGCATGTCTCCATCGAATGCAGAGTCACTACTTTGGCCCATGTTCTAGTAGATACTGGTTCATCATTGAACATGCTACCCAAGAAGGCTCTGGACATATTAGACTGCGAAGGTTTGACCTTGAAGCCCAGCAACATTGTAGTAAGGGCTTTCGATGGTTCAAAAAGAATGGTGCACGGGGAGGTGGACATCCCCATCAAAGTTGGTTCTCATACCTTTGACTCCACCTTCTACATGATGGATACCAGACCATCTTATTCTTATTTGTTGGGTTGCCCTTGGATCCATGGGACGGGAGCTGTCACATCAACTCTGCATAAGATGATGAAGTACCCGGTGAAAGGAAAGGTTGTCACGGTACATGGTAAAGAGGAATACATGGTAAACCACCTAAACTCTTTCAGGTACGTGGAAATGGATGGCGAGTTCATCGAGACTCCATGTCAGAACTTTGAAGAGGTTCCCCAGACCATGGTCGCAGCTGAGAATGTTACCATTACATCGAAGATCACCAGACCTCCCTTGAAAATGGCTTTTCTCAAGGACGCCAAAGAAGTTATTGAAGAAAGTGGGTGTACCATTTGGGGCCAACTCCCTGACATTCCATACAAATCTGATAAGTTGGGTTTGGGTTTCTCTTCAGGGGCTCAAAGGGTTATTCGTCGTGCTCGTGCTGGAGGACCTCCCCTACGCATCAACAATCATGGGGTTAATGCTTTAAAAGACAGTGATGGTGACTATGACGTGGATAGATGGATCTTCCCAACTACCAATGGTTGACCCAGTAACTGGACGGCTAAGGACTTTGTACCGATTACTTTTGTTCAAAAGTAACTGTCTTTCTTGTTTTCAAATATGTAATAAATAAACAATATAAACTCTATGGCCATGTGTCTTACCCGAGGCACAATGGTTTATTTTTGAGGGTTATCATGTTTCAATCTCATATGTCATTAATAAAGCATTGGACATTTTGCATACAAATTTTGTGTTCTCTGTTTTTCTTTTCTGCTTTTTACTTTGTCAATACAGCTTTGCTCTTACACACACTCATGTATCAAACTGCAGATCAATATCCACTCTGGATCCCATTGATAACGGTTTTGCTATTGCCGGTTATGACTTTGAAAATCCGATCAACCAAGCCGAGGACGAAGGTGAGGAAGATTGTGAGGTACCTGGAGAACTTGCCAGGCTATTACAACAGGAAGAAAGGGCTATACATCCTCATGAAAAGCCAGTTGAGATAGTGAATTTGGGCACGAAAGAAGATAGAAATGAAGTCAAGATAGGTGAAAATTTGGAGCTTAGTGTCAAACAGCGGTTGATAGAGATGTTGCATGATTATGTCGAGATCTTTGCCTGGTCATATGAAGACATGCTGGGGCTAGACACTGATATATTGGTTCATCGTCTGCCAACTAAGGAAGATTTCCCTCCAGTAAAGCAGAAGGTTTGTCGTATGCGCCCTAAAATGCCGGAGAAGATCAAGGCAGAAGTTATGAAAAAATTCAACTTTGGGTTCTTAGTTGTCACCTCTTATCGACAATGGGTTGCTAACGTAGTCCCGGTTACTAAGAAGGAAAGCAAGGTACGGATGTGTATGGACTACAGAGACTTAAACAGGGCAAGCCCCAAGGATGACTTCCCGCTTCCCCACTTTGACGTTCTGGTTGACAACACCGTACAACATAAGATCTTTTCCTTCATGGACGGTTTCTCTGGCTATAATCAGATCAAGATGGCACCCGAAGACATGGAGAAGACAACCTTCATCACGTAATGGGGAACTTTCTGTTACAAGGTGATGTTGTCTGGGTTGAAGAAAGCTGGGGAAACCTATCAGCGAGCCATGGTAGCTTTGTTCCATGACATGATTCACCATGAGATAGAGGTTTATGTTGATGACATGATAGACAGGTCTCAAACTGAGAAAAAGCACCTTGATCATCTACAAAAGTTTTTTGATAGGTTGAAGACATACAAGCTCAGGCTAAATCTGAACAAGTGCTCCTTTTGGGAAAGGTATGGTAAACTCTTAGGTTTCATTGTCAGTGACAAAGGTATTCAGGTAGACCCTGCAAAGGTGAAGGCCATACAAGAGATGTCGGCTCCTCGCACTGAGAAGGAGGTTAGAGGTTTCTTGGGATGCCTAAATTACATTGCCAGGTTCATTTCCCATCTAACTGCTACTTGCGAGCCAATCTTCAAACTCCTGAAGAAATATCAAGTGGTAAAATGGAATGAAGAATTCCAGACTTCCTTTGAGAGAATCAAGGAATACCTTCAAGATCCTCCAATTCTGATGCCTCTGATTGAAGGAAGACCTTTGATAATGTACTTAACAGTGTTAGATAATTCAATGGGGTGTGTGATGGGGCAACATGACGAGTTCGGTCGAAAAGAGCATGCAATATACTACCTTAGCAAAAAGTTTACCGACTATGAAACAATATACTCACTGCCCGAGAAAACTTGGTACGCTTTAGTACTCCTTTAATTACTATTATTGATATTGGTGCTACTCATTGCTTTATTGCAGCTGATTGTGTTGAAAGATTGGGTCTTATGTTATCTCCTATGAATAGAGAGATGGTCGTCAATACTCCATCCAAGGGGTCGGTGACTACTTCTTTTGTGTGTTTAAAGTGTCCTTTGTCTATCTTTGACAGAGACTTTGCTGTTGATTTTGTTTGTTTGCCTTTAAAAGGGTTGGATGTGATTCTGAGTATGAACTGGTTAGAACATAACTATGTTCATATTAACTGCTATACCAAGTATGTGAGGTTTTCTACTCCTGAAGAAGAGGAAGATAGTCTGTTGTCTGCTAGATAGTTGCGAAAGCTGATGCTAAAAGAAACATAGATATTCTCATTGATGGCGTCGCTATCTGTCGAGACTCAAGCTATAATTCAGGAATTGCAAGTGGTGCGTGAGTTTCCTGAAGTTTTCCCTGATGAAATTCCTGATGTACCGCCAGAGAGGGAAGTTGAATTTTCTATTGATATTGTAACTGGTATGAGACCTGTGTCTATGGCACCATACACGATGTCTGCACCTGAATTGTCAAAGTTAAAGAAGCAATTAGAAGAGTTACTTGAAAAGAAGTTTGTAAGACCAAGTGTATCGCCATGGGGAGCTCCAGTGTTGCTAGTAAAGAAGAAAGATGGAACTATGAGGCTCTATGTTGATTATAAACAGTTGAATAAAGTGAAGATTAAGAACAAGTATCCGCTTCCAAGAATAGATGACTTGATGGATCAATTGATGGATGCTCGCGTGTTCAGTAAAATTGATTTGAGGTCGGGTTACCATCAGATTAAAGTGAAGGATGAAGATATCCAAAAGACGGCTTTCAGAACGCATTATGGACATTATGAGTATTTGGTGATGCCTTTCGGTTTTACTAATACGCTAGGAGTATTCATGGAATTCATGAAGCGTATCTTTCATACTTATTTGGATCGGTTTGTAGTGGTGTTCATTGATGACATTTTGATTTACTTAAAGTCAGAAGAAGAGCATGCAAAATACTTAAGAGTAGTATTGCAAGTTTTGAAAGAGAAGAAGTTGTATGCAAAGCTGTCTAAGTGTGAGTTCTGGTTAAAGGAGGTTATTTTTCTTGGTCATGTGATCTCAAGTAGTGTCATTGTTGTAGATCCATCAAAGGTTGATATTGTGTTGCAATGGGAAACTTCGAAATCAGCTACTAAGATTAGAAGCTTTTTGGGATTAGCTGGTTACTATAGAAAGTTTTTCTAAGTTGGCACTTCCATTGACTAAGTTGACTTGTAAAGGTAGAGCCTTGTGTGGGATGTTCAGTGCGAAGAGAGTTTTGCAGAGTTGAAGAGGAGATTGACATCGGCTCCGATTTTGACGTTACCTAATCCAGGAGAACCTTTTGTGGTATATTGTGATGCTTCTAAGATGGTTTTAAGAGGTGTGCTTATGCGGAATGATAAGGTAGTTGCTTATGCGTCAAGGAAGTTGAGGACTAATGAGAAGAACTATCCTACGCATGATTTAGAGCTTGCTGCAGTTGTTTTTGTGTTGAAAATTTGGAGGCATTATCTTTATGGTTATAGATTTGAAGTGTTTAGTGACCATGTAATATGGTGGGAGAACTGACTTGGTTGTTTTGCATTTGATCTCAATTATTGCAGATAGCAATAGTTTCCACCAACTTTTCTTTTATCCAATAAAGGAAAGGGTGAAAAGAACAGGAAAGACCTTTGAGATTATTTTCTTGAGTTCGGGGGGTAGATTATGGAAAAGGAAGATGTTAGCACCCTTTTCATCCATAGTTATCTATGGGCTCTTAGTTTCTAGCTAGATCATTACTTTTGTTCGAAAGTGCGTTTTGTGGTGGATTTTAAAAGTATTTTTGAAAAGCGCCTTCGTTTAGGCAAACTTTGTAATGATTCTCGTCTCTATAAGAATGTATACAAAGTGTTAGAATTTTTGAAAATATTTCATGGAAAGTGTTGGTGCATTTAGAAAGGTGTTTGTGTTTGAAGATGAGCAAGCAACTAAGAATGTTTCTACCTACTCAAAAGTCTTTGTTCTTTTCCTCCTTTGATATTGTTATCTTACCATTGATTGGTAATAAGCCTTATCTTTGGATGTAAAGGGACGGGCATGGGTCGTCGTATGGTCATGATAGCAATGTTGTGAGATATCTTAGAATTTCTCTTGAGGGACTGAGATCAATTGTAAGGCAACATTCGAAGCGTCATCGAGGGACTATGATCTTGTATTTTTTTATTGTTTTTTTTGCTAAGACGCCTCACATGCATAACATGACCATATTTCATAAGGCAACAAGGGGATTTAACCCTAGATATGCAAGTGTGTAAGTGTTTGTATTTCATGCTTGATTTATTTTGAATTATGGCTTTCTAAGTATTGATTTTATATTTCCACACAAACCCTAATTACTAGCATTTATATGAAAGCGATAAATTGTGGGAATGTAAATATCCTACGCTATTACAATCACTTGGGGATGGGGTGTACAAATTTACAAATGGGGGTTACAAGAAATTAAAGTCCTAATTATCTATTACAACCATATTGAAATAATGTACAATAATTGAAATGTAAAATATATTTGTTTTGTTTTTATTAAGAGAAGAAAATAAATTTGCTTAAGGAAATGTTTTTAATCTTTTTGTTTTAAAAGAAATAAAACAAAGCATATGAATATAAAGTATTTTTGGTGTTTTTGATTAATGAAAATAAAAGTGATGATAAAAATAACAAGAGAATAAGAGTTAGAGTCAGCGTGTTGCTGAAAGAATAGAAACAAGAGAGAGTTGAAGTTCTGACTCAAGTGTGTTGCAAATCAGAAAGAAAATGTTAGTAGAAATGGGGAAATCCAGAAGTTCTGGATCCAGACGCGCTAAAGTTCTGGGGTTGCTGGAAACAAAGGAAAGCCTAGAAGTTCTGATTTCTGAGAGAGCCGAGAATTTCTGATGCAGTTGGAAACCTAGAAGTTCTAGTGTTACTGGAAGGCTAGAAGTTCTGTTAATGGGTAAGTGAGGTGACAATGCTGTTGAATGAGAATATCTAGAAGTTCTGGTCCAGGAGTACTGTTTTGAAAAACAAATGGTGGGAGGGGGGCTTATCTAGAAGTTTTGGTCTAGGATTATTCTTTGACAAATTATAGGGTAAAAATATTAGGAAATAAACATAAAATGTGCTTCTGGGACTAGAACCCCTGACCCTTAACACTAATGCCTTAAGCGCGCGCTCTCTACCACTGGGGTGGCTATACATCTGGTATTAGAAGAAAAAACATAAACATATATTACAAAGTAAGTTCTGATGATGAACTTCATCTTCTTCTTCGCGCCAGCTAGAGTATCTTCAACTTATTCATTTCTCAACAAAAAGGGAAAATGAAAACCTAGCAGTTATGGCAAATTTCATCATGGTTTTAGAAATACAAGGCATCAAAACTGTAAACCAGAAGCAAGCCTGAATTTTGCTAATCCTAATTCTGAACCCTAATTTTCTCAAGAAGTTCTGATATGAAATTCCCTCTACTTAGGCCACATAAATGAAATCTATAAATATGTACAAATTCAAAGCCATGATATCTACATTGTGTCTTTGAAATTGCAAGCCTAACAATGCCTAAGTAATGAGATGAAAATCAGAAGAAGCTTACCTTGCAGCTGGAACTTGTTCAGTGAATTAGAGCCTGGTTCAGATTGCTGTGATGTTCTGGTCAGCTTCCTCAAGTTCTCAGAAAGCTAAAACAACCTTTAACTTGAGTTATAGATGGTTGGAAAGCTCTGGAGCAATCAAGATGCAAAGTTTTGAATTTTGAAATGGGGATTGGTGAAGACTGTATTACAGTTTGAAAATTGAAGTTGGGAAAGCCTCTATGTGTATATCAGAAACTGTGTGGATGATTTGTCCAAGAAACGCCTAAGGAAAATTAGAGCTTAGATGCAAAAATCAGAAACTAGCAGGTTTTGTGTTTGTGTTGTAGTTTCAGGTTCTTGGGAATTTTCAACAAGGTTTCAGGGATTTTTTCCAATCTTCCTTCAGTTTGCAAATGAAGATTAATTTATAGGCAAAGGATTTTGAAGCTTGGAGAAGCCAGGAGTACAACCATCATGTGTTATGGATCATTGACTTATTTTTGAAGCAAGTTTAGACAAGCATGGTTTCCAAGAAAGGTAGGGTGGTTAGTAGCTTTAAACACACCTAATATGAGTTTGTAGACAGGATTTGTGGGGAAGTACACTCAAAAACAAAGTAAAGTATGGCCTCAAAATAAACTTTGTACAAAAGTTTACTTTTCAATGACAACAGTGATACTTTTATGCCACACGTGGGAAGATATTTTGGATAAAGGTTTAAACATTGGGATAAAGACTCAAAAGTTGGTGTGAGCATTAAATTATGATGAGATTTAACAAGAAAGAAGGTCTGCGACATGAGATTATGTAGCATAGCTTGAAACTGGATCAGAAGTTCAGCATAAACGTAACTTAGATTAAGAACAAATGTCCAACTTCTAATTTTTTTATTCTCCATGCTCCAGCATGATCTGAAGGAGTTCTTTGACTTTTCAGAAAGCTTGTAACATGCTTTGTAACCCCTATTTGAATAAATTTTGAAAACTCTAATTGTACCTACGTGAAAACTAGCCCAGAAGATCTAACCAAATTCTGACTTGGAAATACTCATAATTTATTAAGTGTTTTAGTTTCATGGACGAGTCTTCAAAGATTTATAACTTGAAATCCCAGCATTTCTAGGAGGAATTATGTTCTGCAATATTTTAGATCTCATTAAGATCTACAACTCTTGTGTCAGTAGTTCTTCCTGAATCATCTTGCATCATGATGAAAATCTGGCCAAAAGTTCTGAACTTATCATACTTTCTTAACACTTAGAAAAATTTCTAAGTGTTTAGAACTTTGACTTTTCCAAAGTAATTTTGACTTTTGATTTTCTTGATGAACCAACTTCATATTCTACCATGTCTTGATGAAATGTGATTCTTAAAACTTGATTTTGATTAAAAAGTCAAAGTTTGACTTTTCAGTGTGCATTTTGACCATTTTGCCCTTGTGCCAATTCAAAACCTAAATTGATGTATCAGTGCTACAAACTTGAGTCATGGAAGATCTTGTGAGAAAATTCTTGAGAAATGAGAGGGAAAATTTTGGAGTACAACAGTTGCCCCTGTTCAATCTTCTTAAACCTGAAGAGTTAGATTGGCTAGCCCGTCATTCGTGACTTAAAGGTGGAAGATGATTGAACACTAAAGTGCCCAGAAATTTGCACTCGATGATATGTTAGTTGACTGTGTAGGGAATGGGCATAAAGATTCCATTTAGAGTGACTGGGCAAGGTATCAAGATAAATATTCTGGTTGATTTATACTGAAGTGGTAGATGTCTTTTTCTTGATTTTAAACTGGAAGAGATAAATCTAACCAGAAGAGGTCTTCATTTGCCTGCTGATTTTTCCTGCAAAGAAGAGGATTAGTTGCATGCAGATGTATGCATGGCGTAATGATGTTCTCAAAATAAATGAGATTATGCTGTATGCATTTGTCTTGTATGTGTTATGGTTTATGAGTGTGATGCATTTAATAAATCTTGACAACATGTTGGGGAACCTTGGGAGGCTGAATCCCGAACTGTTGTTGGAGAGTAGATGTATCTTCGACTTTGTTTAGAATATTTCCACTGGGAATTCCTGTTTTATTGTTTGAGGAGAAATCCGCTGGGGAAAATTGACTTTGGCTCTTTCTAGAAGGAAACTCTGTGGGGGGTGTTGATTTCTGCTTGGAGGAATAAAGTTTAGGAATTTTGGTTGTCCATTGCTCTACTGGGGAATTATTCTTGGTTGGAGAGCATCGAAAGTTAGCTGTTATTTGGTCGAAATCCAGGCTTGGCAACAATTTGTTGGGGATAATGAAGTTGACTGTTATCTGGTCGTATTCCAGGCTTCGTAGCGACTTGCTGGGGAAGATTAAATTAACTGTTATCTGGTCGGATTTCAGGCTTCATGGGAAATTACTTGGGAGAGTGAAGTTTAGCTGTTATCTGGTCGGATTCCAGGCTTCACAACAACTTACTTGAAAGGATGAAGTTGAACTTGATATCTGGTCGGGTCTAGGATTTATAATAACTTTCTTGAAAGGATGAAGTTGAACTGATATCTGGTCAGGTCCAGGCTTTTCAATAACTTGTTGAAAGGATGAAGTTGAACTGATATCTGTCGGGTCCAGACTTCACAGTAACTTGTTTGAAAGGATGAAGTTAAACTGATATCTGGTCGGGTCTAGGCTTCACAGTAACTTGCTTGAAAGGATGAAGTTGAACTGATATCTAGTCAGGTCTAGGCTTTGCAGTAACTTACTTGAAAGGATGAAGTTGAACTGATATATGGTCAGGTCCAGGCTTCACAATAACTTGCTTGAAAGGATGAAGTTGAACTGATATTTGATCGGGTCCAGGCTTTGCAGTAACTTATTTGAAAGGATGAAGTTGAATTGATATCTGGTCAGGTCCAGGCTTTGCAGTAACTTGCTGGGGGTAGAGGAAAACTCTACTGGGGAAAAGAAGTTAAACCAGTGTCTGGTCGGGTCCAGGCTTCATAGTATCTCGAGAAGTTAAACTATTATCTAGTCGGGTCTAGGTTCCATAGTAACTGAATATTGTTTGAATAGGAATGATCCTGTTGGGGAGTGTATTATTTTGTTGGGGAGTAAACCTTGTTGAAGAGAATATTCGATGACCTGCTAGCAAGTTGAATTCTTTAGGAAGAAATCCATAAGGCTTCTTCTTTTAAGACCAACTCAGCTGGGGAGAGGGTTGTTGAGAGATTGAAACTCTGACCGAGGGTTTCATAAATCCAACTTTGTGGCCAACATTATTGGGGAAAAGGTTTATTGTAGCAGGCTCTGGAGAAAATGCTAATGAGATAACTCTATGGGGATATCTGAATTGTGTTAAAGAGATGCTCATTGCTACTTAGAAGCACATATTTGCTAAATAGTTTAATCATGTTCATATGCATATGTTCTTTCAATTTTAGTCATTGGACGTGTTTGCACTTAAAACAAAAAAAAAACAAAAAGTTTGTACTTCAAAGTATATTTATATTGATGTTTTGCCCATGAATAGGCGTTTTTGTACAAAGAGACAGAGATTCTAGTAAGAGGAAATCGTCGAAAGGAAAACAAAATTGAAAACAAAAATAACAACCATGTGGAAATAATCTCATTGGGTTCCAAATCTACTATTGCCCCAATGTCTTCGAACGTCCCTTGCCATTGAAAGAAGTTGATTGGATTGATCTTGTATGGTTTGGACCCAGACCTTGGTAATAAAGTCGACTGTGGTGATTCCACGGGACATAGTCATACGCTTTCAATCCTTAACTTTTTCCTGGACCGCCCTTTCGGGTTTTCAGCCCACCAGGATACCTATTTTTGCCCATGTCGCCCTTTCGGGTTTTCGACTTGCTGGGTGTATAATATTTTGCATATATCCCTAATTTTTGCCCAAACCTTCGGTTCGACGGGATGCCCTTATCTTGCCTAGGTGTGTCAACCTAGCGGGTCTCTTATGTATAGTATTTTTTAACTATGCCCACGTTTACAGGATGTGGGAAATCTTCACCGTCCATAGTAGTCAGCATCATGGCGCCACCAGAGAAAACTTTCTTGACAACAAATAGACCTTCGTAGGTGGGAGTCCATATACCCCTGGGGTTGCCTTGTGGAAGAATGATGCGCTTTATTACCAAGTCACTAGCTTGATATACTCGGGGCCTGATCTTTTTGTTGAAAGCCTTGATCATACGTTTCTGGTACAGCTGACCATGACAAACAGCAGCCAATCGCTTTTCATCGATCAAGTTCAACTGATCCAATCTTGTTTGAATCCATTCTTCTTTGCCTAGGTCTGCTTCGTTCATAATCCTTAGAGAGGGAATCTGAACTTCTACTTGCAGGACAACTTTCATTCCATAGACCAAAGAAAAAGGAGTTTCCCCCATCGATGTCTGAGCTGAAGTACGGTAGCCATGAAGACCAAATGATAACATCTCATGTCAGTCTTTGTAGGTTACTACCATCTTTTGCACAATCTTCTTAATGTTTTTGTTGGCTGCTTCCACCGCGCTGTTCATTTTAGGTCTATAAGGAGAAGAATTGTGATGCTTGATTTTGAATTGAGTGCAAAGTTCGGTAATCATAAAATTGTTGAAAATTGGTTCCATTGTCAGTGATGATCCTTTAGGGTATACCATAGCGGAAAATGAGGTTATGCTTGATGAATCTGGCTACAACTTTCTTTGTGACTAAGGAAAATGAGGCAGCTTCGACCCATTTGGTGAAATAATCGATAGCAACAAGAATGAGGCAATGTCCATTGGAAGCAGTAGGTTTAATCTCTCCAATCATATCAATGCCCCACTTTACAAATGGCCACGGAGCAGTTATGACATTTAGAGGAATAGGTGGCACATGGACCTTGTCAGCATAGATTGGGCACTTATGGAAAGTCCTTGAGTGATGATGGAAATTAGTTTCCATTGTTGACCAATAGTAACCGGCTCTCAGGATTTTCTTGGCCATATTATGTCCGCTAGAGTGAGTTCCAAAGATACCATCATGCATGTCTTCCATAATTTTCTCTGCCTCCTTCTTGTCTACACATCGGAGTAGAGTAGAATCATGGTTGCGTTTTTACAAGGTTCCATTGCTTAGGAAGAATTTGGCTGAGAATCTTCGTAAGAATTTTTTATCATTGATGGAAGCTCCTTCAGGATACTCTTACGCTTCAAGGTATCTCTTCACCACATGATACCAGGACTTCTCTGCGTCAGTGTCAAGCTCATAGCAGTGCGTAGGTTCGTCAAATTTCTCAATTGTAATCATAGGAGCTTCATTATCCCATTTGACCTTGAACATAGAAGACATTATGGCCAAAGTATCGGCTAACTGATTTTCCTCTCTAGGGAAGTGTTCAAAGGTGATTTCTTTAAAGTATGGAATTAGAGATGACACAAGCTCCTTGTAAGGAATAAGATTATGATGTTTAGTGTCCCAATATCCCTTTACTTGGCTAATCACTAGGGCGGAATCTCTGAATACATTCAAATGCTTGATCCTTAAATCAATGGCAGCCTTCAAACCCAAAATGCACGCCTCATATTCAGCCATGTTATTTTTACAATCGAAGCACAGTCTAGTAGTGAAAGGGGTGTGGAAACCCTCATGAGAAACTATCACAACACCAATTTTGTTACCCAAAGCGTTGGAAGCCCCATCGAAAACCATAGTCCATCGGGATCCTTGTTCAGGTCCGTCATACGGTCCAGGTTTTGCACTGTCGATCACTAACATGATATTCTCTTCCGGGAAGTCAAAGTTCATAGATTGATAATCATCAACAGCTTGATGGGACAAATGATCTTCCAATTCACTTCCTTTGATGGCCTTTTGTGTTGTATATTGAATATCGTATTCATTCAAAATCATTTGCCATCTAGCTATCCATCAGGAAAGTGCGGGTTTCTCGAAGATGTACTTGATAGGGTCCATCTTAGAAATCAATAGAGTGGTATGACTCAACATATACTGTCTTAATCGGCAAGCAGCCCATGCCAGAGCACAACAAGTTTTCTTGAACAGTGAATATCTAGTTTCACAGTCGGTAAAATGTTTGCTCAGGTAGTAAATTCCATGCCCTTTTCGGCCAGACTCGTCATGTTGGCCCAACACACACCCCATAGAACTCTCTAGCATAGTCAAGTACATGATCAAGGGTCTTCCTTCAACTGGAGGCATAAGGATAGGAGGTTCTTGCAGATATTCCTTGATTTTATCGAAGGCAACTTGCCATTCATCATTCCATCTGACTAATTGATCTTTCTTCAAGAGTTTGAAGATTGGCTCACAAGTAGCACTTAAGTGAGATATGAAGCGGGCGATGTAGTTAAGACGACCCAAGAATCCTCTAACCTCCTTTTCAGAATGGGGAATTGGAATTTCTTGAATGGATTTCAACTTTGCAGGATCAACTTTGATGCCTTTGCCACTGACAACAAAACCTAGAAGTTTTCCAGATCTTACTCTGAATGTGCATTTATTAGGATTCAACCTCAACTTATACTTTTTCAGCCTCTTGAATAGCTTGTATAGGTGATTGAGATACTCGTCTTCAGTTTTTGACCTTGCAATAATATCATCCACATATACCTCTATTTCATGATGGATCATATCATGAAACAAAGCTACCATAGCCCTTTGATATGTTTCCCCTGCATTCTTTAATCCGAATGGCATGACCTGGTAACGAAAGGTGCCCCATTGCGTAACAAAGGTGGTTTTCTCCATGTCTTCGGGAGCCATCTTAATTTGATTATAGACGGAGAAACCATACGTGAAAGATAAGACTTTATGTTGAGCGGTGTTATCGAGAAAGACATAAATATGAGGTAGAGGGAAGTCATCCTTGAGGCTTGCCCTATTCAGATCCCTGTAATCTACACACATACGAACTTTTCCATCTTTCTTTGGCACTAGCACCATGTTTGCAACCCATTGAGGATAATATGTCATAGCTAAGAATCCTGCATCAAATTGTTTCATCACTTCAACTTTTATTTTCTCAGACATGTCAGGCCGCATGCGGTAAACTTTTTGCTTAACAGGAGGACAATCTTTCTTTGTTGGCAGACGATGAACTACAATGGCGGTATCCAACCCTGGCATATCTTCTTACGACCAAGCAAACATTTCCATGTAGTCATGTAACATCTGAACCAATCTGCTTTTGACATTGCTTCCTAGGTTGACGCCGATCTTGACCTCCTTCTTGTTTGTCTTGGTACCTAGGTTGATGACTTCAACTGACTCTTCATGCGGCTGAATAGCTTTTTCCTCTTGCATTAGAAGTCCGGCTAGTTCTCCCGGTATTTATCAATCTTCCTCGCTTTCTCCTTCGGCTTGGTTAATTGGATATTCAAAATCATAACTGGCAATAGTAGAGTCATTGTCAATGATATCCAAAGTGGACGAGGATCTGCAAAAGTGTGTGTGTGTGTGTGTGTGTGTGTGTGTGTGTGTGTGTGTGTGTGTGTGTGTGTGTGTGTGTGTGTGTGTGCATGTAACATACATGGCTATTTGAAAAAAGGTATTAAAGAAAAATAAAGAAAATGAGCACAAAAATTTGAATGCAAAAAGTCCAATGGTTTATATTGAATGATCATATGGTAAAATGAAAATAAATAAAACCCTTAACAAATGGACCATAGTGCCCCAGGCCAAACATATGGCTTAAAAGTCATTTTTTAATATTACAGATATAAGGCTCTTTAATTGATAAAAAGCAATAAACAAGTAATTACTCCTCAATGAAGGAGATGGGAACGAAGTCCTTTGCGCGCCAATTGTTGAGCTCTGTCGTAGTAGGGTATATCCATTCTTCGAAAGCACATTCATCATCAGAACCCTCCACAGCATTTACTTCATGATTTCCAATACGGAGAGGGGACTTTCCTGCACGAGCGCGCCTCACTTATTTCTGAGCCTTGATAGTGAAACCCAACCCACATTTATCTTCTTTAAATGGGATCTCTGGGAGTTGCCCCCGGGTAACACAACTTCCATCTTTGACTGCGGCACGAGCATCCTTAAATGAAACCATCCTTGGCACGTCCTTATCGGCTTTGGGCATGCCGAAAGAAGTTTTGGCAGTAGCAACCATAGGCGGAACAACTTCAAAATCCTGGCATGGGGTTTCTAAAATTTCGCCATCCATCTCCACATATTTGAAAGAATTGAGATGGATTACCATGAATTCCTCCTCACCGTAAACAGTGACGATCCTCCCCTTGACTGGGTATTTTAGCTTTTGGTAAAGGGTAGATGTTACTGCCCCTGCTCCATGGATCCAAGGGCGACCCAACAAACAAGAGTAAGCGGGACGGATGTCTATGATGTAGAAAGTAGAGTTGAAAATCTGTGAGCCAACTTTAATTGGGATATCCACCTCTCCATGAACCATCCTTTTGGACCCATTGAAAGCCCTCGCGATAATATCACTCGGCTTCAACACGAGTCCTTCACAATCTAAACGATCTAAAGCGCCCTTGGGTAACACGTTTAAAGAAGAGCCAGTATCAACCAAAACATGTGCTAGGGTAGTCCCTTTACATTCATCAAAAACATGCAAAGCTTTGTTATGGTTCCTTCCAAGTGGTGTTAGATCAGCATCAAAGGACCCTAATCCATTATCGGTCGTCAAGCTCGCTACACAATTTTCGAACTGGTCAGTTGTGGTCTCATGAGGAACATGAGCCTTCTTTAAGAATTTGATTAATTTTCGGGCATGAGCATCGGAACAAAGTAGCAAAGATAACATGGAGATCTTGGAAGGGGTTTTCCCCAGCTTCTCCACTATCTTGAAATCACTCCTATTTATAATTTTCAAGATTTCATCCATTTCTTGAGCGGAAGGTTCCTCAACAGCAACGTCTTTCGCAAGTGTCTCTGTCTCAGCAAGCTCAACTACTTTCTCTTTACCTCTAATGCCAGCACCAGGCTTAGCAGCGGTGATGCAGACAGGTTTCGTTGTAGTAGTTAGGGGTGAAATGTTGGGCGAAAATATTCTTCCAGTTCTAGTTACCTTACTAGAGTCGGTAATATTACCAATGTCATCAGCCTTGCTTTCTTCGATCCAAGCATCTTGCTTTATTTCATGGTAATACACTTCAGCACCGTAGTTCCACGACACTTCTTTGTTGGAAGAGTACGGAATTGGCCCAGGGGTAGTAATTATCAGAGGAGCAATAGTCGGTTCATTCGAAATCCTGATATGACCCTTTGAGGAGATCCTAAGAGGCTTGTTTGAAATTGTTATGATAGAGAGGTCTTCAATCTTATCGGTCAAACTTTGTATGGACGGAGTTCTTTCAAATAGGATCTCATGACTATTCATCATGCGTTGAACACCTTCTTTCAGCCATTTTCATCCATTAACTTGTCCGACGCAGCAACCACAGTTTTTCAAACAGCCAGGGAAAACCCCGACTCTCAGCAAATTCTTTTTGACAACGGTTAATGGAGTAGTTAAATCTTCGACGGAGGAAACAAAAATAGTGTTGTACCCCAAAATTTTCCCTCCCTTATTTCTCAACACATTTCAAGAGAGATCCTCAAATTGCTCAAGGAAGTCCAAGGGTTGACCAAACAAACCCTCTCTTAAGGCGGTCTACCTCAAATTAGGGTTTCATGTTGCATCAAGATACTTGAGCCCAAAGGATCCCAAATTCTCACCATTGTCCTAATATTTTCTCAAGATCATCCATGTCAAGTTTCAAGCCTTGCAGAGAAAGTTTGCTCAGTCAATTGCTCAAAGGCCTGCAAATCGACTATGTTAGGGCAAAAGTCAACTGTGGCCCACATATAGTCAAACTTCAAGATTTTTGGTCAACATCCTCATTTTGAAGTATTATTCATCATTTGATCAAGGGTTGATCATGATTCCTCAAGGATTTCTCACAATTCATCAAAACCCAAAAGTTGCTAAATTAGGGTTTTGCAGGAAAAGTCAACTCAACTTTGACCAAGCATAACTTTCTCATACTTTATTAGAAATGACCCATCCAAAGCTCATTTTGAAGAGGACGCAATTCCCTACAATTCATCTTCAGCTCCCAAATTCAAAATATGCACTCACAAGAAGTTACAAATTTGGATATTATAGGTCATTTTGGAAAGTCAACAAAAACACCTTTTTTGTCAAAGCTTCATACATGAACATGGAAGACTCAATTGAGATGAGACCAGAAGGGTTGCTTAGAGGATATCTTGAGCTTTCTAAAAAGTCCAAGAACACCTCTCTAGGGTCAAAATTGAAGGAGTTATGCATTGGTGAAGTTGACCTTTTTTGCAAAATTGCCAAAAGTCAAATATGCCTCAAATTGCAATTTTTGTCAAATGGGCCCAACTTTTTGTGCTTGCATTGAGTTTGTAACATGGTCCACGAGTCATGATCCTTCCACTGGCCTTTATTTTATTTTTGCCATTTATTTTGATTTTTATTTCAATTAAATCAAATTAAATCAAAATAAAATCATGAAAATATCAAAATCATTTAAACCTTGAGATTTTATGCATATTTCAGGTCCATGGATAGCTGGAAAGGGAATCAAATCGTGCAAGGCTTGTTTGTACACAAAGATTAATGTTTGGCTAGTTTTGGAAAGATTTACAAGAGAATCAAATCTTGATCAATCACCTTAATTGAAAAAGATTTGGAACAAATTTGTAAATCTAATTCACTCAAGGTTACATATAGAACAAATTCAGACCAAAAGCAGCGGGGTTAAAGGCGTCTAGAGTGAGGAACAACTTTCAAAAAATCAAGAAAAAGTGATAATCTGATTTCATAGTTCTTGGCATTTTCAAGACTCCCAAGCTATCTCATTCGTTTCCTGGGTGTGTAAGGAGTCTATACCAATCACTAACAAGAGTTTTCGTGCCCAGAGTCCGCCTCCATAACCCCCACGGTTTGTCATTCTTTTCAAAATCGAATCTCTTTATCTTTGCATCTTTATCATGTTTCAATGACATAGTTGTAATCCTTATCGTGTTTGCAAGCTAATGGTAACAATTAATTGCATTTTTGTTAGCTATACTTAGATCCACCATTGTTAGGGTTTAGGGTTCGTTTTTAGGGTTTTTGATTGCTGGAAAAATTGGCCCAAAAGAGGGGTGCTATGGTGTTCATAAGGTCAAGACGAGTTGATCTGCACCTTTAGTTTTGATTTATTGTGCCTGTATGAGATTTTGAAAAATTGCAGGGGCTGTACCTATGGTTTTTGTCCGTAGGTAAAAGTCATCAGACTTTTAGCAACGGAGGGAGGTAGGAGATGATGGTGTGGTGTGGCCTGACTGGCCCGTTCAAAATTTTGCACGCTGAAAGCTAACATGTTGTGTTCTTTTAATATAATCATTGTTTTTTATCTATTATACAAACAAGCGTGTTGGCTCAGTTGGTTGTGAGGCGAAGGGAAAAGCCATAGGGCCTGGGTTCCAATCCCAGGTCCCCCATATTATTTCATAATTTTGTCACTTGCATGATCAGGCACATGTACAGGCGCATGGACTACCATATTCCATCATCTTCCACCATTAGATCGCCCATAATCTGGATCCAAAGGCCATCACATGAAGGACTACCATGCATCTTAGTCAGACGTGCAACATTGGAACCAGGAGGGTCAACGTGAAACAAGGTTTTTGGGCCCATAATTGCTATAGACACCCCTCAATTACTAGCACACCAGGCCCAATTCTTTCTTTTTCTTTTATATTTCTTTATTTAATTTATTTTGTTTAAATTATTTCTCACACAAATTTAATTCTTTTTTACAAAAAATTCATAAAATCAATTTTCATCAAATTAGAATTTAGTTTTTTTATCAAAATTAATTTAATTAGTTTAATTTAATTTTTAAGGTAATTTTAACCTTTTGTAAATAAATTAAAACAAATTAGAGAATTAGGTTTTATTTGATTTAACATTTATTTTCTTTTCTCAAAATAAAAAATATATAAAAAATAGGTCAAAATAAATCTTTTTCTTAATTTTAATTAATTAGTAATTAGGTTTGTATTTATTCATTTAAAACCTTATTTTCTTAAAACAACCAAAAAATGTTTTTTCTTTTAATTAGGTCAGACGGGGTCAAAACCCTAATTTTTCTCTCGTTCTCGTTTCATCGCGCGCGTTTATTTATTTTCACAATATTGATGTAACTGCTCATGGGATGTAATAGTTTAATTAGGATTTTCCTTTCATTTATCGTTTTACAGTTTTTTTTGGCTATGTAATCAATCCCCTACCCCGAAGCCTTGTAATAGCGTAGCTTTATTTCTCGCATTTTAATTTTCGTAAATATTTAACTGTTAGATGTATGATAATAGGATTGCATGACAAGAATGTATTGTTAAATTTAAAATGGTTAGCAAACCCTAAATGTGCAAAGATAATAATTTGAAATCAAATCACTCGCACATGCGCACTCCTAGGGTATACTCTCACTTCGGTTGCCTTCGGTAACCGGTCATTAAGTATAGGGTATTTTAGTGGTCGCCCTCTTGTCTAAACAAAGATCAAAAGTCCCGTTCAGAAATGTTGCCTCGGAAAGGTTGCCTCAGAAATGTTGCCTCGAATAAGACGTCCTAACATTTCTTTAGTGATCGTACGTCCCTTTCGGATTGACCCTTACAATTCCAACAACGGTGCTACCTATTTCTCAATAGTAGGATAGAGCTGTCTAAAGGAAACAAGAATAGAAACATTATTTTTTCGAGTAGGTAGATGCTAGTAGGTACTTGCTCAAAATCAAACTTTTCCACACTTACACTTTTCCAAACAAAGTTTTCAAAAACACTTTGTAACACTCTTGAAGACAGAAGCAAGAGTTAAAACAAAGTCAAACAAAACTTTTCAAAACACACAAACATAAAAGCAATTTTAAAATTATGAGCAAGTACCTAAGAGCCCGTAGAAAACTACGGATAGAAAGGGTGCTAATACCTTCCCTTTCTATAATCTACCCTCCGTACTCAAAATCTCGAAAAAGGAATTTTTCTGTGCTTTTTTCCCTTCCAGTTGGATAAAATAAAAGTCAGTGGCGACTCTTGCTTACCGCGACATTTTGCAAACACAAATGCAAAATGCAAACCAGCATTTTCCTAAAACAGACTGGTTCTGCCACCGTATCACGAATAGTGTCTTCAATTGCATTGACACCTTTTCCATGGTTTGGCATTGGTGACTTTATCATATTGGGAATCGTAGGAGGATCGAATTCGATTGTCTTGTTATCTATTAGATCTTGATTTTTTCTCTTCAGCACCCAGTATTGATCGGTCTCATGCCCGAGACTATTTGAATAATATGCACACTTGGTATTCAGATTGTATTTAGGTGAGGAAGTGTTCGGATTGGACGGAGGATCACGCAGTGTCACTAAGTTGGCCTTTAACAAGTGTTGTAAGGCTTGGGAAAGCGACATCCCTATCCTTGTGAACTGTCTTCATGGAGCCTCAAATCGTTGATGGTTGGAAGATTGTCTTTGAACAGGAGCAAGGTTAGAGATCAAAACAACATTAATGGATGGACGGTTATCCTTCTTGGTACGGGCCCTTACCCCATACACAACATTAGTTTCTTTCTTCCAAGTGAAGGGTTTCTTTACGGGGTTGGAGATGGAAGCAGACGCCATAGGGATTTTCCCGCTCTTGATACCACTTTCCACCCTTTCACCGGTTAGGATCAACTAGGTGAAACTGGACGAAGAACTCCCAACCAATAAGTTGAAAACGGGCCAAATAACGTACCCATAAATATATCAATATGCTCCCTGTCAGTTAATGATGGTTGGACCCTGCTGGCAAGATCCCTCCACTTTTGGGCGTACTCTTTGAACCCCTCGTTTTTACCCATCGTCATGTCTTGCAATTGAACTCTAGTCGGCGCCAAGTTGGCATTGTATTGGTATTGGTGATAGAAAGTAGTGGCCAAGTCTTCCCAGGTGTGGATACGGGAACCCTCCAATTGGTAAAACCACTCTAGTTGAGTCCCAACCAAGCTTTCTTGAAAGAAATGGACCCAGAGTTTCTTGTCGGTGGTGTGTGGCTGTATTTTGCGCACGTAAGACTTCAGATGAAGCTTTGGGCGGGAAACCCCATCATATTTAACGAATACTGGTATCTTGAATTTATGGGGAATGAGGACCCCAAACATTAAACCTAAATCATCAAAATCCAAACCAGGAACGTCTTGAATCTCAACAACCTTCAGTATATCCTCTAGCTGCTTGTATTTATCATCGACAGGAGGATATTTTTCGTCAAAAAAGTATTCGTCATTGTACACTCGATCATTGACACACCCAGCCCGGGTGCTTCTTGCTTCTTCATCTTGATTTTCATCTTCCTCATATGAATCTTCAACTATCGGCATCTGGAGGATCGGCTCTTTGAATCTTTTACCCATGTTAACTAGGTTTTCCTTTTTGGTTTCTTTTTGGATGCCAGCAACATCATCAACTCTTGTTTCCCCTTGGCCAGGGTCAACAGAGTCTCTTGAAACTGGGAATTTTTTACTTGTAGGTCCTTTACTGTTTTTTCGATATCTATCTTACTAAAATAAACAACAGAAAGATAAGGAAATCTATTGTGGAAAACTTGTTTATGTTATGATGCATGAAAAATGTATATGCAAATGATTTCAAGGATTTATAAGATTTAAATGTGTCTAGACAAAGAATGAATAAACGTCAAATTTCATTAATCAGTTCAAAATGGTTACAACGTGCCTCTTGGGCTTACAAAATAAACTCCTAAGACAAAAACGTTGAATGCATCCTCTTTGGTGCAATGTAGGCGTTCAAGCATTGTTATTCATGAAGTTGCCTCGTAAGCTCCAAAACCCTTTTCTCGCTTGCATAGAACTGAGCTTCGAAGGTGTCTCGCTTTTCCTTCAACTGAATCCAACCCTTTTGCAACTCTACAAGAGAAGTAGGAATGTTGGGATAAAGGACAGTATACAGGACATCTCCTTCAGCAATAGGCTCCACGATAACATGTAGGATGGAGGGGTAAGGCATTAGGAGCTTCTGAGCACAAGCTCGTACAAACCACTTTGTTTACCATCCTCCAAGCTCGTACAAACCTCTGACAATAGCCTTGATCGTCGCTCTCGTAATCGAATACCACTCCTTGGATGAGCATATCATGAGGACCATCTCTTCGGGTATACCCAAACTGTCGTAAAGCTAAGCAAGGGTTATAAGTGATACATACCCTAATGCCAAGCAGGGGGACATTAGGGAATTCCCTACAACGGTCAATGATAGAAGTATCTTCCAAGAATCGATAACACCAATAAATGTCATAGTGGGTGAGGGACATCATCCTTTGAGACCATGTCAATCCTTGCTCGTTCTTAAATATTGATCGAGGTAGGTGCGAAGTAAACCACTTGGTGAGTAGGGGAATGCAACGCAAGAGAGTACCTTTTTTCTTCATGGTGCGAGTATGGAAACAATGTAAGATGTCTCCAAGCAAAGTAGGTATAGGATTATGAGAGAGGAAGACTTTGATGGCATTCACATCTATGAATTGGTCCTAATTGGGAAATAAAACCAAACCATAGATTAGAAGGGCCAGGATATCTTCAAAGGCTTGAAAATCCATATCTTCCCAGAATTAACGAGCCTTCTCCAATAAGAACTTGGCTAGGAACCCTTTAACTCCGCTTCTTGTCTCCCAATTCTCTATAATGTCGGCTCTCTTCAGATGCAGGGCTTCAGCAATGAATTCAGGTTTTGGAATCCCTTCTAAAGTGGTGAACGGTATTTGATCAAGCACGGGCACTCCTAATAGTAGAGAGAATTCTTCTAGTGTAGGCACCAACTGATAGTCAGGAAAAGTGAAGCAATAATGTATGGGATCAAAGAATTGGAAGAGCACACACATCATTTCTTCTTGGAAATTGGAGGTAGCCAAACTGAGGAGTCGACCATATTTCCTGGTGAAAGGAGAATCTTCAGGCACCCTTGATGCTAATTCTTGGAGTTGAGGATGCACTTTCACGAAGCTGATTTGGATGGTATTCCTTCGGACGGGATTCATAACCTACAAAAGAAAGCAAAGATAAATCCATAAATCCTTGAAATGGTTTGTGAGAATGCTTATGATGTTATGATGTTTATGATGTTATGTACAAGTAAGCAAGTTGTTATGTACACACAAAGAAGACAAGTCCTTAGATTTAGGCTTGCATGGAGTTGGTAGGTAAGTACCCTCTTGAAGTTTAGTTGGCTCAACCTGTCCTAGAAAGTAAACGGGTTCTAGGGGATCTCAATATCACTGACCTTTCTTTTAGGCATTGTCTCAGCACAATCAATCTTTTCTTGTGGATGAGATATCCCAAAAGTCCAATCTCAATGAGCGTAGTATGAGTATTAACCAATTTTCAGCTTTCCACCAAAACCGGCTATCTCACTACTTCCTAATGGCCAAGTTGTTCAATAAAGGTTCTAAGGTCAGTTAGTTCTTCATGACACCGCTCAGCATCCATGTATTCTCCTCGATTCAACATAGCGGTACCAACAAATGCGTCACACTAACATAACCATTGCTTCAACTAATGCTACTTACCTAAAAAGGTGCCCCATATCCGGGTAGAGGATCAAAACAATCCCAAACAAGGAACCATAATATAAAGCAAACAAATCAAACAAAGAAAAGCAAGTAAAGGTGATCTAGCCCTAAGGTAACCCCATTTTTAAGTAATTCCCCAACAGAGTCGCCAATTTTGTAATACGATGGGAGAACTGACTTGGGTGTTATGCATTTGATCGCAATTGTTGCGGATAGCAAGAGTCGCCACCGAATTTCTTTTATCCAATAAAGGAAAGGGTGAAAAGAATAGGAAAGACCTTTGAGATTATTTTCTTGAGTTCGGGGGGTAGATTATGAAAAGGGAAGGTGTTGGCACCCTTTTCACCCATAGTTATCTATGGGCTCTTAGTTGCTTGCTAGATCATTGCATTTGTTTGAAAGTGTGTTTTGTGGTGGATTTTGAAAGTATTTTTGAAAAGCGCCTTCGTTTAGGCAAACTTTGTAACTATTCTCGTCTCTATAAGAATGTATACAAAGTGTCATACTTTTTGAAAATATTTCATGGAAAGTGTTGGTGCATTTAGAAAGGTGTTTGTGTTTGAAGGTGAGCAAGAAACAAAGAACGTTTCTACCTACTCAAAAGTATTTGTTCTTTTCCTCCTTTGATATTTCTATCTTACCATTGATTGGTAAGAAGCCTTATCTTTGGATGTAAAGGGATGGGTGTAGGTTGTCGTATGGTCATGATAGCAATGTTTTGAGATATATTAGCATTTCTTTTGAGGGACTAAGATCAATTGTAAGGCAAAATTCAAAGCATCATCGAGGGACTATGGTCTTGTATTTTTTTGATTGTTTTTTTATAAGACGCCTCACATGCATAACATGATCATTTTTCATAAGGAAACAAGTGGAGTTAAGCCTAGAGATGTAAGTGTCCAAGTGTTTATATTTCATGCTTGATTTATCTTGAATTAGGGCTTTCTAAGTATTGATTTTATCTTTCCATACAAACCCTAATTACTAGCATTTATATGAAAGCGATAAATTACGGGAATGTAAATATCCTACGCTATTACAATCACTTGGGGATGGGGTGTACAAATTTACAAATGGGGGTTACAAGAAATTAAAGTCTTAATTATCTATTATAACCATATTGAAATAATGTACAAGAATTGAAATGTAAAATAGATTTGTTTTGTTTTTATTAAGAGAAGAAAATAAATTTGCTTAAGGAAATGTTTTTAATCTTTTTGTTTTAAAAGAAATAAAACAAAGTATATGAATATAAAGTATTTTTGGTGTTCTTGATTAATGAAAATAAAAGTGATGATAAAAATAATAAGAGTTAGAGTCAGCGTGTTGCTGAAAGAATAGAAACAAGAGAGAGAAGAAGTTCAGACTCAGGTGTGCTGCAAATCAGAAAGAAAATGTTAGTAGAAATGGGGAAAGCCAGAAGTTTTGGGTCCAGACGCGCTAAAGTTCTGGGGTTTCTAGAAACAAAGGAAAACCTAGAAGTTCTGATTACTGAGAGAGCCTAGAAGTTCTGATGCAGGTGGAAACCTAGAAGTTCTAGTGTTACTGGAAGGCTAGAAGTTCTGTTAATAGGTAAGTGAGGTGAAGATGTTGTTGGATGAGAGTATTTAGAAGTTCTGGTCCAGGAGTACTGTTTTAACAAACAAATGGTGGGAGGGGGCTTATCTAGAAGTTCTGGTCTAGGATTATTGTTAGACAAATAGTAGGGTAAAAATGTTAAGAAATAAACATAAAAGGTGCTTCTGGGACTAGAACCCCGGAACCTTAACACTAATGCCTTAAGCGTGCGCTCTCTACCATTGGGGTGGCTATACATCCGGTATTATAAGTAAAAACATAAACATATATTACAAAGTAAGTTCTGATGATGAACTTCATCTTCTTCTTCGCGCCATCTAGAGTATCTCCAACTTAGTCATTTCTCAACAAAAATGGAAAATGCAAACATAGTAGTTATAGAAAATTTCATCATGGTTTCATAAATACAAGGCATCAAAACTATAAACCAGAAGGAAGCCTGAATTTTGCTAATCCTAATTCTGAACCCTAATTTTCTCAAGAAGTTCTGATCTGGAATTACCTCTACTTAGGCCACATAAATGAAATCTATAAATATGTACAGATTCAGAGCCATGATATCTACATCGTGTCTTTGAAATTGCAAGACTAACAATGCCTAAGTAATGAGATGTAAATCAGAAGAAGCTTACCTTGCAGTTGGAAATTGTTTTGTGAGTTAGAGCCTGGTTCATATTGCTGTGATATTCTGGTCAGCTTCCTCAAGTTCTCAGAAAGCTAAATCAACCTTTAACTTAAGTTATGGATGGTTGGAAAGCTTTGGAGCAATCAAGGTGCAATGTTTTAACTTTTGAAATGGTGATTGGTGAAGAATGTATTACAGTTTAAAAATAGAAGTTGGGAAATCCTCTATGTGTATATCAGAAATTGTATGGATGATTTGGCCAAGAAACACACAAGGAAAATTAAAGCTTGGATGCAAAAATTAGAAACTAGCAGGTTTTGTGTTTGTGTTGTAGTTTCAAGTTCTTGGGAATTTTCAGCAAGGTTTCAGGGCTTTTTTCCAATCTTCCTTCAGTTTGCAAATGAAGTTTAATTTATAGGAAAAGGATTTTGAAGCTTGGAGAAGTCAGGAGTACATCCATCATGTGTTATGGATCATTGACTTGTTTTTTAAGCAAGTTTAGACAAGCGCGGTTTCCAGGCAAGGTAGGGTGGTTAGCAGCTTCAAACACACCTAATCTGAGTTTGTAGGCATGACTTGTGGGGAAGTACACTCAGAAACAAAGTAAAGTATGGGTTCAAAATAAACTTTGTACAAAAGTTTACTTTTCAAGGACAGCAATGGTACTTTTATGCCACACGTGGGAAGATCTTTTGGATAAAGGTTTAAACATTGGGATAAAGACTCAAACTTTGGCGTGAGCATTAAATTATGATGAGATCTAACAAGCAAGAAGGCCTGCAACATGAGATTATGTAGCATAGCTTGAAACTGGATCAGAAGTTCAGCATAAACGTAACTTAGATTATGAACAAATGTCCAACTTCTGATTTTTGATTCTCCCTGCTCCAGCATGAACTGGAGGATTTATCAGACTTTTCAGAAAGCTTGTGACATGCTTTGTAACCCCTCTTTGAATCATTTTTGCAAACTCTGATTGTACCTACTTGAAAATTGGCCAGAAGTTCTAACCAAAATCTGACTTGGAAATACTCAGAATTTATTAAGTGTTTTAGTTTCATGGACGGGTCTTCAAAGATTTATAACTTAAAATCCCAATATTTCTAGGAGGAGTTCTATTCTGCAATGTTTTAGATCTCATTGAGATCTACAACTCTTGTGTCAGAAGTTCTTCCTGAATCATCTTGCATCATGATGAAAATCTGGCCAAAAGTTCTGAACTTATCATACTTTCTTAACATAGAAAAATTTCTAAGTGTTTAGAACTTTGACTTTTCCAAAGTAATTTTGAATTTTGATTTTCTTGATGAACCAACTTCATATTCTACCATGTCTTGATGAAATGTGTTTATTGAAACTTGATTTTGATTAAAAGTCAAAGTTTGACTTTTCAGTGTGCATTTTGACCATTTTGCCCTTGTGCCAATTCCAAACCTAAATTGATGTATCAGTGCTACAAACTTGAGTCATGGAAGATCTTGTGAGAAAATTCTTGAGAAATGAGAGGGAAAATATTGGGGTACAACAGACGATAAGAGCTTAAAGTATTTATTCGATCAGAAGGAGTTGAATATGAGACAATGAAGATGGTTGGAATTGTTAAAGGATTATGATTTCGGTTTGAATTATCATCCAGGAAAAACGAATGTGGTAGCTGATGCGTTGAGTCGAAAGACTTTACATATGTCAGCAATGATGGTTAAGGAGTTGGAATTAATTAAACAGTTCAAGGATATGAGCTTAGTTTGCAAGGTGACACCGCGGAGTGTTATGTTGGGTATGTTGAAGATTAATAATGAATTTCTAGACAGTATCAGAGAAGCTCAGAAGTTGGATGTGAAACTGGTAGATTCGATAGTTGGGATCAATCAGTCTGAGAATAGTTATTTTAAGTTAGATGCGCAAGGAATGCTGAGTTTTCACAATCAGATTTGTATTCTTGATGATGCAGAGATGAAGAAAGTGATTCTTGAAGAGAGCCATAGAAGCAATTTGAGTATTCACCCAGGAGCTACAAAGATGTACTAGGATTTGAATAATTTGTTTTGGTGGCCTGGGATGAAGAGTGATGTGGCTCGATTTATGTATGCATGTTTGACTTGTCAGAAGTCGAAAGTTGAACATCAAAAGCCTGCAGGGTTGATGCAACCGTTAAAAGTTCCAGAATGGAAATGGGATAGAATTTCGATGGACTTTGTGACGGGGTTACCTAATACTTTAAGAGGACATGATTCGATTTGGGTGATTATTGATAGGCTTACAAAATCGGCTCATTTTATTCCTATTAACATCAGTTTTCCAATGACGAAGTTGGCTGAGATTTACACTAGTGTAATTGTGAAGTTGCACGGTGTTCCTTTGTGCATTGTGTCGGATAGAGATATGAGGTTTACTTCTGATTTTTGAAAGAGTTTACAAGAAGCGTTGGATTCTAAGTTGAGGTTGAGTTCGGCGTGTCATCCTCAGACGGATGGTCAGACTGAACGGACTATTAAATCGTTGGAAGATTTGTTGAGGGCATGTGTTCTTGAGCAGGGAGGTTCATGGGATACTTACCTTCCGTTGATAGAGTTCACTTATAATAACAGTTACCGTTCTAGTATTGGGATGGCACCTTCTGAAGTGTTGTATGGTCTAAGATGTAAAACTCCTTTATGTTGGCATGAATCTGGAAAAAGTGTAGTACTTGGACCTGAACTTGTTCGTGAGACTACTGAGAAGGTGAAGTTGATTCGAGAAAAGATGAAAGCTTCCTAAAGTAGACAGAAGAGTTATCATGACAAGCGAAGGAAGGACTTAGGATTCCAAGCAGGTGACCATGTGTTTCTGAGAGTTACACCTGTGACTGGTGTTGGACGAGCATTGAAGTCTAAGAAGCTCACTTCTTGTTTTATTAGTCCATATCAGATTTCAGAGAGAGTTGGGAATGTTGCTTATAGAGTGGATTTACCGCCTAATATTTCGAATTTGTATGATGTGTTTCATGTGTTGCAACTCCGAAAGTATATCCCTGACCCATCTCATGTGATTCATAAGGATGATGTGCAAGTACGGGATAACCTTATTGTGGAGACGATGCCTCTATGAATCACAGATCGTGAAATAAAGACTCTGAGGGGCAAAGAGATTGCTTTGGTGAAAGTGGTTTGGCTAGGAGCTGCCGGAGAAAGCATGACTTGGGAGTCGGAAAGCAAGATGCGAGACTCCTATCCTGAGTTGTTTGATTAAGGTAAATTTTCGAGGACGAAAATATTCTAAGTGGGGGAGAGTTGTAACGCTCGTAATTTAATTAATTATTTAATTAAATTATTTTTAGATTATTTGTGAAGTTGTGTTATGATGATAGATGTTGTGTTGTGGTTATTTGAATTAATTTATTCCATTAAGTTTTAGAATAATATTGGAATAATACTATTATTTGATGTGGGCTTATTTTTAATAATTAGAAGTAGTAGAAAGGGGGGTGTAGGAGTTTAAGCTCATTAAGACATGATGATAATTATAATGTTATGATATTAGTTATTTATAAATATTAAGAAAAGGGAAGTAACAGTAAGAAGAAAAGGAATAAGGGTTGGAAGAGAGAAAGAGAACGTGGAAGTTGCAGAAAAGAAGGAAAAGAGGCAAAATAGAATTCAATCGGAAAATTGTAGAGCAACCTTCAATCCAAGGTAAGGGTGGGGTTATGACTCTATAATAGGGTTTGTGATGAGTAGTATACAAGATTGGATTTGAAGGGGAAAAATTGTTTTGTTTGTGATATATATATATATATATATATATATATATATATATATATATATATATATATATATATATATTGTTGTACCCCAAAATTTGCCCTCCTTTTTTCACAAGAAACTACAACCCCAGGGTTTTCTCTGATTTTTGAGATTGGCTCAAGAATCGGTCAAACAGACTTTTCTTTATCAGTCAATCCAGAATTAAGGTTTTCTCTGATTTTTTGAGATTGACTCAGGAATTGATCAAGCAGACCTTTCTTTGGCAATAAATTCGGAATTAGGGTTTTCGCTTGTATTTCTCATAAGAAACTGAATCCTCAAAAATTCAGTTAACTGTTACATTGTTTTCACGCTTGTTCAAGTTTACTGGTTGTTTCTCAAAACCTAATTATCTGGGATAAGAGCTGAGACTTTTGTTTGGAACATTAAGGCATTTGCTTGTTAGTGGAGTGAAATGTTTGCCAGTTAATGGAAATGCTTGTTTGTTTAGGATGTGCAACGCGTATGTTGATTGGATTACCGATGCAAAGAGATTGCAGAGTTTTTATGGGTTACTTGGATTTTAAGTCATCCGTATTGGAAATGGTGGAATCCAATTTCAGTCATTGTTTAATCATGAATCTTAAATAAAAGTGAAGAGGCAAAGGGAGAGATTGGAAGATATTTGATAGTAGAAATTTCTTTTGGATAAATACTTTTTATTCATTTCAAATGTTGTTACAAAATTTATTTGAATATTGTAAATTTACAACTTACAGTATTTACAATAATAATGGTTTACAACAAATGAAAAAAATCTATCTATTTCTAAGCCTAATCTCCTAAGCTCCAATGCTCCCATGCTCAAGGAATTTTTTGCTTCCTCTGCTTCCTCTATTGCCCAAGATGCATTCACCTGAAAAAGAAGAAAGAAAAGAAATCAGCACAGTTAATTGAAAAAAAAATTCAAATAGCAGAAGAAAAGAAATCATCATTAAAGTTTATCGGCCGGAATCAGAATGCTATGTTCATCATATTTTATTTTCCTCTCTGCAAATCATAAGAAGATCGCTCTTCTCGGTTCACAGAGAGAAAAATAAAAGATATAAAATATAAGCATACATTTGGTTCAAATACAAAAACATAAACAAGTCAGCAAGGCAAAGTGTACTGCAAACTAAACCAAACTGCAGTAGTCAAACAAGTCAGCAAGGCAAACATGAGCAAGCATGGCAAGCTAACTAAACAATGCATTAACCAAACTGAGTTTCAAACTGCAGTAACCAAGCATGTCAAACTGAGTTACAAAACTGTCAAGGCAAACAAGTACAGAAAGTACACAATGCAGCAGGGAGATAAATCAAATTACAAGCCAAAGAGGCTTGTCATAGCCATCATCACTTTCCAGCCTAGACAAACTTTTCAGAATTAAAATAATAAGCAAAAAATGCTTATGAGAGAGAGAGAGAAAGAGAGGACCTTTAGTGAGAAGTTTTGCAATTTGGCTAAGGCAGGCTGTCAAAGACAGTAAAGAAAACAAAAAAGATATAAAGAGAAGAGACTGTATAACAGTCCAAGGGAGAGGAAAAATACAAAAGCTCCAAAACCTGCATAACAAAAACTGCAAATCTGCTTGCAAAACCCATAAGCCTGCTAGCAACAAAACTGCAAGCTACAACCCTAACCTGCTAAACACTCAGGCCAAACCCAAACCTGCATAAACTAATATCAAAACACAAATGCTCATAGTCAAAAACTGCAAAACCAAAACAACCTGCAAACAACAAACTTGCAAACCTACAATTCAAGCTACAAACTACAAACTTGCTTGCAAAACTGCAAACTTGCTTTCAAAACAACAACAAACCTGCTTGCTCAAACCAAATCATCAAACCTACTTGCCAAAACCTGTACCATTTGCAAACTCACCAAGTTGCCAAAGCAACTTGCAAACCTGCAAACAAAACCTGTAAACAAGCTACAATTCCAAAAACCTGTAAAACTACAAACCACTAGCCTGCAAGTATGCCAAGCCTTCATTTCAAACTGCAAAGCTGCAAACTCAACCATCAACCATCAACCATGAACATTTAGAAAGAGGAAGATAATATCAACAAAACACAGTAGTTTCAGAGGTTTCTCATCATTAACATACAAAGAGAAAAGAAGAGAATTTCATAAGCTAACCAACAAGTTTCATATTCTTCATCAATGTACATAAGAGAGGTTCAGAAGTGACAGAAAAAGCATAGCTTCAGAGTTTATTTCATCATCAACGAAATCAAATCAATAACAAGTTTCAGATCTAAGCTCATCATTAACAAGGAAAAGGTTTAGAGGTTTTCAGAAACTTCAACAAAGTATCATCATCACCAATATTCAAGGTAAAGAAAAACAACAAGTTTAAGATTGTGTTCATCATCAACATCAAAACAAGGAGAAAGGAAGAGATTCAGAGTTTCAAATCTAAGATCATCATCAACATCAAAAAGGAAGAGATTCAGAAGCAAACAGTTTTCAGAAATACTCATCATCAGCAACGAAAAAAGCAAACAACAGTTTTCATCATCAAACATTCAAAGAATAACAAAGGGTCTCAGAATCAAGTTCATCATTAACCTTCAAACAATAAAGAAAGAGGGTTACCAAGCACCATCTCATCTTCATCCTCCGCACCCTAGCCACCAAGAGCACCGCCGGTCCAACCCTTTTCTCCTCTCCATCCACTTTCCAGAAACAAATCTCCAAGGTACGATTTTTCTTCCCAAACTTAACTGCATCTTAGACATAATAACCATGGATTAAAAGATGAAACAAGAACATAAGCAAAAAATCAAACAAACGAAGGCAACTGTAAAACACGAAAGAGATAACAAGTCATACCGCTCAGTCAAATGCCTTGGACCATCGTGAAGAGGAGAGAGTTAGGGTGGCGCTCTGGCAACCTAGGGCATAGAGAGAATCAGCGTGCTTGAGAAGGATGAGGAAACAAAGAAGAAAGTGAGAGAACGGCGCCGTTGTAGCCAAAGAATTAACCCTAATTCTGAGAATACAAACATTAACCCTAATAAAACGTTGTACAACAGCATTCTGGGCCTGACCCGCCCCAAACTGTGCCAAGCCCAAGCGCTTCTGCCAAACCCCCCCCCCCCCCCTCATTTTCTTTCTATCTTGATTTGTTCTCCTTTGGGCCATCCAAAAACATTTCCATAAAGCCCATATTCTTTTTTTATTTTCTTCAAACCAAATACTTTGTTTAATTATTTGTTTTCATTCTAAATGAATTATTTTTATTCCTTTTGTTAACAATAAAATTAAAAATGTATTAAAATTTTATTTTGATATAGTTTCTTTTTAAATAATTTGATCTTCTTTTCTTTTGTTAATAATTACTTTTTTCTAACATAGTTTTAATTTTCTTTATTAAATTAAGAATTGTTACATTACTAAAATACAAGTGTAATAGAAAATTTATTTAATTAATTTTGGTTTTCTTTAAAAATATGTGAATAATGGAATCATTAATTTAAATAAATTTTCTTTCTTTAAAACTTTTTCTTTTCATAAATCATAAAACACAAAAAAATAACAATAATACTTAGTTTAAATTTTATTTGTTTATTTGTAAATAAACACCATGCATCTCATAATTCATTAATTTTCCTTATTTCGTAATTTGTTATAATTTATATTTGAATCGCGACAGTTCGATCTGGTTGTAACACATATTTGGACATTATTATTCTGATGAGATTCATCCCCATTTATAAATAATTGTACCCCCATTCCCGGATACTTTTGTAATAACTTAGACTTTAAATTCCCGCAATTTATTGCTTTCAATATACTGTATAGTAACTAGGGTTTGTATGCGAGAATCTAAAATCAATCGCTAGATGACCTAATACAAGAATAAATGCATAAAAATCAATACACAATTCACACTTGCACCTCTAGGGTAACCTCGCTTGTTGCCTCGAAAAATGCAAATCATGTCCCTCGAATATGAGACACTCTAGCAAATGCCCCTTCGATAAACAAAGATCGTAGTCCCTCGATGACCCTCAATGTTGCCTTCGATAAAACGATCTCGTCCCTTACAAAATTTCTAGAGCGTCTCACAAGTTGCTTTCGATGATTGTATACGATGACCCGCGCATGTCCCGTTTAACATCCTAACACAAGGTTATTCACCAAATACAATGGTGAAATAACACTGTCAAAAGGATTGAAAATATAAGAAAGAACTGTGAGTAAAATAGGGTAGACAACTCTTAGTTGCTTGATCAAAAGCTTGCAAACTATCCTTGCTACTTTCAAACACACCTCACAACACAATTTCAAAGTAAACTTTCCAAAACATTGAAATATCTTTTCAAAAAAGACACACACCTTTGTATATATTCGAACAAGAATCATTATAAAGGTTGCCTAGACAAGGCTTCTTTTTCAAATCATTTTCAAAACCACACATAAAGCACCATTTCAAACAATTGAAAAGCAAAGAAAGTGATCTAAACAAGTAACTAAGAGCCCATGGAAAACCATGGATGAAAAGGGTGCTAGCACCTTCCCTTTTCATAATCTAACCCCTGAATCCAAGAAAATATCTCAAAGGTCTTTCTTGTGATTTTTGACCTTTCCTTTGGATAAAATAAAAAGTCGGTGGCGACTCTTGCTAAACTGAACAATTGCGAACACAAACGCAAAACCTCAAGTCAGTTCTCCCACCGTATCATAGAACTGGCGACTCTCCTGGGGAGATTCTTTAAAAGTAGGGTTACCTTAGGGTTTTAGATCACCTTTACATGATTATCTTGTTTTCCTTGATTGCTTTACTTTTTTGGGTCCTTGCTTGGGTTTGTTTTAAAATCCTACACCGGATTTGGGGGAACCTTTTAGGTAAGTAGCAATAAACTGTGAGGGAACTGTGCGGGGTATACCGACATATTTGAAACAGTAGCTATGTTGATGTGGCACATTGGTTGGTACCGGTAACCCTTGAGTTGAATCAAGGAGAGTACGGGGCCGCCGCATGGTGTCGTGGAGCATCAATTGACTTTAGAACCTTACTTGACCATCTTGGCCTTATTAGGAGTAGTGAGATGACTGGCTTTGGTACAGTCCAAAGTTGGTAGATACTCGATACTAAACTCATTGAGGATTGTTTTCTTGGAATATTTTGGTTGCCAGTTAAGTGGCTAAACCAAAACAATGAACACAGAAAATAATCCAGTGATATTGAGCTCCTTAGAACCCGGTTACTATTTATAGGATAGGTTGAGCCAACTAACTTCAAGAGGGTAGTCACCTATAAACCCCATGCAAGCCTAAACCTAAGGACTTGTCTGCTTTGTGTGAATGTGATTATCTGTATATACACTCGCTTACTTTTGCATACTTGTACATAACATCATAACATCATACAATAGCATTTTCAATAACCATTTCAAGGATCTCAAGGGTCTTTGATGCAGGGTCACGTTGAACCAGACGTCTACCAAAGGGCAAGAGGTTTCATTTTCCTCTAAACAAACGCTGTCAAAGATCAAGTGCAACAACTTGAATCAAGGGCTATGACCCACTAGACATGGTGAACTTGATTCTCGTGGAAAGACATCCATCGATACAAAGTTCTCCGATCAAAGATGTTAATCGAAGTTCAATCTCTAACATCTTCTTGTGTTTACCCCGTGAGATCCTTGAAAACATGCATCCACATATCATGCATTGCATCATGACGGGTTTTCCCTTTCAGGTTTCCTTATTCTCCTACTGTTTATTTCAGTAGAGATGGCTCTAGAGAGGACCGTCGAAGATATCCAGACTCAAAACGCTCAACTTCAAGAAATATTCTTGAACCTGTCCCAGGGGCAAGAAGAAGTGAAAGCTCTTCTCACAAGGGGAATGGTCCTAGGGAATCCAGGCGGCGTCAGGAATGATCAGTTGGAAGGGCTATAGATTGAGTTGGCAACAATAAAGATCCAGATGATGGGACAACTGGTGGGCCAGATGGCTCTCATTCAAGACCTGGCTCAAAGACAAGAGGAGCTTAGGGTCCTCGTCAACAAACTTCTTCAAGATAACCAAGTGGGTAAAACAACTAGGGCTGAAGATCAAGTCATCACTCAACCTCCTTTGAGACAAGAAGACAAGGGAAAGGCTCCCCAACTTGCTTCAGGGTCACAAGCCCAACAACAACCTCGCCAGCGTCAACGGGGTAATCGGCGTAAGCAAAATACATCTGGAAGACATTTCACTGAGACTGACATACCGTTATCTCTAATACTGGAACGCTTGTTGGAGGTCAATCTGACTGCTTTAAAGGATCCTCTTCGGAATCCCAATACCTCTGCTCCTAGCTATTAACCCGACGCATTTTGTGTATACCACTCCTATAGTCCTGGACATGACACCGACGACTGTTGGCTTTAAAAAACAAGATCCAAGATTTGATTGACAAAAGAGTGCTGAAATTCATGCCGAATGGCGAGATGAAAATCTTTCGCTAAGGGTTCTCCACCTGAAATGACAAAGTTCGAACTAAGAGACTTTTGTTTCATTTGAATTTTCAAGTTGTAATTTCTTTTGTTTTTCAAACAATTATCTTTTTTATGTCAAACTCTGTTTCATTAATGCATTGCATATGTTTGTCTTAAATTCATCCATTCGTTTTCACTATTCTTGAATTATGCTTCCTGCTTTCTTTATGATATTTAACTCTTGCTAAAAGTTACAAGTCTTTAGGGGGAGGATGACGAAACAATGCCATAGTCTCTTACAATATGCTTTTTGATAGACCTTGCTGACGATGTACAGGCGTTTCTTTCAAATCCTAAACACTGGAGTTATAAGGAAGATAATCCCTAGTCAACCCCTTCAAGCCAAAGAAGTAGAAGTTTTCTTTTTTAGACACAAAATTGAAACCTTTAATCAAAACCTGGGGCAGGGTAGTCTCTCAGTTAATTCAAAAAAAAATGTGCGTTGAAGTCGCAAACTCTCAGTTCATGATACAATGAATGACATCAAAAACATTCCTTTGGAACCAAAAGACAGTGATGGTTCCTTATCTCATAAGCAGTCATTATCTCTCAAAAAAGAAAAGCCCACCCAGTCAAAACCTACAAAGGAGGCTTAAGAAAGTTGGGGCATTCCGCTGACTGTAATCTCAAAAATAGGCACAGTCAGGCAAAATTAGGGATAATGAATCAAAAGAACAAGGTCATTACAAATCCTCAACAACATGAAAAATGTTACAAAAAAAATGATGACTGCCTTCCCACAAAATTCATCTTGTGTGGACCATCACCAAAACATCGTTCCAAATTTGAACAGAGTTCGATGCACAATTAACAGAGTTTAGGATTGAAGAACATCATGAAGAACGGGTGGGTACAAATATACTTTGGGCCTTTATCCTTTGTTTCTTAAACCGTGAACCAAGCCACGTTACAACCCTTCAAAAGTCCTAATTGAAGCATGGGTTAGTTCGAAAGCATATTGTTACAAAAGGTATCCTGACTCCTGTAAGGCTTTGCTCTAAATCTTGTGTTGAATTTGTCTTATAAAAAGTTTTCTGCTAAAAAACGCATTTTTTTTTTCAAAAACTTCGAGACAAGCATGAACTTTGCATTATTTGAATATCATTGTCTGCACATGTTTATTTATTTAACAGCGAAGAAATTCATACAGTGAATGTTCGGATGAACGAAAGCTCTCTCAGTGAATAAAATCACTTCAAGTGGGATGACACCCCGTTGCAAAAATCTCCTATCAACAAAAGGGGACTTGGTATTGTCCAGTAAACCTGGGGCAGTCCAGTCAAGTTTTCAAGAAATCTCTCAATTATAGATAAACTTGGGACAAGTCTTCATCACCATCACTTGGGGCATTAAAACGTCAATATCATCAAAGGGTTACATACAATGTCACAAACATTGGATACTAGGGGCAGTGACGAATTTCTCCAAAATCTTTCTGAAAAGAAATTCAAGCATCCTTGAGAAGTTCATCACCTCTCTAGCAGACCAGCAATTATGGATTTATTTCCCCAACACTTGTCAAGGATTTATGTACATTTCAATAATGTTCATGACATATGCAGATTGATCAGCAGATCAAAGATTCCTTCATCACCTGTTGGAAGTTACGCTCGTCGAAGATTCCTTCATCACCTGTTGGAAGTTACGCTCGTCGAAGATTCCTTCATCACCTGTTGGAAGTTACGGTCGTCGAAGATTCCTTTATGACCTATTGGAGTTACAGTCATCAAAGATTCCCCCATCATCCGGTTGAGTCAAAATTAATCCAAGACCCTCTTTGTTTTAGTCAGATTGACACTAAGATCTCCCTGATTCTTACGCCAGTGGAAGATCTTCCGAGTTTTTGATATTTCAGATAAATCTCTCAGCAATTTATCCTGATTTTCTTCACTATCAGAGATGAAGAATTCAACTCTTTTTTCCTTCACCAGCTCGGGATTTATTTTCCCCAGCGAAAGGTCATCTTGAAAAATATTACACCTCTGTGCATCAGGACATCATGCAACACAGTCTCATTTATTTTGAGAACATCATTGTTTGATTTATGCCGCTAACCTTTACCTTTCAGAAAAGGTACAATCAAATTCAGCGACAAAGCTTTACTTCAGTCGAATTACGAACAAGTTCCTAAAATCTAGACAAAGCTTTTAGTTCAGTTGAATTACGGACAAGTTCCTAAAATATCGAAAAAGCTTTTTAATTCAGTTGAATTATGGACGAGTGCCTAAATCTCAACAGAAACAACCCACCAGCAGAATAATGGACAAATGAAGCTCCTAAAATTCTGTTTCTCTCAAGAATGAAGATTATCATCCTTGAAACCTCAGAAGATTGGTATACTCCCAAGCTCCTGATACCCTTAACAGAATGAAGATTCTCATCCTTGAAACATCAGAAGATTGGTATACCCCTAAGCTCCTGATACCCTTAACAGAATGAAGATTCTCATCCTTAAAACCCCAGTAGATTGGCATACACCCAATCTTCTGACCCAAACGCCTGAGTGAAGATTCTCATTTTTTGCTTCCCCAGTAGATTGGCATACTCCCAACCTCCTGATATTCCCGACAGAATGAAGATTCTCATTCTCAAAGTGGTATATACATCCATATAATCTAAGTTTCTGATATTCCCGACAGAATGAAGATTCTCATTCCCAAAGTGGCATATAACCTGAATTCCTGATATTCACGATAGAATGAAGATTCTCATTCTCAAAGTGGCGTACAACCTAAACTCTTGAACTTCTTACAAATAGGAATAAGCTTTTTCCAGAGTCCTGAGTTTTACTCTCCAACAGGATAGCTACTCTTCAACAGTATGGCTATTCCCCACAGAGTTCTTACTCCCCAACAAAATCAAGATTCTCATCCTTGATTCTCCAAAGCTTTCTTTACTCTCAACATGAGTTTTTCAGAATTTTTAATCCCCTGCAGATCAAAGATTCTCGTTCTCGGCTCCTCAGTCCAAATTCCCCTAGCAGAATGAAGATTCTCATTCTCAATTCTCCACAGAGTTTTCAAATATCCCCCGTCGAAGTGTTCCTCAAAACAGGAATCCCCAGTAGATTGGCATACAACCCAAACTCCTGATTTCCCCAACAGTGGTCCCAGGACTTCTCATTCTCAACGATCAAAGGATTTTCAATCCCCAGCAGTAGTCAAGGATTTATTTCCCCGACAGCAGTCAAAGATTTTATTATCTCCAGTTATCCAGGATTTGTCTTCCTCGGCAAGACGGCTAACCAGCTTACATGCGTATTCGTTTGCATTCATATATCATAAACATTGACATAACACATACATTGCCTCATACACTTCATGCAACATAACTCTATGTTTCAGCTAACATTTTACCCTTTTCAGGATAAGTTTAGCAACCTTCAACTCCAGAATCATGAAAACAGTTTACGGATGCTTCCCAACATGGATGTTAATCTATCTCTTGTTCAAATTCAACCACTGAACACAATTTACGGAAGCTCCAAACACGGATGCTAATCTACTACTTGTTCAGGCCCCTAACTCAGAGACGTTCCCAACATAGATACCTTTCTGATACTCATTCTTTCCCCTACAACATACAGTTCAACAAACATTCTTGGATGGCATCTTTAAGCCCATCTCCGAAAAGATTCTGTCACATCTCCAGATGGAATCTTTAAGCCCATTCCCTCAAATAATACTTTATGCGAGTGCAAATTTCTGGGCACTCTAGTGTCCAATCATCTTTTACCTTCGAGTCGCGAACGACAAAATTGCCAATCTAACTCTTCAGGTTCAAGAAGATTGAACAGGGGCAACTGTTGTACCCCAAAATTTGCCCTCCCTTTTTCACAAGAAATCACAACCCCAGGGTTTTCCCTAATTTTTAAGATTGGCTCAAGAATCGGTCAAACAGACTTTTCTTTATCAGTCAATCCAGAATTAGGGTTTTCTCTGATTTTTTGAGATTGGCTCAGGAATTGATCAAGCAGACCTTTCTTTGGAAACAAATCCGGAATTAGGGTTTTCGCTCGTATTTCTCAGAAGAAACTGAATCCTCATAAATTCAGTTAATTGTTACATTGTTTTCACGCTTGTTTAAGTTTACTGGTTGTTTCTCAAAACCTAATTATCTGGGATAAGAGCTGAGACTTTTGTTTGGAACATTAAGGCATCTGCTTGTTAGTGGAGTGAAATGTTTGCCAGTTAATGGAAACGCTTGTTTGTTTAGGATGCGCAACTCGTATGTTGATTGGAATACTGATGCAAAGAGATTGCAGAGTTTTTATAGGTTACTTGGATTTTAAGTCATCCGTATTGGAAATGGTGGAATGCAATTTCAGTCATTGTTTAATCATGAATCTTAAATAAAAGTGAAGAGGCAAAGGGAGAGATTGGAAGATATTTGATAGTAGAAATTTCTTTTGGATAAAGACTTTTTATTCATTTCAAATGTTGTTACAAAATTTATTTGAATATTGTAAATTTACAACTTACAGTATTTACAATAATAATGGTTTACAACAAATGAAAAAAACATATCTATTTCTAAGCCTAATCTCCTAAGCTCCAATGCTCCCATGCTCAAGGAATTTTTTGCTTCCTCTGCTTCCTCTATTGTCCAAGATGCATTCACCTGAAAAAGAAGAAAGAAAAGAAATCAGCATAATTAATTGGAAAAAAAATTCAAATAGCAGAAGAAAAGAAATCATCATTAAAGTTTGTCGGTCGGAATCAGAATGTTATGTTCATCATATTTTATTTTCCTCTCTACAAATCACAAGAAGATCGCTCTTCTCGGTTCACAGAGAGAAAAATAAAAGATATAAAATATAAGCATACATTTGGTTCAAATACAAAAACATAAACAAGTCAGCAAGGCAAAGTGTACTGCAAACTAAACCAAACTGAAGTAGTCAAACAAGTCAGCAAGGCAAACATGAGCAAGCATGGCAAGCTAACTAAACAATGCATTAACCAAACTGAATTTCAAACTGCAGTAACCAAGCATGTCAAACTGAGTTACGAAACTGTCAAGGCAAACAAGTACAGAAAGTACACAATGCAGCAGGGAGATAAACCAAATTACAAGCCAAAGAGGCTTGTCCTAGCCATCATCACTTTCCAGCCTAGACAAACTTTTCAGAATTAAAATAATAAGCAAAAAATGCTTATGAGAGAGAGAGAGAAAGAGAGGACCTTTAGTGAGAAGTTTTGCAGTTTGGCTAAGGCAGGTTGTCAAAGACAGTAAAGAAAACAAAAAAGATATAAAGAGAAGAGACTGTATAACAGTCCAAGGGAGAGGAAAAATACAAAAGCTCCAAAACCTGCATAACAAAAACTGCAAATCTGCTTGCAAAACCCATAAGCCTGCTAGCAACAAAACTGCAAGCTACAACCCAAACCTGCTAAACACTCAGGCCAAACCCAAACCTGTATAAACTGCTATCAAAACACAAATGCTCATAGTCAAAAACTGCAAAACCAAAACAACCTGCAAACAACAAACTTGCAAACCTACAGTTCAAGCTACAAACTGCAAACTTGCTTGCAAAACTGCAAACTTGCTTGCAAAACAGCAACAAACCTGCTTGCTCAAACCAAATCATCAAACCTACTTGCCAAAACCTGTACCATTTGCAAACTCACCAAGTTGCCAAAGCAACTTGCCAACCTGCAAACAAAACCTGTAAACAAGCTACAATTCCAAAAACCTGTAAAACTACAAACCACTAGCCTGCAAGTCTGCCAAGCCTGCATTTCAAACTGCAAAGCTGCAAACTCAACCATCAACCATCAACCATGAACATTCAGAAAGAGGAAGATAATATCAACAAAACACAGTAGTTTCAGAGGTTTCTCATCATTAACATACAAAGAGAAAAGAAGAGAATTTCAGAAGCTAACCAACAAGTTTCGTATTCTTCATCAATGTACAGAAGAGAGGTTCAGAAGTGACAGAAAAAGCATAGCTTCAGAGTTTATTTCATCATCAACGAAATCAAATCAACAACAAGTTTCAGATCTAAGCTCATCATTAACAAGGAAAAGGTTTAGAGGTTTTCAGAAACTTCAACAAAGTATCATCATCACCAATATTCAAGGTAAAGAAAAACAATAAGTTTCAGATTATGTTCATCATCAACATCAAAACAAGGAGAAAGGAAGAGGTTATGAGTTTCAGATCTAAGATCATCATCAACATAAAAAAGGAAGAGATTCAGAAGCAAAAAGTTTTCAGAAATACTCATCATCAACAACGAAAAAAGCAAACAACAGTTTTCATCATCAAACATTCAAAGAATAACAAAGGGTCTCAGAATCAAGTTCATCATTAACCTTCAAACAAGAAAGAAAGAGGGTTACCAAGCATCATCTCATCTTCATCCTCCTCCCCCTAGCCACCAAGAGCGTCGTCGGTCCAACCCTTTTCTCCTCTCCATCCACTTTCCAGAAACAAATCTCCAAGGTACGATTTTTCTTCCCAAACTTAACTACATCTTAGACATAATAACCATGGATTAAAAGATGAAACAAGAACATAAGCAAAAAAATCAAACAAACGAAGGCAACTGTAAAACGCGAAAGAGATAACAAGTCATACCGCTCAATCAAATGCCTTGGACCGTCATGAAGAGGAGAGAGTTAGGGTGGCGCTCTGGCAACCTAGGGCATAGAGAGAATCAGCGTGCTTGAGAAGGATGAGGAAACAAAGAAGAAAGTGAGAGAACGGCGCCGCTGTAGCCAAAGCATTAACCCTAATTCTGAGAATACAAACATTAACCCTAACAAAACATTGTACAACATCATTCTGGGCCTGACCCGCCCCAAACTGTGCCAAGCCCAAGCGCTTCTGCCTACACCCCCCCCCCCCCCTCATTTTCTTTCTATCTTGATTTGTTCTCCTTTGGGCCATCCAAAAACATTTCCATAAAGCCCATATTCTTTTTTTATTTTCTTCAAACCAAATACTTTTTTTAATTATTTGTTTTTATTCTAAATGAATTATTTTCATTCCTTTTGTTAACAATAAAATAAAAAATTTATTAAAATTTTATTTTGATATAGTTTCTTTTTAAATAATTTGATCTTCTTTTCTTTTGTTAATAATTACTTTTTTTAACATAGTTTTAATTTTCTTTATTAAATTAAGAATTGTTACATTACTAAAATACAAGTGTAATAGAAACTTTATTTAATTAATTTTGGTTTTCTTTAAAAATATGTGAATAATGGAATCATTAATTTAAATAAATTTTCTTTCTTTAAAACTTTTTCTTTTCATAAATCATAAAACACAAAAAAATAACAATAATAGTTAGTTTAAATTTTATTTGTTTATTTGTAAATAAACACCATGCATCTCATAATTCATTGATTTTCCTTATTTCGTAATTTGTTATGATTTATATTTGAATCGCGAAAGTTCGATTTGGTTGTAACACATATTTGGACATTATTATTCTGATGAGATTCATCCCCATTTGTAAATAATTGTACCCCCATCCCCGGATACTTTTGTAATAACTTAGACTTTAAATTCCCGCAATTTATTGCTTTCAATATATTGTATAGTAACTAGGGTTTGTATGCGAGAATCTAAAATCAATCGCTAGATGACCTAATACAAGAATAAATGCATAAAAATCAATACACAATTCACACTTGCACCTCTAGGGTAACCTCGCTTGTTGCCTCGGAAAATGAAAATCATGTCCCTCGAATATGAGACACTCTAGAAAATGCCCCTTCAATAAACAAAGATCGTAGTCCCTCGATGACCCTCGATGTTGCCTTCGATAAAATGATCTCGTCCCTTATAAAATTGCTAGAGCGTCTCACAAGTTGCTTTCGATGATTGTATACAATGACCCACGCATGTCCCGTTTAACATCCTAACACAAGGTTATTCACCAAATACAATGGTGAAATAAAATTGTCAAAAGGATTGAAAACATAATAAAGATCTTTGAGTAAAATAGGGTAGACAACTCTTAGTTTCTTGATCAAAAGCTTGCAAAATATCCTTGCTACTTTCAAACACACCTCACAACACAATTTCAAAGTAAACTTTCCAAAACATTGAAATATCTTTTCAAAAAAGACACACACCTTTGTATATATTCGAACAAGAATCATTACAAAGGTTGCCTAGACAAGACTTCTTTTTCAAATCATTTTCAAAACCACACACAAAGCACCATTTCAAACAATTGAAAAGCAAAGCAAGTGATCTAAATAAGTAACTAAGAGCCCATGGAAAACCATGGATGAAAAGGGTGATAGCACCTTCCCTTTTCATAATCTACCCCCCGAATCCAAGAAAACATCTCAAAGGTCTTTCTTGTGCTTTTTGACCTTTTCTTTGGATAAAATAAAAAGTCGGTGGCGACTCTTGCTAAACCGAACAATTGCGAACACAAACGCAAAACCTCAAGTCAGTTCTCTCACCGTATCATATATATATATATATATATATATATATATATATATATATATATATATATATATATATATATATATATATATATATATATATATATATATATATATATATATATATATATATATATATATATATATATATATATATATATATATATATATATATATATATATATATATATATATATATATATATATATATATATATATATATATATATATATATATATATATATATATATATATATATATATATATATATATATATATATATATTGTTGTTTGATGAGGAATCAATGATTTAGAGACGAATAATGATGACCAAATGTTGTATAATTGATGTAGAAACATAGGATTATCATAAGTTATGATTACCTATGATTATATGATGTTTTTAGGACCTAGGGCATGGAAATCGTAGAATAAATTCAGCACAGATCAATATGAGTCGACCTTAACGGCCATGCGTCGACACATGCAGGATTTAAGACTCAGGATGAGTCGATACGAAAGGATCATACATTGACACATGCAGTATTTCAGACTCAGTATGAGTCGACACAAGAGGTTACGCATCGACTCATGCCGGATTCCAGACTCAGTATGCATCGACTCAAAGAGACACGCGTCGACTCATGCAGTCCAATTTTTGACAGATTTTTCCAAAGGCTGTAACTTGAGTTTCCGGACTCCGTTTGAGGTGCCGCTTGAAGCGTTGGATAGCTAACGCGATGAACTTCATTCATAAGGATTAAAATTATGGATAATAAGAATAATCCTAGTACCCAAATTAGGACAGAGTTAGCTTCCCGCGTTAATCGCTATGATAATTTTGTGAAGTATGATGAGGATAAGACTATCTTAGATTATTGCTTGGTTCATAACAGTAAGATCAATAATAATAATAATGATGTAGTATTACAGTATAATAATATGTAGAGGTTTAGTAATTATAGATAAGAATTAGATGAGTGATTAATCGGCATAGTCGAGAATTGTCTGAATATTTATGGGCGATATCATGTTGTAGGCCTATGGCCAATGTTGAATAGTTGTTGACCTGCTGTTGTGTTGTGGTTAAGATTGAGTTGCGGTGGATTTATGTGGATGAATTATGCTGATGATTTATGTTGATGAATTGTGTTGATGATTTGTGTTGATGAATTATGATGAGATGCTTCTAATTATTGGCAGCTATTGAGTATTAGGCTTCTGGCCAATGATGATTTGTATTGAGATGTTATTAGTTATGGTTGTTGTTACTATATTCATGATTGTTTCGCATACATTGCATATCAAGATGGAGTTGATGCTCGTTAAGATGGCTTGTATTGGCGAAAATTAAGATGAAGGCTTATGCCTTGTTGATGCCTCTATTTATTGGCAATTATTTTAAGACGGGAGTTCTGCTCCAATGGTACCACATGCATTTGCATAGTATTGAGTCACATTACATGATTGTGTTGTACCCCAAAATTTTCCCTCTCATTTCTCAATGATTTTCTCACAAGATCTTCCATGACATCAAGTTTGCAGCACTGATACATCAATTTAGGCTTGGAATTGGCATAAGGGCAAAATGGTCAATTGCATGCTGAAAAGTCAAACTTTGACTTTTGTATCAAAATCAATTTTCAAGAATCATATTTCATCAAAACCTGTTGGAATATAAAGTTTCTTTCATCAAGAAAATCAAAAGTCAAAATTCCAAGTACTTAGAAATTTTTCTAAGTGTTTAGGAGATATGATAAGTTCAGAACTTCTGGCCAGATTTTCACCATGATGGAAGTTGATTCTAGAAGAACTTCTAACACAAGAATTGTGGACCTCAATGAGATCTCAAACGTTGCAGAACATAACTCCTCCTAGAAATGTTGGGATTTTAAGTTATGAATCTTTGAAGGAACGTCCATGAAACTGAAACACTCAGCAAATTCTGGACATTTCCAAGAACAGAGTTTGGTTAGAACTTTTGGGCCAGTTTTTACGAAGTTTTAACCAGAGTTTGCAAGAGTAATTCAAAGAAATTTTACAAAGTGTGTTACAAGCTTTCTGAAAAGTCTAAGAACTCCTTCAGAACATGTTGGAGCAGGGAGATTCAAAGATCAGAAGTTGGATGCTTGTTTTAAGTTACGTTGATGCTGAACTTCTAATCCAGATGAAGCTATGAAATATTGAAGGATTTATGGTTTGATAAATATCATCATCATTTAATTCTCACACCCACTTTTGAGTCTCTGTCCAAAGGATTTCCCCACGTGTGGCATAGAAGTACCATTGTTGTCCTTGAAAAGCAAACTTTTATACAAGTTTATGCTAGGCCCATGCTTTGCCTTTGCCTCTGAGGTTACTTTTCCTTAATTCATGCTTACAAATCCAACTTAGGCACGGCTAAAAGCTGCTAACCACCGTACTTGTTTAACCTGCTTCAAGAACAAGTCAGCACCCTTGCATGATTGTTGTACTCTTGACTTTTCCAAGCTACAAAATCCTTACCTATCAATTGAACTCATTTGCAACTATAAGGAGGTTGAAAAATTGAAAAGAAAAAAGCCTTGAAACCTTGTTAAAAATTCCATGAATCTAAAACTGCAAACACAAATACAAAACCTGTTAGTTTTTTATTTTTGCATTCAAACTCCAATTTTCCTCAAGTGTTTCTTGACCAAATCATCCATACAGCTTCTGATATACATTTAGAAGCCATTCCAACTTCTGTTTTCAGACTGTAACATGTTCTCCATCAATCTCCACCTCAAATAGTCAGAACTTTGCTTCTTGGTTGCTCCAGAATTTTCCAGCCATCCATAGCCCAAGTTAAAGGTTGTTCCAGCCTGCTGAGCACGTGAGGAAGCTGATCAGAATATCACAGCAGTTAGAACCAGGCTCTAGCTCACAGGAGATTTTCCAGCTGCAAGGTAAGTTTCTGCTGACTTTAATCATATTACTTAGGCATTGTTAGACTTGCATGTCCAAAAATACAATGTAGACATCCTGACTCTGATGCTGTACATATTCATAGATTTCATGTATTTTGCCTAAGTAGAGAGAATTTCAGTTCAGAACTTCTTGAGGAAATTAGGGGTCAGAATTAGGATTAGCAAAATTCATGCTTGCTTCTAATACCTGATATACAGTCACTCCAGTGGTAGAAAGCGTGGGCATAAGATATTAGTACTAAGGGTCCTGGGTTCTAGCCCCAGAAGCATCTTTTTTAGGTTCATTTATTGACATTTTTACCCATTTATCTGTCAGACAACATTCATAGATCAGAACTTATAGATAGTCTCACCCAACAACATTATCACCTCACTCTCTCAAGCAACCAGAACTTCTTATTTGCCAGTGATATTAGAACTTCTAGATTCCCAGTTGTACTAGAGTTCCTAGACTCCCTCAACAATCAGAACTTCTAGGCTTTCCTTTGTTCCCAGCTGTGATACGGTGGCCAGAACCGGGACGTGGTTTCCCTTTTTTAAGGAATTTGCTGGTTTGCGTTTTGTGTTTGTTTTCGCAAAATGTCGCGGTAAGAAAGAGTCGCCACCGTCTTTTATTTTATCCAACAAGGAAAGGAAAAAAGCACGGAAAAATTCCTTTTTCGAGATATTTGAGTACGGGGGGTAGATTTATAGAAAGGGAAGGTATTAGCACCCTTTCTATCCGTAGTTATCTACAGGCTCTTAGGTACTTGCTCATCATTTTCAAAATTGTTTTCTTTGTGTTTGTGTGTTTTGAAAAGCTTTTATTTTGACTTCAATTTAACTCTTGCTTCTGTCTTCAAGAGTGTAATGAAGTGTTTTGAAAACTTTGTTTGTAAAGGAGTGTAAGTGTGAAAAGATTGTTTTGTTTGAGTAAGTACTTAATAACTAATCTACCTACTCGAAAAAAAGAATTGTTCAGTGTTCGTTTCCTTTTAGACAATGTTATCCCACTATTAGTGAGTAGGTAGCACTGTCGTTGGAGTTTTGAGGGTCAATTCGAAAGGGACGTACGGTCACTAAAGAAATGTTAGGACGTCTTAGTAATAACCCTAATGTCTTAGATCATTTATCCGAGGCAACAATTCCGAGGCAACCATTCCGAGGCAACTTTTCTGAATCGGGACTTTGATCTTTGTTTAGACAAAAGGACGACCATTAAAGCATCCTATACTCAATGACCGTTTACCGAAGGCAACCAAGTGGGAGTGTACCCTAGGAGTGCGCATGTGCGTGTGATTCAATTTCAGGTTATTATCTTTGCACATTTTAGGGTTATCTAACTGTTTTAAAATTAATCATACATTCTTGTCATGCATCCTAATATCATACATCTAACAGTTAATAATTTGCGGAATTTAAAATGCAGAAATTAAACTACGCTATTACAAGGCTTCGGGTATTTACGTAACCAAAAACAAACCCTTTGAAAATAAAGCGATAAATAAAATAAAAGTCCTAATTAACTATTACAACTTGTAGGCAGTTACAATAATAGGGTAAAAATAATAAAATAAAGCGTGCGGTGAAAATTAGAACGAGTGCGAACTAGGGTTTTGACTCTTCTATCCTAATTAAAAGAGAAAAAATGTTTTTGTTGTTTTTAATAAAAGAATTAAGTTTTCTAAATTAAATATGCAATTAATTAGTTAATTAACTAAATTAATAAAAATAATTACATGGCTTATTTTGGTTTTTTATTATTATTTTTAAGAAAAAGAAAAATATAATTAAATTAGAAATAAAAACCTAATTATTCTAATTAGTTTTAATTATTTACAAAAAGAAATTAAAGTTTTACCTAAAATTAAAATCTAATTAAATTAATTAATTTTTTGATAAAAAATAAAATCTAAACTTAATTTGTAAAAAGTATTATTTTTATGATTTTTTGATAAAAAGAAAATAATTATTTTGGTTAGTAAAATAAAATAAATAAGTTAAATAAAATGAAAAAGGATAGTGAAAGAAATAATGGGCCTGAGCAATTATGGGGGGTGCAAGAATCAGAATTCTGGGCCCAAAGATGGTAGTCCATGTTGACTTGCATGATCATGTGCTTTGTGTTAACTAGGCTTCATGATGCACTTTCAGATGATGGCCATCAAATTTGGCCATCTGGAGATCCAAGGGCTAGATCTTGAGAGTCCATGGTAGTCTTTTGGCTTGTAAACGCGTTGGATTCTGAAAAGAAAAATAACATGGAGAAATTGGGGGGACCTGGGATTCGAACCCAGGTCCTGGTGCACTATCCAATCACTCCACTACCACTGCGCCACTTGCTTTTGTTTGTACATAAAACATATAACAATGATAATGTATGAAAAGTGAAAATACTGAGTCAGAAACGCGCGAAATTCAAACACGCCTATGGGAGGTTGCCACGTTGGTTATCTTCTTCCTTGGATTTGTTGGTAAAAGTTTCAAACCTTTACCTACGGACGTTTGTCCGTAGCTACAAGTCCTGCAAATTCCAAAACTCAACACAAGCGTTATAAATAAAAATTAATGTCATGGATGGCTTCGTCTGGCCTTGCTGAACACAAAGGTGGCCCTTTCATGGCCCAATTTTTCCTGCAAACGAAGATCCTAATTTGAACCCTAAAACCCTAGCTATGGTGAAGTCCAGTACAAGCCATGAAAATGCAATCAAATATTACAGGAAGCTTGCAAACATGGTGGTGATCAAGAACATACAATTATTTTATGCTACAAGTGCAAGAATGATGTTATTCGATTTCAAAAAATAAGTTATGCCGTGGGCGACTTACAGCGCGATATAAGGCCTGGGAACGCTTGTCCTGGGTTGCTTTGGCTTGCTGAGGATCCCAAGAATCAATTGAGATGGTTCAAAGATCTTGAAATTACCTCTAAATGGGAATTCGTGTTTGCACTTTTTTCTTGATTTTTCAAGTTTTTCTCTGGTTCATACGCTTCTCTCCCTAGCCTCTTTTGGTCTGCACACACTCCTTATGTATTAAGGAGTGAATTAGGGTTGAAAGAATGCACTCAATCTTCCTCCATCATTGAGTTTGATCTTGATTTGATTCACCTTAAAATATTTCCAAAAATGGCCTAAATCCAATCTTTTTATGAAAACCAAGCCTTTACACGAGTTTGATTTGATGCTAGCTGTAATTTAAAACCTGAAACAAGCACAAAATCTTTTGTTTTCAATATGGATTTTTTATAATTTGTTTTGATTTAAAATGATTTAATTCAAATAAAAATAAAAATAAATAATAAAAATAATATAATGACAAGTGGAAAAGGCTAGGGCTCGTGGACCATGTTGCCAACTCAAAACAAGTGAAAAAGATTGGGCCCATTTGGCAAAAATTGAAGTTTTTAGGCATAGTTGACTTTTGGCAATTTTATAAAAAGGGTCAACTTCACCAATGCATAACTTCCTCAATTTTGACTCTTTGAAGGTTTTCTTTGACTTTTTAGAAAGCTTGAGATGTCCTCTAATCAAACCTTTTTGTCTCATTTCAAATTGATATTCCATGCTTATTCATGAAGCTTTGACAAAAAAGGTGTTTTTGTTGACTTTTCAAAATGACCTATAATGTCCAAATTCATAACTTCTTGTGAGTGCATATTTTGAACTTGGGAGATGAATATGGATTGTAGATCATGGCATCCTCTTAAAAATGAGCTTTGTATGGGTCATTTCTCATAAATTATGAGAAAGTTATGCTTGGTCAAAGTTGAGTTGACTTTTCCTACAAAACCCTAATTTAGCAACTTTTGGTTCTTGAGGAATTATGAGCAATCCTTGATGAATGATGATCAACCCTTGATCAAATGATGAAATATACTTCAAAATTAGGATGTTGACCAAAAATCTTGAAGTTTGACTGTATGTGGGCCATAGTTGACTTTTGCCCTAGCATAGTCGATTTTCAGGCCTTTGAGCAATTGACTGAGCAAATTTTCTCTGTAGGGCTTGAAACTTGACATGGATGATCTTGAGAACATATTAGGACATTGGTGAGCATTTGGGATCCCTTGGACTCAAGTATCTTGATGCAATGTGAAACCCTAATTTGAGGTAGACTGTCTTATGAGAGAGCTTGAGTCAACCCTTGGACTTCCTTGAGCAACGTGGGGATCTTTCTTGAAATGTTATGAGAAATATGGGAGGGAAAATTTTGGGGTACAACAGCTGCCCATGTTCAATCTTCTTAAACCTGAGGATGTAGATTGGCTTTGGTGCCTTTCGTGATCCGAAGGTGGAAGATGATTGAACACTAGAGTACCCAGAAACTTGCACTCGCATGATTTTGTGTCTGTCTTGCGATGTCGGGAATGTGCTTACGGATGCCTTTTGGAAATAGCTAATGGGAGATGGGCTTAAAGATGTCATCTGAAGGAGTGTCGATCGCATAAGAGATTCCTTAGCGAGAGCTTGTATACCTGTTGTTGAGGAAGATTCCGCTGAGGAATGTTGATCTCTGTCTTGAGAGAAATAGAATTTTAGGAGCTTCAGTCGTCCGTTATTCTACTGGGGTATCATATCTGTTTTGAGAAAGGTTGAATTTTAGGAACTTCGGTCGTCCGTTATTCTTGTTGAGGAATCATCTCTGTTGAATTTTAGGAACTTCGGTCGTCCGTTATTCTTGTTGAGGAATCATCTCTATTGAATTTTAGGAACTTCGGTTGTTCGTATTCGCCTGAGGAATCATCTCTATTGAAATTTAGGGACTTCGGTCGTCCGTTATTCTACTGAGGAATCATCTCTATTGAAATTTAGGAACTTCGATCGCCTGTTATTCTACTGAGGAATCATCTCTGTTGAAATTTAGGAACTTCGGTCGTCCGTTATTCTACTGAGGAATCATCTCTGTTGAAATTTAGGAACTCGTCCGTTATTCTGTTGAGGAATCATCTCTGTTGAATTTTAGGAACTTCGTTCGTCCGTATTCTACTGAGGAATCATCTCTGTTGAATTTTAGGAACTTCGGTCGTCTGTATTCTACTGAGGAATCATCTCTGTTGAATTTTAGGAACTTCGGTTGTCCGTATTCTACTGAAGAAACATCTTTGTTGAATTTTAGGAACTTCGTCGTTCGTATTCTATTGAGGAACCATATTTGTTGAATTTTAGGAACTTCGGTCGTCCGTATTCTACTGAGGAAACATCTTTGTTGAATTTTAGGAACTTCGGCCGTCCGTATTCTACTGAGGAAACATCTCTGTTGAATTTTAGGAACTTCGGTCGTCTGTATTCTACTGAGGGACCATCTTTGTTGAATTTTAGGAACTTCGGTCATCTGTATTCTACTGAGGAATCATCTCTGTTGAATTTTAGGAACTTCGGTCGTCTGTATTCTACTGAGGAATCATCTCTATTGAAGAGTAAAGTTGAGAATGAACTACTATCTAGTCGTGGTCCAGGCTTTACAGCGACTTATTGGAAATTAAACTATTATCCAGTCGTACCCGGGCTTCACAGCTTGAATTTTGTGAGAATTTGATTGTATCTTTCCTGAAAGGTAAAGCTTAGTTGTATGTAATGCATGATATGTATCAAGCAATTATGTTCTCAAAATAAATGAGATTTTGTTGTATGATGCGTATGCATATGTCATGACGTATGGACATGTAATGTTTTTTATGACAATCTCTAGCTGGGGAAAATAAATCTCGGATTGCTGTTGGAGAGAACAAAAGTTGAATTCTTCGCTCTCGTTGGAGACAGTGAATGAAGATGATTGTGAGCATAGTCTTGCAGGGGAGAATAACTCCGTTGGGGAATAGACTGACGAGGGAATGACTCTGTGGGGAAGTGATATTTCTGCTAGAAGATCTGCTGATTTGGAGAAACGACCTCGGCTGGGGATGGATTATCATTACAGGCGATGATAAACTCTATTGGGGATTGAGTTTCTGTTTGTAAAAAGGAGTGAACTCCGTTGGGGATGATTTTTCAGTTGCGACTTCACGGGGAATAATCTTTTAGACTCTACTGGGGCAGTTTTCCCGACTCTACTGGGGATAATCTTCCAGTGCTGGTGATAGATAAACTCTGCTCGGGGGAGAATATCACCGACTCATTCACGGTTATGAGCCTCAGCTGGGGAGAGTAGTGTCCTGTTCGGGACCGCTAATGTCACTATCTTTTTCTTACTCTGCGGGTAGTGAATGTACTTTCAATCATTTTCTCCAACTAGGTCTATCCCTATACCTGGTAGATAGAGCAACTGTATGGTTTGGGCAATTCTTATTTGCCCCTGTTTCTGATATTACGAGTAATCGTCTTTTGTTTCACACGTAAATATTCATGAGTAGCAATTAATGTCAAATGCATATATCAAAAATGAACACTGGATGTTCTTGCAAAACAAAACAGAAAAAGAAAATAATTTGAAATTTCTTTGTGGAAATGAGTTGTATTGATTTTGGGGTCAGCCTGTAAATAGGCGTTTTTTGTACAAGAGGCTGACGTCCTAGTAAGAGAACGCCGCCGAACAATAGAGTTTATACAATTTGTGTAAAAAGAAAGAAAAACAGCCATGTGAATAATCCCACTGGGTTCCAACTCTGTTATTGCCTTTATGTCTTCGAGCATCTCATCACTTTGCTACTTGGTTGAAGATAGATCAGATTGATTAGTGTCGTCCGAGCTTGATAGTTGACACCGAAATCTGTTTGCAAGATGATTCAATGAGACATAGTGTTTCGCTTTGATCCCTAATTTTTTCTTGGACCTCCCTTTCGGATTTTCAGTCCACCGGGATACCCTTTTTTGCCCAAGCCGCCTTTTCAGGTTTTCGACTTGCCGGGTGTACAGATTTTTTTCATTTTCATCCCTTATTTTTGCCCGAACCCTTTTGGTTCGCCGGGAAGCCCTTATTTTTGCCTAGGCCAGTAAACCTAGCGGGTCTTTGATTATGCTTAGTATTTTTTCACTATGTCTGCATTGACAGGGTGAAGAAGGTCGTCACCATCCATGCTGGTTAGAATCATAGCTCCTCCTGAGAAAATGTTCTTAACCACAAATGGCCCTTCATACGTAGGGGTCCATTTGCCCCTAGGATCACCTTGCGGTAGTATGATGCGTTTGATCACCAGATCCCCAACTTGATACTCTTGTCGTCTAACTTTCTTGTTAAATGCCTTGATCATTAGTTTTTGATACGTATGACCATGACAAATAGCAGTAAGTCTCTTTTCGTCGATTAAGTTTAGCTGATCAAGTCGGGTCTGGATCCATTCGTCTTCGCTCAAACCTGCATCCTTCATAATCTGAAGAGAGGGTATCTGAACTTCAATGGGAAAGACTTCCTCCATGCCATATACCAAGGAATAGGGTGTTTCCCCTGTTGAAGTCCGCGCTGAGGTACGGTACCCATGAAGAGAAAACGGTAACATCTTGTGCCAGTCTTTGTAGGTCACCGTCATTTTTTGCACAATCTTCTTGATGTTTTTATTAGCCGCTTCAACAGACCTGTTCATCTTCGGATGATAAGGAGAAGAGGTGTGATGATGTATCTTGAACTGCTTGTAGAGCTCAGTGATCATCGTATTGTTGAGATTTGTACCATTGTCCGTAATGATCCTCTCGGGTAAACCATATCGACAGATTAGATTGTGTCGAATAAACCGTGCCACGACGTTCTTGGTCACTGTAGCAAATGAAGTTGCCTTAACCCACTTCGTAAAATAGTCAATTGCTACCAGGATGAAATGATGCCTGTTGTATGCAGTAGGTCTGATCTCGCCAATCATATTGGTGCCCCACATTGCAAAGGGCCAAGGAGCTGTCAAGATGTTCAGAGGAACTGGAGGTATGTGCACTTTATCACCGTAGACTTGGCACTTATGACAAGTCTGAGAATGCTGATAACAGTCGGCTTCCATGGTAGACCAATAATATCCTGCCCGTAGGATCTTCTTTGCCATGGTGTGTCCACTAGAATGAGTTCCGAAAGTACCTTCATGCAACTCCGCCATGATCCTTTCTGCCTCGTTCTTGTCCATACATCACAATAAGGTTAAATCATGATTACGCTTGTAAAGGATACCATTACTGATAAAGAACTTCGCTGCAAACTTTCTCAGAAACTTCTTATCATTAACAGATGCACCCTCATTGTATTCTTGAGCCTCAAGATACCTTTTTACCTCGTGAAACCAAGGTTTATCTGCTACCTCTTCAGTCTCAATGTCACAGCAATGTGCAGGTTCGTCCAACCTCTCAATGGTAATTTGGGGAGCCTCATTGTCCCATATAACCTTGAACATAGAAGACATTGTAGCTAGCGCGTCTGCCAACTGATTCTCCTCTCTGGAGAAGTGTTCAAAGGTTATCTCCTCGAAGTGTGGAAGCAACGTCAACACATACTCTTTGTAAGGAATAAGATTTGGGTGCTTCCTATCCCACTCGCCTTTGATCTGACTGATCACGAGAGCGGAAACTCCGAATACACTTAAGAACTTAATCCTTAGGTCAATAGCTGCTTGAAGACACATAATGCATGCTTCATACTCCGCCATGTTGTTGGTGTAGTTAAAACATAATCGGGCGGTGAACGGAGTATGACAACCTTCAGGAGATATGATCACAGTGCCAACGCCATTACCCAAAGCGTTTGAAGCTCCATCGAAATACATAGACCATCGGGATCCTTCCTCAGGTCCTTCATCCGGTCCAGGTGTTTCACAGTCAGTCACCAACATGATGTTCTCATCCGGGAATTCAAAGTTCATAGACTGGTAATCATCCACTGCCTGATGTTCCAAATGATCTGCCAACACACTTCCCTTGATTTCCTTTTGGGTCGTGTATTGGATGTCATACTCGGTCAAGATCATCTACCATCTTGCTATTCTTTCGGACAAGGCAGGCTTTTCGAAGATATACTTGATTGGATCCATCTTTGATATCAACAAAGTAGTGTGAGTTAGCATATACTGTCTCAGCCGGCGAGCAGCCCATGCCAAAGCGCAACAAGTTTTCTCAAGCAACGAGTATCGGGTCTCGCACTCGGTAAAATTTTTGCTAAGGTAGTAAATAGCATGCTCTTTTCGGCCAGGCTCGTCATGCTGCCCCAGCACACACCCCATCGAATTGTCGAGTACTGCCAAGTATAAGATCAAAGGTCTTCCTTCAACTGGAGGCATCAGAATAGGTGGCTCTTGGATATATTCTTTGATTCTTTCGAAAGAGGCTTGGCACTCGTCGTTCCATCTTACCACTTGATCTTTCTTCAGCAGTTTGAAGATTGGCTCACAAGTAGCAGTCAGGTGTGAAATGAATCGGGCAATGTAATTCAATCGTCCCAAAAAGCCTCTGACTTCTTTTTCAGTTCGAGGAGCTGGCATTTCTTGTATAGCCTTCACCTTTGCAGGATCCACTTGAATACCATTATCACTAACGACGAAACCCAGCAGCTTACCAGACCTCACTCCGAAGATGCACTTGTTCGGATTTAGCCTCAGTCTGTACAACTTCAACGTGTCAAATAACTTCTGGAGATGGTCAACATGTTCCTCTTTAGTCTGGGATCTTGCAATCATGTCGTCAACGTATACCTCAATCTCATGGTGAATCATGTCGTGGAACAAAGCGACCATGGCGTGCTGATACGTTGCCCTAGCATTCTTTAATCCAAACGGCATGACCTTGTAGCTAAAGGTACCCCATTACGTAGCAAAGGTGGTCTTTTCCATGTCTTTGGGAGCCATTTTAATCTGATTGTAACCGGAGAAACCATCCATAAATAAGAAGACCTTATGTTGTGCGGTGTTGTCGACCAAAACATTGATGTGAGGCAGAAGGAAATCATCTTTGGGGCTTGCCCTGTTCAGATCCCTATAATCAACACACATTCGAACCTTACCATATTTCTTCGGCACCGGAACCACGTTGGCAACCCACTGCGGGTAAGAAGTAACTGCTAGAAAACCGACATCAAATTGTTTCATAACCTCAGCTTTGATTTTCTCAGACATCTCTGGGCATATTCGGCGAACTTTCTGCTTCACTGGAGGACAATCCTCTTTGGTTGGCAAGTGGTGAACCACAATATCGGTATCCAACCCAGGCATATCTTCATAAGACCAGGCAAAGATCTCAACATAGTCATGCCGCATCTGTATCAACCGTTGCTTGACGCTAGACTCCAGATTTGCACCGATCTTAACCTCTTTCTTGTCCTCTTTTGTACCTATATTTACCATTTCCACTGGCTCTTCATGCGGCTGTATGGCCCTCTCTTCCTGTAGTAACAGTCTAGCAAGTTCTCCAGGAACTTCGCAATCATCCTCACCTTTGTCCTCGGCTTGGTTGATCGGATTTTCTAAGTCATAACTGGCAGTAGCAGAGTCGTTATCAGTGGGATCCAGAGTGGATGTGGACCTGTATTATGATATGTGAGTGTGTGTAAGACTATAGCTGTTTTTACAAGATAGAAAAGAAAAACAAGGAGCGCAACATTTGTAATGCAAGATAATGTCCAATGCTTTATTGATGATATATGGAAATGACAAACGTTAAGCCCTCACAAACAAAGCCACGGTGTCTCGTGCAAGGCACCGGGCCGTAAAGTTTCAAATTGTCTGTTACAAAAATAAAAGTCTATTACTATGTAATAAAAGAAACGGGCACGAAGTCCTTCGCCGTCCAATTGCTTAATCTGTCGTTGGTAGTCGGGTAAATCCAGCTGTCAATATCTGACTCTTCTTCATCATCAGCATCTTCCGTGGCAGAGACAACCTCAATAGCATTAATTCCCGAGTCATGCTTGGGCATGGGTGCAGTTATGACGTTGGGCTTTTCCGGAGCATCAAACTCGATTTCTTTAGCTTCAATCAAATCTTGCACCTTATTTCTCAAGGCCCAGCAGTTATTTGTATCATGTCCCGGGCTATCAGAGTGATAGGCGCAGCGAGCGTTTGGATTATACAGCGGAGATGTAGTGCTGGGATTCTTCGGAGCTTCCCTCAGAGTCACCAAGTTAGTTTTCAACAATTGCGGCAGAATTTAAGATAAGGTCATACTGAGCCGAGTATACTGTCTTTGCGGTCTCTCTACTCTTTGTTTATTGTTGCGTTGTGGGGCAACAGAGGGTTTTGATATTACTACCGCATTGACCGCTTGGCGTCGTTCAGGTCGGTTTTGGCTCCTCGAGCTATAAACTGCACTGGCTTCTTTCTTGAAAGGCTTCCTTTCTGTACTTGATGAGGCACCTTTATGTATCTTGCCACTCTTGATACCAGCTTCTACCCTTTCCCCAGTTAAAATCAATTCAGTAAACCCTGACGATGAACTGCCGATTAAATGATTGAAGAATGGACCAGACAAAGTCCCAAGAAACATATCCACCAACTCCCTATCAGACAGAGGGGGTTGGACTCTTCCAGCAAGATCTCTCCACTTCTGAGCATAGTCCTTAAAACCTTTGCTCGCATCCATAGACATACCCTGAAGTTGGGTACGCGTGGGAGCAAGGTCAGCATTATACAGGTATTGCTTATAAAAAGCGGCAACAAGGTCCTCCCAGTTGCGGACATTAGCTCCTTCTAGTTGATAGAACCATTCAAGTAGAGTCCATGACAGACTATCTTGAAATAAATGAACCCAAAGGTTCCTATCAGCAGTATATGGTTGAATCTTTCTGACATATGAGCGGAGGTGTAACTTTGGGCAGGAGACCCCATCGTACTTAGAAAAGACAGGAGCTTTAAACTTATGTGGGATCACCACCCCAGATGCCAAACCCAAATCTCCGAAGTCCAGCCCAGGTATCTTTTGGATCTCCATTACGCTCAACCGGTCTTCGAGTTGCTTATACCTATCCTCGACAGGAGGATACTGGTCTTCATCAAAGTCAGTGTTATTGTCAGAAACCACAGGGTTAGGACCCTTCCTTTCCTCTTGATTCTCTCTTCCTCCAGATGAATGAGACAAATCCATTTCTTCTCGCAATCTATTCCCAAACCTGTGACCCATATTCAGGAGGACCACCTTCTTCTTCTTCTTCTTCTTGTCCTTCAAGATAAGAGTCTTCAAATCTTGTTGACTCTTGGCCAAGTTCAAGAACATCTCCTGGAACTGAGCATTCTGAGCTTGCAGAGCCTTGATGGCTTGATCAGTATGTGTTTCAGAAGACATGTTGTGCTGAAATAAACAGCGAAGAAGATGAGAAACCTGTAAGGGTACCTGTGATGAGGTGCATGGGAATGGAATGCATATGAAATGATTTCAAAGACTTTGGGAGTTTCAAATTTGTAAACAAAAATAAAACACACTTTATTAGATTAAACTGGTAACAATGTCTAACAAGTGCCTTTAAGGCGTTACAAAAGAAATACTGAAAAGCAAATCTAAACTAGAAATAGTAAAAGACATCAGAAATCCCAAGGTCATTTTTCTTTCGTGCTGACATAATCGTTGATTGTCATTTCGTTCTCAAGCTACCTTGTAAGCTTCAGGATCTTCCTCTCCTGCTCATGATACTTCTCTCTGTAGGTATCCCTTTCTTCCTTTAGCTGGATCCAAGATCTCTTCAATGCCCCAATATTAGTAGACATGTATGGATGGAGGACCGTATAAGGAACACCTTCTTCATCAATATGCTCTATGATCACCGGCAAAACAACTTCATATGGCATCCCCAGCTTTTGAGCACGGGCTCGAACCCACTGGAGATATGGTTGCATCGGGAGAGAAGTCTTCATTCCTAACTCATGGGGGTCAGACCTGTTCACCCTGTCCCAAGCTCGTATAAACCTGCGGCGATGTCCCTCAACATCCCCCTTGAAGTCAAAGACAATGCCTGTAAGTAGCAGCTCATGAGGATCGTCTCTTCGAGCGCTTCCAAACAGTCGTAAAGCCAAACAAGGATTGTAGGTTATACCCCCTCGAATTCCAAGCAATGGAACATTAAGGTATTCCCCACAGCGATCAATGACAGCTACTTTTTCCATATCTTTAGTACTCCAAAGGATGTCCGTATGAGAAAGGGACATGATTCTATAAGCCCAATCTACACCTTCCTCACTCTTCAGAACAGATTTGGGGAGGTGCGAAAGAAACCACCTCGCCAGCAGCGGCGTGCAACACAAGAGAGTTCCTCTTCTCCGCACAGTACGTGTATAGAGAGCATGTAGAATATCACCTAGAAGAGTAGGCACTGGGTTACGAGACATGAAAATCTTGACCGCATTCACATCTATGAAGGCATCTGGATTTAGGAACAGAACCAAGCCGTAGACGAGGAGAGCCAGGATGTCTTCAAATGCTTGAAAGTCCAAACTATCCCATAACTGTTGAGCTTGATCGATCAAAAACTTAGCCAAGAAACCTTTAACCCCGCTCTGAGTCTCCCAGTTAGATACTACATCAACCATTTTTAGATGTAAGGCTGAAGCAATATGCTCTGGCATAGGAGCTATCTCCAAACCTGTAAAGGGTGTCTGCTCTAGAATAGATATGCCAAGTAAATCAGAAAACTCCTCCAAAGTAGGGACTAACTGATAGTCCGGGAAGGTGAAACAGTGATGCAATGGGTCAAAAAACTGGAACAGGACACTCATCATTTGCTCATCCAACTTTGAAGTGACCAAGCTAAGGAGGTGACCATGTCTTCTAACAAAGGAAGAAGTATCAGGAACCTTTGAAACCAACTTTCTGAGCTGAGCAGGGATTTGCACGAAGTTGACTCGAATGGTATTTCTGCGTATAGAGGCCATGATCTTCAAAACAGAACAAAGATGAATCCCCTCGGTCTTTGAAATGGTTAGTCTAATGAAATATGCATGCAATTTCATGATGCATGATGTCATGATAAAAACACACCACAGGTATCACAGATAGCAAACATGGTAAAGGAAAACAAGTCACACAATAGCCCTTAAATTTCAGGCTGGCATGGAGTTTAGGTACTACCCTCTTGCAGTTTAGTTGGTTCAACCTGTCCTAATAATAGTAATCGGGTTCTAGAGGTTCTCAATATCATTGACCATCCTGCATTGGTCATAATTCCAGTCATGCAATCTTTTCTTGCGGCTGGAACCATCTTGAGCGTATGGTCTCAATGAGTGTAGCATACTGCTACTTTCTATGTCCAAGTTGGTCAATTATAGGTTCTAACCTCAGTTGATGCTTAATGACCCATTAGCAGCCCCATACTCTCCTTGTTGCTCCACAAGGGATATCGGTACCAACTAATGTGTCACACCAATGTAGCTACTGCTTCAACCATATCGGTCTACGCTGTACAGTTCCCTCACAGTCTATTGCTACTTACCTAAAAGGTATCCCCCAGATCGGGGTTAGGATCTATAGTAACTCCAATACAAAGCCCATAAAAATAAAGCAATCAAATCAAACAATTGAAAATAATATGATGAACTAATCCTAAGGTATACCCCACTCTTTCCTCAGCAGAGTCGCCAGTACTATGATACGGTGGCCAGAACCGGGACGTGTTTCCCTTTTTTAAGGAATTTATTGGTTTGTGTTTTGTGTTTGTTTTTGCAAAATGTTGCAGTAAGCAAGAGTCGCCACCATCTTTTATTTTATCCAACAAGGAAAGGAAAAAAGCACGGAAAAATTCCTTTTTCGAGATATTTGAGTACAGGGGGTAGATTTATAGAAAGGGAAGGTATTAGCACCCTTTCTATTCGTAGTTATCTACGGGCTCTTAGGTACTTGCTCATCATTTTCAAAATTGTTTTCTTTGTGTTTGTGTGTTTTGAAAAGCTTTTATTTTGACTTCGATTTAACTCTTGCTTCTGTCTTCAAGAGTGTAATGAAGTGTTTTGAAAACTTTGTTTGTAAAGGAGTGTAAGTGTGAAAAGTTTGTTTTGTTTGAGCAAGTACTTAAGAGCTAATCTACCTACTCGAAAAAAAGAATTGTTCTATGTTCGTTTCCTTTTAGACAATGCTATCCCACTATTAGTGAGTAGGTAGCACTGTTGTTGGAGTTTTGAGGATCAATTCGAAAGGGACGTACGGTCACTAAAGCAATGTTAGGACGTCTTAGTAATAACCCTAATGTCTTAGATCATTTATCCGAGGCAACAATTCCGAGACAACCATTCCGAGGCAACTTTTCTGAATCGGGACTTTGATCTTTGTTTAGACAAAAGGACGACCACTAAAGCATCCTATACTCAATGACCGTTTACCAAAGGCAACCAAGTGGGAGTGTACCCTAGGAGTGCGCATGTGTGTGATTCAATTTCAGGTTATTATCTTTGCACATTTTAGGGTTATCTAACTGTTTTAAAAATAATCATCATTCTTGTCATGCATCCTAATATCATACATCTAACAGTTAATAATTTGCGGAATTTAAAATGCGGAAATTAAACTACGCTATTACAAGGCTTCGGGTATTTACGTAGCCAAAAACAAACCCTTTGAAAATAAAGTGATAAATAAAATAAAAGTCTTAATTAACTATTACAACTTATAGGCAGTTACAATAATAGGGTAAAAATAATAAAATAAAGTGCGCGATGAAAATTAGAACGAGTGCGAACTAGGGTTTTGACCCTTCTATCCTAATTAAAAGAGAAAAATGTTTTTGTTGTTTTTAATAAAAGAATTAAGTTTTCTAAATTAAATATGCAATTAATTAGTTAATTAACTAAATTAATAAAAATAATTACATGGCTTATTTTGGTTTTTTTTAATTATTTTTAAGAAAAAGAAAAATATAATTAAATTAGAAATAAAAACCTAATTATTCTAATTAGTTTTAATTATTTACAAAAAGAAATTAAAGTTTTACCTAAAATTAAAATTTAATTTAATTAATTAATTTTTTGATAAAAAATAAAATCTAAACTTAATTTGTAAAAAGTATTATTTTTATGATTTTTTGATAAAAAGAAAATAATTATTTTGGTTAGTAAAATAAAATAAATAAGTTAAATAAAATGAAAAAGGATAGTGAAAGAAATAATGGGCCTGAGCAATTATGGGGGGTGCAAGAATCAGAATTCTGGGCCCAAAGATGGAAGTCCATGTTGACTTGCATGATCATGTGCTTTGTGTTGACTAGGCTTCATGATGCACTTTCAGATGATGGCTATCAGATTTGGCCATCTGGAGATCCAAGGGCTAGATCTTGAGAGTCTATGGTAGTCTTTTGGCTTGTAAATGCGTTGGATCCTGAAAAGAAAAATAACATGGAGAAATTGGGGGGACCTGGGATTCGAACCCAGGTCCTGGTGCACTATCCAACCACTCCACTACCACTGCGCCACTTGCTTTTGTTTGTACATAAAACATATAACAATGATAATGTATGAAAAGTGAAAATACTGAGTCAGAAACGTGCAAAATTCAAACACGCCTATGGGAGGTTGCCACGTTGGTTGTCTTCTTCCTTGGATCTGTTGGTAAAAGTTTCAAACCTTTACCTACGGACGTTTATCCGTAGCTACAAGTCCTGCAAATTCCAAAACTCAACACAAGCGTTATAAATAAAAACGAAGGTCATGGATGGCTTCGTCTGGCCTTGCTGAACACAAAGGTGGCCCTTTCAAGGCCCAATTTTTCCTGCAAACGAAGATCCTAATTTGAACCCTAAAACCCTAGCTATGGTGAAGTCCAGTACAAGCCTTGAAAATGCAATCAAATATTACAGGAAGCTTGTAAACATGATGGTGATCAAGAATATACAATTATTTTATGCTACAAGTGCAAGAATGATGTTATTCGATTTCAAAAAAGAAGTTATGCCGTGGGCGACTTACAGCGTGATATAAGGCCTGGAAACGCTTGTACTGGGTTGCTTTGGCTTGCTGAGGATCCCAAGAATTGATTGAGATGGTTCAAAGATCTTGAAATTACCTCTAAATGGGAATTCGTGTTTTCACTTTTTCTTGATTTTTCAAGTTTTGCTCTAGTTCATACGCTTCTCTCCCTAGCCTCTTTTGGTCTGCACACACTCCTTATGTATTGAGGAGTGAATTAGGGTTGAAAGAATGCACTCAATCTTCCTCCATCAATGAGTTTGATCTTGATTTGATTCACCTTAAAATCTTTCCAAAAATGTCCTAAATCCAATCTTTTTATGCACACCAACCCTTTACACGAGTTTGATTTGATGCTAGCTGTAATTTAAAACCTGAAACAAGCACAAAATCTTTTGTTTTCAATATTTTGGATTTTCTATAATTTGTTTTGATTTAAAATGATTTAATTCAAATAAAAATCAAAATAAACAATAAAAAATAAGATAATGACAAGTGGAAAAGGCTAGGGCTCGTGTACCATGTTGCCAACTCAAAACAAGTGAAAAAGATTGGGCCCATTTGGCAAAAATTGAGGTTTTTAGGCATAGTTGACTTTTGGCAATTTTGCAAAAAGGGTCAAATTCACTAATGCATAACTTCCTCAATTTTGACTCTTTGAAGGTGTTCTTTGACTTTTTAGAAAGCTTGAGATGTCCTCTAAGCAACCCTTTTTGTCTCATTTCAATTTGATATTCCATGATCATGTATGAAGCTTTGACAAAAAAGGTGTTTTTGTTGACTTTTCAAAATGACCTATAATGTCCAAACTCATAACTTCTTGTGAGTGCATATTTTTAACTTGGGAGCTGAAGATGGATTGTATAGCATGGCATCCTCTTAAAAATGAGCTTTAGATAGGTCATTTCTCATAAAGTATGAGAACGTTATGCTTGGTCAAAGTTGAGTTGACTTTTCCTACAAAACCCTAATTTAGCAACTTTTTGTTCTTGAGGAAATATGAGCAATCCTTAATGAATCATGATCAACCCTTGATCAAATGATGAAATATACTTCAAAATGAGGATGTTGACCAAAAATCTTGAAGTTTGACTGTATGTGGGCCACAATTGACTTTTGCCTTAGCACAGTCGATTTTTAGGCCTTTGAGCAATTGACTGAGCAAATTTTCTCTGTAGGGCTTGAAACTTGACATGGCTGATCTTGAGAACATCTTAGGAGATTGGTGAGAACTTGGGATCCCTTGGACTCAAGTATCTTGATGCAATGTAAAACCCTAATTTTAGGTAGACTTCCTTAGGAGAGAGCTTGTTTAGTCAACCCTTGGACTTCCTTGAGCAACTTGGGGATCTTTCTTGAAATGTTTTAAGAAATATGGGAGGGCAAATTTTGGGGTACAACACCAGCAACCTCCGTTTGGTGTACGCAGACCCAGAACTTCTGACCTTCTATTTTCCTACTAACATTTTCTTTCTTGCAGCGTACCAGACTCAGAACTTCTGCTCTCCCGTCTTTTATTAATGCGCTGATTCTGAATGTTTTTCTTTATTATTTTTATCAGCACTTCTTATTTTCATTAATCAAAAACACCAAAAATATTATTATATTCATACATTTTATTTTATTTCTTTTAAAACCAAAAAGACGAAAAATATTTTCTTAAGTAAACTTATTTCTTTTCTTAACAAAAACAAAAACAAATCCGTTTTACATTTCTTATACATTATTTCAATATGGTTGTCATAAATAATTAGGACTTTAATTTATTTCAATCCCCATTTGTAAATTTGTACACCCCATCCCCCTAATGATTGTAATAGCATAGAATATTTACTTTTCGCAATTTATCGATTTTCATATAAATGCTAGGGTTAAATGCATGCAAATCAAGCACACTATTCACACATGCACCCCTAGGGTTAAATCCACTTGTTGCCTAAAAAATGGTCATTTTATGCATGTGAGACGTCTTAGCAAAACAATCAAAATACAAGATCATAGTCCCTCAATGATGCTTTAAATGTTGCCTTTCAAATTATCTTAGTCCCTCAAAGAGAAATGCTAAGATATCTCACAAAATTGCTATCATGACCATACAATGACCCACGCCCGTCCTTTTTACATCCAAAGATAAGGCTTCTTACCAATCAATGGTAAGATAGCAATATCAAAAGAAAGGAGAGAAATGAATAAAAAAGACTTTTGAGTAGGTAGAAACGTTCTTAGTTGCTTGTTCGCTTTCAAAACAAACACACACCAAACATTTTCAAAAACATGAAATATTTTTCAAAAGTCCAACACTTTGTATACGTTCTTACAAAACGAGAACCATTATAAAGTTTGCCTAAACGAAGGCGCCTTTTCAAAAAATACTTTCAAAAAACCAACACAAAGCACATTGTTGTACCCCAAAATTTGCCCTCCCATATTCTTCAAGAAATTGCCAAGCCAGGTCATAAAATTCCCCAAGGGTTGTGCAGTGCAACAGTCTCCCCTACAGTTAAAACTAGGGTTTGTGTTCTGATCAAGAATTGAAAGTTTTCAAAGGCTCAATCAAGTCTCATATGCTTACAAACATGGTCAAGCATCCTCATACCAAGTTTCAAGGCATTCAGCTCAAGATTGCACAGTCAAAACCCTAAATTGCACCACAGTCAACTGTAGGGGCAAAATGGTCATTTGGCAGTCAAAAGTTCAAATTTTTGGTCAATACATCATTTTGAAGCCACAAACATCATTTGATCAATGCTTGATCATGATTCTCAAAATTTGGCTCAGAAATCATCAAAGATGCAAAAGTTGCTATATTTGGACAGCTGAAAAAGTCAACTGAAATTGACCAGGGCATAACTTTCACATGGATTATCAGAAAAATTCCATCCAAAGCTCATTTTGAAGGGAAAGACATTTCCTACAACTCATCTTCATACTTCAAGTCCAAGAAATGCTCTCACAAAAAGTTATCAATTTCAACATTATAGGTCATTTTCAAAAGTCAACAAAAAGGGACTTTAAGTCAAAGACCATAACTTGAGATTGGTAAATCAAAATGACATGGGACCAAAGGCATTGGTTAAAGGACTCAAAGACCTTTCCAAAATGTCCAAGAACATGTGAAAAGCTTAAAAATTGAGCAAGTTATGCCTTGTAGAAGTTGGGAAATTTTGGTGAAATGGCAAAAGTCAACTATCCTTGAAAATCCAATTTTTGACAAAAGGGCCCCATTTTTTCCACTTGGTTCATCCTTGTCATGCCACACACGTGTCCCATGGATAATTTCAAGACCAAATATTGATTTTTTTATTTTATTTAATTTTTGATGATTTAATTCATTTTAATTCTTTGAAAATTCAAATAAAATTTAAAAACCAATGGAATAGTGTCATGTGAACTTGGACAATTTCTATGTATCATGAACCAACTCAAGAAATCAGGCTAGGGTTCATTTGCATACTAGGTCTAGGTTTTGGCTAAAAAGAAGGAAAAATGGTTAAGAGTGAAAACCCTAAGACTAATTCCTTCATGAGCTTGAATTAAGGTGAGTTAGCAAGCCAATTCCATTCCATGATCATCACTAAGTCAAACCCTAACCACCATATGCCATATGCTGCGCTGAAAAGCCATTGGACATTTTGAAAAATTGGCCATATAATGCAAAACTGATTTCAAAGTGAGGGAGAGTTTGAAGCCTCAATTTTTTTTCCTAATAGCATCCTGGACAATTTCTGAGCGCATCTCAATCCCTAACATCAATCAAAACGCAAGGAGGTGGTGGCTACAACTCAAACTGCACAGAAAAAATTTTGAAATCGTGTTCTCAATTCTAAGCATGATCATTGCATTTTAACTGTATATTTTTGTTCCTTGCAAAGTTTCAAAGCTAACCTTTACATTTAATTTGATTTTTGCATCGTGTATGGATTTTCACCATGATTGAAATTTAGGTTTTCAGAGTTTTTTGAATTGGGGTTTCTCACCCAAGGAAAAATTGGGACCCAAGATCACTACCATTGCAATCAGCGTGCTCCAACGAAGAAGAAGAATACCTCGCGATCAATTTATATGCACCACAGTCCTATTCGCTATTTTTCCATAGCCACCCTAACACCATGGTTGCAAAACCGTTGCCAATATGTTTTTGTTTCAGGAAAAGGAAGAAGACGGTCTCGTGTCCATCAGCTATTGGTCACTTTGAATCTCGCGCGCTTTTAAATGCCACTGACCAATATTTCTTTTGTTATTTATTTGTTGTAATATGATAACATGTGCGTGCTGGCTCAGGTGGTAAGCGTGAATCCCATTAACCCTCATGACCTGGGTTCAAGTCCCAGGTCTGGCAAAATTCCATATTATTTTTCAAAATGAAATTCTATGCTTTGCTAATGTCCAGGTACACCATGCACACTCAAAAATCAACCTCCACGCGTCCATTAGAAGCAATCCAAGGGCCATGACCAAAGGTGTATCATAGACTCCAGTCAATGTGCAGCACTCTATCCAGGAAAGTCAACCAATTCAATGCAAATGGGCCTGATTTGCTAGGCCTGCACCTCACAATTTTGGGGTCTACCCCCCTGGTTTGCCTTATTAATTTTTATTCTTTCTTTAACTTTTCTTTTTTTATTTCTTTTATTTGCTATTTATTTAATTAATTATTTTTACATAAATATAATAAAAACATCATAAAATCAAAAAATGCCAAAATATATAATTTATATTATAATTATTTTCATAAATAATAACATGTAAATATTTAGTTTTAATTAGGTTTTCAACTTTAATTCCTTTTAATAAAAATCAAAACAAAAACATAGAATTAGGTTAATGACTTTTTCCTTTTAACTTTCCTTGTTTTTTGCCATAGTATTAGTATTTTTCATAATTAAACTAGGGTTGCATTTTAGGTTAGATTTTAATACTTTCTTAATAACTAAAAATCCAAAAAAATAGAGTTTAGGTTTAATAACTTTTTATTTTCTTTTAATTCTCCCTCTTTTTTTCAGAATAATAATGTTATTTATTTATTTTCATAAATTAAAAAATGTACATAAATTAATTTAGAATTAAATTAGGTTAAAAGTCAATATTTTCATAATAAACTTAAAAAACAATAGAATTAGTTCTAATATTTAATTTAATTTCAATTAACTCCTTTTTCTCATTAAATTTAAAAAACACAAAAATATCATTCTCATTTAATTTTAATTTTAAATTCCATGTTAATTGTAATTGTTTGCAAAAGGGTCCAACGCCCTAGTTTTGTCTTAATTTCTTTGTTTCGCGCATTTATTTTATAATCGTTTAAATAATAATGTATTTGTACCAAAGCCATGTAATAGCTATTAGACATTTCTTTTCTGCAATTTATTTTAAAACGGGTCTGGATTAATTTGGCGTTGTAGACCCTCGCCCTTTGTAATAGCGTAGGACTTTTATCTTTTCCGCACTTTAAATTCCCGCACTTTTAACTGTTAAACCATAACATGAAAGAATGAATGCCCAAAAATAAAATCGAATCGTTAGATCACCAATGCATGACAAGACAAACAATAAACTGAAAATGACACACAATTTACACACCACCCCTAGGGTACGCCTCACTGTTGCCTTTCGAAAGGTGATCGTCGAGTATAGGACGTCTTAGTAAGTCCTTATGTTCCATTGATCTAGTTGCCTCGAAACAAGTTGCCTCGGAATAGTTGCCTCGGAATAAAAGATCAATGGCATAAGGGTAGCTTCTAAGGTGTCTTCCCATTGCTCTGGTGATCACCATGTCCCTACAAACCCGAATTGACCCGAACACCTCCAACAGTGGTGCTACCTACCTCTCAATGGTGGGATGGCACTACTTTAAAGGACATTTACACAGACGAATTCCTTAGGGTAGGTAGACGACTCATGGATACTTGCTCTCTTCAAAACAAAAATTCAAAGACTTTTCACACCAACACTTTTCAAAAGCTTTCAAAGCAAATTTTTCAAACACTCTGACGTACGAGTCGAACTGAAATTTTTCAAAGAAACTTTATTAACCCACATTGAAAAGCAAGCAAACATTTTGAAAACACATTGAGCAAGTATCTAAGAGCCCATGGATAACCATGGATAGAAAGGGTGCTAACACCTTCCCTTTCTATAACCTACCTCCCGAACCGAGAGCAATCTCTTTCAAGGAATTTTTCTGTGCTTTTGTCCTTTCCATTTGGAGAAAATAAAAGACGGTGGCGACTCTTGCTTCCGCGACATTTCGCGAACCAGCCTTAAAACAGTCAGTTCCAGATCCACCGATCACAGAACTGGCGACTCTGCTGGGGACTTTACTTAAAGTGAGGTGTACCTTAGGACTAAGATCATTGTGTTTTCAATTGCTTTCCTTGTTTGCTTTAAAATTGTGGGTTGCTTGGGAGTTCTATAGATCCTAACCCGGATCTGGGGAATACCTTCTTAGAAAGTAGCAACAAGGCTGTGAGGGAACTGTGCGGGGTATACCGACATGGTTGAAACAGTCTGCTACGTTGATGTGGCACTTTGGTGTGTACCGGTAACCCTTGAGTCAGTCAAGGAGAGTACGGGGCCTCCATGTGGTGTCATGAAGCATCAACAGACCTTAGGAACCTTAATTGAACCATCTTGGCCTCTTTAGGGTAGTGAGATAACTGACTTTGGTGCAGTCCGAGGTTGGTTGATACTCGATACTACACTCAATTGAGGGTTGCTTTCCTGGAATATTTCGGTCGCCAGTTCAGTGGCTAAATCGAAACGATGAACAATGAAAGCAATCCCGTGATATTGGGAACCTTAGAACCCGGTTACTTTGATTAGGACAGGTTGAACCCACCAACTTCAAGAGGGTACTACCCAGACTCCATGCTGGCCTAAACTTTAAGGGCTTTTCTTGTGTGACTTGTGTGCCTTCCTACTTGAACTACTTGCATGCTTATTACCTGACATTTGTCTCTTGCAGGTTGTGGTTGTAGTCCTTAATTAGGACTCATAACAGGGTATCCTAAGTTTCTTGCAGGTTTTGCAGTCCTTAATTGGGACTCATAACAGGGTTACTCACATTACCCCATGCATATCATGACATCATACCATTGCATACATCCTAACCCATTTCAAGGATCTCAAGGGCTTGTGATACAGGTCATATAAATCAAACATCTAGCAAGGGGCAAAGAGGATTTATTTTCTTCTAGCCAATGTTGTCAGAGGCTATGACCCACTTGATATGATGAGCTCTGACTCCTGAAGAAGGTTCCCTAACCAAGGTTGTTTGGAAATCAAAACCAGACATGATGAGTCAGAGGCTATGACCCACTTGATATGGTGAGCCCTTGACTCTTGAAGAAGAGTTCTCAATAACATGGGTGTCCTTCAATCAAGCTCTAAATTCCAATGCTAATTTTCTGGTTTACCCCGCGAGATCCTTGAAAACATTGCATGCATATCATACTCATCCTTATATAACAGGTATCTTTGTTGCAGGTCACTTACCTTTCCCGCTGTTTATTTCAGCAATGGTTTCACAACAAGACAACCAGGACCTTCTTGCTCAAGAGACTCGGTTCGGGGAAATCCTCCTGAATCTATCCAAGGGGCAGGAGGAGCTAAGGACACTTCTCATGGAGACTTTTGTCAAGAACAGTGTTGAGGACGAACGGCTGGAACGCCTGCAAGCTGAGATAGATGCAATGAAAGCCCAGATGCTGGGGCAGATGACTGCCATTCAGGGTTTAACTCAAAGACAAGATGAGCTCGGGGTTCTCGTCAACAAACTGCTCCAGAGTAACCAACTGGGGCAAACATCTAAGGGTAAAAAGCCAATCATCGTTCAACCACCTTTGAGACAAAGAGGCAAGGGGAGAGCTCCTCAAAGGGCTCCAGTGTCACCAATTCAGCAGCAACTTCACCAACTTCAGACAGACAAGCCCAGGAGGCAATTCACCCCGCTCAATATGTCGTTGTTTCAAGCTTTACAACGCCTGTTGAGATTGAACCTGATCACATTAAGGGCTCATCCCCAGAACCCCAACACAGCACATCCTGCTTATGATCCCAATAAAAGGTGTGCCTACCACTCTGCCTGTCCAGGACATGATGCAAACGAGTGTTGGGCTTTGAAAAACAAGATCCAGGACCTGATTGATGAAGGAGCACTGGAATTCACACAAGATGGTCAGGCTGAATTTTTCTACCATCCCTCCAAGGCTCACCATTTGAAGTGACTAGCCCTGAGACTAGAAATTTTTGTTCATTCGAATGTTCAAGTTGCAATTTTCTTTTGTTCAAACATTTATTCATGTTAAAACATTGTTATTTCATTAATGCATCGCGTATGTCTGTTTTGAAGTAATATATTCATATTCACTATATGCAAATTGTTTTCATATTTTTTCTGATGTCAACTCTCGATTAATAATTCTAAGCCTCTTGAGGGAGGATGACGAAAACGATACCATAATCTACAGTATGCTTTTGAACAGACCCCACTGATGAGGTGCAGGCATTGTTTCAATCCCTAAACACTGGAGTTATAAGGATGATAATCCCTCGCCAACCCCTCTGAGCCGAAGAAGTAGGAGTTTTTCTTTTCGAAAAATTAAAACCCTTTATCATAACCTGGGGCAGGGTAGTCTCCCAGCTGATCCGAGTGCATAACGAATGGCATCAAAGAGATCCTTACGAAGAAAGACAGTGATGGTTCCGGATAATCAATAAAGAAAGGTAGTCATTACCAAAACAAAAAAAACTAAAGCCCAAAGAGTCGAAACCCATGAAGGAGACTTACAAAATTAGGGCATCCCGCTGACTGTAATTCCAAAAAAGGAAACAGTTCAGGCAAAAAAAGAAAGGGATAACAAAAAATCAGACAAGAAAGAGGTCTTACAAACCCTCAACAAAAAAGGAATGACTGCCTATTCAAAGTAAGTTATCAACATCCGAATCATCACCAGGAAATTAGAGCAAAGACTCAAACAAGGTCTAATGTATGATCAACTGAGTTTAGATTTGGAGAACATCACGAAGAGAGGGTGGGTACAAATAAAATTCGAGCCTTTATACTTTGTTTCTTAAACCGTGAACCAAGCCACGTTACAACCCTTAAAAGTCCTAGCTGAAGCATGGGTTAGTTCGAAAGCATACTGTTACGAAAGGTATCCTGACTCCTTAAGGCCTACGGTAAATACGGAGTTGACATCATGTTTTTACAAACATTTACTTGTTTTATGAAAAAGAATGCATTTTCAAAATCTTCAAGACAGACATAAGCTTTGCATATTTAACATAACTTTGTTTGCATATGACTTTTTGTTTGAACAGCAAGGAAATCCGCACGACGAATGCCTAATGAACAGAAGTACCTCCAATCAAGGGGCATGGCATGACTATTGTCCATCATCTGGGGCAGTTAAGTCAAGATTCGGAGAATCTCTCAAAAAGGCCAACCAGCCTGGGGCAAATCTCTGCCTGAGTCACTGGGAGCAATCCAGCAACGAATCTTGCCCAGTCAGACATCTTCTGGGGCATGGAAAAATACTTCCAACAGGGGCAACTCCCTACATTCTGAGAGCGTGGACATAGTCGGAAAAATACTGCGCATCATCAAAGACCCGCTAGGTTGACATGCCTAGGCAAAAATAAGGACTTCCCGGCGAACCAAAAGGGTTCGGGCAAAATAAGGGATGAAAACAAAAACATGTACACCCGGCAAGTCGAAAACCTGAAAAGGCGGCTTGGGCAAAAAGGGATATCCCGGTGGACTGAAAACCCGAAAGGGCAGTCCAGGCAAAAGTTAGGGATCAAAGCATACGACTATGTTCCGGTATCTCATCATTTGTCTACCCGAAGATTTGTCAATCACCCACACAGGTATCCTCTTCCCTCATCTCCGAAGCAGGGGCAATAATGAGTTATCCAGACGATCCAATTGCTCTGCCAACCAAAGTACAAAGTAAAGATCAACATAAGGATGATTACCATCTACCTTTACAAATTCCAGATCGTGGACAACCATCCACTTAATCAAAATCATGCAACCCTACACCGGTTCTTTCTCAATTTTCTCCAGAAGTTTTTACACAAACTTATCCATGTAACCTAACCCCGGTTCCTCCAGAAATCTCACCTGGATTTATCCAGGTAACCTTACCCCGGTTCCTCCAGAAGTTTTTACACAAACTTATCCAAGTAACCTAACCCCGGTTCCTCCAGAAATCTCACATGGATTTATTCAGGTAACCTAACCCCGGTTCCTCCAGAAGTCTTACATGGACCTATCCCAGTAACCTTACCCCGGTTCCTCCCGAAGTTTTTACACAACCTTGTCCAGGTAACCTAACCCCGGTTCCTCCAGAAGTCTTACACGGACTTATCATCAAAGTGACCCTACACCGGTTCCTCCTAAAGTCTTACACGGATTTATCAAGAAGTTTTACACGAACTTACCTCCAGATAACCTTACCCCGGTTCCTCCAGAAGTCTTACACGGACTTATTTCAAGATGACCTTACCCCGGTTCATCAAGAAGTTTTACACGAACTTACCCTGCAGTAACCTTACCCCGGTTCCGCCAAAAGTTTTACACGAACTTATCCCGAAGAAACCCTACACATGTTCTCTCTCCCCAAAGATGCAGTTTTACACGGACTCGTCATCAGTAAACCCTACACAGGTTTCCTTCCTCCAAGATGCAGTTTTACACGAGCTCATCATCAGGCAACCCTACATAGGTTCCCTCTTTCAACTTACAGAAATTACAGTTCAAGATTTCCCCAGAAGAGTCCAATCCAGTTTCCCCAGGAAAATTGGAATTCATCTCTCCAAGCGGTAAGCTTATCCCCAGTAGATTCTGGAAGCTTATCCTTCACAGTACACGAACGCGTCGTCTGGCTTGATTTAAAGAGTTATTTCCTCAACAGGATATAACTGGGTTATCCTCAGCCAAAAGCCAAGGGAAGGTCGTCGTCAACGTAGTTCTTTCCTATCTCCAGCGAAGTCTATTCACACTTCCAATACAACAACGGTATCCCCAACAGAGTTACTATCAACATTCAGCAAGGCATCACTCTTCCCACAGAGTATTGCTTTCCAGCATGATCGCTAGAGTATCTTTTCTCCCCGCAGAATCTTCCATTCGCCAAGTTTATTCCGCAACGGAGTCATCGTCTCCTACCGGTATCCTTGCAACTACTATCACCCCCAGCGGAAGCAAAATCTATTCTCCGACATAAGCCCAGGATACGACTTCCCGGCACCCGTCAAGGATTTACTTTCCTAGACAAAAACATACATAAAACATCACATACATCATTATAGCATGCATGTATACATCATATCTTACAAATCTCATTTATGTTGAGAACATCATTGCTTGATCCATATCATGCATTGCATATGACTGACTTTTACCTTTCAGGAAAGATCCAGTTAAGTTCTCAAGCTACATTTCAAGACCTAGACCGGTTCGGTTAAATCGTCCCAAGATTTTCCTGATGCTCATCCAGTCAAAGGCCTTCTCTGGTTCAGTCAGATCAACCTTAAGATCTCCCTGATGCTTACCCAGTTGAAGACATTTCAAGACCTAGACCGGTTCAGTTAAGTCGTCCCAAGATTTTCCTGATGCTTATCCAGTCAAAGGCCTTCTCTGGTTCAGTCAGATCGACCTTAAGATCTCCCTGATGCTTATCCCAGTTGAAGACATTTCAAGACCTAGACCGGTTCAGTTAAATCGTCCCAAGATTTTCCTGATGCTTACCCAGTCAAAGGCCTTCTCTGGTTCAGTCAGATCGACCTTAAGATCTCCCTGATGCTTATCCCATTGAAGACATTTCAAGACCTAGACCGGTTCAGTTAAATCGTCCCAAGATTTTCCTGATGCTTACCCAGTCAAAGGCCTTCTTTGGTTCAGTTAAATCGTCCCAAGATTTTCCTGATGCTTATCCCATTGAAGACATTTCAAGACCTAGACCGGTTCAGTTAAGTCGTCCCAAGATTTTCCTGATGCTTATCCAGTCAAAGGCCTTCTCTGGTTCAGTTAAATCGTCCCAAGATTTCCCTGATGCTTATCCAGTTGAAGACATTTCAAGACCTAGACCGGTTCAGTTAAATCGACCTTAAGATTTTCCTGATGCTTATCCAGTCAAAGGCCTCTCTGGTTCAGTCAGATCGACCCTAAGATCTCCCTGATTCTTATCCCAGTAGAAGACACCCCAGATTTTTCTCAACGAGCGTTGTTGAAGTTAAAGTCGCCCAAGGCTCTCTTACCATTCATGCTAAGGAAGTAATCATCCCTGGTTCTTTCATCGCCGTTTGAAGCTCCAGACTCAACTCCTGCAACGTGTCAGGTACTTATTTTCTGTTTTGCAGGTATGCAGGTTCTCGCCAAGGAATCTCTTACGCAATCAGACATCCAGATGGCATCTATAAGCCCATTCCCCCATCATTGCTAACATGTGAGCGCAAATTTCTGGGCACTCTAGTGTCCAATCTTCTTTTACCATCGGATTACGAAAGGCACGTCAGCCAATCTGCATCCTCAGGTCTAAGAAGATTGAACAGGGGCAACTGTTGTACCCCAAAATTTGCCCTCCCATATTCTTCAAGAAATTGCCAAGCCAGGTCATAAAATTCCCCAAGGGTTGTGCAGTGCAACAGTCTCCCCTACAGTTAAAACTAGGGTTTGTGTTCTGATCAAGAATTGAAAGTTTTCAAAGGCTCAATCAAGTCTCATATGCTTACAAACATGGTCAAGCATCCTCATACCAAGTTTCAAGGCATTCAGCTCAAGATTGCACAGTCAAAACCCTAAATTGCACCACAGTCAACTGTAGGGGCAAAATGGTCATTTGGCAGTCAAAAGTTCAAATTTTTGGTCAATACATCATTTTGAAGCCACAAACATCATTTGATCAATGCTTGATCATGATTCTCAAAATTTGGCTCAGAAATCATCAAAGATGCAAAAGTTGCTATATTTGGACAGCTGAAAAAGTCAACTGAAATTGACCAGGGCATAACTTTCACATGGATTATCAGAAAAATTCCATCCAAAGCTCATTTTGAAGAGAAAGACATTTCCTACAACTCATCTTCATACTTCAAGTCCAAGAAATGCTCTCACAAAAAGTTATCAATTTCAACATTATAGGTCATTTTCAAAAGTCAACAAAAAGGGACTTTAAGTCAAAGACCATAACTTGAGATTGGTAAATCAAAATGACATGGGACCAAAGGCATTGGTTAAAGGACTCAAAGACCTTTCCAAAATGTCCAAGAACATGTGAAAAGCTTAAAAATTGAGCAAGTTATGCCTTGTAGAAGTTGGGAAATTTTGGTGAAATGGCAAAAGTCAACTATCCTTGAAAATCCAATTTTTGACAAAAGGGCCCCATTTTTTCCACTTGGTTCATCCTTGTCATGCCACACACGTGTCCCATGGATAATTTCAAGACCAAATATTGATTTTTTTATTTTATTTAATTTTTGATGATTTAATTCATTTTAATTCTTTGAAAATTCAAATAAAATTTAAAAACCAATGGAATAGTGTCATGTGAACTTGGACAATTTCTATGTATCATGAACCAACTCAAGAAATCAGGCTAGGGTTCATTTGCATACTAGGTCTAGGTTTTGGCTAAAAAGAAGGAAAAATGGTTAAGAGTGAAAACCCTAAGACTAATTCCTTCATGAGCTTGAATTAAGGTGAGTTAGCAAGCCAATTCCATTCCATGATCATCACTAAGTCAAACCCTAACCACCATATGCCATATGCTGCGCTGAAAAGCCATTGGACATTTTGAAAAATTGGCCATATAATGCAAAACTGATTTCAAAGTGAGGGAGAGTTTGAAGCCTCAATTTTTTTTCCTAATAGCATCCTGGACAATTTCTGAGCGCATCTCAATCCCTAACATCAATCAAAACGCAAGGAGGTGGTGGCTACAACTCAAACTGCACAGAAAAAATTTTGAAATCGTGTTCTCAATTCTAAGCATGATCATTGCATTTTAACTGTATATTTTTGTTCCTTGCAAAGTTTCAAAGCTAACCTTTACATTTAATTTGATTTTTGCATCGTGTATGGATTTTCACCATGATTGAAATTTAGGTTTTCAGAGTTTTTTGAATTGGGGTTTCTCACCCAAGGAAAAATTGGGACCCAAGATCACTACCATTGCAATCAGCGTGCTCCAACGAAGAAGAAGAATACCTCGCGATCAATTTATATGCACCACAGTCCTATTCTCTATTTTTCCATAGCCACCCTAACACCATGGTTGCAAAACCGTTGCCAATATGTTTTTGTTTCAGGAAAAGGAAGAAGACGGTCTCGTGTCCATCAGCTATTGGTCACTTTGAATCTCGCGCGCTTTTAAATGCCACTGACCAATATTTCTTTTGTTATTTATTTGTTGTAATATGATAACATGTGCGTGCTGGCTCAGGTGGTAAGCGTGAATCCCATTAACCCTCATGACCTGGGTTCAAGTCCCAGGTCTGGCAAAATTCCATATTATTTTTCAAAATGAAATTCTATGCTTTGCTAATGTCCAGGTACACCATGCACACTCAAAAATCAACCTCCACGCGTCCATTAGAAGCAATCCAAGGGCCATGACCAAAGGTGTATCATAGACTCCAGTCAATGTGCAGCACTCTATCCAGGAAAGTCAACCAATTCAATGCAAATGGGCCTGATTTGCTAGGCCTGCACCTCACAATTTTGGGGTCTACCCCCCTGGTTTGCCTTATTAATTTTTATTCTTTCTTTAACTTTTCTTTTTTTATTTCTTTTATTTGCTATTTATTTAATTAATTATTTTTACATAAATATAATAAAAACATCATAAAATCAAAAAATGCCAAAATATATAATTTATATTATAATTATTTTCATAAATAATAACATGTAAATATTTAGTTTTAATTAGGTTTTCAACTTTAATTCCTTTTAATAAAAATCAAAACAAAAACATAGAATTAGGTTAATGACTTTTTCCTTTTAACTTTCCTTGTTTTTTGCCATAGTATTAGTATTTTTCATAATTAAACTAGGGTTGCATTTTAGGTTAGATTTTAATACTTTCTTAATAACTAAAAATCCAAAAAAATAGAGTTTAGGTTTAATAACTTTTTATTTTCTTTTAATTCTCCCTCTTTTTTTCAGAATAATAATGTTATTTATTTATTTTCATAAATTAAAAAATGTACATAAATTAATTTAGAATTAAATTAGGTTAAAAGTCAATATTTTCATAATAAACTTAAAAAACAATAGAATTAGTTCTAATATTTAATTTAATTTCAATTAACTCCTTTTTCTCATTAAATTTAAAAAACACAAAAATATCATTCTCATTTAATTTTAATTTTAAATTCCATGTTAATTGTAATTGTTTGCAAAAGGGTCCAACGCCCTAGTTTTGTCTTAATTTCTTTGTTTCGCGCATTTATTTTATAATCGTTTAAATAATAATGTATTTGTACCAAAGCCATGTAATAGCTATTAGACATTTCTTTTCTGCAATTTATTTTAAAACGGGTCTGGATTAATTTGGCGTTGTAGACCCTCGCCCTTTGTAATAGCGTAGGACTTTTATCTTTTCCGCACTTTAAATTCCCGCACTTTTAACTGTTAAACCATAACATGAAAGAATGAATGCCCAAAAATAAAATCGAATCGTTAGATCACCAATGCATGACAAGACAAACAATAAACTGAAAATGACACACAATTTACACACCACCCCTAGGGTACGCCTCACTGTTGCCTTTCGAAAGGTGATCGTCGAGTATAGGACGTCTTAGTAAGTCCTTATGTTCCATTGATCTAGTTGCCTCGAAACAAGTTGCCTCGGAATAGTTGCCTCGGAATAAAAGATCAATGGCATAAGGGTAGCTTCTAAGGTGTCTTCCCATTGCTCTGGTGATCACCATGTCCCTACAAACCCGAATTGACCCGAACACCTCCAACAGTGGTGCTACCTACCTCTCAATGGTGGGATGGCACTACTTTAAAGGACATTTACACAGACGAATTCCTTAGGGTAGGTAGACGACTCATGGATACTTGCTCTCTTCAAAACAAAAATTCAAAGACTTTTCACACCAACACTTTTCAAAAGCTTTCAAAGCAAATTTTTCAAACACTCTGACGTACGAGTCGAACTGAAATTTTTCAAAGAAACTTTATTAACCCACATTGAAAAGCAAGCAAACATTTTGAAAACACATTGAGCAAGTATCTAAGAGCCCATGGATAACCATGGATAGAAAGGGTGCTAACACCTTCCCTTTCTATAACCTACCTCCCGAACCGAGAGCAATCTCTTTCAAGGAATTTTTCTGTGCTTTTGTCCTTTCCATTTGGAGAAAATAAAAGACGGTGGCGACTCTTGCTTCCGCGACATTTCGCGAACCAGCCTTAAAACAGTCAGTTCCAGATCCACCGATCACACACATTTTCAAAAAAAAGCAAGTGATCTAGCAAACAACTAAGAGCCCGTAGATAACTATGGATGAAAAGGGTGCTAACACCCTCCCTTTTCATAATCTACCCCCCGAACTCAAGAAATAATCTCAAAGGTCTTTCCTATTCTTTTCCATCTTTCCTTTTGGATAAAAGAAAATTTAGTGGCGACTCTTGCTAACCGCAACAATTGTGATAAACGCAAAACATCCCAAGTCAGTTCTCCTACCGTATTACTGAACTGGCGACTCTGCTGGGGAATCTGTAAATTAAAAGTGGGGTTACCTTAGGGCTAGATCACCTTTACTTGCTTTTCTTTGTTTGAATTGCTTGCTTTACATTTTGGTTCCTTGTTTGGGCTTGCTTTGATCCTCTACCCGGATCTGGGACACCTTTTTAGGTAAGTAGCAATAGATTGTGGAGATTGTACGGTGTAGACCGATATGGTTGAAACAATGGCTACATTAGTGTGACGCATTTGTTGGTACCGGTATCCCTTGTGTTGAATCGAGGAGAATACGGGGCCGCTGAGTGGCGTCCTGAAGCACTAACTGACCATAGAACCTTAATTGAACAACTTTGGCCATTAAGACGTAGTGAGATAACCGGTTTCAGTGGAAAGCTGATAATTGGTTGATACTCGATACTACACTCATTGAGATTGGACTTTTGGAATATCTCGGTCGCAAGAAAAGATTGATTATGCTGAGACAATGCCTAAAAGAAAGGTCAGTGATATTGAGATCCTTTAGAACCCGGTTACTATTACTAGGACAGGTTAAGACAACTAAAACTTCAAGAGGGTACTTACCTACAAACTCCATGCAAGCCTAAACCTAAGGACTTGTCTGCTGTGTGTATATGATTATTTGTACTTAACAACTTGCTTACTTTGCATACTTGTATATAACATCATGACATCATACCATAGCGTTTTCAATAACCATTTCAAGGATCTTAAGGGCCTATGATGCAGGGTCACGTTGAACCAGACGTCTATCAAAGGGCAAAAGGGTTCATTCTCTAATCAAACACCGTCAAGACCAAAGCACGTTAACTTGAGTCAAAGGCTACGACCCACTTGACATGGTGAGCTTGATTCTCGTGGAAGGACATCCATAGGTACGAAGTTCTCCAATCAAAGTTGTTGATCAACGTTTAATTTCTAACATCTTCTTGTGTTTACCCCGCGAGATCCTTGAAAACATTGCATCCACATGACATGCATCATATCATGACAGGTTTCTCCCACACAAGTCTCTCATCTTATTATTGTTTATTTCAGTAAGGATGGCCCTAGAACAGACCATCAAGAGCATTCAGATTCAAAATGCTCAACTTCAAGAGATGTTCTTGAACCTATCTAGGGGACAAGAAGAGGGGAAGGCGCTCCTCACTAGGGGCATGATCATGGGAAATCCTGAGGACGAAAAGGATAACAAACTAGAGTGGCTACAAACCGAGATAGCCATAATGAGGGCCCAAATGATGGGACAACTAGTGGGCCAGATGGCTCTTATCCAAAACCTGGCTCAAGGACAAGAAGAGCTGAGAGCCCTTGTCAACCAACTTCATCAAGATGGTTGCAACCGTATGAAACAAGCGGTCAAGATTGGGGATCAAGTCACTACTCAGCCGCCCATGAGACAAGAAGCTGGTTCAGGGGAGAACATACCTTTCTGAATTGTTGCCACGTCACGGACCCAACAACCACCCCGCCAACAAGAATAGAGTAATCGGAGTAAACGGGTCCTATCTAGTAGATAATTTACTAAACTCTACATGCCAACACCTATGCTCCTAGCTACCATCCTAATTGAATATGTGCATACCATTCCAATAATCCTGGGCATGATACGGATGACTGTTGGGCTTTGAAAAGTAAGATTCATGACTTGATTGACGAAGGAGTGCTGGAGTTCACACAAGACGGCCAAACTTAATTCTTCTGCCATCCCTCAAAGACTCACCACCTGAAGTGACAAGTTTAGACAAAGAGGCTTTTGTTCATTTGAATTTTCAGTTGTAATTTCTTTGATTATTCAAACATTTATCTATTAATTTCAAACTTTGTTTCATTAATGCATTGCATATGTTTGTCTTGAATTCATCCATTCGTTTTTCACTATATTTAAACTATACTTTTTAGTCTCAACTCTTGCTAAAAGTTACAAGCCTTTAGAGGGAGGATGACGAAAACCATGCTTTAATCTCATACAGTATGCTTTTGAATGGACCTTGCTGACGATGTACAAGTGTTTCTTTCAAATCCTAAACATTTGAGTCATAAGGAAGATAATCCCTAGTCAACCCCTTTGAGCCAAAGAAGTAGGAGTTTCTTTTTTATACACAAATTGAAACCTTTAATCAAAACCTGGGGCAGGTTAGTCTCTCAGTTATTTGAAATGCGCGTTCATTCGCAAACTCCCATTTCATATACAACGAGTGATATTAAAAACATTCCTCTGAAATCAAAAGACGGTGATGGTTCCCTACCACATAGGCAGTCATTATATCTCAAAAAGAAAAGCCCACTAAGTCAAAACCTACAAATGAGACTTAAGAAAAACTGGGGAATCCCGCTGACTGTGATCTCAAAAATAGGAACAGTCAGGCAAAAATCATGGGATAATAAATCAAAAAGAGGTCACTGCAAATCCTCAACAAATGTTGCAAAAAATGATTGTCTTCAGATAAACTAAACTTGTCTGAACCATCACCAAAACGTCATTCCAGATTCAATTGGAGTTCAAACGCACAATTAACTGAGTTTAGGATTGAAGAACATCACGAAGAACGGGTGGGTACAAATAAAATTTGAGCCTTTATTCTTTGTTTCTTAAACCGTGAACCAAGCCATGTTACAACCCTTCAAAATTCCTAATTGAAGCATGGGTTAGTTTGAAAGTATACTATTACAAAAGTTATCCTGACTCCTGTAAGGCTTTACTCTAAATCCTGAGTTGATTTTTCCTGCAAAAATTATTTTATCTGCTAAAAATGCATTTTCAAAAGTTCAAGACAAGCATAAACTTTGCATTATTTGAATATCGTTGTTTGCATAGGGCTAATTGTTTGACAACAGAGAAATTCGCACGATGAATATCCAATGGACAAAAACCCTCTCAAAGAGCAAAATCATTTCAAGTGAAAAGACACTTCCAATAATAGATCTCTTGTAAGCAAGGGGCAGTCCAGTCAAGATTCCAAGGAATCTCTTAAGAAATGTTGAATATACCAAGGGCAGGTCTCCGTCTGAATCACTAGGGTCATTGAACGTGAGTCCCGATAAAGGGTCACATACATTCAAGAATTTTTTGGAAATGCCACAAACACTTGCTACTAGGGGAAATGACAAACCCCTATAAGGTCTTGTTTGTAGGATGGTCTCTGGCCAGAGCTTCAACCTCTGAAAACTTCTCCCCAACTGAGTCGACCTCAAACATCCTCGAGGATTTCTGCCAAAAGAAGACTCCTCCCCGCCAGACTAGCGACAGGGTTTTTTCCCCCAACAAACTATAGATTCTCCAGCTTGAGTTTGCCTCTCCGATTGCTACAAATCAAGGGACCGCAACTCCTCTTCCCCAGTAGGCTTCTCTACACCCCCAGCAAGTTATGACGAAACCTGGAAACCGACCAGATAACAGTTAACTTCAGTAAGTTGTTCAGAAGCCTGGACCCAATCAGATATCAATTCGACTTCATCCTTTCCAGTAAGTTATTGCAAAGCCTGGAGTCTGACCAGATAATAGTTTAACTTCACTCTCCCAATAAATTTTCTGCCAAGCCTGGAATCTGACCAGATAATAGTTAATTTTCCCAAATAAGTCGCTGTGATGCCTAGAAACCGACCAGATACCAGTTAACTTCAGAAATTTTCTACGAAGCCTGGAATCCGACCAGATAACAGTTAATTTTCCCCAGTAAGTCATTGGGAAGCCTGGAATACGACCCGATAACAGTCAAATTCATTTATCCTCAACAATTTGCTGCCAATCCTGGAATCTGACCAGATAACAGTTAACTTCTTTATCCCCAGCAAATAGTTGTGAAGCTGGGAATCTGACCAGATAACAACTAAACTTGTTCCCTTTCCATTCAAAGGATAACTCTCCAGTAAAGAAACATACAAGTGAGACTCCTAAACTATTTTCTCCCAATCAGAGATCAACACTCTCAATTGTTCCCCAACGGAGTTTCTCCACAAACAATAAAACAAGATCCCTCAGTGAAAACATCCTAAAATAAGGTACGAAGAGGAGCATACTCTTTGTCCACAACAGCGGTCCGGGATTTCATTTCCCAAAGCTCCCCATCATTTGTCAATGATTTATTTTTCAGATAAAGATGTATTTCAATGACATTTCACATTTCATACATCTTACTTACATACATGATAAATGCATACAGCATAATCTCATTTATTTTGAGGACACCATATATTTCATGCTTCATGACATTGCATACAACTAATGTTTTACCTTTTCAGGAAAAGGTCAATCAACAGATGGCTATCATCAACAATTTTCAAAAGGTCCAAATTTAGTTTCTAAAGCAAAACAGAGAAACTACCTATATGACCAGATGCAGCTTTACACGGACTCATCATGAAACAATCTAACATGGATTCCTATTCATCATTGAAGCAAACCCTTTTAAGTTCCATATTAATACCTGTAACAAGCCAGGAAAATTATCTACATGGGGAGATTGAAGATTAACACATGTAACAAGCCAGGAAAACTATCTTTCTTTCTCATTTCAGAGATCAATACCTGAAACCAAATAGGACAATTATCTGCAGGACCAGCTGAAGTTAACCTACACAGATTCCTTCTCATACATTTCCAAATGAAGTTTTACACAGACTCATCATGAAGTTACCCTACATAGGTTCCTTCTCATACATTTCCAAATGAAGTTTTACACAGACTCATCATGAAGTAACCCTACTCAGGTTCCTTCTCTCTTCCAGATGAAGTTTTACACAGACTCATCATGAAGCAGCCCTACACAGGCAACCAAAGACCTCCTCTGGTTAGATTCATTTCTTCTAGTTAATGACAGGTAACCAAAGACCTCCTCTAGTTAGATTCATTTATTCCAGTTAATAACAGGCAACCAAAGACCTCCTCTGGTTAGATTCATTTCTTCAAGTTAATGACAGGCAACCAAAGACCTCCTATGGTTAGATTCATTTCTCCTAGTTAATGACAGACGACCAAATACCTCCTCTGGTTAGATTTATTTCTTCTAGTTAATGACCGGCGACCAAAGACCTCCTCTGGTTAGATTCACTTCTTCCAGTTAATGACAGGAGACCAAAGACCTCCTCTGGTTAGATTTATTTCTTCTAGTTAATGACATGCAACCAAAGACCTCCTCTGGTTAGATTCATTTCTTCCAGTTAATGACAGGCGACCAAAGACCTCCTCTGGTTAGATTCATTTCTTCTAGTTAATGACAGGCAACCAAAGACCTCCTCTGGTTAGATTCATTTCTTCTAGTTAATGACAGTCAACCAAAGACCTCCTCTAGTTAGATTCATTTCTTCCAGTTAATGACAGGAAACCAAAGACCTCCTCTGGTTAGATTCATTTCTTCTAGTTAATGACAGGCAACTAAAGACCTCCTCTAGTTAGATTCATTTCTTCCAGTTAATGACAGGCGACCAAAGACCTCCTCTGGTTAGATTTATTTCTTCCAGTTAATGACAGGCGGCCAAAGACCTCCTCTGGTTAGATTCATTTCTTCCGGTTAATGACAGGAAACCAAAGACCTCCTCTGGTTAGATTCATTTCTTCCAGTTAATGACAGGTAACCAAAGACCTCATATGGTTAGATTCATTTCTTCTAGTTAATGACAGACGACCAAATACCTCCTCTGGTTAGATTTATTTCTTCTGGTTAATAACAGGCGACCAAAGACCTCCTTTAGTTAGATTCATTTCTTCCAGTTAATGACAGGCGACCAAAGACCTCCTCTGGTTAGATTTATTTCTTCCAGTTAATGACAGGCGACGAAAGACCTCCTCTGGTTAGATTCATTTCTTCCAGTTAATGACAAGCAACCAAAGACCTCCTCTGGTTAGATTCATTTCTTCCAGTTAATGACAGGCAACCAAATACCTCCTCTAGTTAGATTCATTTCTTCCAGTTAATGGCAGGCGACCAAAGACCTCCTCTGGTTAGACTTATTTCTTCCAGTTAATGACAGGCGACCAAAGACCTCCTCTGGTTAGATTCATTTCTTCCAGTTAATGACAGGCAACCAAAGACCTCCTCTGGTTAGATTTATTCTTCCAGTTAATGACAGGCGACCAAAGACCTCCTCTAGTTAGATTCATTTCTCCCAGTTAATGACAGGCAACCAAAGACCTCCTCTAGTTAGATTTATTTCTTCCAGTTAATGACAGGCGGCCAAAGAACTCCTCTGGTTAGATTCATTTCTTCTAGTTAATGACAGGCAACCAAATACCTCCTCAGGTTAGATTTATTTCTTCCAGTTAATGACAGGCGACCAAAGACCTCCTCAGGTTAGATTTATTTCTTCCAGTTAATGACAGGCGAATTAAAGTCCTTTTCTATTTAGATTTAGTTCTTCCAGTTAATAACAGGCGAATTAAAGTCCTTTTCTATTTAGATTAAATTCTTCCAGATTAAACACATGCAAACAAGACATCTACTATTTCAGTATAAATCAACCAAAAGATTTATCCTGATACTTTCCCCGGTCACGCTGGATGGAATCTATAAGCCCGTCTCCAACAACTTTCCATCATTTATCCAAATGGAACCTTTAAGCCCATTCCCTACACAGTCAACTACCACATCATCGATGGTAATTTTCTGGACACTCTAGTGTTCAATCACCTTTCACCTTCAAGTCAAGAATGACGGACTCGCCACTCTAACTCTCCAGGTTTAAGAAGATTGAACGGGGGCAGATGTTGTACCCTAAAATTTTTCCTCTCATTTCCCAAGGATTTTCTCACAAGATCTTCCATGACATCAAGTTTTCAGCAATGATACATCAATTTAGGCTTGGAATTGGCATAAGGGAAAAATGGTCAATTTCACGCTGAAAAGTCAAACTTTGACTTTGGATCAAAACCAAGTTTCAAGAATCATATTTCATCAAAACCTGTTGGAATATGAAGTTTGTTTCATCAAGAAAATCAAAAGTCAAAATTCCAAGTACTTAGAAATTTTTCTAAGTGTTTATGAGATATGATAAGTTCAGAACTTTTGGCCAGATTTTCACCATGATGCAAGTTGATTCTGGAAGAACTTCTAACACAAGAATTGTAGACCTTAATGAGATCTCAAACATTGCAGAATAGAACTTCTCCTAGAAATGTTGGGATTTCAAGTTATGAATCTTTGAAGGCACGTCCATGAAACTGAAACACTCAGCAAATTTTGGACATTTCCAAGAACAAAGTTTGGTTAGAACTTCTGGGCCAGTTTTCATGAAGGTTCAACCAGAGTTTGCAAGAGTAATTCAAAGAAAGTCTACAAAGCATATTACAAGCTTTCTGAAAAGTCTGAGAACTCTTTTAGAACATGTTGGAGCAGGGAGATTCAAATATCATAAGTTGGATGCATGTTCTAAGTTACGCTGATGCTGAACTTTTGATCCAGATGAAGCTATGACATATTGCAAAATTTCTAGTTTGATAAATCTCATCATCATTTAATGCTCACACCCACTTTTGAGTCTATGTCCAAAGGATTTCCCCACGTGTGGCATAGAAGTACCATTAGTGTCCTTGAAAAGCAAACTTTTATACAAGTTTATGCTAGGCCCATGCTTTGCCTTTGCCTCTGAGGTTACTTTTCCTTAATTCATGCTTACAAATCCAGCTTAGGCACGGCTAAAAGCTTCTAACCACCAAACTTGTTTAACCTGCTTCAAGAACAAGTCAGCGCCCTTGCATGATGGTTGTACTCTTGACTTCTCCAAGCTACAAAATCCTTGCCTATAAATTAAACTTCATTTGCAACTATAAGGAGGTTGAAAAATTGAAAAGAAAAAAGCCTTGAAACCTTGCTAAAAATTCCAGGAACCCGAAACTGCAAACACAAATACAAAACCTGTTAGTTTTTTACTTTTGCATTCAAACTCCAATTTTCCTCAAGTGTTTCTTGACCAAATCATCCATACAACTTCTGATATACATTTAGAATCCATTCCAACTTCTGTTTACAGACTGTAACACGTTCTCCATTAATCTCCACTTCAAAAAGTCATATCTTTGCTTCTTGGCTGCTCCAGAATTTTCCAGCCATCCATAGCCCAAGTTAAAGGTTGTTCAAGCCTGCTGAGCATGTGAGGAAGCTGATTAGAATATCATAGCAGTCAGAACTAGGCTCTAGCTCACGGGACATTTTCCAGCTGCAAGGTAAGTTTCTGCTGACTTTAATCATATTACTTAGGCATTGTTAGACTTGCATGTCCAAAAATACAATGTAGACATCCTAACTCTGATGATGTACATATTCATAGATTTCATGTATTTTTCCTAAGTGGAGAGAACTTTAGTTCAGAACTTCTTGAGGAAATTAGGAGTCAGAATTAGGATTAGAAAAATTCATGCTTGCTTCTGATTTATAGTTTTGATATCTTATATTTCTGAAACATGATGAAACCTGCCATAACTGCTATGTGCATGTTTTCTGTTTTGTTGAGAAATAACTAAGTTGCAGATGCTCTGACTAGCATGGAGAAGGGGATGAAGTTCATCATCAGAGTTTACTTTGTGATACATGTTTATGCTTTTGCTTCTAATACCTGATGTACAACCACCCCAGTGGTAGAAAGCGTGGGCATAAGATATTAGTACTAAGGGTCATGGGTTCTAGCCCTAGAAGCATCTTTTTTAGGTTCATTTATTGACATTTTTACCCATTTATCTCTCATACAATATTCCTAGATCAGAACTTCTAGATAGGATCACCCAACAACATTATCACCGCACTCTCTCAAACAACTATAACTTCTGATTTTCCAGTGATATTAGAACTTCTAGATTCCCAGCTGTACTAGAGTTCCTAGACTCCCTCAGCAATCAGAACTTCTAGGATTTCATTTGTTCCCAGCAACCTCAGAACTTTGGTGTACCAAGACCCAGAACTTCTGACCTTCTATTTTCCTACTAACATTTTCTTTCTTGCAGCGTATTAGAGTCTGAACTTCTACTCTCCCCTCTTCCAGCAATGTGTTGATTCTGAATGTTTTTATTTATTATTTTTATCAGCACTTCTTATTTTCATTAATCAAAAACACCAAAAATATTATTATATTCATACATTTTATTTTATTTCTTTTAAAACCAAAAAGACTACAAATATTTTCTTAAGCAAACTTATTTCTTTTCTTAACAAAAACAAAAACAAATCCATTTTACATTTCTTATACATTATTTCAATATGGTTGTAATAAATAATTAGCACTTTAATTTCTTGCAATCCCCATTTGTAAATTTGTACACCCCATCCCCCTAATGATTGTAATAGCATAGAATATTTACTTTCCACAATTTATCGCTTTTCATATAAATGCTAGTAATTAGGGTTTGTATGGGAAGATAAAAAAATCAACAAGTAGATAACCCTAACCAAAGATTAAATGCATGAAAATCAAACACACTATTCACACATGCACCCCTAGGGTTAACTCCACTTGTTGCCTAAAAATGGTCATGTTATGCATGTGAGACGTCTTAGCAAAAAAATCAAAATACAAGATCATAGTCCCTCGATGACGCTTTAAATGTTGCCTTTCAAATGATCTTAGTCCCTCAAAGAGAAATGCTAAGATATCTCACAACATTGCTATCATGACTATACAATGACCCACGCCCATCCCTTTTACATCCAAAGATAAGGCTTCTTACCAATCAATGGTAAGATAGAAATATCAAAAGAAAGGAGAGAAATAAGCAAAAAAGACTTTTGAGTAGGTAGAAACGTTCTTAGTTGCTTGCTCGCTTTCAAAACAAACACACACCAAAGATTTTCAAAAACATGAAATATTTTCAAAAGTCCAACACTTTGTATACGTTCTTACAAAACGAGAACCATTATAAAGTTTTCCTAAACGAAGGTGCCTTTTCAAAAAATACTTTCAAAAAACCACCACAAAGTACATTTTCAAACAAAAGCAAGTGATCTAGAAAGAAACTAAGAGCCCATAGATAACTATGGATGAAAAGTGTGCTAACACCTTTCCTTTTCATAATCTACTACTCGAACTCAAGAAATAATCTCAAAGGTCTTTCCTGTTCATTTCCACATTTCCTTTTGGATAAAAGAAAAGTCGGTGGCAACTCTTGCTAACCGCAATAATTGCGATAAATGCAAAACATCCTAAGTCAGTTCTCCCACCGTATTACAGATTGCATAAGCAAGTTGTGTATTAATGCGGTAAATGTTGTATGTTGTTGATGTTCCCTTACGATTATTATTGTTTATAAGATGTGAAGTGGTGATATTATATAATCTAATCTAATATATTATTTATCATACATTTTATTATATTGTTAGATATCTTACCCATTTTGTTTGAATGTTACCCTTACGTTGGTAATGTGCAGGTAATCCAGAGTGAAGGTGGTTTATCTTCAGTTGTTCGATTCAGTGTCATTGCTCTGATACGTAACACTCGGGGGGATGAACTCTTGTTGCTTTTAGTCATTGTTATTCCAGTTGTTGAACTTTAATTTGATTGTTTCTAAGTATGTGTTATTTTGAAGTTACTGTAATGTTGGACAAGGATGCTATTATGATTACGCTGTGTAGTTGTTCAAGTTGTTGAATTAAGAGATTAATTTATTTTGTTGTTGGTTCATCCGAAGTTTTAAAGTGTTATGTATCCATGTTAAATGTAATGGTTTTTAAGTTGAATTTGTGGCATCCTGATTCAATTGTATGAATTTTATAACTCTGATTTACATTTATAATTGTCGGGTAGAATTAGGGTATTATAATCTCTATAAGTAAATCCAAGCAAAAACCCTTAAAGACAAAGAAATAAAAGCATACAAGGAAAGAAAATTAAATATGACATAAGCTCTAAGGTAACCCCATTTTTTTAGATTCCCCAGCAGAGTCGTCAGTTCTGTGATACGGTGGCAGAACCGACTGTGATACTGGCTTTGCGTTTGTATTCAAAAATGTTGCGGTAAGCAAGAGTCACCACCGATTTTTCTTTTATCCAACAAAGGAAAGGGTGAAAATAACAGAAAAATACCTTTTCGAGAATTTTCTGAGTAAGGGGGTAGATTATGGGAAGAGAAGGTGTTAGCACCATTTCCATCTGTAGTTTTCTACGGGATCTTAGATGCTTAGATCATTTTGAAATACCTTGTGCTTTGTCCTTTTGAAAAGTATTTGAAAATGCCTTAGTGCGGCGATTCGCTTTGCGTTAACTCTTGTATCAGTCCTCAAGAGTATTGACAAAGCAAATGTTTTTGAAAGTTGTTTTGAAATGTGTAAGTGTGAAAAGTTTGTTTTATTTGAGCATAGCATCTAAGAACTATCTACTTATACTTGAAAAGGTTGTTCTTTTTCCTCCTATCCTTTAGACAGTGATATCCTACTATTAGTGTGTAGGTAGCCTTATCGTTGGATGTTTGAGGGACGTTCGAAGGGACGTTATAGTCACGAGGCAACTTGTGGAGACGTTTTAGCAATTTTGTTTAGGGACTAGATCATTTACCGAGAGGCAACTGTAGGATCGTCGAGGGACTATGATCTTTTTGATTTACGGGTCTTTGCTAAAGAGTCCCCGTTTCGAGGGACATGACTGCTTTATTTCTGAAGGAAACCAAAGTGGGGTACCCTAGAGGTGTATATGAGCAATGTGTGTTATATTTATTTATTTTTTATCTTTTGTGTTAGGTTTGCTAATTTTTTGTTATTAGTCTTTCCATACAAGCCTAATTACAAACAGTTAATATATATTGCAGAAATTTAAAGTGTGGAAAGTTAAATCTACGCTATTACAGAGCTTTGGGGATTAATTACATGTCCAAGAATAAGGGGGATAAAGCAGAAAATAAAATCCTAATTATTCTATTACAACCCTTGAGCAGTTACAATAATATGAAAAATGCAAGAATAGATAAATGCGCGTGAGTTGAGAAAAGATATCTAAAAGTCCTAAAGAAAAGGGAATCTTTTTGTTGGTTTTTATTTATGAAGATTACTAAATTAAATATCCTAAAATTATTTAGAAAAAATAAAAATTAATTAAGGAATTAGTCTAAGTCCCTTTTTTATTGTTTTTTTATTATGAAAAGAAAAAATAAAATGATATAAATATAAAACTATTGCTAATTCTATTTTATTTTAATTTAAAAAGGAGTTAAAGTTTAATTAATTAATTGTTTAAAGAAATTTAAAAAAAAATAATCCTAATTTTTGTGTGGTTTTTGTTTATTTATTTGCTGATAAAAGAAAGGTAAAATAAATAAATAATAAAAACAAAATGAAGAGAAATTAAATGGGCCAGGATAACAAAATTAAATAGGGGGTGTTGAAATTGAAATTGGTTAGGCCCGGCTGAAGGGATCCCAAACTTCGTCTGGATCCAGTGAGGAGCAGCTTTGAGGGTGCATGATGAGCTTGCACGTTGGATGCTTTGACTTGGATCAGGGATGCTTCTGATGGCTTGTACCTAATGGTGTATGATGAGCAAATGACCTTGAGGAGCACTAGATCTACATGAAATATGTTAGAAAAGGTAAAATGCTGGACCTGGGATTCGAACCCAGGTTATTTCCCTTCTACACGTGTGCCTTTACCAACTGAGTTATTGAATCATTCGAACTAAATGAAACTACCACTGGATCCTGCAAAATTTGTTAGTTCCAACATCTATCGAACATATCCCCATCGAACTTGCCCCCTGAGCTCAAATATGGGGTTGTTTCGATCTATGACGGATTATACCTTGAGTTTTGAAAGCAATCTATATCGAAGGCCCCGAGCATTGGCATCCTAACATTTGGACGCTGCAACTTACGTATATAATGTTAAATCAATCACACACAAATAAGAATAACATGCATATGCAATCCAATGAGTTTACATTATTGAAAGAAGGAAATTTTACCGAATGAGGTATTTCGATCCGAGCTTGGGATGACTTGGATTTTGGACTGGAAATTGTCTTTCGAGTTTTATAACTTTGGATTTTTTTGGAAAATTTTCTGTAGAGTTCTTCTAGGCTCTCTTTGTCTGTCTGATGCATGAGCATGTGATCTTTATATAGAGGAGAGGGTGCATGAAAATGGCAAGAGATGACCATTAACCAAGCTTTTAAAGTCATGAGACAAAAAATCAGACACATTAAAATACTTATTTTTTTGAAATATCCATGCCCTTTGGGCCTTAGGATGAACATGGACGCGTTTGGTCCCTTCGAATACCCTCCAGTGTTGCTCTTCGATTGGCCCATCATTACTTCCTTCGAATGGCTTTCTTTCAACAAAAAACCAATCGAAACATCAACTCTCTCTTTCTAACTGGTCGAAGGTTGCTTCAGCTCTCTATTAATCGAAGGCTTTGTAGAATCCTCCTTACTTTCTTTCGAATTGCCCTCGCCCTTATCATTGTGGCCTTTGAGTTGATTCCCTGTTTTCCTTGTTCTTCAATTGGCTCTGACACTAACCAACTAAACCAATCGAAAGACTTCAACTTGGCCAGTCGAAGCTTGATCGAAGGGGGGGGGGGGGGCAGCGCCCAATTGAAGCTTGTGAATCAAGCATGCACTGAAGAGTCCCAAATTCCCAATCGAAACTCCTTGTCCAAATGTCAATCGAAAGACATCCTGTTCAGATGCCAATCGAAAGACCTTGTTAAAATTCCAATTGAAAGACCTTGTCCCAAGGCCAATTGAAGACTCTTGTCCAAATGCGAATCGAAGGCACCTAGTCCCAATGCCAATCAAAGACTCCTTTATCTTTAAAAAAAATTATTTTTCTTTAATCAAGTGTTTGTGGCCACCCATGTAAGAGAAAACCTTGGAAAACATGAGAGAACAAATTTTGGGGTACTATGTTCTTCATACAATTGTCTTGTAAGCTCCAAAACCTTTTTCTCGCTTACATAGAACTGGGATTCAAAGGTATCTCGTTCCTCTTTAAGTTGAACCCAATACCTTTGAAATTCCTTGAGAGTAGTTGGCATGTCAGGATGGAGAATGGTATGAGGTACATCTGTATCTGCAATGGATTCCATGATGATTTTCAGGATGGCGGGGTAAGGAATCATGAGATTTTGAGCATGTGCTCGTACCCATTTAAGATAAGGCTCCAAAGAGATGAAGTTCTTATGCCCCAATGTCTTTCTATCCAATTTGTTCACCATGCCCCAAGCTCGGATGAACCTCTGACGGTACCCTTGGACATTATTCTCATAGTCAAATGCAATTCTATGAATCAATGCATCATAAGGACCATCTCTCCTAGCATACCCAAACTGTCACAACGCCAAACAAGGGTTATAAGTGATTCCTCCCCTAATTCTTTGGAGAGGGACATTAGGGAACTCCCCATAATGATCAATGATGGTAACATCTTCCACAGATCGAGGACACCAATGAATATTCGAATGCGTGAGAGACATCAACCTATTAGACCGTCGCATGCCTCGCTCATTCTTCAACATAGATTTGGGTAGGTGCGAAATAAACCATCTAGACAACAGAGGAGTGCAACACATGAGGTTTCCGCTTCTGTTTTATAGTGCGAGTGTGAAAAGAGTGTAGAATGTCTCCAAGTAAGGTAGGCATCAGATTATGAGACATGAAAATTTTGACCATATTCACATCTATGAGTTGGTTTGTGTGATACGGTGGGAGAACTGACTAGTATTTTTACGTTCGTATTCGCACTTGTGCGGTTGAGCAAGAGTCGCCACCGACTTTTTATTTTATCCTAACGGAAAGGTTAAAAAAGCACAGCAAAAACCTTTTGAGATATTTCGTGGGTTCGGGGGGTAGATTATGAAAAGGGAAGGTATTAGCACCCTTTTCATCCATGGTTATCCATGGGTTCTTAGTTACTTGGTTTTTTAGATCACTTGCGTTGACTTTTGATTGCTTGAAAATGGGGTGTGTGTGAGTGCTTTTGAAAATGTTTTTGGAAGAAGATGCCATGTCTTAGGCTAACCTTGTAACAATTCTTTACTCGAATATTTTACGAAGGTGTGTATCTTTTCGAAAAGATGTTTCAAAATGTTTTGAGAGTTTGTTTGAAAGTGTTGCGGATGGTGGTTTTTGAAAAGAAGGCAAGTGTTTTTGCAAGTCGATCTCAAGTAACTAAGAGTTTTGTCTACCCTATTGTACTCAAAGGTTTTTGTTATGTTTTAACCCCCTTTAACAATTTTGTCCCACCATTGAAATTGATGGACAATCTTGCGTTTAGGAAGTTTATTCGGGACGGGTGCGGGTCGTCGTATGGACCATGAATGCAATGGTGCCAAGTGTCTTTGGCAATTTGCTTTGAAGGGACTATGATCATTCCGTTTAGGCAACATTTTGAGAGACTTATGATCATTTGATTTTGTTTTGCCAAAGATTCTCGACGTGCAAGCATGGCCCATTTTGGAAGGCAACATGTGGGATTACCCTAGAGGGTGCAAGTGTGATTGTGTATTGATTTCATGTATTTGTCTTGTGTTTAGGTCATCTAGCGTTTGATTTTATGTACATGCAAACCCTAGGTCTAACCATGGTATAATTGAAAGCGGTAAATTGCGAAAATGTAAAGTCTACGCTATTACAGAATGAGTATCTGGGAGTGGGGGTACAAGTGTATGAACGGGGATGAGACTTATAGTATCCAATAAGTTACAACCAAATTGAATTTGCGATCAAATGTAAATGACGAATATACAAATATAAGATAAACAAATGTGTATAGGGCAATGTATTGTGTGCTTGTATTGTGTAAGTGTACAAGTATATGAGTATGTGATTATTTACAGGTGACAAGGTGAAATTAATATGGATTAGGGTATTTGTTTTGACCTAAATATGTGTTTTAAGGAATCTTTGATTTGTATATTTGAAATATGTACAAAAGAAATGTTTTAATGAATGGAAAATGTTTTCAATTTTAACTATATTGGGTATAAAAATGTATTTTTGTAGTTTGTGCTTAATATGTACAAAAGAATATCCTTATTAAATGCTAGGAATTTAAATTGTGTAAAAAGAGTATTGTTATTTATTATATACAAAAATGCTTTAATTAAGTGTTTAAGAGTTTAATATTAAAAAAATGTATTTTATCAATTATGTACAAAGATATATCTTAATTAAATAAAAAAAGAGTATTTTCAATTTTAATCATATGATAAAAAAAAATATATCTTTATTATTTAGGTGCAAAAGAAAATAATGTTTTAATTAAATGAAAAGAAGAACGTTTTTCAAATATATTGTATATTAAAAAATGTAAAAAAAATGTATTTTTATTATTAATATAATTTTTATAAAGAATAAATAAAAAGAAAGAAGAATATATTGTTTTATATAAAAAAAGAGAAGTTAGTGTTAAATGAAATGTTTTTGTTAAAGAAGCAAACATTTTAATGGGCTTTGGGGCGTGCAGAATGGGTAAGGCCCACGTTGAACTCAGAACATTTTTAGGGTTGTTGAATGTTTTCATTTGGAGGCAAGGTTTTTAGGGTTTGCACAGCGGCGCGTTGTTTATGGAGTTTCGTTGTCTTCTCCGTTGCATGTCTCAGTGTTCCCTTCGTCGAGGCCACCGGCACTACCCCCACATCTCTCTTCCCTCCAGCTCGAGTTCAAAGGTATCATTACAACAAGGTTCGCTTTAGATGTTTTCTTTATATCCCTTTTTTACGAATTGCATGTTTATTCGCTTTGAGCTAAAACCTTGATCTTTTATTATTATGAGGTAAAGGAGAAAAAGAGAGGGAGAAAAACGTACTACCTGATCTTGGAGAAGGAGGAGAGATAGGGTATGTTGCGCTCAGGAGGCCGGGACGAGCGGGACGACAATGAGGATGCTGGGCTTGCGCTTTGGTAACCTGGTATCTTTGTATCTCTTTGCCTACTTTGCCTGCTTATTGGGTTTCATGATGATTTTTGTACTGAAAACCTTATCCTGAAAAAGATTCACTTCTTTATCTCTTCTCTTCTACTGCATGTTGCCTTGAACGTCCCTCTCTTCTTCTGACTTATGTTGCCTTTGAGTATTCGTATGCTTTTGAATATGCTGAGCTTGTTGCCTTGAATTGTTGCTTTGAGATGCCTATGATGAAGAGCTTCTTCTGAGGCCTAGGGTTTAGTTGCCCCTGTTGCCTATTATTTTTCCTCTTCTTCTGACTTATGTTGCCTTGAGTATTCGTATGCTCGCCTTGAATGTTTATGGCCTATGATGAAGAATTTCTGAGGCCTTCTCTGTATTGTTGCCTTGAGATGCTTCTTCTGCTTGTCTTGAATGTGTTTTTTATTGCCCAATGATGAGCACTTCCTCTGAGGGCCTTGATGCTTGGATTGAATGGTTTTGGCCAGGTTTCAGTATTAGGCAAGTTTAGTGTTTGACAGGGTAAGCAGGTTTGTACATTGGTATGGCTTATTGCAGGTTCAAGTTTGACAGTAGGTTTGGTGTTTGACAGGTGAGGATTCAGGCTGGATGAGGTCTTGAGGCTCAGCAGGTGTTATGCTTAGGCCAGTGGGACTGGTTTTGTTGTTAGGCAGGTTATCTGGTTATTGCTGGATTTGTTATTGACAGGATGAGGGTTTACTGATTTATGCTTGATGTTGGTTCAGTTTTGGCATTGATTTGTTTATGCTTCAGTTTATGTGTTTGTGACAGGTTGGTCTTGTTGGTTTAGGTTCAGCAGGTTTAATGGCTGAGGAACTGGCAAGTTATGCTGTTTAAACTTGAGGCAGCAGATTCTGAGTTTTTTGAGGATTTTTTATGTTTAGGCTTTCTTTTTGATATCAGGTTCTGAGTTTTGTTGGTTTTTGGACAGTTATGATGCTGAGGCAGTTTGTATCTCAGTTTTTTGTATATCCTTTTTTTCTTGAACTGTGTTTGTTCTTTTGTATATTTTTTCTTCCTATCTATCCTGCCTAAGCCTAAAGCCTGAACCCTGCTTCTTATCTCTCTTCTTTCTTTCTCTTTGTACAGTTAAAAGAATTTTTAAATGTTTTTTGTTGTACTTTCTGAAGGGGCCACCCTTGTTGGGAAATGATGAAAGGAAATGTATGCATATTTTTTTATCTTTCTTTTGACAGCTTGGGTAGATTTCTTGATATTTTCCATATCTTTGCCAAATCTTCTTTTGACAGCTTGGGTAGATTTCTTGATATTTTTGACAGTAAGTTTGTACCTTTTGGCTTTTGATAGAAAGTGGGAGTTTGGATTTTAGTTGGGTTTGAACTTGGAGTTGGAGATTGAGTTTTTGACATTTTGAACTTATGCATTTTTGGCATTTTGTATTCATGGTTTAAATAAGATTCTTCCCTCTTTGTGAGCCGGGAGAAATCCCGTGATTTGCAGAGAGGGTTAACTGATCCCAATCAGTGGCCCCTAGTGATGAATTTCTTCTGTCTGTATTTATTTTATCTGCTTTTTGACTTTCTCTTTTTCTTTTGCAGATGAAAAATGGAGCACCGGAGCAAAGTGAAAAATGAAGAATTAGAAATAAATAGGATAGTTTTCCCCTTTTTTATTTAAATTTAAATCAATGTAAAAAACAATGTTTGTAATTAAATTCCAAACATCAATTGTACAGTTAATTTAAAGATAAATAAAAGTTTCCATTATCCAGTTTAATTCTGTTTTCTCTCTTTATTGTTTATTTATTTATTTAAAACTCTTTGAATTAAAATAATTGAAAAATAAATTTCAATCACTTAATTTAGAATAATAAATAATTTAAATAAAACAATGTTTTAGTAATTGACCAATTAAACCTGTCCTTTCCAATATCCAAAGCAAAGCAGCAGTTAGCCAAAATAAACTGATCAAGCGCATTCCTTTTTTCACTGATTCTTTGCCAAGCACTGTAATTCCAAATTGCATATTTCTTTTGACTGGATTAAACAAAACAACATGAATTCAACCCAACTTCCTCTTTTACTGATTAAGTCAAAACAATGCGAATTTAACCTGAATCTCGAAATAACTGCAAAGTGCTGTGGAATTTAAATCCTTCTGAGAATATGCCCATAAAACCCTTAATTCCTGATTAAATGCCAAATAACGTTCACCTGACCAAAATTGAGCCAAAACCAACCAAAACCCTAAGCCAACTGCTTGAACTGTTCTAGGGCCATGAAAACCAGTAAAACCCTAATTTTGCTTGACTGACAAGAAAAGTCAGTTTGTCCGATTCTTGAGCCAGTTTGAAAAATCAGGAAATGCCTGAAGCTGAGATTTCTTGCGAAAAATGCGAGGGCAAATTTTGGGGTACAACAGTTGCCCCTGTTCAATCTTCTTGGACCTGAAGAGTTAGATTGGCAAGTTTGCCTTTCGCGACTTGAAGGTAAAAGAAGATTGGACACTAAAGTGCCCAGAAAATTTGCACTCGGCGATATGATGGTAGAAGTTAATGGGCTTACAGATGCCATTTGGTGATGGGCTTAAAGATGCCATCTGGTGACTGCTGGTAGGAGGATGGGCTTATAGATGCCATCTGGACATGTTGAACTGTATGTCAAAAGTGAGTGGACAAGTGTCAGAAGGGCCTCCATGTTTCGGAACATCTCTGAATTGGGGTCCGAACAAGCAACAGATTGACTTCCACGTTTCGGAGAATCCGTAAACTATTTTCAGGAGTTAGGAAGAGTCTGAACAAGTTGGTAGATTGACATCCGTTGTAGGGAAGAATCCGTAAACTATTTTCAGAAGTTGAGAAGTTGAAGAGGAACCGGTGTAGGGTTTCCTGATGATGCGTCTGAATGAATCTGGAATAAGTATCAGAATGTCGCCGTGTCCGGGTCACATCTGAACTATTTCTAGATGAATCTCGGAAGATGATCTGTGTCTGTCGACTGCTCTTACCTGAAAAGGTAAAGGATTAGTTGTATGCAATGTTATGATGCATGATGCAATGTATGTGACATCAATGTTTATGACATGAATGTGATGAATGCGCATGTAAGCTGATGAGCTATCTTGCTGAGGATAAATGAATCCGAGATGGCTGAAGATAAAAGCATCTTGACTGCTGCCGGGGAAAATAAATCCTTGGCTGCTGCTGGGGAAGAGAATTCCTGATGACCTCTACTGGGGAATTCCAAATTAGTAGACTCATGATGGGAAGGCCAGATTGAGAATCTTCAGCTTGATGGGAAGTAACTCTGGCGACTTCACTAGGGAACTCAAGATTTGCCCTCTCCAAAACTCTATGGGGGGAAGGTTCAATGGTCTGGCTCCGCTGGGGATAATGATAATTTGAAGTTTTAGCTTCACTGGGGATAATGAAACTTGACTCTGAGTGGAGTTAGCTTCTGGAAGAATCTGAACAAGCGATAGGTTAACATCCGGTACTTGGAGAACCCGTGAACTGTTCTCAGAAATCTTGAGGTTGAATCAGCAATGGAGCCGCATCCGTTGTTGGGAAGCGTCCGTAAACTAATTTCAAAGGTTGCATCTGAACAAGTTGGTAGATTAACATCCGTTGTTGGGAAGAATCCGTAAACTATTTTCAGAAGTCTTTGAAGAAGAATCTGAACAAGTGATAGGTTAACATCCGTTTACTTGGAGAACCCGTGAACTGTTTTCAGAAATCTTGAAGTTGAATCAGCAATAGAGCCGCATCCGTTGTTGGGAAGCGTCCGTAAACTAATTTCAAAGGTTGCATCTGGACAAGTTGGTAGATTAACATCCGTTGTTGGGAAGAATCCATAAACTGTTTTCAGAAGTCTTGAAGAGGAACCGGTGTAGGGCTTCCTGAAGATGAGCTTGTGTAAAACTGCATCGGTTTTGAACACTTTTGACATTCGAATTCCCCAAGTGGTGATGTAGATAAATTCCTGGCTTATTACAGGTGTTGGTCTACAATCGGTCGTTCACAGATGTTTCTTGGGTTGTTACAGGTGTTGATCTGGAATTCTTCAGACATGCCCTGGCTGGATACAGGAATCGAATCTGGAAAGGTGATAGTTGATAGATATGCCCTGGCTGGATACAGGAATCGAATCTTCAAACTCTTCAGACGTGTCCTGGCTAGATACAGGAATCGAGTCTGGAAATGTGGTAGTTGATTGGTTGAACACTTTTGACATTCGAATGCCCCAAGTGGTGGTGAAAGAGTCTTGAATCAGATTACTCTGCATATTGAGAGATTTCTTGAAATCTTGACTGGACTGCCCCAGGTTAACTGAACTTTGAAAGATCTGTTGGACCTTGACTGGACTCCCCAGGTTAATTGAATTGTGATATGTCATGCCCCTTGTTGATAGGAGATTTGATGGAAGTGTTATCCTCTTGAAGTGATTTTGACTTACTGAGAGAGTTTTCGTTCCTCCGAACATTCGTTGTATGAATTTCTTCGCTGTCAAACAAAAGGGTCAAATGCAGACAGTGATATTCGAATAATGCAAAGTTTATGTTTGTCTCGAAGTTTTGAAAGATGCGTTTTTAGCAGAAAACTTTTTATAAGACAAATCAACACAAGATTTAGAGCAAAGCCCTACAGGAGTCAGGATACCTTTTGTAACAGTATGCTTTCGAACTAACCCATGCTTCAATTAGGACTTTTAAAGGGTTGTAACGTGGCCTGGTTCACGGTTTAAGAAACAAAGGATAAAGGCTCAAAGTATATTTGTACCCACCCGCTCTTCGTGATGTTCTTCAACCTAAGCTCAGTTAATTGTGCGTCACACTCTGTTTTGAGTTTGGAACGACTTTTGGGCGATGGTTCACCAGTTGAATTTGGGGAGACAGTCGTCATCTCTTTTTTCTTTTCCAACATTTTTCATGTTGTTGAGGATTTTGTAACGACCTCACTATTTTGATTTTGATTTGTTACCCCTAGCTTTTGCCTGACTGCTACCGTTTTCCGGGATTATTGTCAGTGGGATGCCCCAGCTTTCTTAAGCCTCCTTTATAGGTTTTGGCTCGGCGGGCTTTTCTCTTTTGAGAGATTGACTGTCTATGTGATAGGGAACCACCCTTGTCTTTTGATTCTAAAGGAACGCTTTCTTTTTTTTTGACATCCTTCGTTGTATTACGAACTGAGAGTTTGCGACTTCAATGCGCATTTTCTTTTGAATTAACTGAGATACTACCCTGCCCCAGGTTTATATCAAGGGTTTTTATTGTTTAGAACAGAAAACTCCTACTTCTTTGGCTCGAAGGGGTTGACTAGGGATTAACTTCCTTATAACTCCAGTGTTTGGGGATTGAAAGAAATGCCTGTACATCATCAGCAAGGTCTGTTCAAAAGCATATTGTATAAGATCATGGTATTGTTTCGTCATCCTCCCTCTACAGGCTTACAGCTTTTTTATCAAGAGTCAAATATCATAAAGAAAAGCATAGGAGTAGTGAAACGAATGGATGAGTTCAAGACAAACATATGCAATGCATTAATGAAAACAGAGTTTTAACATCAACAAATAATTGTTTGACAGCAAAAGAAATTACAACTTTGAAAATTCATAAAGAAGCAAAAGTCTTTCAGCTCGAGCTTCGTCACTTCAAGTGGAGAACCCTTTAACGGAAGATCTTCATCTCACCGTCTGGCATGAATTCCAGCACCCCAATGTCGATCAGATCTTGAATCTTGTTCTTCAAGGCCCAACAGTCGTTGGTGTCGTGTCCCGGGCTGTAGGAGTGGTAAACACAGAATGCGTCGGGATGATAGTGAGGAGAGGAGATATTGGGCTTTTGAGGAGGGTCCTTCAAGGTAAGCAAGTTGACCTCCATCAGGCGCTTCAGTATGAAGAATGATGGTATTTCAGTCTCCGTGAACTGTCTTCCCGACGTTTCTTGCTTACGCCGATTACCCCGTTGACGCTGGCGAGGTTGTTGATGGGCTTGTGACCCTAAAGCAAGCGAAGGAGCCTTCCCCTTGTCTTCTTGAGTGGATAGAGGCTGAGCGGTGACTTGCTCTTCAACCTCATATGTTTGCCCCAATTGGTTGTTTGGAAGCAGTTGGCGGACAAGAACTCTGAGTTCCTCTTGTCTTTGAGATAGGTCTTGGATGAGAGCCATCTGGCCCACTAACTGCCCCATCATTTGGGTCCTCAAGGTTGTCAAATCAAACTGCAGCTCCGCAATTTGATCACTCCTGGCATTGTTGGAATTCTCCAAGCCCTTTGTGAGGAGAGCTTTCATCTCTTCTTGCCCCAGAGACAAGTTCAGGAACATCTCCTGCAGCTGAGCAGTCTGGTCTTGGATGTCTTTGACAGACCTTTCTAGAGCCATCTCTTGCTGAAATAAACAGCAGGAGAGTAAGGAAACCTGAAAAAAGGAAAGACTGTCAAAATGCAATGCATGATATGTGGATGCATGCTTTCAAGGATCTCTTGGGGTAAACACAAGAAAATGTTAGAGGTTGAACTTTGCTCTTGGATTGGAGAACTTTGCACCGGTGGACGTCCTTCCACGAGAATCAAGCTCACCATGTCGAGTGGGTCATAGCCACTGATTCAAGCTGTTGTACTTGAACTTTGATTGGAGAACTTTGTATCGGTGGACGTCTTTCCACGAGAATCAAGCTCACCATGTCGAGTGGGTCATAGCCACTGATTCAAGTTGTTGTACTTGATCTTTGACTGGCATTGGTTAGAGGAAAAACCTCTTTCCCCTTGGTAGACGTCTGGTTCAACGTAACCCTGCATCAAAAGAACCCTCGAGATCCTTGAAATGGTTATTGAAAATGCTATGGTATGATGTCATGATGTTATGTACATGTATGCAGAAAAGCAAGTGAGTGTATATACAGACAAACATATTCACACAAAGCAAACAAGTCCTTAGGTTTAGGCTTGCGTGAGGTTCAGGTACTACCCTCTTGAAGTTTGTTGGTTAAAACCTGTCCTATCAAAAGTAACCGGGTTCTAAGGAGCTCAATATCATTGGATTGTTTTCTGTGTTCATTGTTTCGGTTTAGCCACTTACTGGCGACCAAAATATTCCAAGACAACAATCCTCAAATGAGTGTAGTATCGAGGATCTACCAACTTCGGACTGCACCAAAGTCGGTCATCTCACTACCCCTAAAAGGCTAAGATGGTCAATTAAGGTTCTAAGAGTTCGTTAGTGCTGCATGACATCACACAGCGGCCCCGTACTCTCCTTGACTACTCAAGGGTTACCGGTACTCACAAATATGTCACACTAACATAGCTTACTGCTTCGACCATGTCGGTATACCCCGCACAGTTCCCTCGCAGTTTTTTTGCTATTTACCTAAGAAGGTGCCCCCAAATCCGGGTAGAGGATTTATAAAAAACCCAAACAAGGACCCAAAAGATAAATCAATCAAGTCAATCAAAGTAAGAAAGTAAAGGTGATCTAAACCCTAAGGTAACCCCTCTTTTAGATCAATCCCCAGCAGAGTCGCCAGTTCTGTGATACGGTGGGAGAACTGACTAGTGTTTTTACGTTCGTATTCGCACTTGTGCGGTTGAGCAAGAGTCGCCACCGACTTTTTATTTTATCCTAACGGAAAGGTTAAAAAAGCACAGCAAAAACCTTTTGAGATATTTCGTGGGTTCGGGGGGTAGATTATGAAAAGGGAAGGTATTAGCACCCTTTTCATCCATGGTTATCCATGGGCTCTTAGTTACTTGGTTTTTTAGATCACTTGCCTTGACTTTTGATTGCTTGAAAATGGTGTGTGTGTGAGTGCTTTTGAAAATGTTTTTGGAAGAAGATGCCATGTCTTAGGCTAACCTTGTAACAATTCTTTACTCGAATATTTTACGAAGGCGTGTATCTTTTCGAAAAGATGTTTCAAAATGTTTTGAGAGTTTGTTTGAAAGTGTTGCGGATGGTGGTTTTTGAAAAGAAGGAAAGTGTTTTTGCAAGTCGATCTCAAGTAACTAAGAGTTTTGTCTACCCTATTGTACTCAAAGGTTTTTGTTATGTTTTAACCCCCTTTAACAATTTTGTCCCACCATTGAAATTGATGGACAAACTTGCGTTTAGGAAGTTTATTCGGGACGGGCGCGGGTCGTCGTATGGACCATGAATGCAATGGTGCCAAGTGTCTTTGGCAATTTGCTTTGAAGGGACTATGATCATTCCGTTTAGGCAACATTTTGAGAGACTTATGATCATTTGATTTTGTTTTGCCAAAGATTCTCGACGTGCAAGCATGGCCCATTTTGGAAGGCAACATGTGGGATTACCCTAGAGGGTGCAAGTGTGATTGTGTATTGATTTCATGTATTTGTCTTGTGTTTAGGTCATCTAGCGTTTGATTTTATGTACATGCAAACCCTAGGTCTAACCATGGTATAATTGAAAGCGGTAAATTGCGAAAATGTAAAGTCTACGCTATTACAGAATGAGTATCTGGGAGTGGGGGTACAAGTGTATGAACGGGGATGAGACTTATAGTATCCAATAAGTTACAACCAAATTGAATTTGCGATCAAATGTAAATGACGAATATACAAATATAAGATAAACAAATGTGTATAGGGCAATGTATTGTGTGCTTGTATTGTGTAAGTGTACAAGTATATGAGTATGTGATTATTTACAGGTGACAAGGTGAAATTAATATGGATTAGGGTATTTGTTTTGACCTAAATATGTGTTTTAAGGAATCTTTGATTTGTATATTTGAAATATGTACAAAAGAAATGTTTTAATGAATGGAAAATGTTTTCAATTTTAACTATATTGGGTATAAAAATGTATTTTTGTAGTTTGTGCTTAATATGTACAAAAGAATATCCTTATTAAATGCTAGGAATTTAAATTGTGTAAAAAGAGTATTGTTATTTATTATATACAAAAATGCTTTAATTAAGTGTTTAAGAGTTTAATATTAAAAAAAAGTATTTTATCAATTATGTACAAAGATATATCTTAATTAAATAAAAAAAGAGTATTTTCAATTTTAATCATATGATAAAAAAAATGTATCTTTATTATTTAGGTGCAAAAGAAAATAATGTTTTAATTAAATGAAAAGAAGAACGTTTTTCAAATATATTGTATATTAAAAAATGTAAAAAAAATGTATTTTTATTATTAATATAATTTTTATAAAGAATAAATAAAAAGAAAGAAGAATATATTGTTTTATATAAAAAAAGAGAAGTTAGTGTTAAATGAAATGTTTTTGTTAAAGAAGCAAACATTTTAATGGGCTTTGGGGCGTGCAGAATGGGTAAGGCCCACGTTGAACTCAGAACATTTTTAGGGTTGTTGAATGTTTTCATTTGGAGGCAAGGTTTTTAGGGTTTGCACAGCGGCGCGTTGTTTATGGAGTTTCGTTGTCTTCTCCGTTGCATGTCTCAGTGTTCCCTTCGTCGAGGCCACCGGCACTACCCCCACATCTCTCTTCCCTCCAGCTCGAGTTCAAAGGTATCATTACAACAAGGTTCGCTTTAGATGTTTTCTTTATATCCCTTTTTTACGAATTGCATGTTTATTCGCTTTGAGCTAAAACCTTGATCTTTTATTATTATGAGGTAAAGGTGAAAAAGAGAGGGAGAAAAACGTACTACCTGATCTTGGAGAAGGAGGAGAGATAGGGTATGTTGCGCTCAGGAGGCCGGGACGAGCGGGACGACAATGAGGATGCTGGGCTTGCGCTTTGGTAACCTGGTATCTTTGTATCTCTTTGCCTACTTTGCCTGCTTATTGGGTTTCATGATGATTTTTGTACTGAAAACCTTATCCTGAAAAAGATTCACTTCTTTATCTCTTCTCTTCTACTGCATGTTGCCTTGAACGTCCCTCTCTTCTTCTGACTTATGTTGCCTTTGAGTATTCGTATGCTTTTGAATATGCTGAGCTTGTTGCCTTGAATTGTTGCTTTGAGATGCCTATGATGAAGAGCTTCTTCTGAGGCCTAGGGTTTAGTTGCCCCTGTTGCCTATTATTTTTCCTCTTCTTCTGACTTATGTTGCCTTGAGTATTCGTATGCTCGCCTTGAATGTTTATGGCCTATGATGAAGAATTTCTGAGGCCTTCTCTGTATTGTTGCCTTGAGATGCTTCTTCTGCTTGTCTTGAATGTGTTTTTTATTGCCCAATGATGAGCACTTCCTCTGAGGGCCTTGATGCTTGGATTGAATGGTTTTGGCCAGGTTTCAGTATTAGGCAAGTTTAGTGTTTGACAGGGTAAGCAGGTTTGTACATTGGTATGGCTTATTGCAGGTTCAAGTTTGACAGTAGGTTTGGTGTTTGACAGGTGAGGATTCAGGCTGGATGAGGTCTTGAGGCTCAGCAGGTGTTATGCTTAGGCCAGTGGGACTGGTTTTGTTGTTAGGCAGGTTATCTGGTTATTGCTGGATTTGTTATTGACAGGATGAGGGTTTACTGATTTATGCTTGATGTTGGTTCAGTTTTGGCATTGATTTGTTTATGCTTCAGTTTATGTGTTTGTGACAGGTTGGTCTTGTTGGTTTAGGTTCAGCAGGTTTAATGGCTGAGGAACTGGCAAGTTATGCTGTTTAAACTTGAGGCAGCAGATTCTGAGTTTTTTGAGGATTTTTTATGTTTAGGCTTTCTTTTTGATATCAGGTTCTGAGTTTTGTTGGTTTTTGGACAGTTATGATGCTGAGGCAGTTTGTATCTCAGTTTTTTGTATATCCTTTTTTTCTTGAACTGTGTTTGTTCTTTTGTATATTTTTTCTTCCTATCTATCCTGCCTAAGCCTAAAGCCTGAACCCTGCTTCTTATCTCTCTTCTTTCTTTCTCTTTGTACAGTTAAAAGAATTTTTAAATGTTTTTTGCTGTACTTTCTGAAGGGGCCACCCTTGTTGGGAAATGATGAAAGGAAATGTATGCATATTTTTTTATCTTTCTTTTGACAGCTTGGGTAGATTTCTTGATATTTTCCATATCTTTGCCAAATCTTCTTTTGACAGCTTGGGTAGATTTCTTGATATTTTTGACAGTAAGTTTGTACCTTTTGGCTTTTGATAGAAAGTGGGAGTTTGGATTTTAGTTGGGTTTGAACTTGGAGTTGGAGATTGAGTTTTTGACATTTTGAACTTATGCATTTTTGGCATTTTGCATTCATAATTTAAATAAGATTCTTCCCTATTTGTGAACCGGGAGAAATCCCGTGATTTGCAGAGAGGGTTAACTGATCCCAATCAGTGGCCCCTAGTGATGAATTTCTTCTGTCTGTATTTATTTTATCTGCTTTTTGACTTTCTCTTTTTCTTTTGCAGATGAAAAATGGAGCACCGGAGCGAAGTGAAAAATGAAGAATTAGAAATAAATAGGATAGTTTTCCCCTTTTTTATTTAAATTTAAATCAATGTAAAAAACAATGTTTGTAATTAAATTCCAAACATCAATTGTACAGTTAATTTAAAGATAAATAAAAGTTTCCATTATCCAGTTTAATTCTGTTTTCTCTCTTTATTGTTTATTTATTTATTTAAAACTCTTTGAATTAAAATAATTGAAAAATAAATTTCAATCACTTAATTTAGAATAATAAATAATTTAAATAAAATAATGTTTTAGTAATTGACCAATTAAACCTGTCCTTTCCAATATCCAAAGCAAAGCAGCAGTTAGCCAAAATAAACTGATCAAGCGCATTCCTTTTTTCACTGATTCTTTGCCAAGCACTGTAATTCCAAATTGCATATTTCTTTTGACTGGCTTAAACAAAACAACATGAATTCAACCCAACTGCCTCTTTTACTGATTAAGTCAAAACAATGCGAATTTAACCCGAATCTCGGAATAACTGCAAAGTGCTGTGGAATTTAAATCCTTCTGAGAATATGCCCATAAAACCCTTAATTCCTGATTAAATGCCAAATAACGTTCACCTGACCAAAATTGAGCCAAAACCAACCAAAACCCTAAGCCAACTGCTTGAACTGTTCTAGGGCCATGAAAACCAGTAAAACCCTAATTTTGCTTGACTGACAAGAAAAGTCCGTTTGTCCGATTCTTGAGCCAGTTTGAAAAATCAGGAAATGCCTGAAGCTGAGATTTCTTGAGAAAAATGCGAGGGCAAATTTTGGGGTACAACAGTTTGAATTAGGGAACAGGACCATCCCATAAATGAAAAGGGCCAACGCATCTTCAAAGGCTTGTAAATCCAAAGTATCCCAGAAATAATGAGCTTTTTCAAACAAGAACTTGGCTAAAAAAACCTTTGACATCGCTTCTTGTTTCCCAGTTGGTCACAACATCATACCGTTGTAAATATAGGGCTTGAGCGATCTCCTCGGGCTTTGGGTCTCTTTCCATACCATTAAAAGGTAACTGATTGAGGATAGGCACACCCAATAACTGAGAAAACTCTTCCATGGTAGGTACCAATTGGTAGTTGGGAAATGTAAAGCAGTGATGTAAAGGGTCAAAGAACTGGAAGAGAACTTTCACCATGTCTTCATCAGAGCTTGAGGTGACCAAACTGAGGAGTCGACCATGTCTTTTAGTGAACGGGGAATTCTTGGGAACTCTTGATGCCAATTCCTTAAGTTGAAGAGACACCCTTACAAGGTTAAGTTGGATAGTATTTCTGCAAATGGGAGTCATGTCCTACAAAACAGACACAAAGACAAGTCCTAAAAGTCCTTTAAATGGTTAGTGTCATATGCCATCTGTGATCGGTGGGAATAGAATTGACTGTTTTGGAATGTTGGTTCGCGTTTGCGTTTGTTTTTGCAAAATGTCGCGATAAGCAAGAGTCGCCACCGTCTTTTATTTTATCCAACAAGGAAAGGACAAAAGCACAGAAAAATTCCTTTTCGATATGTTTCTCGGGTTCGGGAGGTAGATTATAGAAAGGGAAGGTATTAGCACCCTTTCTATCTGTGGTTATCCACGGGCTCTTAGGTACTTGCTCACTATGTTTTCAAAAATTTTGCTTTTCTTTGTGTTTGTGGATTTGAGAAGAGTTTTTGTTTTGAAAGGGGTGTAAGTGCAAAAAAGTTTTGTTTTTGTTTTCAAAAGAGCAAGTACTTAAGAACCTCTACCTACTCAAAAAAGGAATTAAACTGTGCAAATGTCCTTTAGACAGTGCTATCCCACTATTGAGGAGTAGGTAGCACCGTCGTTGGAGTTTTTAGGTCAATTCGATTTAAGGGACGTGTGGTCACTAAAGCAATGTTAGGACGCCTTAGCGGTAACCCTAATGTCTTAGATCATTTTATATGAGGCAACCGTTTCGAGGCAACTTATGATCTTTGGACAAGAGGGCGACCTCTAAAACTTCCTATACTCAATGACCACGTTCGAGGCAACCAAGTGAGGCGTACCCTAAGAGTGGCATGTGCGAGTGTATTGTTTTTCAGTTTATTTATTTTTGTACATGTTATGGTGAGCTACAGTTGATTTTAAATTAAAGGTTGATCTTGTCATGCATAGCCTATTATTCAAACATCTAACAGTTAATGATTGCGGAAAATAAATTGCAGAAAATAAAGCTAAGCTATTACAAGGCGTCGGGTATTTACATCGCCAAAAACAAACCCATTGAAAATAAAGCGATAAAAGTAAAGACCTAATTAACTATTATAACTAAATTGAAAGACAAGTAAAAAGTAAAAATAAAGAAGAGAAAAGACTTCTTCGATCCATGCCATGGACTCGTTCGATTCACCCTTCTTTGGCCTTCTTTCGATTGAGCTAGGGAATGGGTGTGAGTAGCCTTCGATTGGGCTTGAGAATTGACGGGGAAAGCTTTGATTTTCACCCTTTCCAGACTCCTTCGATTGGGTTTGGGAAGGATATGGGTAAACTTCGATTGCAGGGAGAAGGTGGGCTTCGATTCAGAGGAAGAAGGCTGCCTTTCGATTCTATGAAGGGGGTTGTTGGAAACGCCTGAAGGATCACCTGTGGAGGCACTGCATCTGCAAAAATATGTTAGCAAAATAAAACGCATGACCTGGGTATCGAAACCCAGGTCCATCGATCTTGCGCGCGCTGGGTCTTTTCAGGCTATATCTGTAGCAAGTGTTAGCAACAAAAAACATGACCTGGTGCCAAACCCAAGCCCTTTGATTCTGTCTAGAATGACAATCGAATAAAACAACAAATATGGATGTGTTATGTAAATACAAGGTTTGACATTTTACCCTCTCTTACCAGTAGTTGGAACCTTCGGTTTGGAACTTTCTAGATGTGGGTATCTTCGATATGGGATTTATGGGCGTGGATACTTTTGTTGAATGGTTGCTTTGGCTTGGATTACTTATGAAAATGTTGATAACCTTTGGTGGGTTTGTGGGCAACGTATCTCCAAATCCTCGTCCCTTTCTTTTTCTCCTTTTTTGTTCCCCCCGGCACTGTATGCTTGCCCTTGTATTTATAGGAGTATGATGGTCTAGTAACGGCAAGAGACAACCAATTAAACAGACCTTTAAAGCCATGAGACAAGAATCAGACATATTAAAAGATTTCCTTTTTGAAATATTCATGTCTCTTTGGAATCTTGAATGAACCTGGACACCTTTGATTTTTGAATGCCTCCAGGCCATGCTCTTCGATTGGTCTTGAGTTTCCTCCTTCGAATGGACTTCTTATGTGCCCTTCGAATGGGCCTTCTGAATGCTTCTTTAAATGGACCTTTTGAATGTTCTTCGAATTGACCCTTTGAATGCTTCTTCAAATGGACCTTTACATGTTCTTCGAATGAGTCATTTACATGTTCTTTGAATGAGCCTCTTGCCTGGTGTGCTGGCAAGTTGAGGGGCCTTTTCCTTTGTGAATTGAAACAAACTTGTAAGAGATTCTTGCCTCGTGAGTCGAAGGTAAGCCTGAAGTAGTTAATGCATAGTCGAAGCATTGTGAAATTGACTTGATCGAAGGGGGTCCAGCGCTCAATCGAAGACTTGCAAACCAAAGCTTGATCGAAGGGTTCCAATCGAAGCTTACTAATCAAAGCCCGATCGAAGAGTGCCAAATTCCCAATTGAAGACTGGTGAGTCAAGCCTGTATCGAAGGGTTTTGGATACCCAATCGAAGACTTTTCCCAGATGCCAATCGAAAGACACTTTGTTCATCTTCAAAAAACTTTATTTTCGTTAGGCAAGTGTTTGTGACCAAGCATGTAAGGGAAGACCTTTGAAAACATGAGAGGGTAAATTTTGGGGTACAACAGCTGCCCATGTTCAATCTTCTTGAACCTGAAGAGTTAGATTGGCAAGTTTGCCTTTCGCGACTCGAAGGTAAAAGAGGATTGGACACTAGAGTACCCATAAATTTGCACTCGTCAATACATAGATGTGGGAATGGGCTTAAAGATGCCATTTGGAGACGGTAGAGTCTTGCTGGAGATGGGCTTATAGATGCCATCCAAGAATGTTTGTTGACCCGCAATGCTGTAGGCCAAAAGAATGAGTATCAAAGTGGTATTCGTGTCTGGAATGCCATTGAACTATATCGAGGGACTGAGTTTGTATGAGCAAAAGAATGGCATCCGCGTCTGGCGCGTATTTGAGCTGTAACTGAAAGCTGAATCTGAATGAGTGTCAGAATTGCGTCTGCATCTGGAGCATATCTGAAATGTATTTGAATGAGTGACAGAATGACATCCGAATCTGGATCGTATCTGGACTGTATTTTAAATGAATCTGGAATAAGTATCAGAATGTCAGCCATATCTGGATCGCATCCGAACTGTCTCTAGAAGGAATCTGGAATAAGTATCAGAATGTCAGCCATATCTGGATCGCATCTGAACTGTCTCTAGAAGGAATCTGGAATAAGTATCAGAATGTCAGCCATATCTGGATCGCATCTGAATTGTCTCTAGAAGGAATCTGGAATAAGTATCAGAATGTCAGCCATATCTGGATCGCATCTGAACTGTCTCTAGAAGGAATCTGGAATAAGTATCAGAATGTCAGCCATATCTGGATCGCATCTGAACTGTCTCTAGAAGGAATCTGGAATAAGTATCAGAATGTCAACCATATCTGGATCGCATCTGAACTGTCTCTAGAAGGAATCTGGAATAAGTATCAGAATGTCAGCCATATCTAGATCGCATCTGAACTGTCTCTAGAAGGAATCTGGAGTAAGTATCAGAATGTCAGCCATATCTGGATCGCATCTGAATTGTCTCTAAAAGGAATCTGGAATAAGTATCAGAATGTCAGCCATATATGGATCGCATCTGAACTGTCTCTAGAAGGAATCTAGAATAAGTATCAGAATGTCAGCCATATCTGGATCGCATCTAAACTGTCTCTAGAAGGAATCTGGAATAAGTATCAGAATATCAGCCATATCTGGATCGCATCTGAACTGTCTCTAGAAGGAATCTGGAATAAGTATCAGAATGTCAGCCATATCTGGATCGCATCTGCACTGTCTCTAGAAGGAATCTTGAATAAGTATCAGAATGTCAGCCATATCTGGATCGCATCTGAACTGTCTCTAGAAGGGATCTCAGAAGATGATGATCTTTGCCTGTTGATTGATCTTTCCTGAAAAGGTAAAGAGTTAGTTGTATGCAATGTCATGATGTATGCATTGTGTAATGATGTTCTCAAAATAAAATGAGATTTGTGTCATATGTATTTTGTATGCATATGTTATGAATGTTGTTGAAGTGTAATTTTGTCTTGGACTTTGCTCAAAATGTTTTCACCGGGGATCCCTGCTTTGTTGTTTGAGGAGAACTCCGCTGGGGGATATTGAAAACTCTATGGTGAGTATGTTTATTTCTTCTTGGGAAAAGAGTTTAGGAGTCTTAGTCGCCCGTTGCTCTACTGGGGAGTCGAAGTTGAACTGATATTTGGTCGGGTCCAGGTTTCGCAGTAACTTGCTGGGGATTATAGAGTAGTCTACTGGGGAAGAGGAGTTGTGGTCCTTTGATTTGTAGTAGTCGGAGAGGCAAACTCAAGCTGGGGAATCCTGGTGTTGTTGGGGAAATAAACCCTGTTGTTAGTCCGCTAGAGAGGTGATATCTTCGTTGGGGGAAGTCCTTGAGGATTCTTGAGGTTGATTCAGCTGGGGAAAGGTTTTCAGAGATTAAACCCTTGCTGGGAGTCATCCTATGAGAAGGATTTTGGGGAGATTTGTCATTGCCCCTAGTAGCAAGTGTTTGTGACATTGCCAGAAAATGTTTAATTATACGTAACCCTTCACTGAGATTGATGTTCGATGCCCCAAGTGACGGAGATGGAGACTTGCCCCTGGTTACTCTGCACTTCTTCAGAGATTTCTTGAAATATTGACTGGACTTCCCTAGGTGTGCTGGATAGTGACATGTCAAGTCCCCCTGTTGATAGGAGATTCGTCAATGGAAGTGTCATCCTTCTTGAATTGATTTTGTTCACTGAGAGAGATTTTGTTCACTGGATATTCATTGTGTGAATTTCTCCGTTGTTAAACAAATAGCCATATGCAAACAATGATATTCAAGTAATGCAAAGTTTATGTTTGTCTTGAAGTTTTTTTGAAAATGCATTTTAGCGAGTAAAGAAATTTTGCTAAGAAAAATCAAACTCAGGATTTAGAGAAAAGCCTTACAGGAGTCAGGATACCTTTTGTAACAGTATGCTTTCGAACTAACCCATGCTTTAATTAGGAATTTTGAAGGGTTGTAACGTGGCTTGGTTCACGGTTTAAGAAGCAAAGGATAAAGGCTCAAAGTATATTTGTACCCACCCGCTCTTCGTGATGTTCTTCAATCCTAAACTCAGTTAATTATGCATTTGAACTCCTAATGAGTCTGGAACAACGTTTTTGGTGATGGTTCACACAAGTTGAATTTGTTGGAAGGCAGTCATTTTTGCAACATTTTTCATGTTGTTGAGGATTTGTAGCGACCTCGTTCTTTTGATTTGTTATCCCTAACTTTTTCCTGACTGTTCCTGTTTTCGAGATTACAGTCAGCGGGATGCCCCAACTTTCTTAAGCTTCCTTTATAGGTTTTGGCTCAGTGGGCTTTTCTCTTTTGAGAGATTGACTGCCTATGAGATAAGGAACCACCATTGTCTTTTGATTCTAGAGGAATTCTTTTGATGTCGTTTGTTGTATTGTGAACTGAGAGTTTTGCGACTTCAATGCGCATCTTTTGAATTAACTGAGAGACTACCCTGCCCCAGGTTTAAATTAAAGGTTTCAATTTGTGTTTAAAACAAAAAACTCCTACTTCTTTGGCTTGAAGGGGGTGACTAGGGATTATCTTCCTTATAACTCCAGTGTTTAGGATTTGAAAGAAACGCTTGTACATCGTCAGCAAAGTCTGTCCAAAAGCATATTGTATGAGATTATGGCATTGTTTCGTCATCCTCCCTCTAAAGGCTTGTAACTTTTAGCAAGAGTTGAATGTCATAAAGTGAGTAAAAAAACATAGTTTAAATGTAATGAAAATGAGTGGATCAAATCAAGACAAACATATGCAATGCATTAATGAAACAGAGTTTGACATTAATAGATAATTGTTCAAATAACAAAGAGATTACAACTTGAAAATTCAAATGAACAAAAGCTTTTAATGATTCGTCATAGGAGCAGTGATTATGTTTGGAGTCTCCGGAGGGTCAAACTCGATCTCCTTGGCATCAATCATGTCTTGGACCTTGTTCTTCAGAGCCCAACAGTTGTTTGTATCATGTCCCGGACTGTCAGAATGGTATGCATACCTTTCATTGGGATGATAGGTAGGAGCAGAAGTATTTGGGTTCCGGAGAGGAGCCTTTAATGTAGTCAGCTCTGCCTTCAACATGTGTTGTAGAGCTTGAGTCAGTGACATGTTGATCTTAGTGAATTGTCTTTTAGGAGCGACCTCCTTACGCTGATGCCCCTGTCTTTGTTGAGCAGGCGTAGGATTAGAGATCAAGATTTCTCCTACGTGTTGGTCATGACGACTCTTTTGACCATACACAGCATTTGACTCTTTCTTCCCATTGTAGGGCTTTTTCTGAGCATCAGAAGGTGTATCTTCTTGAATCTTCCCACTTTTGATGCCAGCTTCGACTCTTTCGCCGGTCAGTATTAGCTCGGTGAACCCGGCTGAAGAGCTTCCGATCAAGTGTTTGAAGAAAGGCCCTGTCAATGTTCCCATGAAGATGTCAATCAGCTCCCTGTCAGTTAAAGGGGGTTTCACCCTACCAGCCAGATCTCTCCACTTTTGGGCGTATCCTTTGAATCTCTCGTTGGAACCCATGGTCATGTTCTGCAATTGCACACGAGTTGGTGCAAGATCAGCATTATACTGATACTGCTTATAGAAAGCAGCAGCTAAATCCTCCCAGGTGTGGATGCGAGAACTCTCCAATTGATAGAACCATTCGAGTTGAGTCCCTACTAGGCTTTATAGGAAGAAATGGATCCAAAGCTTCGGATCAGTTGTGTATGGTTGAATCTTGCGGACATAAGACTTTAAGTGCATCTTAGGGCAAGAGACTCCACCGTACAGGGCAAAAGTAGGAATTTTGAATTTTGGCGGGATGACCACTCCAGAAACCAAACCCATGTATCCTAAATCCAAGCCAGGTATCTGTTGAATCTCCATAGCACTGAGGCGATCCTCCAACTGTTTGTACTTGTCATCAGTGGGAGGATATTGTTCCTCGGAGTAGTCAGCTTCAACTTCATCAATCTCCAAATTGTGGTCTTCTTCAAGACTATCCCCTATGCTGGATGGAGTTGAAAGATCTAGGGTTTTAGGTCTTCTTCTCAAGTTCAGGACGCCTATTGTCTTCTTGGACTTCTTCTTCTTGTCTTTGAGAAGGAGGGCTTTCAGGTCCTCTTGCCCTTTACCCATAGCCAGTAGCATTTGTTGGAACTGAGCGTTTTGAGCTTGGAGATCTTTCACCGTTTGTTCCATATCCATCTTACTGAAATAAACAGTAGGAAGATAAGGAGACCTGTATGGGAGAAACCTGTCATGATATGATATGTGGATGCATGTTTTCAAGGATCTCGCAGGGTAAACACAAGAAAATGTCAGAGGTTGAACTTTGATCAACATCTTTGATTGTAGAACTTCGTATCGGTGGATGTCTTTCCACGAGAATCAAGCTCACCATGTCAAGTGGGTCATAGCCCCCGATTCAAGTTGTCGTGTTTTGATTTCCAGACAACCTTGGCTAGAGGAAAATAAATCCCCTTTGCCCCTTGCTAGACATTTGATTTACCATAACCTGCATCACAGACCCTTGATATCCTTGAAATGGTTAAGGAAATATTAAGGCATGATGTTATGATGTGTATGCTATGCGTTTAAGCAAAAGTGTGAGGTGATGTAAGTAAACCCTGCAATAAATCCAAATTATCGGATAAGGACTGTAAACAAAACCTGCAAGGAACTCACGTTGTCAGATAACAAGAATGTGCAAGTAGTTCAAGTTTGAAGGCACACAAGTCACACATATAGCCTTAAGTTTAGGCTGGCATGGAGTTTAGGCATTACCCTCTTTCAGTTTAGTTGGTTTAAACCTGTCCTAAAGATAGTAACTGGGTTCTAGAGGATCTCAATATCACTAACTACCCTCAATCGGTCACAATTCCAATTTAGCAACCTTTTCTTGCGGCCGGAATCATCGCGAGAGTTTAGTCTCAATGAGTGTAGCATACTGCTACTGTTCTATGGCCAAGTTGGTCAATTTAAGGTTCTAAGGTCAGTTGGTGCTTAATGACTCCTTAGAAGACCCATATTCTCCTCGTTCCAAAACAAGGGATATCGGTATAGACTAAGGTGAAACACCAACGTAGCTACTGCTTCATCCGTGTCGGTCTACGCCGGACATATCCCTCACAGTTTACTGCTACTTACCTAAAGGGTATCCCCATATCCGGGTTAGGATATATACTCTGATACAAGCCCACGAAATTAAAGCATACAAAGCATACAATTGAAAACAAGAGTTATCGAATCCTAAGGTACACCTCACTTATAAATATCCCTAGCAGAGTCGCCAGTTCTGTGATCGGTGGGAATAGAACTGACTGTTTTGGAATGCTGGTTCACGTTTGCGTTTGTTTTTGCAAAATGTCGCGGTAAGCAAGAGTCGCCGCCATATTTTATTTTATCCAACAAGGAAAGGACAAAAGCACAGGAAAAATTCCTTTTCGAGATATTTCTCGGGTTCGGGAGGTAGATTATAGAAAGGGAAGGTATTAGCACCCTTTCTATCTGTGGTTATCCACGGGCTCTTAGGTACTTGCTCACTATGTTTTCAAAAAAATTGCTTTTCTTTATGTTTGGGGATTTGAGAAGAGTTTTTGTTTTGAAAGGGGTGTAAGTGCAAAAAAGTTTTGTTTTTGTTTTCAAAAGAGCAAGTACTTAAGAACCTCTACCTACTCAAAAAAGGAATTAAACTGTGCAAATGTCCTTTAGATAGTGCTATCCCACTATTGAGGAGTAGGTAGCACCGTCGTTGGAGTTTTTGGGTCAATTCGATTTAAGGGACATGTGGTCACTAAAGCAATGTTAGGACGCCTTAGCGGTAACCCTAATGTCTTAGATCATTTTATCCGAGGAAACCGTTTCGAGGCAACTTATGATCTTTTGACAAGAGGGTGACCTCTAAAACTTCCTATACTCAATGACCACGTTCGAGGCAACCAAGTGAGGCGTACCCTAAGAGTGGCATGTGCGAGTGTATTGTTTTTCAGTTTATTTATTTTTGTACATGTTATGGTGAGCTACAGTTGATTTTAAATTAAAGGTTGATCTTGTCATGCATAGCCTATTATTCAAACATCTAACAGTTAATGATTGCGGAAAATAAATTGCGGAGAATAAATCTAAGCTATTACAAGGCGTCGGGTATTTACATCTCCAAAAACAAACCCATTGAAAATAAAGCGATAAAAGTAAAGACCTAATTAACTATTATAACTAAATTGAAAGACAAGTAAAAAGTAAAAATAAAGAAGAGAAAATACTTCTTCGATCCATGCCATGGACTCGTTCGATTCACCCTTCTTTGGCCTTCTTTCGATTGAGCTAGGGAATGGGTGTGAGTAGCCTTCGATTGGGCTTGAGAATTGACGGGGAAAGCTTCGATTTGCACCCTTTCCTGACTCCTTCGATTTGGTTTGGGAAGGATATGGGTAAACTTTGATTGCAGGGAGAAGGTGGGCTTCGATTCAGAGGAAGAAGGCTGCCTTTCGATTCTATGAAGGGGGTTGCTGGAAAGGCCTGAAGGATCACCTGTGGAGGCACTGCATCTGAAAAAATATGTTAGCAAAATAAAACGCATGACCTGGGTATCGAAACCCAGGTCCATTGATCCTGCGCGCGCTGGGTCTTTTAAGGCTATATCTGTAGCAAGTGTTAGCAACAAAAAACATGACCTGGTGTCAAACCCAAGCCCTTTGATTCTGTCTAGAATGACAATCTAATGAAACAACAAATATGGATGTGTTATGTAAATACAAGGTTTGACATTTTACCCTCTCTTACCAGTAGTTGTAACCTTCGATTTGGAACTTTCTAGATGTGGGTATCTTCGATATGGGATTTCTGGGCGTGGATACTTTTGTTGAATGGTTGCTTTGGCTTAGATTACTTATGAAAATGTTGATAACCTTTGGTGGGTTTGTGGGCAGCGTATCTCCAAATCCTCGTCCCTTTCTTTTTCTCCTTTTTTGTTCCCCCCGACACTGTATGCTTGCCCTTGTATTTATAGGAGTATGATGGTCTAGTAACGGCAAGAGACAACCAATTAAACAGGCCTTTAAAGCCATGAGACAAGAATCAGACATATTAAAAGATTTCCTTTTTGAAATATTCATGTCTCTTTGAAATCTTGAATGAACCTGGACACCTTTGATTTTCGAATGCCTCCAGGCCATGCTCTTCGATTGGTCTTGAGTTGCCTCCTTCGAATGGACTTCTTATGTGCCCTTCGAATGCGCCTTCTGAATGCTTCTTCAAATGGACCTTTTGAATGTTCTTCGAATTGACCCTTTGAATGCTTCTTCAAATGGACCTTTACATGTTCTTCAAATGAGTCATTTACATGTTCTTCGAATGAGCCTCTTGCCTGGTGTGCTGGCAAGTTGAGGGGCCTTTTCCTTTGTGAATCGAAACAAACTTGTAGGAGATTCTTGCCTCGTGAGTCGAAGGTAAGCCTGAAGTAGTTAATGCATAGTTGAAGCATTGTGAAATTGACTTGATCGAAGGGGGTCCAGCGCTCAACCGAAGACTTGTGAACCAAAGCTTGATCGAAGGGTTCCATACACTTAATCGAAGCTTACTAATCAAAGCCCGATCGAAGAGTGCCAAATTACCAATTGAAGACTGGTGAGTCAAGCCTGTATTGAAGGGTTTTGGATACCCAATCGAAGACTTTTCCCAGATGCCAATCGAAAGACACTTTGTTCATCTTCAAAAAACTTTATTTTCGTTAGGCAAGTGTTTGTGACCAACCATGTAAGGGAAGACCTTTGAAAACATGAGAGGGCAAATTTTGGGGTACAACACCATCTTATGATGTTATGATGTTATGTACAAATAAATATATACAATCACACAAGCAGATCCTTAGGTTTAGGCTTGCATGGATTCCATAGGTAAGTACCCTCTTGAAATATAGTTGGTTCGACCTATCCTATTAATAGTAATCGGGTTCTAGGGAATCTCAATATCACCGATCTTTCTTCATCAGGAATTGTTTCAGCGCAAGCCTCTTCATTGGCGACCGAAATATCCCGGAAGTCAGGTCTCAATGAGTGTAGTATCGAGTATCAACCAACTTCGCACTGCACCAAAGCTGGCTATCTCACTACTTCCTAATGGCCAAGTTGGTTCAATTAAAGGTTCTAAGGTCAGTTGATGCTTCATGACACCACACAACGGCCTTGTATTCTCCTTGACTACTCAAGGGCTACCGGTACCAACAAATGTGTCACATCAACGTAGCTATCGTTTCAACCATGTCGATATACCCTGCACAGTCCCCACGATCTATTTCTACTTACCTAAAAGGTGCCCCAGATCCGGGTGTAGGATCTTTACAAGTAAACCCAAGAAAAAACCTCAAAGATAAAGCAAGCAAAGCATACAAGGAAAGCAATTTAAAATGATGAACTAAACTCTAAGGTAACCCCACTTTTTATTTTTCCCCAGCAGAGTCGCTAGTTCTATGATATGGTGGCAGAATAGACTATTATACTGGTTTTATGTTTTTATTTGCAAATGTTATAGTAAGCAAGAGTCGCCACCGACTTTTCTTTTATCCAACAAAGGAAAGGGTGTAAAACAAAAGAAAAAGACCTTTCTAGATTATTTATGAGTAAGGGGGTAGATTATGGAAAGGGAAGGTGTTAGCACCCTTTCCATCTGTAGTTTTCTACGGGCTCTTAGATGCTTAGCTCATTTTTTGAAATACCTTGTGCTTTTGTGTGTTTTTTGAAAAAGTATTTTGAAATTGCCTTAGTGCGGCGATTCTCTTTATGATAACTCTTGTATCAGTCCTCAAGAGTGTTGATAAAGCATTTGAAAATGTTTTTGAAAATTGTTTTGTGTAAGTGTGAAAATTTGTTTTGAGCAAGCATCTAAGAACTATCTACTTATACTCGAAAGGTTTGTTCTTTTTCCTCCTTTCCTTTAGACAAGACTAGCCTACTATTAGTGAGTAGGTAGTCATAGTCATTTTGGATGTATGAGGGACGTTCGCGGGTCATCGTACAGTCATAAAGGCAACATATAGATACGCTTTAGTAGTTTTTTTTAGGGACTAGATCATTTATTGAAAGGCAACACCGAAGGGTCGTCGAGGGACTATGATCTTTTGATTCGAGGGTCTTTGCTAAAGCGTCCCTACTTTCAAGGGGCATGACTGTTTTGTTTTCCGAAGGCAACCAAAGTGGGAATACCCTAGAGGTGTATATGTGAAAATGTGTTGTATTCAGTTATTTTTGTCTTTTGTATTAAGTTTGCTAACTTTTGATTTTAATCTTTGTCATACAATCCTATTAACATACATCTAACAGTCAATATGTACAGGAATAAAATGTGGGAATTGTAAATCCTACGATATTACAAAGCTTCGGGGAGGGGGATTATTACATATCCAAACTTGGGGATAAAGCAATAAAGAAAAATCCTAAATTAAGCTATTACAGACTGTGAGCAGTTACAATAATTTGGAAAAATAAAATATAGAAAATAATAACGCGCGTGAGTTGTAAGTATATCTAAAAAATCCTAAGGTGTGAAAAAATATATATATATTTGTTTATTTTATTTGAGAAAATAAAAAATTAACCTAAATCTAGACTTAAAGAAAAATTGAAATAATTAAAAAATGAAACTAATTAAAGGGAATTAATTCTAATGTTTTTTTTGTATTTTTATTATGAAAAGAAAATGAATTGAAATCCTAAGTTCTAATTAATTTTAATTAAGAAAGGAGGTTAAAATAATTAATAATTAATTCAAATAAAAACCTAAAACTATATTTTTTTGTGATTTTAATTAATTTTTACTGATTAAAACAAATTAAAAAAAAAAGAAAATAGAAGGTAAAACAAAAACAAATGAGCTTGGGTAGTAAAATGAAATGAGGGAGTGGAATTTAAAATTCGTTGGGCCCAATTGAAGAAGAGCCCATGTCTGCTTTGTGATCCAGTGAGGACAGCCTTGGGAGGCGCATGATGGTCTGCACCTTGGGAGTGCTGGATCTGGATCAAGTGGTGATGGACTGATTGTGCATGGTAAACGTCTTTAGCCTATTATCACTGGATCTACAAACAAAGTTAGGAAAAAATAAAAATTCAAGAGGTAGGGGTTGAACCCCTTACCTCTCACACACAATGCCTTAACACTCACACACCCAGCCATTGGGACGGTTTTACATTTGTTAGTATAAGCACAAAGAAATGTATATAATGCAAAACAAGTGAAAACGCTAATTTGGCAAGCACGCGCGCTCCAGTGGGGTCAAAATATTTGAATGGGCCAATCATCGCATCCATTTCTTCCATGCCTCTGTCAACACCAGTCAAGCCACCAGAGGTGGTGGCTCCATTTATCCCTCCTGGTTGGCCAAAACCCTAAACCTGCGAAATCTCAAGAAAACAAGCATGGAAATAACCCTATTAGACTAATTAAATCCTTGCGAACACGATGGCATGGTTAGTTTGTCCTGTAGAGCCTTGTATTTTGAGATATGAAGCTTGGATGAAGCTTTTCCCTGACAATGGCCAAGTTTCTCCCATGCGTTAAATTAACCATGTGATGGCTCTAAACACACATAATCATCAGTATAAACATGAATATGCACATGGAAATCATTTATATTGCCTAATAGAAAGTTTTTAGTTCAAGGAAGTATACCAAACCGGTGACACTCAGGGGAGAGATCCTGGGCACAATTTGACTTGATCGAGGGTTGGAATAAACTCCTGGGAACCTTAGGGTGATGATGGAACGCCTGGAATGGACTGAGTATGGCTGGAGTTTGCTGTTTGAATTTTACAGCTTTGATGTATTTTTTTGAAAATTTGAGAGTTCTTTCTAGGTTGTGTCCCCCGTGTCTGTAGCCTGGCTTTGTTGTGTATATATAATGGAGTGTGAGGATCAGCAAACATGGCAAGAATCAATTCCATAAACCATATCTTCATATAAAAAATCAAAAAAATTAAAATATTTCCAAAACTTGAAAAACTTGTTATTTCAATGCTTGCATGTACCTGGACACTTTGCATTGGCGCCTTGTAAAAATTTGAATTGTTCAGAGTTTTCCTCATCAGAGCTTCTTTGATTACGTCGCCATTTTCTTCGATTGCCTGATCTGGAAGGATAAACTTAGTATAATTAGCTCTTGTCCCTTTTCGATGACTCTAAGTTTTGATTCAAATTGCGCCAGGCCACGTCATCATGGCTCGTTCGATAATCCCTCAAGCTTGCTCTCTTTGATTGCTCTGAGTCCTGATTCGAATTGCATAAGGCCTCAACATCCTAGCTTCTTCGATCAGCCCCCAAGTTTGCTCTCTTCGATTTCTCTGACACTACCTAACTAGCCCAATCGAAAGGCTTCATTCTGGCCAGTCGAAGCTTCCTTTGACATGAACGTGCTTGTGCAAGAGGCTTGAGCCTGGCAGTATGTTGGGTTTTGGGCCATCAAGCATCTTTGAATATTTCTCTTTTGTTTTGACCAACTAGATTCATCCTTCGACCAGACCCCTATTCAGACAATAATATGTGTCCATCGAACGGGCCCTTTGTGCATCCTTCGAAAGGGACAAATGAGTATCCTTCGAATGGAATATATGTGTCCTTCGAAGGGATCACATGCAATTCTTTGAATGGTCTAGTAAGGCATATCCTTCGAGTGGGACACCTGTGTGTTCCCTTCAAGTCCACTAGTACATGTCCTTCGAAGGGGCCACCAACTATGTCTGTTGGAGGTTTTCAAGGGTGGAAACGAAGCAATCATGAGGGAAGTTTTTGCCTTGTGAATTGAAAGTAAACCAAGAAGGAGGCCAATGCCTTCTGAATCAAAGGAAAATTGCAGGAGGCTATTTCCTTGTGCCTGCTGGCATGGTGAGAGCCCCTTGCTTTATGAATCGAAACATGCAGGAAATAGGTCATTGCTCAATCGAAAGCTGCATGCAGATAACCATTGCTTTATGAATCAAAGCAGGCATGTCAGGGGCCAATGCTCAATCGAAGAATGTAAGCCAAGCTTGCATCGAAAGAGGCCAAAATCCCAATTGAAGGATATGAAATCAAAGCAGGCATGCTCTTCTTCGATTTGATGCTTGAAAGCCCAATTGTACTTGTGCAAATTTAAAATTCTGAGGAAATGTCTTGAGAAATGAGAGGGCAAATTTTTGGGTACAACACATATCATGCATCATCTTGTACATATTTCTTGCATTTCTTTTCATACCCAGGTGTCTTACTGAATTTATCTGCTTCGTTCAGCAAGCTGTCTCACCAGTATAATACTCGACCTAATTCCAAGAAGAAAATGGAGAATCTTGAAAAAGAAAATCGTGAGTTACGCGATGAAGTTACTGCTCTGAAGGCCGGTATGACTAATTTAACTGCTTTGATGGAATCACTGGTGGCTACTCAGAATCAGCCACCACCTGCTCAGCCTCAACAAACAACATTTACTTCTGAAGGTACTTTAGTTCCCGTTTCTATTTCCCCGGTTACCGTTTCTTAGAATTGTACACCTCAGGGTTATCCATGGGGAATACAAAAAAAATTCATGCCAGAGGTTTTAATCTTGATGCTCTGGTTGCTCCAGTTTTTCAAGTTGTTGCTACTCCTACACCTCATGTGGTGCATATTACTCCTACTGCTAGAAATGAGACTTGTAACACTCGAGGTCGAAAAGGACGAGGAGTGGTTGCACCGCAAGTAACACCCGAGGCCTAAGAGGGAAAAGGTGGTCGCCACATCGGAATGAGAGGGATTCTGAGGCTATGCAGGTATGGGACTGCATCGTTGAAGGAAGACTTATAAGGATTAATTGGTACTACCTATACCAACAAGATGCATCTTCTTTTCGGTAGCCCGTTCCATAAGAAATCCACAGTTAAGCGTGCTTGACTTGGAGTAGTATTAGGATGGGTGACCTTCTGGGAAGTTTCTCAGAAAGCGTGCGTGTGAGGCCATAGCATGTTAAAAAGACTCGTGTTGATTTGTGGGGTCAGTCGGTAATCTCGAAGGCAGACTGGGGTGTTACAAGACCTATTATGTTGCACCTCCTTCGGTGAATGATGTGTCATTTGTTAATGATAAAGTTTATCGTCCTATTCCTCCACCAAGTGAAAGCATAGGCTACTATGATTGAATGGACGATTTTTAGGATCAGTTTGATAAGATGCAGAAAGAGATGAAGGCCCTCAGAGGAAAAGAATTATTTGGACAGAATGTGAACGATTTGTGTTTGGTTCCAAATATGAAAATACCTGCAAATTTGTAACCCTAATCGTCGTTGTCGTTGCTACCGCGCCGCCGGCCACCACCTTCAAGCTCCAGTGAGATCTGTGAATCAAAGAAACAAAGAGAGAATTAGCATCGAATCGGATAAACGCGCAAAGTCAGAATGCAAAAAGTGCAACGAACTCAGCTTTTTTCCTTGTGTTTGTATGTATATGGTTTGTGGGGTGATGGCGATAAAAGGATTTTGAATGGGGAGTGTAGCGCCTCCGCGGTGTTGCTTTTAGGGTTAGGGTTATAAAAGAGGATATGGGTTTGAAAGAGAGAGAAAGAAGGCTACTATAAAACAAAAAAGAGCAAAATGATGTGAAAATGAAATGTGAAACAATAACTTATATGTTCTGTAATCGTGTATACACACCTTCACGGTAATAATCATGCACCTTCCAGTATATCCATTAGATCTGTATCGGATGGCCGTGAGGCCAAGTCTATCGTATACTCCATGCGCCTTCCCATATGTGATTACTCAGGTCTTCCAAAAAGCATCATTTGGGCCAAGCCCAATTCGGTTCTACACCGCCTTTTTTTTCTTTTTCACTAAAACGAGACAACAATACACCCCTACCTCTGGGCCCAGTTCAATATCTAAACTTGGGCCCAGCTTCTTAAAACACCCCCTTTTCTGCTTGTTAGTTCAATAGTGCACCGCCAAGCCAATTGGGCCTGAATTCAATATCTGAATTCAGGCCCTAACTTTTCACACCCTATCCTTTTCTATTTAACTCAAAATACACCCCCTGGAATTATTTAATTTTTTCTAATTTTTTTAATTATTATTATATTTTCTTTTTTTTTTTTATTTTTTTTATTTGTAAATAATTACTACTAATACTCATAAATAATATCATTATTATCATAAAAATATTTATTTTCTTTAAGAACTTATGTACATATTTTACTATTATATTGCATTAAATTTTGATCATGCATTAATTAAGAATTTTTGCAAGTAATATGATTAAAAAACATCTAACAAACATTAAATTTTTTTTCCCAATAAACTAATCTAAACAACAATTTTTGCTAAAGGGTTCCGAATATATTTTGACTAATCGCGCATTTAGTCCAAACTTCCGCTATCTTTACACTCGGTCAAAATGCGAGGCAATTCAAAATACTTTTGTAACCTCTAAAAAACACAAACTCATACGAACTACGAATTGGGACTCTGATTCCTCATAAGAGGATACGTAGGCATACGACTAAAATCGTGGCGAGTTCCCCTATTAAAAATTAAAACCCTGTTTTACCTAAAACCTAAACCTAAACCTAGTATCTTTAAGAATAAGGTAGATGAAAGGTGTCTAACACCTTCCTTTTGTCTAAAGAAGTCCAAAACTTAGAATCTCTGTCTTGCGAATTAGGGTTTCCTATTAGATGCCCTTCCTTAGGATAAAAACTAGTAGTGGCGACTCTTGATTTTAAATCTAGTTGCAACAGTTGGCGACTCTGCTGGGGAGTTCAACCCTAGGTTTAGAAGCCAACCCTAGGTTTTATGTTTTATTATGGGTTCTTATTTTCTTTATTTATTTATTCTTGTATATTTTTTTATCATTATATATTTACTGTGTGGCGGGACTTTTATTTCAAAATATTTTTTTTCAAATAATCCTTAAAAAGAATGTTCGTCTATTAGCTTAGGGGATACATCATCCCGGCGAGTTTATGTGATGACTTCGCCTATAGTCGGTGGAATTCTGCAAAAGGAATACTTATCGAGATATATCCTCTTGACGAGTAGGACTTTGGAATGCCACCCATGACTCTTTGTAACGACCATAACCAAAATCTCATGACAAGACCTTTCACGACTTTGAGACAAAAATATTAGTCCGTAAAGAGGCTCCACCTAAGGGAGGCCCTTGTGCCTTTTCCCTATAGTGTTATTCATGATACCCTTAAGGAATCCACCTTTTGGAAGGGTAGACTAACCGTAAGTCAAAATTAAGAGCCTACCTTATAAGGGTATCTATCACAAAATCCCGTCACTAAACCATACATCCATGCATTCATACATTTCATATATTCATCATCTGTTTCTTTTATTTGTCTTATTCACAGGGTATAAAGAAAAAAGCAATAAAATCAAGATTTTGGTGACTACCTTTGAAAATGGATACCAAAGGGAAGCAACTTATCCGCGTTAATGCCCTCAAGCCTGACATTTCTAAAATCAAAGCCATAAAGGGGAAATTATCTGAAAGAGCTCTGAAGATGTACGCTCGCCACTATACCCTTGACTTGACCAGAGTAGAGATTCAAATAGACACTATTTATGCCCTCGTTCAATTCTATGATCCACCTCTAAGATGCTTCACCTTCCAAGACTTCCAGCTAACGCCGGCTCTGGAAGAATTTGATGGAATTCTAAACTTTTCTAAAGAGAAGGCTTATGTGGGTATCGGGAAAACTATTGAAGTCAAAGTCTTGGCAAAGGGCTTAGGGATCCCTTATTCTTAGTTAGTTTAAAATTACCGAAGAGAAGGCCCAATACAAGGAATCAAAAGAATATACCTAGAAGCCAAGGCACTTGAATTTGCTAATTATAAAGAATGGGAGCCTTGTGTCGATTGTTTAGGATTGCTTGTGTTTGGTATAATTTTGTTCCCACAGACTGTGGACTATATTGACCCCGCGACCATTAGCATATTTTGAGGTTTGAAAGTCTTTAATACGGATCCAACTCCCGCTCTGCTTGCTGACATTTATTACACCTTGCATACAGTGTACGAAAAGAGAAAAGACACTCTAAATTATTGCATTCCACTTTTAAATACCTAGTTCATGACTCATCTTTACAAAGAAGACTATATGATTCCAAACTTGACCAAGCGCGAGTGGCCTCAGAAATTAAGGTCTCTCACTGCAAACTTGGCATTATGGTATGCAAGGAAGCTAGATATTGGTGATATCACTATTAGCTATGGGGACTTTCCTAATGCTCTGTTGATCATATCTCAAGGTTGTATTAATTACAACCCTACTTTGGCCCTACGACAGTTAGGGTATCCTTTGGAAGATAGACCTTCGAACGAACAACTCCAACCTTTGATCATCCATGACATGGGTATAAATGACCAAGGGTTACTCAACAAGGTTATCTGGGCTTGGATAAGGTTAATAAGAGGAAAGCCGAAAGAAAGAACTCCATATCAAGAGAACCCTACACTAGATGGGTCCGAGATAGGGTACAAATTATCAAGCTGCCATTTGATATAGATCCAGAGTATAATTCAGAGGTCCTAGAGGTCACGCCTATATCCTTAGAAGAAATAAATGATCTGAAGAGTGCCCTAAAGCAAGCTCAGAGGGAAAAAGAAAAACTAGAACTCAACCTCCTCAATCTGACCAAAGAAAAGAAGCAAATGCAGCTCATACTTGAGTCAAAGGACCAATAAATTGAGAGAGATCAAAAGGCATTGGAAAAGGAGAGTCTCAAATGGAAGCGTACAACTGAAGGAATTTTAAGTGCGACCTTCAATCTAAATTGCACAACCAAAGGTTAGAAGATGCTGCTACTGAAATCGGGAGGTTAACCAGATGGTACGAAAAGGCAACTCATGACAATAAAGTGCCAGATCCAAAGTTTGGCGCAAGCTTCCTTAGATCAAGAAGAGAAAATAAAGTACCTCACCACCGGACTTCAAGACAACCAAGAATCAGAGATCAAGGAACGCCTTGAGAGATTAGAGGTAGAAAGACTCGTGGTTCAAAGAACTGAAGAATATGAGCATATGTGACTAGAGCTAGAAGGCCTCCAAAAATATTTCCTTATTCAACAAAGGTTTTATACGGAGTTGAGGGCTGAAAAGATGTATTGGGAAGATCAGTATACAAAGATCTCCCAAGCCGGGAGAGATAACCATAAGATAATTCCGCGTCTTTATCAAGAGTATCAATATTACAAAGACAAACATGAAAGGCTCGCCTTCCTAGCCAACAATCTCATTGAGGATATCCCTAGAAGTTTGAGAGATACAGAAAGTGTATTGTTTCCTCTTCCAAAGGATGTTGAAGATTTTCTCAAGCTTTGTCGAGCAATAGTTGATGGTTTCAGAGCAGACATCTGCAAGCGCACCTAGAAGATTTATTTCCCTTTGTTTATTTTCATGAAAACAAATTTCGATTTAAAGTTGTAATATTTTTCAATATATGAATTATGTTACCTTAAATAAATACATTTTGTTTCTGTATCTCGATTACGTATCTATTTTTAAGATATTCACCAAATAAAAAGGATAAAAGAAGCAAAAGATAAATATATACCCAAGTGAATAAGACATTTAAAACAAGAAACCATTACATGTTCATACATGATCATACGCATGCATGCATTCACAAACACTCGCATTTCATGCCAAACTCATCATTTTTAAAATCTCTCTAGTTAAACCATTGGTAGAAGAAGACCGCCGCCTCCCTGGCCTCCATATCAAACAAGGGCCTACTAACAAAAAGCAATGGAACAAATAGAGGAGAATCAGGTTGCATTCAAGGAAGATCTCGACCAATTAAAGGGTCATGTGAGTTCAATGAAAGGAGATCTGAGTCAAGTTCTCCTAGCTCTAAAGAACATCATTGACAGACAAGATCAGATTCCCATGGTAGCTTTCAAAGAAGTGGCTCAAACGATTGGTGCATCAAGCGGTCACCAACTAAGAAAAGAGCCAGAAACAGGACCCCAAAAGTACGTCATGGCCCAACAAGAGACAAGAGAAGCTGAGACTGAAGGGTTTGTCCCACCACCATCAAAAGCAGGGGCATCACATACCCTACAAACTCTAATCAACAATGCAGATAACTACTTGGACCTGCAGTATGGAGACCACGACCTAGAGGATGTCAATCAGGTACCCTTGAAGACGACTGGTACTCATGTTGTTGATAATCCACTGGTGATGAATCAATATAAGGCTCTGGAAGAAATACTGAAAGTTGTGGAGGGTTTTGATGCCTTTGAAGTAGATGCTCTCGAAATGGGCCTGGTTCCTGATGTGGTAATTCCGCCAAAATTCAAAGTGCCCGGTTTTGGAAAATAAAAAGGGCTCACTTGTCCAAGAAATCATTTGCACATGTATTGTAGGAAGAGGCCTGCCCATGCCCACGATCAAAAGCTGATGGATCACTATTTTCAAGACAGCTTAAACAAGGCATCTTTATACTGGTATATGCAGTTGGAACGAATTCACATTCGAACATGGGTAGATCTTGCTAATGCTTTGTTAAAGCATTACAAATATAACCTGGACATGGGGCATACCCGCATGCAACTCTAGAACTTGTCCTAGAAGAAAGAAGAGTCCTTCAAAGAATATGCTCAGAGATGGAGGGAGATGGCATCCCGTGTGCAACCACCGCTGTTGGAAAAGGAGTTACTAGATATGTTCATGGGAACCTTGCAAGGGTTATATTATGAGAAAATGGTAGAAAGTATCTCTTCCGGATTCTCGGACCTGGTGACTATCGGAGAAATAATCGAGACTGGAATAAAGAATGGGAAAATACCAGGGGGACCATCAAATACCCCTTATAATACAAAGAGGCATGCTTCAAACTTCCCAAAAAGAAAAGAGGGAGAAATTAATGCTATAGCCTCACAACCAATGGCACAACAACTATTAATGATCCCACAAGGACAACAGCAAGGCAAATTTGGAAGGTCTCAAAGAAATTGTGATCCACTCCCTATGCAGCCCAGCCAGCTATTACAACACTTGGTTAAGGCATCCTTGGTGGAACTAAAACCTCTGGCTCCTCCAGTCAGTCCACTCCCACAAAAATACAATGCCAACGCTAGGTGCGAATACCATGCTAACTCTCCTGGACACGCCATAGAAAAATGTTGGGCGTTTAAGCATAAAGTGAAAGACTTGTTAGAATCTCATGACATCACTTTTGAGAAACCTAACATCAAATCAAACCCCATGCCTCCGCATGGTGGGCCGACAATAAATGAAATTGAAGTAGTCACCGACTTTGGGGCAATCAGACAAGCAAAGGCCTCGATAAACTTGTTGAAAGTATATCTGTTGGAATGTGGGTTCCTGCTGGAGCATAATGAAGCCTTCGAAAGAAATTTGCAGAAACTAGTGGACCAGGGGATAGTCCAATTCGGACTATACCCTGAAGAAAAATATGTAGCAGCGATTGAAGGAAAGAAGCCATTGGTAATCCCTTGCCAAGGCCCAAATCTTAACAAGAAGACTCTAGTGATCCCGTGGAAAGAATAAGCAGGAATCCCAGGGATGGCACCAAAGAAGTCTCTCCAAATATCAGCAGTTCCAAAGGCCACAATGATAATTAAGGGACCGTCACCTATCCCTTATGAAAGTAACAAAGCAGTATTATGGAGTTATGACTTAGCCGTGTACGTTAACAGAGTGAAACAAGAAAATGAGCCATCATCAAGTCAAGGACCGACAATTTCAAATATAGAAGGGACAATGGGTATGACCCAAAGTGGTCGAGTCTTTGGATCTAAACCACCAAAGAAGAAAGATGAGACCTCAATAAAGGACAAGGGAAAAGAAGTGGTGGATACAAGTCAAGAGAAAGAACCTCTAAACAAAAACTTTACTGATCAAGAGGCAAAGGAGTTTATGAAAATAATCAAAATAAGTGACTATAGGGTGGTGGATCAGCTTCACCAAACCCAAGATAAAATCTCCATACTCTTGCTGCTCATCAAATCTGAAGCACACTGAGACTCTTTAATAAAGGTATTGAGTTCAGCACACGTAGCAGAAGAAATTACTGTGAATCATTTTGACAATGTCGTAGAAAATCTAACAATCGGATCATATTTTGGTTTTAATAACGGTGAATTTCCACCACAAGGCCGAGCTCACAAAAAGGCACTGCATATCTCCATTCAGATAGGTACTACCAGCCTATCCAGAGTACTCACTGATACTGGCTCTGCCCTCAACGTGTTACCAAAATCATGTCTGAGGAAGTTAACATTAGATGACGTTGTGATGAGGCCAAGCTCTACAATAGTGAAAGAATTTGATGGTTCCCAAATCTCGGTATTGGGAAAGGTGGACCTTCCAGTCAAAATTGGACCACATATCTTCTATATCACTTTCCAAGTCATGGATATAAAGCCGGTATACACTTGCTTACTGGGGAGACCTTGGATTCATGCAGTAGGGGCAGTCACTTCGACCTTACATCAAAAGTTGAAGTTCTTAGTGGAAGGAAAATTAATCATAATCGACGGTGAGGAGGACATCTTCATAAGTCACATCGAATCATACAAATATATTAGTGTTGACGAAGATTGTATAGCCACCCATTCCAAGTCTTGGAAGTTGCTTCAGTGGTGACTTTACTAGTCGAGAAGAGTAATAAGCCTAAGGTAACCTCGTGGAGAGATTTGCAAACAACAATGGAAGGTGGTGCCTCGAAAAGTTGGGGAAAGCTCCCAGAAATTCCCGAGAAAAAGAATCGATTCAGTTTGGGCTATGAACTATCAAAAGCTACTCTGAAAGGTAAAACACGGTTTCCTCCAATCCAAGAGACTTTTTTCAACAAGGAAATAGAGCATGGAGGACATGTGGCGATGATATCCAACAAAGTCAACACCAAAAGGGAAGATGACTTCATCCGAGAATGCACCCAGGAGAAGAACTCAAAAGCTGGACTACCGTGGAGATTCCCGAGATCTATTTCTTTCCTAAGTAATTTTTCTTGTTTTGAAAGAACCTATGTCAAGCCCGAGGCATAGGGGTTGCTTGTAAGGGTCCCCCGTTTTGTTTCAAACAATATTTATAATTAATAAAAGTTATATTTGGTTTTCAATTAAGATCTTTGTCTTTCTCTTGCATCTATCTCTTAAATTTAAAAATGGCAATATTTTCTCTTCATATGCATTTTCAAAGTTCATATACTAAAATCTGCACCAAAACATGATAAACGTGTAGATCCATGCCTAAAACCACCGAAATGTTACTGCTGCGATCCAATATAATTTTGATGCTCCTATCAACCAAGCCGAAGAGAAAGGTGATGAAAATCTTGAACTTTATGAAGAAATGGAAAGGGAAATATAGTGGAAGGAGGACAACATACAACCATATTAAGAGGATATTGATACTATTAATTTAGGCACATAGGAAGATCCGAAAGAAATCAAGCTAGGGGAAATGTTAGAGCAGAGCATCAAAGAAAGGTTGATCAAGCTATTGCATGAGTACGTGGATATATTTGCCTGGTCCTACAGGGACATGCCAGGGTTATATATTGACATTGTGGTCCACAGACTACCTCTCAAAGAAGGTTGTTCTCAAGTTAGGCAAAAACTCAGAAGAACTCGTCCAGATATGTCTAGCAAGATTAGAGAAGAGGTTATTAAACAGTTTGATGCAGGGTTCTTAGAAGTGGTAGATTATCTACCATGAATAGATAACATTGTGCTGGTACCCAAGAAAGATGGAAAGGTGCACATTTTTTATGGACTACCGAGATCTGAACAAAGCAAGTCCCAAGGACGACTTCCTGTTACCTCACATAGATGTTTTGGTAGACAACACGACTCAAGCCTCAGTATTCTCATTCATGGATGGTTTCTCAGGCTATAATCAAATCAAAATGGAACCCGAAGACATGGAAAAGAGTACTTTCATGACACCTTGGGGAACCTTCTGCTATAAAGTAATGCCATTCGGTCTAAAAAATGCAGGGGCAACTTATCAAAGGGCTATGGTCACACTATTCCATGATATGATTCACAAAGAGGTTGAAGTGTACGTAGATGATATGATCGCCAAATCCCATACGGAGGAGGAACACATCATACATTTACAAAAGTTATTCGAGCGGCTGCGCAAGTTCAGGCTGAGGTTAAATCCGAATAAATGTACATTTGGCGTCAGATCGGGCAAGTTTTTGGGTTTCATTGTAAGTCAGTGTAGTATCGAGGTCACCCCGACAAAGTAAAATCTATACAAGGGATGCCAGCACCAAGGATAGAAAAAGAAGTTCATGGTTTCTTAGGGAGATTGAATTACATCTCAAGGTTCATATCGCATCTAGCAGCTACGTGTGAGCCTATATTCAAATTATTATGAAAAGATCAAACGGTAGTATGGAATGATGATTTCCAAACGGCCTTCGGGACAATAAAGTAGTTTCTACAAGAGCCACCGATCTTAATGGCACCAGTTCCAAGAAGACCACTCATCATATATCAGACAGTGCTCGAAGGATTAATGGGTTGTGTTTTGGGACAGCAGGACGAAACAAGAAGAAAAGAGCATGCAATTTACTAACCCAGCAAGAAATTTACTGACTGCGAAACCAGATATTCACTCCTCGAGAAAACTTGTTGTGCTTTGGCTTGGGCTACTAAGAGGTTAAGGCAATATGTGTTAACCCACACCATATGGTTAATAGCAAGAATGGATCCTTTAAAGTACGTGTTCAAAAAACCAGCCCTTACAAGGAGAATCACCCGATGGCAGATGCTACTATCAGAATACGACATCCAATATGTTACTCAAAAGGCCATCAAAGGTAGTATACTAGCTGTCCATCTAGATCACCAACCTCTTCCAGAATATCAACCTATGAAGTTCGAATTTCACGACGAAGATGTCATGGTTATAGGTGACTAAGAAATACCAGGACCTAATGAAGGACCCAAACTAAGGGCACGTAGGACACTCATGTTCGACGGGGCTTCAAATGCACTAGGGCACGATATAGGAGCAGTCTTGACTTCTCCAAAGAATTATCACAAGCCCTACACTGCAAGGTTGTGTTTTGACTGTACCAACAACATCTCCGAGTACGAAGCTTGTATACGAGGACTAGAAGCTGCCATTGATCTGAGAATAAAGCACCTCGAAGTATTTGGGGACTCCGTATTAGTCATATACCAAGTCAACGACGAATAGGATACTAAACATCCAAAATTGATTACATATCGGAATCATGTTTTAAAGTTGGCTACAAAGTTCACGGAGATCACTTTCAGTCACATTCCACGAGAAGAAAATCAAATGGAAAATGCTCAGGCAACTCTATCAGCTATGTTCAAAGTAAATTGGCCAAACAACGAACCACATATCACAATCAGACACTTCGAAGAGCCCGCACATTGCCTTGCTATTGAAGAAGGGCCGGATGACAAGCCTTGGTTTTACGACATCAAGAAATACCTCAAAAAGCAAGAATATCCAGAAAATGCCTATATCATTGACAAACAAACTCTACTGAAGTTAGCCTCGAAATTACTTCTAAGTAATGGTGTGATGTACAAAAGAAACTACGACATGGTACTACTCAGGTGTATGGAAAAGAAGGAAGCAGATACGCTCATGAGAGAAATCCACGAGGGAACTTTTGGAACTCGTACCAATTGGCACGCCATGGCCAGAAAGATTCTGCGAGCAGGGTATTATTGGTTAACAATGGAAGTCGACTGTTATCACTATACAAAAATATGTCACAAATTCCAGATCTATGCCGATAAGATAAATGTGCCACCAACTCCTCTGAATTTCATGAGCTCCCCTTGGTCGTTTTCAATGTGGGGAATTGATATGATTTGCATGATTGAATCGAAAGCATCCAACGGACACTGTTTCATACTGGTAGCCATTGATTACTTCACCAAGTGGGTAGAATCAGAATCCTACGCCAATGTGACAAGCCAGGTGGTTACGCGATTTATCAAGCAGAATTTCGTATGCAGATACGGGGTTCCAAGCAGGATTATTACAGATAACGGGTCCAATTTGAACAACAAGATGATGAAGGAACTGTGCAACAATTTCAAGATCAAACATCATAACTCCTCACCATACAGACCCAAGATGAACGGATTCGTCGAGGAAGCCAATAAAAATATCAAGAAGATCATTCAGAAAATGGTGAAAACATACAAAGATTAGCATGAAATGCTTCCCTTTTCTCTACACGGCTATCGCACTTTAGTATGCACATCAACGGGTGCGACTCCTTTCTCTCTGGTATATGGCATGGAGGCAGTACTTCCAGTTGAAATAGATATACCATCACTTCGGGTTTTAAGGGAAACGAAGTTGGAAGAAGCAGAATGGGTTCAGACGCGACTTGATTAGCTCAACCTCATCAAAGAAAAACGCTTGACAGCTCTATGCCACAGTCAATTGCATCAGAAACGGATGAAGAGGGCCTTCGACAAGAAAGTTCTCCCTCGAATATTCAAATAAGGGGATTTAGTACTCAAGAAGATTCTTCTACCTCGCCTTGATTCGCGTGGTAAATGGACACCCAACTATGAAGGTCCATACATAGTAAAAACAACATTCTCTGGTGGTGGTCTCATCCTCACCACAATGGATAGGGAAGAACTACCGCATCTGGAAAATTCAGACGCATACAAAAAATACTATATATAAAAATATCGCTAAGCTCGAACCCTAAATTGGCTACTTAGGCAAAAAGGAGCATCCCAGTGGATCGAAAACCCTAAAGGGCGATCTAGGCAAAAATTAGGGACATACAAAAAAACTATCCCAGTGGATTGAAAACCCAAAAGGGCGATTCAGGAAAAAATTAGGGATCTTATTGTTTACCTAGGGATTTGGTAAACAACCGCTGATCCTCCAAATGGTTACTTATTTGGTTACTCGCAGGATCGATCAGATTGATCCTATGGACATAGGTTGATTTTGAAGTTTAATTAATGTGGATAAGGCTTTAAGTAAATTGTTTAAAGTAAATTGCATAAAGGAAAAGGCTTGGTAAAATAAACAAAGCTTGAATGTAAAGGTTCGACAGGAATCTTAAAGGAGAAAGCAAGTAAAATACTGGAAAAGTAAATGACTTGAATTGATTAAATTGGTGTTTCACACATACATTTCTCAACAATTCGTTCGCTCACACTGGGTACTTGAATCTAAATGAGTGACTATGTATCTATTGTGAACACACGCGAGAAACTACACGTCTACTCCTATTTATACAAAAACATTCCAAGTAACCGTCGGGCAGTTACACTGCTTCGAGATCAGGCCACTTGTCACGTTCTCCATGCTCGACGCTCCAGATCCTTGCACGTTCGCACGTAGTAACTGCTGGAAACCGTTTTCCCTCCAAAGCTTTGAATTTCAAACTGCTCCACTTCTGGATCATCGAACACCTTCATCAAGAGACGTCTTCGACGAAAACTCCTTCGACGTCGAAGGCAATCAGCCTTCCTCCTTGGAAGAAATCTTCTAAGTATTTTGCCATCTTTCGACGGTCATTTCGACAGGCTTAGCCAGTCGAAAGCATCTTTCAGCTTTTAATGGCTGCCATCAAGCAAAACAAAGGTGTCGAATTTAGGAGCCAACAAATTGCCCCCCAAGAATGCCTTATTTCGACTCTGAAAGAAAAAGGCATTCTTTGAAAACGCCATTCGACATCTGTTTTTCCACGCTTAGTCACAAGTTAACTTGTGCACTTTTTGTTGCTTTTTACCAACTATTGGCAATCCCAAGAAACCATCATTGATTTGATCCTAGGACGTCACTGTCAGTACGGCGTGCAGAACCAAAACATCACTTCATAATTTGTCATTATGACAAATTCAAAAAACGAGGACGCACGCTGCGTCTCTCTGTTTCTGCAGAAACGGCCAAAACAACAGGATGCTGCCACGCGTCCCACTAATTCCTGCAGCATTAAATGACATTTAATGCCCTCGTTATTGGGAATTTCTCCCACTACTATAAATAGTAGTGAATATCCCACTATGGGACTTTTCACGCAAACTATCTCTCAAACTCCCTTGCTTTCTTACAAACTTGTTCTCTTTGCAGAAAAACTCTTCCTTTTCCAACTTCATCTTCATCCTCAACAATGGCTTCTGCTTCCACTACCCCCAAGACTAACGCACCAACTGAACAACTTGCTAAGCCCAAGGTCTTTGTTACTGCTCCGGTAGTGAACGCTACAGGGAAACGAAGGGTCCCTGAACCATCTGACATCTCCGTTCGCGACGCTTACTCGCGTCACTTGATGATTCCGGTTGGGTACTCCAACCAAATCTTCGCAATGTCTGGACCCATGAACCCCAGCATCTCTGAAGCTCTGAAGATCAAGAGCTACTTTCCCATCGTCGAGAAACTCAAGCCAGTAGCCTGTGCTAAGAAGGATGCAGGAGACAACGAAGACCCTACACACGAGAAGATCGACCTTCGCTTCTTCAACAGAAGTGTTAGAGTCTTTAGGTCTTGCCCTAATCTGACCTCTGACTATGTTGCTTGGCTAGCAAAGTTGGAGAAACATCAAACTCCAGTCTGGAAGGAAATGGGAATCTTTGACCTAGTAATGCTGTCGAAGACAGGTTTAAACTACTCCCCAGAGATGCTTATAGCTTCGATGCTGTTCTGGGATAACTCTCACTTCACCTTTCACCTTCCATGTGGGATGTTAACTCCCACACTCTTCGACGTAGCAGCCATCACTGGCCTTCGACCAACCGGAGATTACTTCGACCCGGAAGAGATGTCGGAGGACCAAATTGGCTTTTCTGAGACGAAGCCAACATTCACCACCTTTATCAACCATTTTCACGACAGGTCGACGGATACAGTGTCGGATGTCGAACACATAGCGTTTCTAGCCTTATGGCTAACTCGCTTTGTGTTTTGTTCGAAGTCTCTGCAAGTGACCAAAAAGATGGTCACTCTGGCCACCCAACTGCATCACCGCCAGAACATCTGTTTGGCAGAACTAATTCTGGCCAGTCTTTATGACTCCATCAGCAATGGGGTTACTCTCTTGAAACATATCGAAGATAGGAACAGTTTGTTACTCGCTGGGCCTTTCTGGCTACTTCAACTGTGGCTCAACGCCACTTTCGAATCCTTCTTACCCAAGAAGAGTCAGATAAACGAACAAGCCCCAGCAATAGCTAATAGACGTATCGAAGGAATTAGGCTGGCTCTACTGACACCTGTGGAAGATGGGCTAGAGTTCCAACAAACCTTCACTAACTTCGTCCTGATGTTCGCTCGAAGGAAGGAATTTGTTTCGACTATGGCTCCATTTGCACAACGAAAGGTGGGGCCAGCATGGTTTACAAGGCCACATCCCAAGGAGTCGAGTGGTCCCAATGTCGATGAGCACTCTGTACTTTGGGAGGCATTCCTTACCCCAAGGATTATGCCTCTTAGATTTAAGAGTTCTAAGACTCATCTGAGTCTGCTTGCCTATCAACCCAATCTGGTGTCTCGCCAGTTTGGTATCATCCAAACCCTGCCTTCTCCCATTTTCCAAAGAGAGAAATCAATGTTGTACTTCTGCAACGATTATACAGAAGAAGCTGCTACCAAGCATATCGGAAGGTATGCTGGTCGAACAATCCTCTCGCTGTTCAACTACCAGCTTAACTTCCTTTGCTCACCATCTTTTGAAGAGTGGTGGAGAAGCTATTACGCCGAGTACTTCTTCGACGAGAAGGACTTCATATCAGAGTTGCAGAAGTCTTTTGTCCTTGTGTTTGACAAAGTAAAGAAATGTAAGTTCATACTCTCACATTACTTTTTATCTTTCTCTTCGACTGTTAGCTTGTTAACTTTCCTTTTCGCTTCCAGTTGTTCGAAAACCCTTGGTCAAGAAGGCTACAGGAGGCCCACAAGGAGGGGTCCCTTCGACAAAACCTCCACCGCCGGCGAAGACTATAGCGCCGGCGAAGACAACAGGCAACCAACAGGGGGAAGGCTCTTCGAGGAGGCCTCCTGCATCGGTAACCAGATTTTCTTCATTTTTCTTCTGGCTTTCGATTTTTTATTTTCGACGTAATTATTCAATCGAATTCCTATTGGTTTTATAGGCCCCTTCGCCCAAGAAAAGGGCGGCATTTGTGATCGAATCGGGGAGTGATGACGAAAGTGATTCCCCTCCTTCTCCCCTAAAGAGGCGAAAGTTAACGAAGGACGCTTCTGTTCCTACTCCAGCTCCTGAAGGTCGAACCGTCAGAATAAAGGTTGGTGTAAGAAAGCCTAGGCCACCTGCAGTGGTCATCGAAGAACCAACTGAGGAGGAACTGAACGCTCTTGTTACCAAGCCTGTCGAAAGTGATAATTCCAGCCCTGGGGCTGAAGTCAATCCACAGGTAATCTATTGGACCCTTCTTATAACTTAGGCATAGATACCAGTATTTGATTATGTCTCTTTCGACATCTGAAGATTTGTCTTCTTTCTCCTTTTCAGGACACCACTGGAAGTTCCCCACCAAGGACTTCAGAAACTCTAGAATCTGCTGAACTCAGCAGGCCTCAGGTGCAAGATTTGGGTCATGACGAAGCCCACACTGAGATTGAGGCCAATGCTGAAACAGTGGAGAAGACGAATGAAGAACCTATGGCGGAGGAAACACAGCCAGAAACGGTTCCTGTGGTGGACTTGTCGTCAGAAGAGAATCCTGAAGGAAGAGACCAAGGCAATGGCGAAGAGAATCAAGATGCTGTTGACGAAGAGCATGAAGGTGGTACTGGCGAAGAACACCAGGATGACGCCAGCGAAGAACCACAGAATGACGCTGGCGAAGGACCCCAAGGTGAGGTTAACGAAGAACCACGAGTCGACGCTAGTACCGCCTCAGTTCAAGTCGAAGAGCAACCAAACGAGGCACTCAGCATTCAACAGCCTCCAGTCCAAGATAATACTGTGGCAAGGGTCACCTCCTCAAAGCACAGGTCGAAAAAGGACTTGGAAATCTTGAAACAAACTGACCCTGTCAGCTACCTTAATGCAATCGTCGAGAGTAAGAGTTCTTCCGACACCAGTCAGGAAATTCCTACTCTGTCGGGGAAATCTACTGAGACTTCTCCTCTTGATGATGCGTTGGCGAAGGTCAAGGCCCAGTTCTTCAAGAGAGATTTAATGAAGGCTTTAGAGGGGGACCCCACTGCTCCATCTTGCTTAAAAGAGGTTTTGAATGCTGTTGATTTCGATGCTGTAGCCCCAGAAATCTCAGATTTAATCATGGAATTACATTCTATGATTGACCAAGTCTCAGCGGATTACCGGCGCCAACGAACTTTCAACAGTCAGCTCGAAACGCTGCATGGCAAGAGCTTATCTGCTTGGACTGCTGTCTCAAGTTCAACTTCTCGAATTGCCGAGTTGTCGAAACAGAAAGCGTCTGCACAGGAAAGGTTCGATGCTATTGAGCGAGAGAATGTCTCCTTCCGAGCACAAATTGCAGAGATAGAGGCGAAGATAAACGCCAACACTGTGCTCCAGGAGGAAATTCTTTCGACCATCCCAGACGCTGAGAGCCAGACTGAGATCAAGCAAGGCCTGGAGTTCGCTGAGAGGGCCCAAAGCCTCGACGCTCAAATTGCCAAACTGGAGCAAGAAAAATCTTGGTGCAAGAAGAGGTTGGATTTGCAGCATGCTAAGTATCTTCGACTCAAGAATTCTCTTTCTTTTTGATTGATTCTCTTTTGTAACCATCTTCTGTAATCGCTTTCGACAACAATTGCCATTTTGGCTGGAATTAATGAAAATTTCCATTTTGGCATTTTTATGGTTAATTTAGTTTATTATTTTATTTTTATCTCTTGAAGTATAGGCTTATATTTTTTCAAATATTTACCATTTACTCTCAAGAGCCTTTTATCACCACTTATCTCTTCGACTTCATAGGCTCCACCTGAAAAAGTTTGGATAACTCTGAAGGGTCCTTCCCATTTGGGTGACCATTTCCCCATGCTTCGATCGCGTCGATCCATGGGAAGAATTACCTTCCAAACTAAATCTTCAGGCAAAAATACCTTAGGTTTTACCTTTCTATTATAAGAGTCTTCGACTCTTTTCTTCTGAAGCCTGAGTAAGTCGAGAGCGTGTAATCTCTCTTCGTCCAAATCCACCAATTCATCCAACATCATATTCCAATAAACCTCAGAAGGAATATCATAATGTCTCTGAACTCTTGCAGATTGAAGACAAATTTCAGCTGGTAATACTGCATCATGACCAAAAGTTAGCCTATATGGTGTTGTACCAGTGGCCTCTTTTGGGGATGTTCGACAAGCCCATAAAATCTGGTCTAACGTCTTATGCCAATTCTTTGGTTTCTTCCCAACATGTTTCTTTATCAAGCCAATTACCACTTTGTTAGCTGCTTCGACTTGACCATTCGCCTGTGCATAGTAAGGCGTGGATGTTAGGAGTTTGAAACCTGTTTCCTGAGCAAATTCCTGCATCTTTCGACCAGTGAAAACTGAACCTTGATCAGTTGTTATTGTCTCAGGGATTCCATACCTAAATATAATGTTCTTTTGAATGAATTCAATGACATTTTCTTGGTCTACATTGACTAAAGGGACAGCTTCGATCCACTTAGTAAAATAATCAATGCCTACCAATATGTATTTCTGACTCTTTGATGATGCTGGTCGAATCTCTCCAATAAGATCCAACGCCCATCCTCGAAAGGGCCAAGGCTTCACTATCGAGTGAAGTTCGCTTGCTGGTACATGCTGGATGCCTGTATGAACTTGACACTCTTGGCAACCTTTGGCGAACTCAACACAATCTTTCAGCATAGTGGGCCAATATAGTCCTTGTCGAAACAACAACCATTTCATCTTATGGCCTGCTTGGTGAGCCCCACATGCCCCAGCATGTGTAGTCGAAAGGGCTATGTATGCTTCAGTTTCACTTAAACATTTCAGCAACACCCCTTCAGGCGTCTTCTTGAATAACTCATTACCCATGAGTACAAAACTCAACGCCCTGTATTTTGTTTTTCGTTCTGTCGGAGCTCCTGGATTTTGAAGATAGTCCACAATGGGTTTCCTCCAATCCTGGTCTGACAAATTATCAATGAACGAAATCTCGAAGTTTGAGTGATCAGCATATCCTAACCTTGTTGATTCCAAGTCTGTTGGTGATAGACAAGTCGCTCTTATCTTCTCTCGAACTTCGATTGCTCTTTGTAATCTCGTTTTTGAAATTTTATACCCAGATGCAATCTGCGCCAAGTCATTGGCTATTTGATTTTCGACTCTGGGTATGTGTCGAATATTGACACTTTCAAATTGTTTCAATAAACGATTTGCTATCACAAAGTACATAATGAGATTCTCTCTTATGCATTTATACTCCTTTGTGACTTGCTTGATGACTAACTCTGAGTCTCCCATTATTTCGACTCGAGTTGCCCCCAATTCCAACAATATTTCAAGGCCAGTAATTAGAGCTTCATACTCAGCCTCGTTGTTCGAACAAGAACCTTCGATTTGGTACTTGAATGTTGTTGGAATTTTGTCTGGAGAAATAAGCAGGACTCCTACTCCTGTTCCATTTTTATGGCTGGAACCATCGAAGTAGAATTTCCAAGGTTCTATCTCCACATAGTTAATATCCTCGACTTGAATAGAGTGGTCGACTATGAAATCTGCAACCACTTGTCCTTTTACTGCCTTAAGAGGCATAAAGGTCAAGGAGTATTCAGTCAATGCTAATGCCCACTTGCCAATTCGACTATGCAAGATAGGTTTCGACAACATATATTTGAAAACATCAAAATGAGACGAAACATAAACATCAACTGGTTTTATATATTGTTTGAGCTTTGTACAAGAAAAATACAGACATAGACACAATTTTTCAACTTCGCTATATCTAGTTTCTGCATCATTCAAAACTCGACTGAGATAATAAATGGGTCTTTCGACTCCATTCTCATCCTCTTGGGCTAACATACTTCCCAGAGTTTTGTCAGATGCAGCTATGTACAATCTCATACTCCTATTGCTACAAGGAGGCACCAAAATAGGTGGCTTAGTGAGGTACCCTTTGATTTTGTCGAAGGCTTCTTGTTGCTCTTGCCCCCATTCGAACCCCTCCTTATTCAGTCGAAGTAAGGGTGAAAAGGCCTGAGCTTTCCCACTTAGATTAGATATAAACCTTCTCAAGAAATTTATCTTGCCTAAGAGAGATTGCAATTCCTTCTTATTCGATGGCGCTTTCGCTTCCAAAATTGCCTTCGTCTTGTTCTGATTGATTTCGATTCCTTTCTTGTGGACAACGAAGCCCAAGAAATCTCCAGCTTTTACACAGAACGCACACTTCAAAGGGTTCATCTTCAGACCATGTTCTCTCATTCTTTCGAATGATTGTCGAAGGTGGTCAATGTGACTCTTCCTGGAAACAGATTTTATAACAATATCATCAATATAAACTTGCATAAACGTGTTAATAAAATCATGGAAGATAGTATTCATTGCTCGCTGGTACGTTGCCCCAGCGTTCTTTAGGCCAAAAGGCATCACTACCCATTCGTAAGTGCCTAAGGCCCCAGGGCATCGAAAAGCTGTTTTCGACACATCCTCTTCAGCAATGAAAATTTGATTATATCCTGAATAACCATCGAGCATACTCAGGTATTCGTAGCCAGCGGCAGAATCAACTAGCATTTCCGCCACAGGCATAGGATATTCATCTTTGGGGGTGGCAGCATTCAGATCTCTGAAATCTATGCACACCCTTAATGTGCCATTTTTCTTAATGACTGGCACAATATTTGCAATCCATTCGACATACCTTGTAACACGGATGAATTTGCATTTCAGAAGTCTTTCGACCTCCGTTTTGATCTTCGACAAAATTTCTGGAGCGAAGCGTCTTGGATTTTGCTTGATTGGCTTCTTTCCAGGTTTGATTGGCAACTGAAGTTCTACCAATCCTCTGTCGAGACCAGGCATTTCGTCATAATCCCATGCAAAACAGTCTTTAAACTCTTTCAGCAATTGGATTACTTCCAACCTAAGTTCTGGATCAATTTTGGCGCTGATGTAAGTTGGCCTATTCTCTGATCCTTCGCCTAAGTTGATTTCTTCTAAAGGGTCTTGTGCTAACATCTTAATGTTGTTCGCCAAGGGATCCTTTTCGAAGCCCAAAGGCTCATCGTCATAGATCGCGTCGAGCCTCTGTTCCTGCATTTCGTCTGGCATGATATCAGGAGGTCTTGGATCGAAATCCTTTCCTGGGCCAACAGCAGATAATTGTTGATCATTGGCCTGTGTGGCCATGTACTTTACTTCGGCTTCGAGAGCCGTTATCATCTTGGTTTCAGCCACATAGGCCGAAATTCGCTTCAGAGATTGTGACTCAGTCATTATCACTGAATTCACTTCCCCAACCAGTTGGTTGGATACCAGTTAGCCCACTGAATTCTATGTGGGACACGTCCTCTCTGTCCCATTGGAAACCATGCTCAGGATGCAGGTATAGGGAACAAAAGGTGTTTGGCGCTGGCGCCATGTCGAAGTCAGGAGCTGGACATGGCCCTATGTGAGCCAAGTTTTTGTCGAAATCTGTTACACCCAAGTGGTTTACTTCGCCAAGGTAGTAACTCTGATCAGCCTCTATGTTTTCGACCAGCCCATCTGGGCGCCATAGAAGCAGTCTTTGATGCATCGATGAAGGCACAGCACCTACACCATGTATCCACTCACGGCCTAACAAAAGGTTGTAATTAGGTTTGGCCGAAATGACCATGAACATTGTTGGTCGAAGGATCGACCCAACTTTTATGTCGAGCTGGATCACTCCCATGGTGGTCCCAATGCCTCCCTCATAGTTGGACAGGACCATATTGTGAGGTTTTATTTCTTCATCCCTTTTGCCAATCTTTATTAGCACAGAATGAGGGATAATATTGATAGTGGCCCCACAGTCGACCAATATTTTGTTCACAGTGGTCTCTTCGAGCTTAGCCCTTATGAACAAAGGTTTGAGGTGATTCTTCATCGCCTCTGTGGGTGGCTCGAAGAAGCCATTTTGTTCCTCTGTGGTGCCATTGTCCATGACAAAATAGCACACTGGCCTGTGTCTGGCCATTTCTTGTTCCACCTCCCAGTCACAGGTTTCGACTTCTACTTGTCGATTGAATTCCCTAGGCAGTACTGAAACAATGTTCACCATTATATCCAGAGTATCGTCGGACTCAGCATCATCTTCGTCTTCGACTTCGCTCTGGTTAGGCCAAACTAGCCTGTTGGTAACTGGTTCTCTCTCAAGAGGCTTTCTTTGTTTCCTTTGAGGCACATTCGAACTAGTTTCAGCCTTAGGTTCGTTGGCGGCCTCTCTTTCAGCTTTTCGCCTTCTTTGATACCTCCTCCATTGGGATCTCGTCATAGGATTTTTTCCCTTATAGTTGCTGGACACTTGAGCAACCTTGGGTGCAGCAACTTGAGGATCTTTCTTCTGGATTAAAGAGGAACCTCTTGGCACTTCGAAAGAATGCCATTTCTCTTCACTTGGCCTTTTCCGGCCAGATGTTTTGTACCAAGTGTCTACTGGTACATTTGTTGGAGGCCTAAAAGTCAAAGGCCTCTTGTCTTGATTAGAACCCCTTCTGGGATCATGTCGAAGGTCAGAATTCTCCCTTCTCTTGTTCGCTGCTCTCACTCCTTGTATGTGCTCAGCAGCTTTTTTATCAAAGATAGAACTGCATCTTGGACACAGCATAACCTCTGATTTCTTCTTCTGGCATCTTTGTAAAAAATCTGCCAAGTTTTCGTTTTCCTTAGGGAAAGCCGTTTTATTTGCCTGCTCTTGCCTTATGGCCTCTTCTGAAGTTTTAGGATCAGAAAGTTCAACCATGTTGATATTCATGGTATCCTTATTAGCAAGAGTTAGTTGTTTCATTTGTGTCTCCAGTTTCTCCGTCTGGCCTTGAACAGTGGCCAAGTGGGAACTGGGCTTTGGTCCAGTTTTTTGTACTTCAGCAGTCTTCGACTTTGGATCTTCGACCGCTTTCTGGACAGCCTCAATTGTCTTCCTGGATAAGTTTCCAGAAAAACTGCCAAAGATTGGCATGTTGATGTGGTCCTTAGAGACTTCGACCATGTTAATGCCTCGCTTCTTCGACTGGATCTTGGTTGCCTCTATCATGTTCACCTCAGAGGGTTCTGCATAGTGGGCTTCAGCCTTCAGTGGATTGGAGTCGACAGCCATGGGGGATTTGTCAGCAAATTTTAATCTCCCTTCCTCAATAGCGTCTTGGACAAGATTCCTGAAAAGAAAACATTGAGAAGTTTTATGGCCCAGAAAATTATGATATTTGCAAAAACCTCTCTTCTTTCTTTGATCAAGAGGAGGCACTTTTACCCCAGGGGGTACTATCATTTGGCCATCTTTAACTAGCAAGTCGAATATTTCATCACATTTTGTGATTTCAAAACTATAAGTCTTTTTTGGGAACCTATCGTTGGTCTTGTCTGGACCAATGGGATTTTTCCCATTTGAGGGGACTAACTGTTTACAAGAGTATGGAGGCCCTTGTTTTAGTTCTGCTAAATCGACTGCTCCTTCCTCGACAGCTAAAGTATCGTCGAAGGATTCTAGATCTTCGTCATCCATCTCAACGTAAGCTATTCTCTCTCTCTTGTGAGTTTTCGTTGCCTTAGCTTTTTCAGCCTTGAGGCGTTCGACTTGTCGAACTCTATCGGCCAGTTGGGCCATGTCTCTTAGGTACTGGGTATCTAGCTTCTTCCTAATGGAATAGTCTAAACCGCCTGCTGCCATTTCGACCAGCTCATGTTCTGGCACTTGTGTAAAACATCTCGCCTTAAGCAACCTAAACCTATTCAGATATTCGTCTATAGGTTCAGTGAAACGTCTCTTCACACTCGCCAGTTCTTTCAGGCTTATCTTGGTTTGCCCCATATAGAATTGTTCATGGAACAATCTTTCCAATTGGGTCCAATGGTGGATCGAATTGGGGGGAAGAGTTGTAAACCAAGTAAAAGCGTTCTTGGTTAAGGAACTTGGGAAGTATTTGATTCTTAGGTTTTCATTATTTGAAATGTCTCCTGCTTCGATCAAATACCTAGCCACATGTTCGACAGTAGATTCTGTCGTGTCCCCAGAGAACTTAGTAAATTTGGGGACTTTGGTTCTAGGGGGTAAGTCAGTTTGTAACACATATTCTGACAATGGAGAAGTAAAGTTGGGCCTTCGAAAGCCCATGTTCATTCCATTCTGAGTCATGATTCTTTCGATCATGGTTGCCAGATTGTTTTCCAAACCCATGTTTTGGTATTGGACATGCTGAACAACTTCGTCAGCATTTTGGTTTCTGTTAACTAACCTTACCTCTGGGGCTATTACCCTAGGTTCTTCGACAGGTTGTTCTACAGGCTGTTGAGCCTGATTAATGGTGGTTTCTTCCTCTACAAATATCCCCTGATTTCCTCTTATTTGCGCCCTTTGGGGCTGTCGAATAGGTGGGGGTACTCCAAAAAAGTCAGCCAAACGCGTCATTTGCGCTGTAACTTGCTGATTCGATTGAGTCGTATTTTGTATTAGAGGATTTAGCACTGTACTCAAAGTTTGTGCCAACATTTGCACCATATCATGGTTGCTTTCGTCCATTTGTTGCCTCAAGACTGCTGTCGAGGCATTTGTAAGGCCATGGGCTACTTGGGACGTTCCTCCTAAGAGTTGGGTCCTATTTCTATTCGCCATGCCTACTCCAGAGCCTTGGAGTGGCGAAGTAGCACTCACGAAAGGGTCTGAATAAGTGGACGCAGCATTCGTCAGGCTTGCCAATTCAGAAGTTGGCATACCATAGAATGGAATAAATCCTGGGGGAACCACTGGCCTTGGGCCAGTATTTCCCCTTGGAGGGGGGGTTCCCAAAGGCATTCTGGGGCCTGTTAACGAAGTTATTGGCCCCGTGGTTGTGACTGACACTGCTGGCATCGAACCAACATTCGTCGCTTCACTCACAGTCATATTAACCGTTGCTCCCACACTTGGTGGTGGAATTTCATTATTGTTTGGCGGATTCGCCATCTCTTCCCTTCTTCTGGCAGTATTGCTATCGTTGGTGTATATTCTACCACTCCTCAATAACATACAACTCGAAAAGATGAGATTTTTCAACAATCAACACACAGTCCCACCAGGTGTGCCAATTTGTTTACCTAGGGATTTGGTAAACAACCGCTGATCCTCCAAATGGTTACTTATTTGGTTACTCGCAGGATCGATCAGATTGATCCTATGGACATAGGTTGATTTTGAAGTTTAATTAATGTGGATAAGGCTTTAAGTAAATTGTTTAAAGTAAATTGCATAAAGGAAAAGGCTTGGTAAAATAAACAAAGCTTGAATGTAAAGGTTCGACAGGAATCTTAAAGGAGAAAGCAAGTAAAATACTGGAAAAGTAAATGACTTGAATTGATTAAATTGGTGTTTCACACATACATTTCTCAACAATTCGTTCGCTCACACTGGGTACTTGAATCTAAATGAGTGACTATGTATCTATTGTGAACACACGCGAGAAACTACACGTCTACTCCTATTTATACAAAAACATTCCAAGTAACCGTCGGGCAGTTACACTGCTTCGAGATCAGGCCACTTGTCACGTTCTCCATGCTCGACGCTCCAGATCCTTGCACGTTCGCACGTAGTAACTGCTGGAAACCGTTTTCCCTCCAAAGCTTTGAATTTCAAACTGCTCCACTTCTGGATCATCGAACACCTTCATCAAGAGACGTCTTCGACGAAAACTCCTTCGACGTCGAAGGCAATCAGCCTTCCTCCTTGGAAGAAATCTTCTAAGTATTTTGCCATCTTTCGACGGTCATTTCGACAGGCTTAGCCAGTCGAAAGCATCTTTCAGCTTTTAATGGCTGCCATCAAGCAAAACAAAGGTGTCGAATTTAGGAGCCAACACTTATGCAAAAGAAATAAAGAACAGAAAGATTGCGATCTAAGAATTACGACTACGAACCATGAAAGGAGAGATGGATTTAAATCATACAACTCGAAAGCAAAGGAGACATGAGCTATTAAAAGGACATTAGGGAACAGTAGTAGCAATTATCATTTTCATTGCCATTTACAGTTTTAAAACTTTTTTTAATTACCTCTTTCAAGGAATTGAATCTTGTACTCTCGTCTATTCATAGGCATGTCAATAAAACATTTACTTTTCGCTTTTATCTTTCAAATTATGTTTTCCTTTTTTATACTTGTTTATAAAATACTACGCTTATTTCTTATGAATACTGTGTTGAAAGCACTTTGGGGGATTTGACAAATAAAAGCATTTGATAAAACATCGAAAAAGTATTTTGGTAAGAAAAACATCAAAAAGAAAATCCACGTATACACCTACGCCTGCACTTACAATACAAAAGTCCACATCTACACCTACGCCTGCACTTACAACACAAAAATCAAGATCTTGCTAACACTTTTCACCATGTTCAAATCAGTTCAAAGATACCACGACAAGACTTGTGTATTCTCACGCTATTCGATTGAAAGGTAATTGAAAAGGGGCAGTTGTCGTACCCCAAATTTTCCCTACCCTTATGATCATATTTTCAAGATTAAAAATAGAAGAGAAATGTTTTGATTAAGGATGGTCCAACAATATCTGATGGCCCATTTTTTAGAATCCAAGTCAACAGGGGGTGTATCTTAATTCAAGGGAGTGGGGCTTTCTAAATCAGAAAGACCCACATATCCATAGGCCCATTTGCGAAGCATGTTGGCTAATGGCCCGTGAGATTCAAATATCGGAAACTGGTGCAAAAGGAAATTAAGATTTTAATTATTTATAAGGGTCCATTAGGCTTTGTTGTTGTTATTAAAAAGAGGAGGTGAAAACTTCAAATCCATTAGAATTCAGGGTCCATTTTCATTTTGATTGAATAGCAAAGGGGGGTATGATTATAAATTTACCAACCCATTAAGTTTTTGTTAAACTAATACATTTGTTGTCATTTTTGCTGTTTTATTTTAGAAAAGATTTATTATGAAACATTATATTGAGTTTAAGAGGATTGATTATTAAAATATTTTGTTATTAAACATTTTTATAATTAAGTTATTAAGAGTTTTGTTGTAAATATAAATGGTTCCAAAAAAGGCCTGTATTATAGACCTAATTCGTATTACAGTAAATGGTATTGTTGTCCCTAGAAAAGGGAGTGCACTGGGATGGGTAGTAGAAATAGTAACGCAAGGCACAAAGGAGAAATTGGCAATGTGTTGTACTGAAAGTTACAATGCAAAGCCCAACTTGATTAAAAAACAAGTACTCTGTGAATCAATGAGAGAAAATTGCGCATGTTTCACCAAATAACATTTACTATACAAATTGATTCCTTTAACAGTTCAAAACCTAAAATAATTAAAAATCAAATCTTCATCTAAAATTACAACAGAATCTTGATCATCCAACTCAAAGCCCAGAATCTCTAACATAAAGTATGTACAAAACTAAAATATTATTAAATCAAATCTCAGAATCGAAATGTATAAATCAAAAGAAAATACATAATATTACAATTCAAATCAATTACAAAAAGATCCAAATCCCTAATTTATTCTAAATCCCCAAATTTAAGATAACAAATTCATAACAACAATTACTTAAGCCCTAAGATCTAACCCTATAAATACAAAACTAAGAATACAGAAACAGGGGAGAAGAGTTTGAATACAGAGTCAGTGGGAGGAAATTGAAGAGACAGAAATGAAAAGAGAGATTGAAGAAGAAGAGTTTGAGACGAAAGGGAAGAACTTAAAATACCAATGCAATTTGTTGAAGACGAAGGAAGGGAGCGATTAGGGTTTCAACATCTAAAACCCTAATTTCCGTTGTTGTTGCTACCGCGCCGTTAGCCACCACCTTCAAGCTCAGGTGAGATCTGCGAATCAAAGAAATAAAAGGAGAATTAGCATTGAATCAGATAAACGTGCAAAGTCAGAATACAAAAAGGGTAACGAACTCAGCTTTTTTCCTTGTGTTTGTGTGTATATGGTTTGTAGGTTTGTGGGGTGATGGCAATAAAAGGTTGTTGAATGGGGAGTGTAGCATCGCCGCGGTGTTACTTTTAGGGTTAGGGTTACAAAGAGGATAAGGGTTTGAAAGAGAGAGAAGAAGGGCTACTGTAAAACGAAAAAGAGCAAAATGATGTGAAAATGAAATGTAAAACAATAACTTATATGTTCTGTAATCGTGTATACGCGCCTTCACGGTAATAATCATGCACCTTCTAGTATATTCATTAGATCTATATCGGACGGCCGTGAGGCCAATTCCATCGTATACTCCATGCGCCTTCCCATACGTGATTACTCAGGTCTTCCAAAAAGCATCGTTTGGGCCAAGCCCAATTCGGTTCTACACCACTTTTTTTCTTTTTCACTAAAACGAGACAACAATACACCCCTACCTCTGGGCCCAGTTCAATATCTGAACTTGGGCTCAACTTCTCAAAACACCCCCCCCCCCTTTTCTGCTTGTTAGTTCAGTAGTGCACCCCCAGGCCAACTGGGCCTGAATTCAATATCTGAATTCAGGCCCTAACTTTTCACACCCTACCCTTTTTCTACTTAACTCAAAATACACCCCCTCTGGAATTATTTAATTTTTTCTATTTTTTTATTATTATTACATTTTCTTTTCTTTATTTTATTTGTGAATAATTACTACTAATACTCATAAATATTATCATTATTATCTTTAAAATATTTATTTTCTTTAAGAAATTATGTACATATTTTACTATTATATTGCATTAAATTTTGATCATGCATTAATTAAGAATTTTTACAAGTAATATGATTAAAAAACATCTAACAAACATTAAATATTTTTTTGCAATAAGCTAATCTAAACAAAAAATTTTGCTAAAGGGTTCCAAATATATTTTGACTAATCGCACATTTAGTCCAAACTTCCGCTATCTTTACACCCGATCAAAATACGAAGCAATTCAAAATACTTTTGCAACCCCTAAAAAACACAAACCCATACGAACTATGAATTGGGACTCTAATTCCTCATAAGAGGATACGTAGGCATACGACTAAAATCGTGGTGAGTTCCCCTATTAAAAATTAAAACCCTGTTTTACCTAAAACCTAAGCCTAAACCTAGTATCCTTAAGAATAAGGTAGATGAAATGTGCCTAACACCTTCCTTTCGTCTAAAGAAGTCCGAAACTTAGAATCTTTGTCTTGCGAATTAGGGTTTCCTATTAGATGCCCTTCCTTAGGATAAAAACTAGTAGTGGCGACTCTTGATTTTAAATCCCGTTGCAACACATGTGTGTAAATTATAGATATTTAAACAAAGCTACTTTAAAAGATGACTTTCCATTGCCACATATTGATATGTTGGTCGATAGTATAGAAAAATTCAAAATATTCTCGTTCATGGACAGGTTTTCTGGATATAATAAAATTAGAATGGCCTCTGAGAACATGGAAAAAACAAAGTTTACACACCCTGGGTAACATTGTGTTACAGAGTGATGCCCTTCGGGTTGAAGAACGCTGGTGCAACGTACCAGAGGGCTATGGCAGCCCTATTCCATGATCTGATGCACAAGGAAATTGAGTTATATGTTAATGATATGATTGCTAAATCTCATATTGAAGAAGGGCATATAGAAGATTTGTTGAAATTATTCCAGCATTTGAGGAAGTATCGTCTCTGCTTGAATCCAAATAAATGCACCTTTGGTGTTCGATCAGGAAAATTATTAGGTATCATTGTCAGCCAAAAAGGAATTGAAGTTGATCCTGATAAAGTCAAAGCAATTCAAGAAATGACAGTGCCAAGAACTGAAAAGCAAGTTAGAGGCTTCCTTGGGCGTTTGAATTACATTTCCCGATTTATCTCCCACATGACTGCAACATGTGAGCCGATCTTTAAGTTGTTAAAGAAAGATCAAGGTTGTGTATGGATAGATGATTTCCAGAGGGCATTTGAAAGTATTAAAGAGTATCTGCTTGAACCTCCTATTTTGTTCCCGCCTATTGAAGGAAGATCATTGATCATGTATCTGACAGTGTTAGATAATTCCATGGGTTGTATTCTGGGACAACAAGGTGAAATAGGGAAGAAGGAATATGCCATTTATTATCTCATCAAGAATTTTACTGATTGTGAGTCGTGGTATTCTATGCTAGAAAAAACATGTTGTGCTCTGGCCTGGGAGGAAAAGTGGTTGCGGCAATATATGTTGAATCACACTACTTGGTTGATTTCCAAAATGCATCCAATTAAGTATATTTTTGAGAAGCCTGCTCGCACTAGGAGAATTTCTCGTTGGCAGATGTTGTTTTCTGAATATGATATTGAATACCATACTCAGAAGGCTATAAAAAGCAGTGTGTTGGTGGATTATCTTGCTCACAAATCGGTTGATGATTATCAGTCAATTAAATATGATTTCCCTGATGAGGATGTAATGTTTTTAAAATAAATGATTGTGGGGTATGGTATTTGATGGATCTGTGAATGCTTATGGGGAAGGAATTGGTGTTGTGATTATCACTCCTCATGGATCACATATTCCTTTTACTGCAAGGCTGACATTTTATTGTATCAACAATATGGCAGAGTATGAGGGTTGTATCATGTGTGTTGTACCACAAAATTTTCAATCTCATATAACCCAACATATGCTCATTGAAGCCCTCAATCTGCTCAAGGATGCCCAAGAGTTGACCGGACAAACTCTCTCCTAAAGTAATGAATCTCCAAGTAGGGTTTCCATTTTCATCAAGATGGGTGATATCCAAAGGCCTCAAATCTTTTCCATGGTCCTAATATGTTCTCAATACCATCCATGTCAAGTTTCATGCCTTGCACAAGAAGTTTCCTCAATCAACTCCTCAAATGCCTAAAAATCAACAATATTAGGTCAAAAGTCAACTGTGACCCACATACAGTCAAACTTCAAGATTTTTGGTCAAAATCAATATTTTGAAGTGACATCCATCATTTTATCAAGGGTTGACCATGATTCCTCAAGGAATTATCCTAATCCATAAAAACTCAAAAGTTGCTAAATTAGGGTCTCTGCAGGAAAAGTCAACCAAACTTTGACCAAGCATAACTTTCTCATACTTTATCAGAAATTTATCATCCAAGGCTCATTTTTAAGAGAATACAATTCCCTACAACTCATCTTCATCCCTCAAGTTCAAAAAATGCACTCATGAAAATATATATAATTAGACATTATTGGTCCTTTTTAAAAGTCAACAAAAACACCTTTTGGTTCAAAGCTTCTTACATGAACATGGAAGATCAAATTGAGATGAAACCAAAAGGTTTATTTAGAGGACATCCTAAGATTTATAAAAAGTCCAAGAACAACCTCCTAGGGTCAAAGAGAGAGAAATGCATTATCAAAGTTGGCCATTTTTGGAAATTTTGCACAAAGTCAACAATGCTTAAAATTTCATTTTTTCCATATGGGCCCATCTTTTCAAGATTGAATCTCAGTCCTAGTATGGTCCATGACCTATGGGACCCTCCTTGCCTCCTTTATTTATTTTGATTTTATTTATTTAAAACTCAAATAAAATCAAATAAAATCAAAATAAATAAAATAAATGGGATGAGATTTGTTTTGCATTGAATTAGAGATCATGCTTGCTGTCACAAAGCCAAACAAAATCGTGCAAAATCAAAAACAAGAGGAAATCTCCTAGTTTGGAAAGTTTGGAAGCAATTTTCAAAAGTTATCAAATCTCGGATTTTTTCTAAACTTAGCACCCTAATTTGATTCACATACTTATACACAAACATTATCATCCCTAAGGACAAGAATTCAGACGCGCATCCTGCCTCAAGGAGTCAAAAAAAGTTCCAAATTTTCAAAGAAAAGTGCAGATCGGATCTTTCTCTACAGGCTAATTCAAGGAGTTTTGGAGCATCAGTGATCATCCACGAAGGTCCTTGAAGCTTTTCCAGTCGCTATCCAAGCTCGCAGCCTTTGGAATCTCCAGATATAAATCACGGTTTTCACCCTTGAAACTTAGATTTTTTTTCTTGGTTTTACATGTTTTAAATCGAATTTGATTGCATAAACGTGTTTATAATCATGCTTGTAATCTGTTTGAAGGCCTGGATTTGAGTTTTGGCGCAGGAACGGGCTTACACCATTGTTAGGGTTTGTAAGCTCAAAATTGGGGCTTCTTTTTCCACGACAAATTGAAGGGGATTATGGGTACTATTGGACTCGGGACAAAATTCTTGATTGATCCCAAGCATTAGTTTTGATTTATATTGCTTGTATCATATTTTTGAATAATGCTGGGTTTTAGCTATGAACAAAATCCGTCACCATAGCCTATAGTGACGTAAAACTGCTGTAGGTAAAAGTTCCCCACCTAAAACGACGGATCCATGAAGAAGGTGATGGCGTGGTGCTCACTGATTCGTCCATTCAAATCGTTGGGGATCCACAGCACGCGCGTTTTTGACTTGTGTCCATAGATCTTTGTTTGCCTTATGTTATTTTTGTTTTATTTATGTACATGAATGACAAATGGCACAGATGGAAAGGGTGATAAGCTGGTAAAGGTAAGGACTTGGGTTCGATCCCAGGTCTAGGCATTTGGTATTTTCTTAACATTTCCTGCAGGATCCCATGCGTTGCTCCTCCAGATGTTCACCCTGCATCCTCAGATCCCACCCTTTGGATCATCTCAAAGCAGATCCAATGCTCCAGAATTAAAGATCCATGGTGCACACCCTGAAGGCTGATCACACTGGAATGCACGCTAGACAACTGGGCCAACATAACTTGGGCCTAACAATTCAGCTTCACACCCCCAGATTACTAACAACAGCAGGCCCATTTTCTAAACTCTTTTTATTTTTTTTTATTTTCATTATTTAGTTTAATGAATTTTTAATCATTTTTTTATTATTTATAAAAAAATCATAAAATCAAAAAAATCACAAAAATAGAATTAGGGTTTTTATAATTATAATTAATTTTTGAAAATTAATTATTTTAATTATTTCAGTATTGATTATTTTGTTAAATAAAATTAATTAGAAAATTAGGTTTAATTTGCAAATTTCAACTATTTTTCTCAATAAAAAATAGAAAAATATTTTTTAATTAATTAGATTTTTTAGGCTTCTAATTTGTTCTCGTCTTGACTTTCGCGCGTTTATTTATTTTCACTTTATTTTCCAATTGTTGTAATTGCTCTGAGTTTGTAATAGCTTTTAACTTAGGTTTATTATTGCTTTCATTTACTGTTTCAATTCCCCAAGTTTGGTCATGTAACCCCCTTCCCAAAGCCTTGTAATAGCTAGGTTTAAAATTCTCACACTTTATTTTCTGCTACTATTAACTGTTAGATGATTGATAATAGGATTGTATGCAAAAGATCAATAATTTAAAACAGTTGATCACCCTAAATGTGCAAAGATAAAGGAACTGAAATAAAACACTTGCACATGCTCACTCCTAGGGTTACCCCCACTTTGGTTGCCTTCGGTAAATGGTCATGAATTATAGGGAGTTTTAGTGGTTTCCCTCTAGTCCCAAAAGATCAAAAATGACCCATTTGAATGTTGCCTCGGAAATATCTTTAAGACCCTAAGGGTAACTACTAAGGTTTCCTAACCATTGCTTCAGCGACCGTAATTGTCCCTTCGAATGTCCCTTTAACTCCAACTATGGGGCTACCTACTCCTTAATAGTAGGATAGCGCTGTCTAAAGGAATCGAGAAAACAAACAACCTTTTCGAGTAGGTAGAAACTCTTAAGTACTTGCTCAAAACAACAAAAACTCTTTCACACAAACACTTTCAAAACAGTTTTCAAAAACAACTTCGTCACACTTTTGAGGACAGATATAAGGGTTACCACGAAGTTAAACAAAAACTTTTCAAAACACACACAAGTAATTTCAAAATGAGCAAGTACCTAAGAGCCCATGGAAAACCATGGATAGAAAGGGTGCTAACACCTTCCCTTTCTATAATATACCCCCCTGTACTCAGAAAACTCTCGAAAAAGATTTTTTTGTTCTTTTTCCCTTTTCCTTTGTTGGATGAAATAAAAGTCGGTGGTGACTCTTGCTTACCGTACATTTACAAACAAAAAAATGCAAAACCAGTATTGACATTCGGTTCTGCCACTATATCCCAGAACTGGCGACTCTGCTGGGGACTAATATAAAGTGGGGTATACCTTAGGATCTTGGTCATTTTTAAAAATTTCTTTCTTGTTTGATTTGTCTGCTTTATCCTTAAGGGTTTTGTTTGGGTATTGTTGAAGATCCTACACCTGGATCTGGGGGGCACTTTTTAGGAAAATAGCAATAGATCGTGGAGACTATACGGAGTAGACCGATATTGTTTAAGCGATGGCTGTGTTGGTGTGACACTTTGGTTGGTACCGGTATCCTTCGTGTTAAAACGAGGAGAATACGGGGCCTCCGCGTGATGTCGTGAAGCACTAACAGACCTTAGAACCTTAGTTGAACAAACTTGGCCATTAGAAAGTAGTGAGATAGCCGGCCTCGATATAATGCTAAAGATTGGTTGATACTCGATGCTACACTCATTGAGATCAGAATTTCGGGATATTTCGGCCGCAAGAAAAGATTGCCTAAGCTGAAATAATGCCCGATAAAGGATGATCAGTGATATTGAGAATCCTTAGAAACCGGTTACTTTTCTAAGACAGGTTTGAAACCAACTAAACTTCAAGAGGGTACTGACCTTTAACCTCATGCAAGCCTTTGAACCTAAGGTCTATTGTGTTCTTTGCTTGTGTGTGATTTACTCCGTTTGAATATAACATCATGCATCATAACATAGCATCCATTCTCATTACACTAACCATTTTAAGGACCAAGGGAATTTATCTTTGTTCTGCTTTGCAGATCATGGCTTCCGCTCGTAGAAACACTATCTGAATCAGCTTTGTGAGAATACCTCTCCAACTCAAGAGCTAGTATCAAGGGTTCCTGAAACTTCTTCGTTCACTAAGAGACATGGTCGACTTCTCAACCTGGTTACTTCGAGCTTTGATGAAAAGATGATGGGGGTACTCTTTCAGTTCTTTGATCCCATGCGCCACTGCTTCACCTTTCCGGACTATCAGTTGATGCCTACCATGGAAGAGTTCTCTTAGTTATTGGATCTACCTATTCTTGACCAGATTCCTTTCACGGGTTTAGAAGAAGTTCCCAAGCCAGAGATCATTGCCTCAGCTTTGCATCTGAAACGAGTCGACGTGGTATCCAATTGGGAAACAAGAAGCGGAGTCAAGGGTCTTCTATCCAAGTTCCTAATAGAGAAGGCCCAGCTGTTTTGGAATGATTTGGACTTTCAGGCTTTTGAGGAGGTTTTGGACCTTCTAATTTATGGGTTAGTACTGTTCCCTAACCCAGACTTGCTCATAGACGTGAATGATATCAAGATCTTCCTCTCTCACAACCCTATGCCTACTTTGCTCGGAGATATCTTGCATGCTCTCCACATTCGTACTATGAAGAGAAGAGGGGTTCTTATGTGTTGCATGCCATTACTGTCGAGGTGGTTTATTTCTCACCTCCCTAAGTCAGTGCTGAAGAATGAAGAAGGTTTGGGTTGGTCACAAAGGATAATGTCACTTTCTCACACGGATATTCTCTGGTATTCCCAATCTATGGGAGATATTTCTATTATTGACCACTTGGGAGTTCACTAATGTCCCACTACTTGGCATCAGGGGAGGCATAACTTACAATCCTTGTTTGGCGCTGCGATAGTTTGGTTACGCTCGAAGGGATGGTCCTCATGAGATGCTTATCCAGGGCATTGTGTTTAACTATGAGGATGGTGTTCAAGGGTATCGCCAGAGGTTCATACGAGCCTGGGGCATGGTAAAAAAGTATGACGCCAAGACTTTGGGGTCGAAGAATTCCATTCCTATGGAACCTTATCTCCAATGGGTACGAGCTCGTGCTCAGAAATTGATGATGTCGTACATAGTTGTCTTGCCAATGATTGTGGAGCCCATTACTGAAGGGGATATTCCCTACACGGTTCTTCATCCTGATATGTCCGCTGATCTTGAAGAATTACAAAGGTACTGGATTCAGTTGAAGAAGGAGCGGGATACTTATAGGGACCAGTTCTATGCCCAGGAGAAGAAATTCTTAGAGCTCACAAAGCAGCTTCATGAGGAAAGAAGCCTTAATGTCTATCTCGGCACGAAGAGGAAGTACCCATGGGAAACTTGATTTCTTTTAGTTTTTAGAATTTTCAATTGTAACACCTAAAAGGCAATTGTATTTTGAATTCCACTAATAAAATCTTTGTTTCATTTTGGATTCACAAATTTAAATTTCCCAAAGTCCTTGAAATCATTGCATACACATGTCATACATATCAATACATAAACAGGTACCATAACAGGTTTCTCATCTTCTTCATTGTTTATTTAAGCAATAATGTCTTCTGAACAAAGCATCAAGGATCTCCAGGCACAAAAGGCCTAATTTCAGCAAATGTTCATAGCCTTGGCTAAGGGGAAGGAAGATCTGAAGGCCATTATTCTTAAAGAGAAGAAGAAGGAGAAGGAGAAGAAGATCGTTGGTGTCCTGAATCTGGGTAGAAGATTTAGGGGATCATTGAAGCAAACGGTTGATCTGACCTCTTTGTCCAAAGAATGCGAGAACCAGGAGGTTGAAACAAAGGAGGAAGACCCTAGTCCAAGAGTTTCTGATGATGAATCTGACTACAACGATGAACATGTTAGAACAAAGTTTGAATCTACTACCCTATGTTTAAGTTTTGATGATAACAAAGTGAAAAGATATATTATTTATATGATTCATGTAAGAACTATCTGCTGCCTAAATTATTACGTTCTGATTTGCAGATACTCTGATTGATATAAGCAAGATCACACCTAATCAGCATCAGAAATTTGGTTCCTGACATCAGCATCAGAAGTTGCCATATCAGAATGTCAGAATCAGAAGATTAACTCACGAGAATGCTGAAGCCTGATGAACAGAACTGCGCTCAACACTCTGATAAAGAAACACAACAGTTCATCAGCAGCTAAGTAGAGTCAGAATGAGCCAAGCCAGAACTTGCATTAAGTAAGCAACGGTACTGTGCATTGAAAGCAAATTAATACCAACGGCCTCATTCCAGACAAGATCTGCTCGATAAGGAAAGTTTGTTATTAGCATTGAATCAAGAATATTGCTCCAACGTTCAAACATCTCAGTGTTATATAAACAAGACTTTGAAGATTGAATTGGCTAATGCTCTCCAAATCTTTACACGCCTAAAAGCTGATCATATTCTTCATTATCTCAGTTTGCTAAAAACTACACATTCTCTTATTCAATCATTGTTTAGCAATCTAGTTTCTAAGCTTTAAGTTGTGTATACATCACAGTTGTGATACCATTTTGTAGAAAACATTCATACACTTAGATTTATCTTCGTTGTAAGAAAGTGTTTCCTTGACAAACCGGGTTGTGGTTTGCATCAAGAAGGCTTTAGCAGTTGTTAAAGCAGTCTGTAATATTCAGTTGAATATAGTGGATTAAGACCTCGTTGGAGAGAGGCGAAATCACCTTGACGGGTGGACTGGAGTAGTTTGAGATCAAACGAACCAGGATAAAAATATCTTGTTCATTGCATTGATTTTCAGTTTTACAATTCAACCCCCCATTCTTGTGTTTTTCACTACTTCAATTGGCATCAGAGCTCCTGGTTCTGAGCTAAAACACTTAACCGTGTCAGTACAAGATCCAGCGTCAGAAAAACACAATGGCAGGAAACAATTCTCACACCAGCAATGACAACAATGAGGACAGAGACAGATTCAGCGGCAAACCTCCAGTCTTTGATGGAGAAAACTTTGATTACTGGAAAGACAGAATTGAAAGCTTCTTTCTGGCACATGATGCTGATCTGTGGGATATGGTGACAGATGGATACACGCACCCTGTGAATGCAAGCGGTCAGAAGATTGATAGAAAAACAATGTCTGACCAACAAAAGCGTGACTTCAAGAATCACCACAAGGCCAGAACCATCCTCCTCAGCGCCATCTCCTATACTGAATATGAAAAGATCTCCAACAGAGACACAGCAAAGAACATCTTTGACTCACTCAGAATGACGCATGAGGGCAACGTTCAGGTCAAAGAAACTAAAGCTCTGGCGCTCATTCAGAAGTATGAGGCGTTCAAAATGGAAGAACCTGAATCCATTGAAACAATGTTCTCAAGATTTCAGATTCTGGTAGCTGGTCTCAAGGTTCTGGACAAAGGATACTCTACTGTTGACCATGTCAAGAAAATCATCAGAAGTTTACCCAAGCAGTGGAGACCAATGGTTACAGCTTTGAAGCTAGCTAAAGATCTCAACAAAATCACTCTGGAGGAACTTATCAGCTCCCTCAGAAGTCATGAGATAGAGCTAGAAGCTGACGAGCCTCAGAAGCAAGGTAAGCCTTTAGCATTAAAATCTAACAGAAAATCTGAGTCTAAAGTTTTGCAGGCAGTTGAAGAAACATCTGATGGATTCTCATCAGAAGAAGACGAACTCTCCCTCCTCTCCAGAAGAGTAAATCAACTGTGGAAGCAAAGACAAAGGAAGTTCAGGAATCCCAGAAGATCTGATCAGAACGAGTCTTCTTCCAGATACAGAAGGACAGATTCTTCCTCTGGATACAGAAGATCTGAAGGCTCCTCTAGTAGAAAAAAGCCAAACACCAAGGACATCATCTGCTATGAGTGCAATGAGCAAGGACACTATAAGAGTGACTGCCCAAAGCTTCAGAGGGAAAAACCCAAAAAGAAGTTTGGAAGAGAGAAGAAGAAAAGTCTCATGGCTACATGGGATGACTCTGACTCGTCTGAAGCTGACTCAGAATCAGATGATGAGAGGGCAAACATAGCTCTCATGGCTAACATCTCAGAAGATAGTGAAGCTTCTGAATCAGACTCAGAATCAGATACTGAAGAGGTATTTCCTAACTTTGTTGTTAACTTTACCAAGGCTGAACTTGCTGAAAGCCTTAATGAGATTCTGGAACGGTATCAGCAAATTAGAGTTAAATTCAGAGACCTGAAAAGGAATCTTGAATCTGACTCTAATAAGACTGAGAGTCTCAAATTGGAGAATTCTGAGCTGAGAAATAAGATTTCAAAATTAGAAAACACTTTACAAAACTCTCAGAAGGAACCAATTTCTGAAACTCCCAGCAACGCTGATGAGATCATCAAGGAGTATGATCACAGTTTCCAGAAGTTCCTCGCTAAAAGCATAGATAAAAGCAAAATGGCTTCAATGATCTATGGAGTTAGCAGAAACGGCAGGAAAGGAATAGGATACCAAGGTAAGGTTCCTACACCAAAGAATGTCATGGACTTAACCATTAAACACACTCCTCTGAATTCACTTTTTGTGTATGGTCACACACATGATATTAAATACACTAGCAGTAAGCACTCTGTGAAACCAAAATTCAACCAGAGTTTTGGTAAAACTAACAAATCAGGACCCAAGAAAATCTGGGTACCTAAGGATAAAATAATACATGTTGCAGATATCTTTAGCAGCAAGTCAGAAACACCAGTCATGGTACCTGGACTCTGGCTGCTCGCGACACATGACGGGAAGAAGGCATATGTTCCAAAGCCTGGAACTTAAGCCTGGAGGCCACGTTGGTTTTGGAGGCAATCAGAGGGGAAAGATAATTGGCTCTGGAACTGTAGGTAATGGAAATCTTCCCTCTATTAATAATGTTCTGCTAGTAGATGGATTGATGCATAATCTGTTATCCATAAGTCAATTAAGTGATAACGGTTATGATATAATCTTTAATCAAAAATCATGTAAAGTTGTTAGTCAGAAAGATGGGACTATCCTGTTTAATGGTAAGAGGAAAAACAACATTTACAAAATCAAACTTTCTGAACTAAAGAGTCAGAATGTAAAATGCCTTCTGTCTGTTAACAACGAGCAGTGGATCTGGCACAGAAGATTGGGGCATGTTAGTATGAGAAGAATATCTCAGATTAACAAACTCAATCTGGTCAGAGGACTTCCTAATTTGAAGTTCAATTCAGATGCTCTGTGTGAAGCATGTCAGAAAGGCAAGTTTGCAAAACCTTCTTTTAAATCCAAAAATGTTGTTTCTACCTCTAAGCCATTAGAACTTCTGCACATTGACTTATTTGGACCAGTTAAAACTGCTTCAGTCAGTGGCAAGAAGTATGGGTTAGTAATCGTAGATGACTATATCAGATGGACATGGGTAAAGTTCTTAAGACACAAGGACGAGTCACACTCTGTGTTTGTTACCTTCTGTAACAAAGTTCAGAATGAAAAGGATCTTAGAATCGTTAAAGTCAGAAGTGATCATGGTGGAGAATTTGAAAACAAAGATTTTGAGTCATTCTTTAATGACAAAGGCATTCTGCATGATTTCTCTTGTCCTAGAACTCCCCAACAAAATGGAGTTGTAGAACGAAAGAACAGAACATTGCAAGAAATGGACAGAACCATGATCAATGAGACAAACGTTGCTAAGACCTTCTGGGCAGAGGCAATAAACACAGCGTGCTACATTCAGAATAGAATCTCAATAAGACCTATTCTGGAAAAGACTCCATATGAATTGTGGAAGAACAGAAAGCCCAACATTTCATATTTTAATCCATTTGGATGTACTTGCTTTATATTAAATACAAATAATTATTTGAACAAGTTTGACTCTAAAGCACAGAAGTGTATTATGTTAGGATACTCTGAACGCTCAAGAGGGTACAGAGTATACAATACAAAAACACAGATTGTGGAAGAATCAATCAGTGTTCGTTTTGATGATAAGCTTGACTCTGAAAAGTCAAAGCAGAATGAAATCTTTGCAGGTATGGAAATTGAATTTACAGGTTCTGAAGACAAGTCATCAGAAGCTCTCAACTCAGACACTCCTTCAACGTCTGAAAGGAGCACTGCTAGCAATCCTACAACAGCTGCTGATCAACCTCAGAAGAGATTACCCAGAAGCAGCTTGGATCACCCAGAAGAGACTATCTTAGGAAGAAAGGAAGATCCAATCAGAACAAGAGCAAGCTTCAGAAACTCTGAAGAAACTCTCATGGGACTTGTGTCTCTGATTGAACCGTCTTCTATTGATGAAGCACTTCTGGATAATGACTGGATTCTGGCAATGCAAGAAGAGTTGAATCAATTCACCAGAAACGACGTATGGGATCTCGTTCCCAGACCAAAAGGATTCAACGTCATTGGAACAAGATGGGTGTTCAGAAACAAGCTAAATGAACAAGGTGAAGTCCTCAGAAACAAGGCACGACTGGTTGCATAAGGTTATAGTCAGCAAGAGGGGATAGACTATACAGAAACATTTACCCCAGTCGCTAGGTTAGAATCTATCAGACTTTTAATTTCATTTGCTATTAATAGAGGCATCACTCTGTATCAGATGGATGTAAAAAGTGCATTCTTAAATGGTTATATAGAAGAAGAAGTTTATGTACTCCAACCCCCTGGTTTTGAAAATACAAAACATCCAGAACATGTTTTCAAACTAAAGAAGTCACTATATGGTCTGAAACAAGCTCCCAGAGCTTGGTATGAAAGGCTAAGTAACTTTCTATTAGAAAATGAATTCACCAGAGGGAAAGTGGACACTACTCTATTCTGTAAATCAGTTAAGAATGACATCTTAGTTTGTCAAATTTATGTTGATGATATTATTTTTGGTTCTACTAATCCTTCTCTTGGAAGAAAATTTGCTAAGTGTATGCAGGCAGAATTTGAGATGAGCCTCATGGGGGAACTGAAATTCTTTCTAGGAATTCAGATCAATCAAACTCCAGAGGGAACTTACATTCATCAGAGCAAATACATCAGAGATCTTCTGAAGAAATTTGATCTCTCAGAATGTAAGCCATCAAAGATTCCAATGCATCCCACGTGCATTCTGGAAAGAGAAGAGGTAAGCAAAAATGTAGAACAGAAAGTCTACAGAGGTATGATTGGTTCTCTCCTCTATCTGACTGCTTCAAGACCTGACATATTATTCAGTGTTTGTATCTGTGCTAGATTCCAATCAGATCCTAGAGAATCTCACTTAACAGCTGTTAAGCGAATTTTCAAGTATCTGAAAGGTACTACTAATCTGGGTTTGTTTTATAGAAAATCTAGTGATTACAGCTTAGTAGGCTACTGCGATGCTAATTTTGCTGGAGACAGAGTGAAGCGTAAAAGTACTTCTGGAAGCTGCCAGTTTCTGGGAGAAAATCTGATCTCTTGGTCCAGCAAAAGGCAATCAACAATTGCGCTATCAACAACAGAAGCTGAGTACATAGCAGCAGTAGGATGCAGCACACAAATGCTCTGGATGAAAAGTCAGCTTGAAGACTTCCAGATTTTTGAGAGTAACATTCCTATACTCTGTGATAATACTTCTGCTATTTGCTTAAGTAAGAATCCCATTTTACATTCTAGAGCTAAGCATATAGAAATAAAACATCACTTCATTAGGGACTATATTCAGAAAGGAATTTTGAACTTAAAATTTATAGATACAGACCATCAATGGGCTGATATCTTTATTAAACCCCTTTCAGAAGATAGGTTTAATTTCATTCTGAAACATCTCAGCATGAAAGTCTGCCCAGAGTGAAAATGTTTTAATTCCATATATTTACCTTCAGAATGTAATTGTTTTACTGTGAACTTCTGATCAATCTTCTTTCAGAAAGATAGAACATGCAGATTGTATCAGATGCAAGTCTAAAGATCTGAGAGTCTAAGCTCAAAGACAGACGTGCTGATCACTACATCAAACAAGTGTCATCCAATCATCAGCAAATCTCCAAAGCAGAACGCGTGCACGCTTCTGAGAAGGCAAAACGCTGATTGGGTGCATTGAGACACATGTCTGGTAACCGTTTTTAAGTATCTTTCTAAAATCCCCCAAAATCAGCAAGCATTTAATAAAAGTAATCATGCTTTTAAAACGCAATCATGATTTTTCTCTTTCTTAAAAACGTTTATTTTTTTAAAATATTCTGAAACTCTATTTAAACACATTAACCTCTCATTCTAATTCTTTACAGTTTCTCACTAATACTCAAGCATTCTCTGCATTTTTCTGTGTTCATCTCTTGCAAAACCTCTTTTTTCTCAGTTTCTTCTCAAAATCTCTTAGTGTGAACATGGCAACCTCCAGCAGTGCTTCTGCAGGTCCTCAGAAGAAAGCATCATCTGAACAGTATCAAGTTCCATTCAGAACACTCCTCACTCCTGTGAAGAATCTTGAAGTATTATCTGAATTGATCATTGATTTTGGAAGCTTGAAGGAGAACGGTTTTGACCTAACAGAAGAAGTTAGGGCACAGAAATGGGAAAGGTATTTTGACAGGTTGGTTGGACCAACATTCCCTATGTTAGTCAAGGAGTTCTGGATTCATGTGAAGGCGTCAACGCATCTAGTCACCTCCTTCGTTATGGGGAAGAATATTGTGATCACTGAGGATCACATAGCAAGGTTAATCGGTTACAGTGGCGGTGGCGTCCGCTGTATTGATATGGTTGAGAGATGTGCTGACGTGGGCGTGATAGCTGCAAGGATTTTCACCCATGGGGTGCCCAGCAGCAAGATCAAAGATCTGAAGGATCATCACAGAGTTTGGGCAAAGATAATTCTGGGGTGCTTCAACCATAGGAAGCCAACTAGTTCACCTGATTACATAAATGTGGATCAGCAGTTTCTGATCTACTTTATTGATCAGAAGGTAAAAATCAACTTGGCTCATCTTCTGTTCAACCACCTCAAAACAAGTGTGAAGGAAACCAGGGAAGAAGAAAGAACCAAGAGGGATTGGATACCCTTTGGAAGGTTGATATCAGATATTCTGACAGAGAATAGGCTGATAGAGCATCTGACAGAAGCTCAAGAGTTAAGCACCATTGAACCAACAGTTGGGAAGCCTCTGAACGCGAAGAACTTGAAGAAAATAAAGTTGATAGAGAATATCAAAAAGGAACCCAGAGCTACTCCTATTGCTGATATCACCAGCAGAAGAGTTCCACCGAGTGACTTTCCTTTATTTTCTGAGATAGAATCTAAACCAGAGGTGGTTCTCAAATACCTAGATGCGTGCAAGGCAGATGGTACAGATCCAAATCTGATTATCAAAGATCTGCATCAACCTCAACAAGAAGTGACTCTGAAGAAGACGAAGAAGAGGAAGGCACCTTCAGAAGGATCATCCCAGCAGACACCCAAGAAAAGAGGTAATTTATCTGCTGCTTCTATTTTAAATTCTTCTACTATTCCAGCATCTATTCCACCTCCAACCTCTCATAGAATCTCAATTCCCATCCCAACAATAGATGAAACTGAACCAGAAGATGACCCTTCTGAGGCATTAAAACTCAGAAGACCCAGAACCAAACATCCCAAACCAACAATCTCAACAACATCAGCAATTGACAAAGTGCTGTCTGACATTGATCAACACACTTCTGATCATTCCACCAATCCAAACTCTGAACCACAAATTGTCCCTCCTCCACAACCAGAACAACAGCAATCTGCTGAAGAACAAGAACAACAACAACCTCTCTCATCAATTCCAGAAGAACCTCTTATCCCTGAACAACCAGAAATTCCAACAACTTCTCCTCAACCAGCAATTCCGTCTCGCTCTCCTCAACCAGAAATTCATCCACCATCACCTCAACCTGAGTTTCATCACTCTGAAACTCAAACTCCTCCACCTTCTGAACCTCATTCACCTCAATCATTTGAACCACAACCTCTGGAAATCCAGCTGCCATGTGGAACAATAGTCACCATGGCCCAGTTGCCATCCTCACCAGAATCTACACCACCCAATACTCCCAAAACACCAAACAGTCCAATCATAATTTCTGATTCTCCCACTCCATCTTCAAAACAAACAGCTGCCAAGCAAACCACCGAAAACCCCAGCAGGACCTTCATAGACTTAACCAGCCTTGACCGTCTTGCTGATCTGAAACACAAAATAGCCATCCCAAAACCAAAACAACCAGATGTTGGCTCTGGTATTATGAATTTTGAAACAGGTTTGCAGCAATGGATTGCTTCTTTGAAGCAAGTTTGTCCTGGAATGATTGACCCAGCTGCTTCTGACCAGCTCTGGTCACAATTCAGACTTTGGGTACGTGCTGAAGCCTTCAAGTTGCAGGATATCAACTATGAGCAGGCACAACGGAACTTCAGCAAGCTGCTGAAGGAAGTTGAAAGTCAGCTGCCTCAGGAAGCTGTGCTCCCTCTGGATAGTGAACCTTGGTCTGAGAAATAGCTAGCTTCAAAGGTGAAACCAGAAGAAGACAAGACCATTCAAGCTGAAGCAAGTCAAGCAGAAGATGTTGCAGAAAGCTCTCAGAAGCTTCCTGCTTCTGATGTTTCTCAAGCTGCCTTGGACAGGCAGACTCTAGAAGAGCTGAAGCTGAATGACATGCGTCTGCAGCAGAGGATGGATGAAAACGACTAGAAGATGAAAGAAAGAATGGATGTGCAGTTTTGTAGAAAACATTCACACACTTAGATTTATCTTCGTTGTAAGAAAGTGTTTCCTTGACAAACCGGGTTGTGGTTTGCATCAAGAAGGCTTTAGCAGTTGTTAAAGCAGTCTGTAATATTCAGTTGAATATAGTGGATTAAGACCTCGTTGGAGAGAGGCGAAATCACCTTGACGGGTGGACTGGAGTAGTTTGAGATCAAACGAACCAGGATAAAAATATCTTGTTCATTGCATTGATTTTCAGTTTTACAATTCAACCCCCCCTTCTTGTGTTTTTCACTACTTCAGAACATTATCCTCCCACTGAGGATAGATACAAATAGTTAGAGGATCGTCTGAGCATAATGGAGATCCAAAGAGTACCTAGATTGGACTTTGAAGCATTAGGGCTGGTTCCTGGAGTGGTCATCCTACTAAAATTCAAGGTCCCCACATTCACTAAGTACGACAGTGTCTTCTGCCCTAAGTTGCATTTAAGATCCTATGTCATGAAGATCCAGCCTCACACCGCTGACCATAAGTTATGGGTCCATTTCTTCCAAGAAAGTTTGACCAGCACTCAACTGGATTGGTTCTATCAGTTGGAAGGAACCAACATCCATACCTGGGAAGACTTGGATACTGCTTTCTACAAGTAGTACCAATACAATGTTGACCTGGCACCAACTCGAGTGCAACTGCAGAATATGTCCATGGGCTCGAAAGAAGGGTTCAAGGAATATGCACAAAAATGGAGGGATCTAGCTGGAAGAGTACAACCTCCTATGTCTGATCGTGAAATGATAGACATGTTCATGGGCACTCTAACAGGACCATTCTTAAATTTTCTAATTGGGAGTTCCTCATCTGGGTTCACAGGGATGGTTCTGACAGGAGAGAGGATTGAAAATGGTATCAGAAGCGGGAAGATCCTGATGGTTGCATCTTATAGTACTGAGAAGAAGCCATTTGGTGGTAAGAGGGAAGCCAATGCTGTGCACAGAAAGAAGGGGTGTAATAAGGCAGACTACCACCAATCTGTGGGGGCAGTGCTGGTCTCTAATTCGGCACGTGCACAACGACCACAACAATGGAACAATCAGCCAAGGGTAGAAAGACCTCAAAGGCAATTCACCTAAATCAGCATGCCATTGTCACAAGCATTGTAACACATGTTGAATATGAATCTGATCATGGTGATAGACATTCATCCAAACCCTAAGACTTCCTCTCCTAACTATAATATGGATGCAAGGTGTGCTTATCATTTTGGCAGCCCGGGGCATGATACTAACGATTGTTGGGCGCTGAAATACAAGATTCGGAATATGATTGATGCCAAGGAGATTGAATTTGACCCTCATGAGACTCCCAATCTGATCACTACTCTCATGCCAAATCACGGCTAGGATTGAAAGCATTTTTGTTCATCTGAATTCTCAAGTTGTATTTTCTTTGTTTATTCGAACAATTATGTCATGCCAAATCTTTGTTATTTCATTAATGCATTACACATGTTTGTCTTGAATTAATTTGTTTTCATTATGCTTAAACTACTTTATACTTCCTTTTAGTGATATTCAACTCTCGATCAAAAGCTCTAAGCCTTAGAGGGAGGATGACGAAAACGATACCACAATCTCTACAGTATGCTTTTAAACAGACCCTGCTAACGATGTACATGCATTATTTCAAATCCCAAACAGTAGAGTTATAAGGAAGATAATCCCTAGTCAACCCCTTTGAGCCAAAAAAGTAGGAGTTTTTCTTTCACACAAATTAAAACCCTTAATCACAACCTGGGGCAGGGTAGTTTTCTCAGTTAACTCAGAGGGGCATTCAGTCGCAATCTTCCGCTTCGCGCATAATGAATGGCATTGAAGACGTCCTTCCAAATAAAAATACGGTGATGGTTCCGTATAATCGTCAAGATAGGCAGTCATTATCTCTCGAAATAAAAGCTCATTAAGTCAAAACCTATGAAGGAGACTTAAGAAAAAAACTGGGGCATCCCGCTCACTGTAATCACAAAAGAAACAGTTCAGGAAAAAGAAAGGATAACAAAATTAAAAAAAGAAAGAGGTCCTACAAATCCTCAACAAAAAAGATGACTGCCTATTCAAAATAAATTGTCAGTATCCGAACCATCACCGGAACATCAAGGATAGCACTCCAAGACTCAACTGGGATTCTAAACGTGCAATTAACTAAGCATAGGACTGAAGGACATCACAAAGAACGGGTGGGTACAAATAAATTTTGAGCCTTTATCCTTTGTTTCTTAAATCGTGAACCAGGCCACGTTATAACCCTCAAAAGTCCTAGCTGAAGCATGGTTAGTTTGAGAGCATACTGTTGCAAAGGTATCCTGACTCCTGTAAGACTTGTTACGAATCCTGAGTTGATATCACATTCTTGCAAATCTTATTTTACTACACAAAACACATTTTCAAAATAAAATTTCAAGACAGACATGAGTTTTTCATTCTTTAAATGACATTGTTTACATATGACTAATTGTTTGACAGCAGAGAATTCCGCACAATGGATATTCAATGAATAGACATCCTCTCAATGGATAGAATCACCTCAGCAGGAAATACACTTCCAACAACGGGTCTTCCATAAGCAAGGGGTATGACATGATGTCTAACACACTTGGGGCAGTATCTCCAAGAGTTCCAAATAACCAGGGGCAGATCTCCATTTGAATCACATGGGGCATTACGCACATATTCCAGCAATGAATCATGTGCCATCAAGAAAACATTTTTGACAGTACCGCAACACAACACTATGGACAATGACAACTCCCTACATCCTGAGAGCATGAACATAGTCGGAAAATACTACGCATGAACAAAGACCCACTAGGTTGATTGGCCTAGGCAAAAAACATTAGGGATAAAAACAAAAATTTGTACACCCGGCAAGTCGAAAACCTGAAAAGGCGGCTTGGGAAAAAATGGGTATCCCGGTGGACTGAAAATCTGAAAAGACAGTCTAGGAAAAAGTTAGGGATTAAAGTGTACGACTATGTCTCGTCATCTTGTCACTTTCCTATCAGTAGAAGGCTTATCATTATGATCGGCAATTACCAAGCACCTCATGAGTTGGGATAACACTCAAGTTATCCACAAAGCCTTCGCAGGTACTTTCTCCAGTAGGTACAGGGGCAGAAAAGTCCTGATGCAAAGTCATTGTCGTATCCTCAGCATGCGTCCCAATAACATCTACACTCCCCACAGAGTAGAGGCAACTAAAGCTTTGACATTGGCTTCCCCAAACAGGAGTTACTATCCCCAGCAAAGCTCCTTCAGAGAGCCAACGTCTATACTCCCCAGCCAAATTTTTATAATCGCAAGCAGATCATATAGTTTTCTCCCGAACAGAGTTTATTTCTCTGAATACAGAAGCTCAATCCCCAACAGAGTTTATTCCTCCAGCTACGGAAGTTTATCCCCCAGTGGAGTTTATTTCTCCGAATCGGCAAAATCTTCCAGTAAAGCATCTCCTCTCTCAAACAGAGTTATTCCCCCGCAGATTTATTCTCAAGCAGAGTCTCTCCCCGGAATAATATTCACAAATAGAAAAGAGTAAATCCATGGCATAGTCATCTCCGCTCACCATCCCCAGCGGAAGCAGAAGAACCACTTTTTCTACAATGGTCAGGAAGTCAATTTCCAGTACTCTCCAGCAGTGGTCAGGGATTTATTTTCCCAGACTCGGATATGTCACAAATAACATTTCATGTTCATACATCATGACGTGCGTACACATATTGCATACAGCATAATCTCATTTATTTTGAGAACATCATCATACAATTCATTTCATGCATCACATATAATTAACCATGTACCTTTTCAGGAAAGATGGTTACCATCAACAATTTCCAACAGGTCCAAGATTAGCTCCTGAAACTAAACAGAGTAATTATCTGTGCGACGAAGTGTAACTTTACACGGGTTCGTCACGAAGCAATCTTACACGGGTTTCTCCTAAATGCAGCTTCACATGGGTTTATCCTGAAAAATCTCATACGGATTCCTTCCCATAGCCCTACGCGGACCTATCCCGAAGTAACCTTACCCAGGTTCCTTCTGAAGTTTTACACGAATTTATCCCGAAGTGACCTTACCCAGGTTCCTTCTGATGTTTTACTCAGACCTCACAGAGCAACCTTACCCAGGTTCCTTCTCGGTTCAGATGCAGTTTTACCCAAACTCAGCACAAAGCAACCTTACCCAGGTTCCTTCTCGGTTCCGATGTAGTTTTACCCAAACTCCTCACGAAGCAACCTTACCCAGGTTCCTTCTTGGTTCAGATGCAGTTTTACCCAAACTCCTTACGAAGCAACCTTACCTAGGTTCCTTCTCGGTTCATATGCAGTTTTACCCAAACTCAGCACAAAGCAACCTTACCCAGGTTCCTTCTCTGTTCCGATGTAGTTTTAACCAAACTCCTCACGAAGCAACCTTACCCAGGTTCCTTCTCGGTTCAGATGCAGTTTTACACAAACTCCTCACGAAGCAACCTTACTCAGGTTCCTTCTCGGTTCAGATGCAGTTTTACCCAAACTCCTCACGAAGAAACCTTACCCAGGTTCCTTCTCGGTTCATATGCGGTTTTACCCAAACTCATCACGAAGTAACCCTACGACCCAGGTTCCTTCCCATAAGCCCTACTATCTAGGATTTCATTTCGAAGTAACCGTACTATCCAGGTTCCTTCCCATAAGCCCTATTATCAAGGCTTTCACCTTGAAGTAACCCTACAACCCAGGTTCCTTCTCATAGCCCTACTATCCAGGCTTTCATTTCGAAGCAACCCTACTATCCAGGTTCCTTCTCGCAACCCTATTACTAAGGCTTTCATTTCGAAGCAACCCTATCCAGGTTCCTTCTCTCTTATCTCCAGACAACAGTTTACAACACTGTAAGACCTGGACCCGACCAGATACAGTCGATTTCATATTTCCCCAGTAAGTCATTGTGTAGCCTGGACCCTGACCAGACATGTTGTTTACTTCCACCTCCTCAATCAAGAGTTAATTCCCCAGTAGAGTAGCGGACAACCGAAGCTCCTAGCCTCTATTTCCCAAGATATAAATCAACATTCCCTAGTGAAGTTCTCCTCAACGGCAGTTACAGGAATTCTCACAAAGGAATCTCTTATGCGACCGATATCTTTTCTGGATGGCATTTAAGCCCATCTCCGACAAATCTCCATCGCCTTCCAAATGGCATCTATAATCCCATTCCCAATATTATTGACTGACACTCACTTCATGCGAGTGCAAATTTTTGGGCACTCTAGTGTTCAATAATCTTCCACCTTCAGATCACGAAAGGCAGACAAGCCAATCTACATCCTCAGGTCTAAGAAGATTGAATAGGGGAAGCTATTGTACCCCAAAATTTTCCCTCTCATATCACTCAACATATGCTCATTGAAGCCCTAAATCTGCTCAAGGATGCCCAAGAGTTGACCAGACAAACTCTCTCCTAAAGAAATGAATCTCCAAGTAGGGTTTCCATTTTAATCAAGATGGGTGAGCTCCAAAGGCCTCAAATATTTTTCCATGGTCCTAATATGTTCTCAAGACCATCCATGTCAAGTTTCATGCCTTGCACAAGAAGGTTTCTCAGTCAACTGCTCAAATGCCTAAAAATCAACAATACTAGGTCAAAAGTCAATTGTCACCCACATACAGTCAAACTTCAATATTTTTTATCAACATTAATATTTTGAAGTGACATCCATAATTTTATCAAGGGTTGACCATGATTCCTCAAGGAATGCTCCTAATCCATCAAAACTCAAAAATTGCTAAATTAGGGTCTCTGCATGAAAAGTCAACCAAACTCTGACCAGACATAACTTTCTCATACTTTATCAGAAATTTCTCATCCAAGGCTCATTTAGAAGAGAATATAATTCCTTACAACTCCTATTCATCCCTCAAGTTCAAGAAATGCACTCATGAAAAGATATAAAGTCAGACATTATGGGTCCTTTTTAAAAGTCAACAAAAACACCTTTTTGGGTCAAAGCTTCTTACATGAACATGGAAGATCCAATTGAGATGAAAAAAAAGGGTTGTTTAGAAGAAATCCTAAGATTTTTAAAAAGTCTAAGAACACCCTCCTAGGGTCAAAATTGAGAGAGAAATGCATTGTCAAAGTTGGCCATTTTTGGAAATTTTGCACAAAGTCAACAATGCTTAAAATTGCATTTTTTCCACATGGGCCCATCTTTTCAAGATTGAATCTCAGTTCTAGTATGGTCCACGACCTATGGGACCCTCCTTACCTCATTTATTTATTTAGTTATTTTATTTTGATTTTATTTATTTAAAACTCAAATAAAATCAAAATAAATAAAATCAATGTGATGAGATTTGTTTTGCATTGAATTAGAGATCATGCTTCCTGTCACAAAGCCAAACAAAATCATGCAAAATCAAAAACAAGAGGAAATCTCCTAGTTTGGAAAGTTTGGAAGCAATTTTCAAAAGTTATCAAATCTTAGATTTTTTTCTAAACTTAGCACCCTAATTTGATTCACATACTTATACACAAGCATTCTCAACCATAAGGACAAGAATTTAGACGCGCAGCCTGCCTCAAGGAGTCAAACAAAGTTCCAAATTTTCAAAGAAAAGTGCATATCGGATCTTTCTCTGTAGGCCAATTCAAGGAGTTTTGGAGCACCAGTGATCATCCACGAAGGTCCTTGAAGCTTTTCCAGTCGCTATCCAAGCTCGCAGCCTTAGGAATCTCCAGATATAAATCACGGTTTGCACCCTTGTAACTTAGATTCATCTTGTTAGTTTTACATGTTTTAAATTGAATTTGATTGCATAAACGTGTTTATAATCATGCTTGAAATCTGTTTGAAGGCCTGGATTTGAGTTTTGGCGCAGGAACGGGCTTACACCATTGTTAGGGTTTGTAAGCTCGAAATTGGGGCTTCTTGTTCCAGGAAAAATTGAAGGGGATTATGGGTACTATTGGACTCAGGACAAAATTCCTGATTGATCCCTAGCATTAGTTTTGACTTATATTGCTTGTATCATATTTTTGAATAATGTAGGGTTTTAGCTACGAACAAAATTCGTCACTAGAGCCTATAGTGACGGAAAACTGCTGTAGGTAAAAGTTCGCCACCTAAAACAATGGATCCCTGAAGAAGGTGATGGCGTGGTGCTCACTGATTCGTCCATTCAAACCGTTGGGGACCCACAGCGCGCGCGTTTTTGACATGTGTCCATAGATCTTTGTTTGCCTTATGTTATTTTTGTTTTATTTATGTACATGAATGACAAATGGTGTAGATGGCAAGGGTGATAAGCTTGTGAAGGTAAGGACTTGGGTTCGATCCCAGGTCTAGGCATTTTGTATTTTCTTAACATTTCCTGCAGGATCCCATGCATTGCTCCTCCAGATGTTCACCCTGCATTCTCAGATCCCACCCTTTGGATCATCTCAAAGCAGATTCAATGCTCCATAATTGAAGATCCATGGTGCACTCTCTGAAGGCTGATCACACTAGAATGCACGCTGGACAACTGGGCCAACATAACTTGGGCCTAACAATTCAGCTTCACACCCCCAGATTACTAACAACAGCAACAGACCCATTTTCTAAACTCTTTTGATTTTCTTTATTTTATTTTCATTATTTAGTTTAATGACTTTTTAATCATTATTTTATTATTTATAAAAAATCATAAAATCAAAAAAAAAATCACAAAAATAGAATTAGGGTTTTTATAATTAAAATTAATTTTTGAAAATTAATTATTTTAATTATTTCAACATTGATTATTTTGTTAAATAAAATTAATTAGAAAATTAGGTTTAATTTGCAAATTTCAACTATTTTTCTCAATAAAAAATACAAAAATATTTTTTAATTAATTAGATTTTTTAAGCTTCTAATTTGTTCCCGTCTTAACTTTCGCGCGTTTATTTATTTTCACTTTATTTTCCAATTGTTATAATTGCTCTGAGTTTGTAATAGCTTTTAACTTGGGTTTATTATTGCTTTCATTTACAGTTTCAATTCCCCATGTTTGGTCATGTAACCCCCTCCCCAAAGCCTTGTAATAGCTAGGTTTAAAGTTATCCCCCTTTACTTTCCGCTACTATTAACTGTTAGATGATTGATAATAGGATTGTATGCAAAAGATCAATAATTTAAAATAGTAGATCACCCTAAATGTGCAAAGATAAAGGAACTGAAATCAAACACTTGCACATGCTCACTCCTAGGGTTACCCCCACTTTGGTTGCCTTCGGTAAACGGTCATGAAGTATAGGGAGTTTTAGTGGTTACCCTCTAGTCCCAAAAGATCAAAAATGACTCATTTGAATGTTGCCTCGGAAAGATCTTTAAGACCCTAAGGGTAACTACTAAGGTTTCCTAACCATTGCTTCAGTGACAATAATTGTCCCTTCGAATGTCCCTTTAACTCCAACGATGGGGCTACCTACTCCTTAATAGTAGGATAGCGTTGTCTAAAGGAAACGAGAACACGAACAACCTTTTTCGAGTAGGTAGAAACTCTTAAGTACTTGCTCAAAACAACAAACACTCTTTCACACAAACACTTTTAAAACAGTTTTCAAAAATAACTTCGTCACACTCTTGAGGACAGATACAAGGGTTACCACGAAGTTAAACAAAAAAAATTTCAAAACATACATAAGCAATTTAAAAATGAGAAAGTACCTAAGAGCCCATGGAAAACCATGGATAAAAAGGGTGCTAACACCTTCCCTTTCTATAATCTACCCCTCGTACTCAAAAAACTCTCGAAAAAGGTTTTTTCTGTTCTTTTTCCCTTTTCCTTTGTTGGATGAAATAAAATTCGGTGGCGACTCTTGCTTACCGTACATTTGCAAACAAAAAATGCAAAACCTGCATTGATAGTCGGTTCTGGCACCGTATCACAATGGCTCTCGAGCAGGCCATTGATCTCAGAATCAAAGTTCTAGATGTATATGATGACTCAACGTTGGTAATAAATCAGATTAAAGGAGAATGGGATACTCGTCACCCTGGCTTGATTCCCTACAAATATTATGCTAGAAGATTATTACCCTTCTTTAACAAACTTGAATTCCACCATATTCCCAGAGATGAAAATCAAATGGCAGATGCTTTGGTAACTCTGGCTTCTATGTATCAAGTAACTACTTGGAACGATGTGCCTCATATCACTGTGCAACATTTGGATAGACCGGCTCATGTGTTTGCAGCAGAGGAAACATTAGACGAAAAACCTTGGTATTATGATATCAAGCATCTTCTCCAGACTCAGGAATACCCGGATGGTGCGTCAAACAAAGATAGAAAAACATTGAGAAGGTTGGTAGGCATCTTTTTCCTCAATGAAGATGTGCTATACAAAAGAAATCATGACATGGTCTTGCTCAGATGCATGGAGAGACACGAAGAAGACATGTTGATGCATGAAATCCATGAAGGTTCCTTTGGTACCCATGCCAATGGACATTCGATGACAAAGAAGATGCTATTATTGGCTGACAATGGAATCTGACTGTTATAAATTTGCAAAGAAGTGTCATAAGTGCCATATTTATGCTGACAAAATTCATGTGCCTCTGACGCTTCTCAATGTTTTTTCTTCCCCATGGCCTTTCTCTATATGGGGTATTGACATGATTGGGATGATTGAACCCAAGGCGTCGAATGGATATCGTTTTATCTTGGTGGCAATTGACTACTTCACCAAATGGGATTATCACCGACAACGACTCGAATTTGAATAATAAGATGATGACAGAACCTTGTGAAGAATTCAAGATTGTCCATCATAATTCATCTCCTTACAGGCCAAAGATGAATGGGTTTGTTGAAGCTACTGATAAAAACATCAAGAAGATCATCTAGAAAATGGTTGTTACATATAAAGATTGGTATGAGATGCTCCCTTTTACTTTTTATGAGTATCGAACATTTGTCTGCACTTCAACAGGGGCAACCTCTTTCTCTCTTGTGTATGGCATGGAAGCAATTCTCCCCGTTGAGGTTGAGATTCCCTCTTTATGTGTGATAATGGAAACCCAGTTGCCATAGGCTGAATGGGTCCAGAACAGGTTTGACCAGTTGAATTTGATTAAAGATAAGAGAATGACGGTTTTGTGTCATGGTCAGTTGTACTAGAAGAGAATAAAGAAAGCTTTTGATAAGAAGGTCAAGCTTCGTGAATTTAGAGTGTAGCGGTAGAAATGTTTAAGACTAAGCCATAAGAATGGTGAGACTTGTACAAATCAAAATAAAATCGCCACCGTGCTTTATTATTTCCAAAGGAATGGGAAAAGAGCGAATAACCCAAAAAGAGGGGGAAAGATTCAAGGTAAGGGGGTTAGTTATGTAAATGGAAGCTATTAGCACCCTAAACATCTACGGTACTCCGCGGGAACCTCTTTGTAAAATCTGTATATTTTGGCTATGAAATGTTGTGTAAAAAATGGATGGTGGAGGTGAGAAAAGAAATATATTTTTATGGTTTTTTTTCACCCGCCGCGGTTGCGAAACTTTAGTGCCTACGTATCACCTTTTCATGCAATAGGGGATCAGGGTACACATAGTTCCTCTTTAAAAAAATTTAAATGTAAGTGTGTTGGTTAATTTTTATGAGATAAAACTTCATCGTCATTTGTCCGTGTGGAAAACATACCTACTAGCCACAATCATGAGAAAGGAGAATTTGCATCATCTCAAAGTGGAGGATATGGACTGGATTATAAAATCAACAATGCCTCACTCAACACCAAAGTGGAAAATATCTCTCTTCATTATATATTATAGAAGTATAGTTGTTTGTATCACTACAAGGATTGACAAGAGTCTAATCTTTTGAGAAAGGTTTTAAAATAAGAGAGCCAAATTGGAAAAAATGATTTGAAATGAGATTGATTGACTTTTAGTCTTCTCACAAAAAAAATGATGTCAAAATATTATTAAGTTGATTGAAGTTTATTCATGAAATTGTTTTTTGAAAATGCATGGACCTAAGTCCAAGTTTATTATGAAAGTGATTCAAGTTTCAAAACAAGAGGAGTTTTGAAAAGGAGGAAGAAGATTTTTTGAAATTAAAGAAGATGGGAGGAGAAGAAGAGACTATCCTAAAGCATAAGGTAAAATCTAGGGATAGGAACCATCTAACCAACAAGAAACCAACACTTGACATTATGAGTCAAGATAGAATTCTCATTCTTTGGATTGAAACCAAGCAATTAAGATAATAGACCTCTTGAGAAAACCAAACTTCAAATGTATTAAGTCTTCACAAAAATTGGGCAGAGTAATGGATGTATACGGGTGAATTCCAGATTACAAACAAAGAGTGTAATCACAACAACCTACACACAAAATAAACAAACAACCCAATGTCTTGAGGTAAACCTCAAGAGCTCCAAACAAAATAATCAGATAAGGTCACAAGGTCTCCAATCATAGGCCAAGGTTTCTAATCCTAAGTCCAAGAAGTCCAATGCTCCATAATGCCAAGGATAGTAACCAAATAGTCCAAGTATAATTAAGGATTTTATGGTTCATATTGATTATTAAGTATCTTAAGAAAAGAAAAGCTCAAGTGAGCAAAATAAAAATGACAAGAAAGTAAATGCTCAAATGAGAAAAGATGAAAATGGCATGAAATATAAATGCTAAAAGTAAATAGTGCATAAAAATAAAAGGGGGCATATAATAAAAATACAGGATAAAGTCAATTATTAGTGATTAGTGGTTAGTTGGATGATCATCTTGAAACTTGCATTTGGAACTCATTAGAGGATTGGTAGAACCAAAGCCTCCACACAATAAGTTGCATTTGCTTTTTGTCAAGTATATCATCTATTTTGAATCCTCATAAGTACCATTTAATGATCAGCGATATTTAAGTGATCCGCGTTGACCAAAGGTGTTGTAGATCCATTAGAGGATTAGTAGAACCAAAGCCTCCACATAATGAATCTCAAGGTTATTGGATCAAAGAGATCAAATTAACATACTTGGGCTTGCAAACATAAGTTTGGGCCATGGATGATCATTTATTCGAATCGGGACAAAATTTAGCGCTATGTTAAGCAATCGTAAGTGGACTTATATAGAAGTCGCACCTATTTTGAGGTCGGTCAATAGCAATCTATGCACCATTTGTTTTGAGACATGATATAGAGATCATGCTCCAATAACACTTAGTGCAATAAGAAAGGGATGGGATGAAGAGGGGTGGGAGAGAATATAGAAACCACTTTTGAATTAAATTTAATCAAACTACTATTAAAATCATTCATCCATTTTTGTGGAGTTAGACTCAACACCATGGATCCAATGATGCTAATAAAGTTCATGATCAAAAATTTAACCCAAGATCATCCAGAAAATAGTCACAAAATAATATTGCATTTTAATATATACAAAAAAAGGTTTTAAAAATGTTTTAAAATAGAAATAAAAGAGAAAAATATCAACTATGTTCAAATTAATCAAGAAATAAAAAGTAAGACCATTAAAAATCAGAAAAGGGCTCAAATGATTTTATAAATTTTTTGGTAATTTTTTAAAGTCAGAAACTATTTTTTTAGAGTTAAAAGAAATGAGTAAAATAAACCAAAAATGATTAAAAAAATGACAAAGTCAGAAACAAAAATAGAATAAGGTCACCAATATTTGTCACATTATCATTGGATCATTCCATAATTTTTTCAGAATTTAAAAATGCATAAAAGTATTTTTAAACATTTAAAACAATTCAAATAAAGTGAAAATTTATAAAAAATACCAAAACACAAAATTAAATTGTGAAAAAATAAAAATCAGAAAGAGAATAATCAAAAATATTTTTCATAATTTTTCAAATTTTTTGGACTAAAAATGAATTTACTATGATTTTTTGAAGTTTAAAACAATTAAATATAAAAATCAGAAAAGAAAATAAAAACCAAAAAAATATGGGCCATCTGATCAATGTCAAAACGTGTTAGTAAACAGATCAAGTGGACCTGGCACGTTGTGCATGTTATGGACTTTAGTGAATAATGCATAGGATCATTAATTAAATCAGATTTTTGAAAAACACAGATGGCGCGCCTTCATTGGTTGGAAGATGACACGTTGGTCATCTTCAACCTCCAGCCAGTCCCAAAACCAGGTTGCTCAATCTATAAAATTAGAGCACGAGACCTATGACATTCGCTTCGTCTCTTCAAGATGAAGACAACCACACCTTCGTAACAAATTTATATAAACTGTAGCTCAAGCAATTTGGAAGGAAAGTTTTGAAAAGGGATTTTAAATTTCATGGTTAAAACGTGTTTCCAGTAAAAAGCAAGTGTTGCGATTAGAACCAGGGAAATGAGAGCATCACAATGATATCAAAGTTTTGAAGAATTGATGAAGGAATCTACCTATTGAAGTTGAGTTGCAGAGCTCTGAAATTGAACTTCTATGGAGCAATATCGGGCATGATTCTTGAATGTAATTATATGGTTAGCTTCAGGGAAGATCAAGGAAGGTGAATTGATGGAAAAATTGGATTGAAAAAGGCTTGAGAGTAGATTACAAAGTTGATGAATTTTGAGTTATGGAACAATTTTGGCAGGGTGATTCTGGCTATCCAAGCTTGAGGAAATGAATGGGGGATGACCCTCTATTTATAGGGAATCAAATGGAATGTCCAAGTGTGTGAAATGATGAAGTTTGGAGGGAAATCGTGTGAAGTTGCAAACAAGAAAAGTGTGACTTCTAATTTGATCAAAACTCAGCCAAAACGCGCGTTTTGTTGTGCTAATCCATTCTGGAAGTTCACTAAACATGTTTAGAGGCAAAAACGCATGGAAAACTTGTGATTAGAAGCCAAAACAAAGATTTCAAAATCTGACTTGTGATGAAACTTCAGTTCTAAGTTACCAACTTCAAAATCATGGCATTCTCAGCTCAGGGGGTCTTAGGGCATGATTCTTGATGCTTTAGAAATATGAGGTTACCAGCTTTGCAATGGAAAAAGAATGGAATCAAATGGATGCTTGAGCTGAAAGTTGTAATAAGTCAAAGTTGGAGAAAATGGGTTGACTTTCCATACTTAGAAATATTTCAAATTTTTCTTCAAAAGTGACCTATAATGTCTTGCACCCAAACATGGCTTTCCACTTGGATTTTTCTCTTGACCAAAAAAGATGGCATGAAATAGACCTCTTGAATGACATTTTGGGACTTGAACCATTCAAAATATCCAAAAATTGAGAGAGTTATGAATTTTTGAAGTTGGCAAAAAATCATGAAATAACCTATAATCTTTTGTATCCTTAAGGAAACTTCCATCTATTTTCTCACTTTGCACATGAAAGAAGGCATAAAGTTCACATCCTCAAGATCATTATGGAAAAAGAATGGGCTCAAGGTGATAAATATTGACCAAGTTATGATCATTTGAAGTCACACATGGAAAATTGGGGATTCATCTGGAGGACTTGTAATCTTTCTTCTTCATCAAGTTTCTTCCACATGAAAACTCCTTGGAACTTTTGATGTGATTTGTTAATAACCATTTGAAGATAAGGATGTCTTTGGAATCACTCCAAAATACCAATAGATGAGCAAGATATACTTATTTGAAGTTCAAAACCCTAGCTCCTAGATCAAGAAAAATGCCTTGAGGAACTTTGATAATTTTGAACAAACTTCTTGTACCAACACAAATGCTTTGTAAATATAAGTTGTTGAGGATGATAATGAGAACTCATAGCAACCACAACCACTTCCATATCTTGAGAATTGAGAGAAATATGCATTTTTGACCAATGGGAACAAAGCTTTGTCCAAGCATGACAACTTCTCCAATCAATCCCTTGTGCTTTAGAACCAAATTTAATAATCTTGAAATATGGTGAACCAAAATAACCTTGCCATGCCATTTCCTCCAAAACAAATCCAATGGTGAGGTTTTAACTTTTCGAGCTTTATTGACTAGGGCGTGGAAATAAACTCATGAACCCATGGAGCAACTTGTTGAATCTTATTGCCTTTACCTACATGAGTAACAAGCAAGACAAACCAACATTGAATTTTATTAATTAAGAGAATAAATCAAGACAAAAATATTCATGATAACAAAAGAACACAAGTCAAGGTACTTGGTGATTCCTCAAAGAGCAAAGCTAAATATAGGGAGGGGAACCAAGAATCTTAATGTGGTCTTGTTGTGATGGGATCAACATGGTATGATGAATGGATCTTAGGGGGGAAAATTGGGGTATAACACAGAGAAGGAGGCCTCGTGCTCAGGAAGATCATGTCTTTTAACACTGATTCTAGGGGCAAGTGGACTCCCAATTTTGAAAGTCTATATGTTGTCAAGAAAGTCTTCTCTGGCAGTGTATTGATTCTTGAAACTATGGATGGTGAGGAATTACCACGTCCTATGAATGTTGATGCAGTCAAGAAATACTTTGCTTAAAGAAATGAAAGAACATCTCGCTAAGTCGAAAACACGAAAGGGTGGCTTAGGCAAAAAGGAGCGTCTCGGTAGGCTGAAAACCCAAAAGGGCGGTCTAAGAAAAAATTAGAGACATAAACAAAATAAACTTTCCCGCTAGGTTGAAAACTCGCAAGGGAAACTTAGGAAAAAGTTAGGGATTTCTTGGCAAGTAACTGCGCCAGACAAGACTTGATCATTGAAGCAATAATCTTCTTGGATCCTCACCATACTTCAACAGAAGTCGCTACTCAGGAATTCAAAGTTGTTAGAGAGAATAGTGGTAATTGTATTTCAATGTATCTTTTCCAATATATATTACCATTTTTCAAACTTTGTAATCATCTATGGAGTCTCGCCATTCGCAGACTACCATCCTATTAATAAAGTTTAAGTTGTTGTCCAATTCTTTGCAATTCTTATTTTATTCTGCTTACAAAGACTCCATTTATTATTGATGATAATTTCCAAAGCAAAAAGATTTAATAACAAAATTGTTTTTTTTAAAATGAATTTACAATCTACTTTCTACTTTAGCTTTTATGACACAATAAAAACAAAAATGGTGATTCCAAGGATGGACGAACTCAAAAATTTTGGAAGTTTATTTTCCCTAGGAAGGCTCTCTCAGATAGTTGGAGATGAAACCAATTGGTGTAAGGTGCAGTATCGAGCTTGTGATCCTGTTTTCCCCGGTCAAGTCTTGGTCCATTTTGATTTCAGGTTTGCATGGTTTGAGGTCTCTATCTCAGATTCCCCAGTAAGGTTTTCTCTCATATGAAGGAATTCCTTTCTTCTTAGCAGTAATGGAATAATTGTTGTTTTCCCAGGCAACTAGGCAAGGGCAATATCTTTTCTAAGAAGTGTTGAAACAGTTGTCAACTTTTTTGGGTTTTCTCCCACCGAGTGTTGGGTTTGATTTAAAATCCCCATAATTTTGATTTATTTCGATACTGTTTGATTTCTTAGATCCCCAAGTGAAGCTAAGACTTTTTTTCTGGATGGAAGTTGTTATCCCCATGTGTTTTCATAATTTATCCCCAAGTAAGATTGTGTAATCATCACTCTTGGTATCGAAGAATTTATTTTTGGGCCCCTGAATGATATGGTGTTTTACTCCCTAATGAAGTTAGCACGGAATCCCTAGTAAATATCTCAACGATGTGGTTTTCATCTTCCCTAACGAAGTCAATATTATAATCTCCAGTGAAAATCTAGATGTTGAAACATTTGTTTTCCCCATTGAAGTCTGTGATTTTCCCCGGTGAAGCCCAGAGGAGGATGTTAGATCCTTGTATTTGCACTGATTCTATTGTGTGATTTGATTATTTTCGGGATGTGCTCTTCCCAGTGAAGTTAAGCCATGGGATAGGAATTTGTTTCCTCAGTTGGTACTTAGTGTCTTTTTGGAATTTTCATTCTGGATGCGATTTAGCTGAGTATTAACTTTACCTAATTTGGTTTTGTCTGTTTATCCCCAGTATGGTGTGATATTTTCATCAACATATACATGATAACATTCATACATGCATCATGCATAATTGAATTAAATTCATTGCTCATTTTCATTTATTAAATTTTATTGTCATGTTACCCTATTTGCAGATTTGTGTCACCCTCTCTCCAATATTTTGTCAACTTTAAGCAGAAAGTGTATATTCTTTCAACTTCCCCACTGAGTTATCCCTCGTGGAAGATTTTTGCTTTAGCCTTCCTACTCAGTTCTTTATCTGAGTGGAATGTCATCCCCTTTTGAGTTTATTTCTCATCAGGTGCTATCTCAGTTGATTGTTTCACACCAGTTTATTTCTAGTTTGAATCTGTGGTCCCCGACAGCGTTATTATTTTGATTTCTGCAAACTTTGAGCTCTAGTTTGAGAATGTGCATTTATTTTGGCACGAGAAGACTTTAGCTCCCCAGCAGGAATATATTGGCACTCCCCAGGAAGCCATATTTCTTTCCCCAGGAAGCCATATTTCTTTCTTCAGGAAATCTTTATTACAGTTCCTTCTCATAACAGCAAGTGGTGGTCTCTTTATTTGACCAACTTGTACTTCCCCAGTAAGTCTTTTAGTCCCCTGAGAAGATTCGTTTGCTTACTCCAATAAATGGTAGTCTCGTCATTATGGGGGATAGTTCGTTGTTGAGATGTTTACTCCAATGAATGGTAGTCTCGTCATTATGGAAGATAGTTCGTTGTTGAGATTTGTTACTCCAATGAATGGTAGTCTCGTCATTATGGGAGATAGTTCATTGTTGAGATTTGTTACTCCAATGAATGGTAGTCTCGTCATTATGGGAGATAATTTATTGTTGAGATTTGTTTACTCCGATGAATGATAGTCTTGTCATTATGGGAGATAGTTCTTTGTTGAGATTTGTTTACTCCAATGAATGGGAGATAGTTCATTGTTAAGATTTGTTTACTCTAATGAATGGTAGTCTCGTCATTATGGGAGATAGTTCGTTGTTGAGATTTGTTACTCCAATGGATTATAGCCTCGTCATTATGGGAGATAGTTCGTTGTTGAGATTTGTTTACTCCAACTAATGGTAGTCTTGTCATTATGGGAGATAGTTTGTTGTTGAGATTTGTTTACTCTAATGAATGGTAGTCTCGTTATTATGGGAGATAGTTTGTTATTGAGATTTGTTTACTCCAATTAATGGTAGTCTTGTCATTATGGGAGATATTTTGTTGTTGAAATCTTTTTCCGATGGATGGTAGTCTCTTCATTATAGGAGATAGCTCTTCGTTGAGATTCAATTTTCTCTGAAGAAGTTTGTTTATTTCCAGTCATGAGTATTGATGCCAAACAATTGTTACCACCCATAATATTGATGTTTGTTGGTATTATCCTACCACCACTTTTCCCCCAGTAGGTTGACATTACCTTTTTTTCTATCTTCTCTGAGAATGGATAGTTCGCGGTTATTTGTTGATCACCATTATCCTTTACTTTCTCTCCTCAATATTTAAGTTGATGTTGCTTTATCTCCTCCTTGGGCTTTACACCAGTAGAGTTGAATCCTCTGTTCACAATGATTTATTTTCTTGGTCTAGTTTTCTTTTAATCTTTTATTTTGTGTTTCCCCAGTGGTGTCTTATGTAACCATTGGATCTGTTTGTTTGCATGCACAATCATAAACATTGCATGGCATCTTAGGGCCAAAAACAGGGTTTGTTTTTATATTTAAGTATCTTCAATCACGTCGACACGAAGATTTTAACCTTCGTATCTCCAAATAGAAGACACTTAAATAAGGGCAGTTGTTGTACCCCAATTTTTTCCCTTAAGATCCCTCTACCATCTCATATCAACCCAATCATAACAAGATCACATTAGGGTTTGGTTTTTCTCCTTATCTTTAGATTTGCTCATGGGGAATCACCAAGCACCTTGACTTGTATATTGTGATCATCTATGTTTTATATTTATTAGCTTTTAACTAATAAATACAATGAATGTTTTCCCTAATTGATGATATTATAGGTGAAAGCACAACACATTCCATCAAGTTGATCTATAGGTTCATGAGTTTATTTCCAACAAATCTTCATTGAGATTCAAGCCTCACCATTGAAGATATTTTGAATTAATATCATAAAAAAGTCTATTATGATTCATCATGCCTCAAGTTGTCAAAGATAGTTCAAAGATATAAGGGTTGATTGAAGAGGTTTGACCTAATTGGATAAGTTATTGATTTCTTGATCACAAGTGCATAATTCGTCAATTCTTAACATTTGGAGTTTGTTTTTGGTTCTATGGTTTCTCATTATCATCCTAAATAACTTCTATTTACAAGACAAAAGTATTTGTGCAAGAAAGTTTGTCAAAGTTGAAAAGGGTTTCTAAGGCATTTGGGTGCTCTAGGAGCTATGGTTTTGAACTTCTAAGGGCTATATCTTGCTCATATTTTGGTATTTTTGAGTGATTCCAGAGACATGATTCTCTTTAAAGGGTTATCAACAAATAATTTCAAAAGTTTCAAGAAAACTTTATGTGAAAGATGCCTAATGATTAAGAAAGATTACAAGTCCTCTAGATAGGCCATCAAATTCCCTTATGTGACTTCAAAAGATCATAACTTGGTCAATTTTTATCTCCTTAATCCCATTATTTTTCCATAATTATCTTAAAAGTGTGAACTTCAACTCTTATTTTATGTGCAAAGCTTGAAAATGGATGGAAGATGCCCTAAGGATGCAAAATATTATAGGCCATCTCATGAATTTTCACCAACTTCACAAAGTCATAACTTTCTCATTTATTTGGAGTTTTTAAATGGTTTAAGTCTTAAAATGTCATTCAAGAGATCTACGTCATGCCATATTTTTGGGTCAAGAACAAATTTTAAATGGAAGGCCATGTTTGGATGCAAGACATTATAAGTCATTTTAAATTGAAGGCCATGTTTGGAAGTACAAAAAGTCGGCATTTTTTCCAACTTTGACTCATCACAACTTCCAGCTCAAGCATCCATTTGATTCCATTCTTTGCATATTGTAAAGTTTGTGATCTCATCTTTCCAATGCATAAATAATCAAGTCATAAGGTTCCCTAAATCGTGCACACCATTGACTCAAAGATGGTACCTTGAGACTGAAGTTTCCTCCAAAGTCAGAATTTGAAATTCATGATTTAGCCTCTAAACACAAAATTTCTACGCGTTTTTACTTCTAATCATGTTTAGTAATCTTCCATAAGTGATTAGCACCTTGAAGTGCAAGTTTTGGATGAGTTTTGAGCAAAATAGAAGTCACAATTTTCATGTTTGCAACTTCACGCGATTTTCCTCCAAACTTCATCATTTCACATGCTCAAGCATTCCATTAGCTTCCCTATAAATAGAGGGTCATACCTCATTCGTTTTCTCAATCTTAGATAGCCAGAATCACCTTGCCAAACTCTCTCTTCAACCCACTTTTTTGCAACTTCGAATTTGGTTTTATAGCTTTCCTCAATCCATTTTCTTTGTCAATTCTTCATCCTTGAACTATAATGAAGCTAACAGAAGAAGAACCAACCTCTAAGACTTCCTAAGTCGCGCTATCCAAGTCAAGTTTCAGAGCTCTGAATTTGAACTTCAATAGGTGGATTCCTTCATCAATTATATCAAACTTTGATACTGTAATAAAGCTCTCATAATTCTGATTCTAGTCGCAACATTTGTTTTCAACTGGAAGTGAGTTTTGGCCATGAATTTTCAAATCCCTTTTCAAATCTTTCCTTATGAAACAACTGAGCTACACCTTACATAAATTTTTTGCGAGGGTACCATTGAAATCGTCTTGAAGAGATGAAGCAAACGGTACCAGTCTCGAGCTCTAATTTTTCCATTTCATGAACCTACAAATCGTGTGGACAGAGGTTGAAGACGACCTACGTGTCCGTCTTCGACCAATGAGAATTTGCCACGCATTTTTCAAACTTGATTTAATAGTTGATCCCATGTTTTATTTATTAAGGACCATGATATGCACAACGCGTCTGATCCATTGGATTAGCTTACTAACGCGTTTTGACTCTCATTCAATGGTCTATATTTTTTGACTTTATTTTTTATTTCTGATTTTTTACATTTAATTGTTTTAAACTTCAAAAAATCATAGAAAATTTATTTGACTCAAAAATTATGAAAAAAATTCACAAATTGTTTTTTCAAATATTCTCTTTCTGATTTTTATTTTTTCATAATTTTATTTTCATATTTGGTATTTTTCATGATTTTTTCTTTGTTTTGATTTGTTTTTAATTGCTTAAAAATACTTTTTGACATTTTTAAATTCTAAAAAATTTTATCAAAATTATTTCTCTTATTTCTGACCTTTTGAATTTTTTTTTTGAATTTTATTTTGACTTCTACTATTTTTTATCTTTTTTTTACTTATTTGAGTAATTTTAATTAGTTTAAAATACTTTTCTGATTTGAAAAATTATCAAAAAAATTGTAAAAATATTTGAGGTCATTTCTGATTTTTCTATGGTCTCTTTTAATTTTTCTTTGATATTTTGGTATAGTTTTCTATTTTTCCTTTTATTTTCATTTTAAAAACATTTTAAAAAATCTTATTCTTTTTTATTTATTCATTAAATGCATTTTATTTTTGTATATATTCTGACCTTTTGACTTTTGATCATGCATTTCATTAACATCATTGGATCTTGGTTATTGATTTTAGCTCCACCAAAATGGATAAATGATTTTAATGATAGTTTGATTAAATTTTTATTTCAAATATATCCCTTCCCTCTTCATCTTATCCCTTTTCTCATTGTGCTATATGTTGTTAGAGGGTGATCTACATATCATCTCTTCAAACATATGGCACATAGATTTCTATTGATCGGCCTCAAAATAAGTGTGACTTCTATATAAGTCTACTTACGATTGCTTAACATAACGCTAAACTTTGTCCCGATTCAAGAAATGATCATTTGTGGCTCAAACCCTAGTTTGCAAGCCCAAGGATGTTTAATTTGAAACCTTTGATCCAATAACCTTGAGATTAATTGTTAGGAGGCTTTAGTATTATCAATCCTCTAATGAATCTTCATAAGCTTTGGTATAAGTGGATCATTTAAACATTATTGATCATATGTTGTTACATTGAGAACTTGAAATGAATGATATACTTGACAAAAAGCAAATGAAACTTATTGTCGAGAGGTTTTGATTTTACCAATCTTCTAATGAGTTTTCAAATGCAAGTTTCAAGATGGTCATTCAACTAACCTCTAATTACTAATTCATTAACATTTAACTTTTACTTCATGCCCCTTATTTTGTGGTTTTATTTTATGCCTATACTTTATGCACCATTTTATTTTAGCATTTACATTTCATGCTATTTTCATCTTTGCTCACTTGAGCATTTACTTTTATGTCATTTTTATTTTTCTCACTTGAGCTTCTCACTTATTTTGAAGATACCTAATAATCAACTTGAACCATAAAAAACTTTAATGTTAATTGGACTATTTGGTTACTATCCTTGGCATTATGGAGTGATGGACTTCTTGGACTTAGGATTAGAGACCTTGACCTACCTTGAGACCTTGTTACTTCTATTGTTATTTTGTTTGAAGTTCTTGGGGTTTACCCTGATACATTGGGTTGTTTGTTTTCTTTGTGTGCAGGTTATTTTGATATATGTTTTGTCTGTGATTGAGAATTCATCTGTATACAGTCGTTACTATGTCCAATTTTTTGTGAAGACATAATGCATTTGAAGTCTGGTAATCTTAAGAGGTTCGGTATCTTTTCTTGCTTGGTTTTAATCCAAAGGAGGGGAATTCTACATTGACTCATTGTGTCAAGTGTTGGCTCCTTGTTGGTTAGACAGTTGTTTTCCCTAGCTTTTACCTTATGCTTTAGGATAGTCCCTCCATCTCCTCCCATCTACTTTAATTTCAAAAATCTTCTCCCTCCTTTTCAAAAATCTTCTTGTTTTCTAAACTTGAACGACTTTCACAATAAACTTGGACTTAGGTCCATGCATTTTTCAAAATATTTTCTTAATTAAACTTTAATCAACTTAAGAAGACCTTGACATTTTTTGTGAGAAGACTAAAAGTCAATCAATCTCATTCAAACCATTTTGTCATTTTGGATTTTTACCTTAAAATTTTCTCAAAATATTAGACTCTTGTCAATCCTTGTAGTGATGCGAGCTACTATACTTCTAAGATATATAGTGAAGTGAGATATTTTCTACTTGGGTGTTGAGCGAGGCTTTGTTGATTTTGAAATCCAAGCTATATCCTCCACTTTGAGATGATGCAAATTCTCCTTTCTCATAATCGTGGGTAGTAAGTATGTTCTTCCACTCGGATAAGACGATGATGTCTCGTCTCTTAAAATTAACCAACACATTTTTGTTTTCAAATTTTTAAAGGTGAACTACGAGTACCCTTATTCCCTATTGCACGGAAGGTGGTACTTAGACACTAAATGTTCGCAACCGCGGCGAGTGCAAAAATTGTAAAAACAAATACTTCTTTTCTCATCCCTCAATCTATTTTTTTACATAACATTTATAGCCAAAATACACAGATTTTCAAAGAGGTTCCTGCTTAGTACCATAGATGTTTAGGGTGCTAATACCTTCCATTTGCATAACCAACCCCGAACTTAGATTCTCTCCCCCTTTTTTTTGGTTATTCGCTCTTTTCCCATTCATTTGGAAACAATAAAGCACGGTGGCGATTTTTATTTGATCTGTGCGAGTCAAGTCAATCCAATGGCTTCGTCTCAACATTTCTACCGCTACAGAAAAAATGGCGACTTCATTGGGGAAAGATTGACCTATTGCTGGTCCATCCCTAAGTGGGTTTAGCCTATATTTTTTTTATTTGTGTATGTGCTATTATTGTTTATATGTTATATGTTGTATATATGTTTGTCTAGATTTTCCTGGTTTTCAGGGTGCTTGGTGATTTCTCATAAGTCCGCTACCCAGAATTGGACAAAATTAAGATAGGACGGGAGGTATAGTCATGTTAACTTTGAGGGAGTAATCCCGAAATAGGAGACATGACATCCCCAACTCAGTGGAGGCCCCTTTGATTGTAGTGTCGTTTACCGAGTAATCGGGAAGACGTGCTGCTTTCAACCTGAGAGCCTGCTGAAACTGAGGACCGTAGAACCTTTAACCCATATTGGCCTTTTAGGTGTAGTGCGGAAGCTATGATGGAGTAATTTGGAAATGGTTGTCACACGATACTATGCTCAGACGAGTTTTTCCTGAGAATATTGCTAATTACTAAGTCAATCAGGATGTTGGTAATATCCGAAGGAAGGATGTAGACTCTGGAAACCTTTTAGAACCTTGTTCGGCAGGTGATAAACTAGTAGATCATACCTTGTGGGTAGTACCTTTGACTCCATGCGCGTGACATCAAACTTATGAACCCCCCATGTTTGTGATCTTGTGTGTGATTGTTGCATCATGCATTCATGCACCCATGATCATCTTTTAAGATATTGTTGTTCAAGGGACTTAAAGTTGACTCTTTGTGAATATCCCAGGTACTTTTAACCATGGATTATGGAAAAAGAAATACTCGGAAGTATAGTTTCAAGAATCCCAAGATAGATGATTTGATAAGTCTAATTCTCGAGATTGAGAGCTCTGCAGATTTTCGGAAGAAGTATGGATCCATCGTGTCTCTCATGAAGCTTAGGATGAAGGAGGGTATTCTCTCGACTTTGGTACAGCTCTATGATCTGATATATCGATGTTTCACTTTCCCTGATTATCATTTGATGCCTACATTGGAGGAGTATTCTTATCTACTAGGATTACCTGTTACTGATTGTGTTCCTTTCACTTACTTGGAGAAAGAGCCAAAATCTCATGAGATTGCTGCTTTGGTTCATTTAGGGAAATCTGAGGTTGAAGCCCACATGACTACCAAAGGAGGGATTAGAGGATTACCCGCTCAGTTTTTAGTAGAGAAAGCTCGCTACTTTGCTAGGATAAAGAGTACGGTTGCTTTTGAGGCCATCTTTGCCCTACTTTCCTACGGTTTGTTCTTATTTCCGAACATCGATAATTTTGTGGATGTCAATGCCATCAGGATATTTTTGATAGGGAATCTAGTCCCTACATTATTAGGTAATTCTTATTACTCCATTCATTTTTGGGATTCTTACCATGGAGGGATGATCATTTGCTGCACACCTTTGTTGTACTAGCGGTTTATTTGTCACGTGCCTCGGTCTGATGCTTTCTGGGATGTCAAAAAGGAACCTCGTTGGGCTCCAAAGATTATGGCCCTCACTCATTCAGATATTGTTTGGTACCATCTGGCTTACCATGATGTAGAGATTGTCGATAGTTGTGGTAGTTTCTCCAATGTACCTCTTCTTGGTACAAAGGGAGGAATTAAATACAATCATGTTCTTGCAAGACGACAACTTGGATATCCAATGGGGGATAAGCCAAATAGTATTCGTTTTTTTTCTTAAAGAGGGAGAGAATCATAAGGAAGCTAAGGAGCAGATTGTAAAGGCTTGGCGTCATATTCACAAGAAGAGTAGGAAGGACTTGGGACCTAGAGGGGTTGTTTCTTTAGAGCCTTATCTTCAGTGGGTACAAGCAAGGATAATTCAGTTGAAGATGCCATATTCCCGTGAAGCACCTATGCCTGATATGTTTGTGAAGACCACTTCTCACCTTTTGGATGATATGGAAAAGCTTCAACTGGCCCTAGTCAGGATGCAGCAGGAGAAACAAGTTTGGAAGAATAAGTGTCAGACTTTAGAGATATCCTACCAGGCAGACTTGAAGGAGAAAGATGACTTGATTGAGATCCTCAAGAGTCGTGTTGTAGAGATGATGGAGAAGAAAGAGGATTTATTTTCCTCTAGCACTCAGTCAGGGCTTAGTCATTTACTTCCCGACTCTGGTGATTGGAAAATGGTTGCTAACAGGTATGCAGAAGAGAACAAGCAGCTAAAGGCTCAGATCGTAAAATTCACAGGAAAGCGTCAGTGTGTGGAGTGAGCTTCATCAGCTTTTTTTCTTATGGTTTTAGATTCTATCTTCTTTTTGTACTTGGGATTATTGAAACTTGTACTAAAACAAATGTAATCCATTTTGAAGTTATTATAACGAGATTTTTCAGTATTTCAAATGTGTTAGTACTTTAATATTTGCAAAATTGTCTAGAATTCTTTAAGTCCCTTGAACTACTAATAAATCATGTGTGATGCATATCATGCATCATCTTGTACATATTTCTTGCATTTCTTTTCATACCCAGGCGTCTTACTGAATTTCTCTGCTTCGTTCAGCAAGTTGTATCACCGGTATAATACTCGAGCTAATTCCAAGAAGAAAATGGAGAATCTTGAACAAGAAAATCGTGAGCTACACGACGAAGTTACTGCTCTGAAGGCCGATATGGCTAATTTAAGTACTCTGATTGAATCACTGGTGGCTGCTCAGAATCAGCCACCACCTGCTCATCCTCAACAAACAACATTTACTTCTGAAGGTCCTCCAGTTCCCGTTTCTGTTGCCCCAGTTACCGTTTCTCAAAATTGTATACCTCAGGGTTATCCATGAGGAATGCCAGAAAACTTCATGCCAGAGAGTTTTAATATTGATGCTCAAGTTGCTCCAGTTGTTCAAGCTGTTGTTACTCCTGCACCTCCTGTGGTGCATATTACTCTTGCTGCTAGAAACGAGACATGTAACACTCGAGGTCGAAAGGGCGGGGAGTGGTTGCACCGCATATAACACTCGAGGCCTAAGAGAGAAAAGGCGGTCACCACATCGGAATGAGAGGGATTCTAAGGCTATGCAGGTATGGGACTGTATGGTTAAAGGAAGACTTATAAGGATTAATTGGTACTGCCTATACCAACAAGATGCATCTTCTTTTCGGTAGCCTGTTCCATAAGAACTCCGTAGTTAAGCGTGCTTGACTTGGAGTAGTATTGGGATGGGTGACCTTCTGGGAAGTTTCTTCGAAAGCATGTGAGTGAGGCTAAAGCATGCTGAAAAGACTCATGTTAGTTTATGGGGTCAGTTGGTAATCCCGAAGGCAGTCTGGGGTGTTATAAATGGTATCAGAGTCATACCTGTCCCAGTACGATGTGGTTCGAGGATGAACCATGCGGAAGCTGGTGGGCATGTAACACTCGAGGTAGAAAAGGGAGAGGAGTGGTTGCACTCCATGTAACACCCGAGGCCTAAGAGGGAAAAGGTGGTCGCCACATTGGAATGAGAGGGATTCCGAGACTATGCAGTTATGGGACTGCATGGTTGAAAGAAGGCTTATAAGGATTAATTGGTACTACCTATACCAACAAGATGCATCTTATTTTCGGTAGCCCGTTCCATAAGAACTATACAGTTAAACATGCTTGACTTGGAGTAGTATTGGGATGGGTGACCTTCTGGGAAGTTTCTTGAAAAGCGTGCGAGTGAGACCAAAACATGCTGAAAAGACTCGTGTTGGTTTGTGAGGTCAGTAGATAATCCTGAAGGAATTCTGAGGTGTTACAAGACCCACTATGCTGCACCTCCTTCGGTGAATGATGTAGCATTTGTTAATGATGAATTTTATTTTCCTATTCCTCCACCAAGTGAAAACTTAGGCTTCTATGATCGAATGGACGATTTTTAGGATCACTTTGATAAGATGCAGAAAGAGATGAAGGCCCTCAGAGGAAAAGAATTGTTTGGATAGAATGTGAACGATCTGTGTTTGGTTCCAAATGTGAAAATACCTGCAAAGTTCAAAGTACTAGAATTCTAGAAATACAAGGCTCGTGCTCACCTTGTGATGTATGTGAGAAGGATGTCTACTCACACTGATGATTAACGCTTGTTAATTCAATTTTTCCACGACAGTTTAACTGGTGCTGCATTGAAGTGGTACATGAGCTTAGATAGTGCCAATATTCATACTTTCAATGACTTGGGCGAAGCGTTTATTAGACAGTACAAGTATAATATGGACATGGCACCTGACAGTGATCAACTCAGGTCAATGGTCCAGAAAGATACAGAGATGGCGTGAAGTAGCCGCCCAGGTGATTCCTCCAATGGAAGAGAAAGAGATGACAAAGATTTTCCTGAAGACTCTAGGTTCCTTCTACTATGAAATAATGGTGGCGAGTACACCAAGTAATTTTACCGAAATGGTGAATATGGACGTTCGTTTGGAAGAAGCTGTAAGAGACGGAAATTTGACAAAAGGTGAAAATTCTGGTAGTACCAAGAAGCCTTCATACAGGTTTGGGATGGGTGACCTTCTGGGAAGTTTCTCGAAAAGCGTGTGAGTGAGACCAAAACATGCTGAAAAGACTCGTGTTGGTTTGTGAGGTCAGTAGGTAATCCTGAAGGAAGTCTGAGGTGTTACAAGACCCACTATGTTGCACCTCCTTCGGTGAATGATGTAACATTTGTTAATGATGAATTTTATTTTCCTATTCCTCTACCAAGTGAAAACTTAGGCTTCTATGATCGAATGGACGATTTTTAGGATCACTTTGATAAGATGCAGAAAGAGATGAAGGCCCTCAGAGGAAAAGAATTGTTTGGACAGAATGTGAACGATCTGCGTTTGGTTCCAAATGTGAAAATACCTGCAGAGTTCAAAGTACTGGAATTCTAGAAATACAAGGCTCTTGCTCACCTTGTGATGTATGTGAGAAGGATGTCTACTCACACCGATGATTAACGCATGTTAATTCAATTTTTCCAAGACAGTTTGACTGGTGCTGCATTGAAGTGGTACATGAGATTAGATAGTGCCAATATTCATACTTTCAACGACTTGGGTGAAGCGTTTATTAGACAGTACAAGTATAATATGGACATGGCACCTGACAGTGATCAACTCAGGGCAATGGTCCAGAAAGATACAGAGATGGCATGAAGTAGCCGCCCAGGTGATTCCTCCAATGGAAGAGAAAGAGATGACAAAGATTTTCCTGAAGACTCTAGGTGCCTTCTACTATGAAATAATGGTGGCAAGTACACCAATTGATTTTACCGAAATGGTGAATATGGATGTTCGTTTGGAAGAAGCTGTAAGAGACGGAAGTTTGACAAAAGGTGAAAATTCTGGTAGTATCAAGAAGCCTTCATACGGGTTTGCCAAGAATAAAGAAGGAGATACAAATGTTATTATTCAAGAGAGAAGGGTTAATCATCCTAGAAGAAATCATCAGCGCCACCAACAAGTTGCTTCAGTAACTCCAGTTGTCAATGTGGCTCCGACCATAGTTGCTTATCAAAGACCATCCCCTCAGGGAAATCAGGGGCAGAATCAGAAGAGAGAGGCTTTTGAATCTATTTCCATGAGCTATGCAGAGTTACTCCCGGCGTTAATTCAAAAGAAGTATGTTCAGACCAGGCCACCCCCTGCTATACCATCACCTTTGCCTTGGTATTATAAGGCAGACCAAACATGTGTTTTTCATCAGGAAGCACTAGGGCACAATGTTGAGAACTGTTATCCTTTGAAATCTGAAGTACAAAAGATAGTGAGATCTGGTCTTTTATCCTTTAAAGATGTTGGCCCTAACGTAAAAGACAATCCTTTGCCAAAGCATGGAGGAAAAAATGTTGTAAACATGGTTGTTGGTTGTCCTAGGGACTTTCGGATTTTTTATATCAACCTGGTTAGAGGGGATCTGGTGAAAATGCATGCTGACCTCTGCGAGTTCAGTTACTATACGTATGACCATGCTGGTTGTGGTATTTGTAGTACAGATATACATGGGTGTGATAAGATAAAAGTTAATCTTCAGGAAATGATGGACGAAGGCCTCGTTCATATAATCAGGCCTAGGGCAGAGTACGAGGAAAATGTGAATATGGTCTTTGGATGTCCTGGAGAATTTAAGATCTTTGACGTGAACCATATGAATGATGATTTGGTGCAATTGCACGCTACTTTCTGTCACATAAATGGTCAAGTAGAACACCATTATGGGTCTTGCCATATTTAGTGCAGAGGTTCCCGTGGTTGTTCCATTGTGAGAAGGGGTATTCAATTGTTATTGGATAATGGTACTATCAAAGTTTCAGGCAATAGAGATGATTATAATGGGATTAATGTGATTGAAGATTGCTTGGTTGAGACTATGTCAGATGACTGGTATGCTTCTGCAGATGAATTCTTTTCCTCAGATGAAGATATGTTCTCCAACAATGATTCTCTGATGCCCAAGTATTCTGAAGAAGGGTGAATGTTATTGTGCTTTGTCTGATATTCTGCATCAGAAAAGATGGTTGGTGTTGTGAAAGAGATGTTAAGATGCAATCACAAGTTCTGATGTGCGGTTAGGGCTAGAGAAAATTGATGGAAGAATTGTTTTTTTCTTTTGGAAAGTTCAAGTCAAAGATGTGTTGATACAATCAAGATTACACAATGTGCAAGATTATGTTAGTGGTTGAAGAGCTTCCTACCAACATAGAAGTTGCACCATAAGTTTTCAACCTAGTTTTTAACATGTGAAATTCTTAGAGTGGTTTAGTTTCAAGTGGAATTTATTTATCATGATAAAGTATATGATTGTTAGTGATGACAATGTGAAATTTTTAAAGTGGTTTATCTTCAAGTGAAATATATTCTTCATGAGAGAGTATGATAGTTTTTAAAACTATGATTGTCAGTGAAGACAATGTAAAAGTTCTTGGAGTGATGTAGCTTCAAGTGACTATACTCTTTAGGTGGAGTATAGTAGTTTTTAAAACTATGATTGTCGGAGAAGACAATCTGAATTTTTTTGGAGTGATGTAACTTCAAGTGACTATACTCCTTATGATGGAGTATGATTATCGGTGAAGACAATGAAATTTAATGTATTATTTTCAATCAAGGTGGAGATTATTGGGATTTGTTGAAAATATACATGTTGAAGAAGTCTCACATTGCTTAATTTTGTGAATGAAGAGGGAGTCCAATGTTATATATAGGATTAAAGTTTTTCAAAATCCCACATCGCTTAGTTTTGTGAAGGAAGAGGAAGTTCAAGGCTATATATAAGATTCAAGTTCTTCATTACAAGATGCGTCAGTCAAAAATACTTTAAACTTGAATTTGACTTTCTTTGTTTTCTTATATTCTTGTATTAGAGTATTGTGAGATGTGATTAAATATTTGTTTTGGAGGGTGTGGGTGTACTGAGGGTCGGGGTTAGTTGATAGTATATTATATGTTGTAACAATTTTCACATAGTACTATTCTCTCGTTATCTATTGACAATGACCGTGATTTTTTTTCTTATGATTTTGAAGTTTTCACGTTATGTTCTTATGTTATAAATGTGTTCTTTTTTTCTCTATGTTTTGTTTTTTCCCAACATATAAATAGTCCCAAACAAAAATTAATTTGCCAAAAAATTATAAGCAAAACCACAAGAAAAAAGAAAAGAAAATAAGGACGATTGCATGCATAATTTGTTCACTAGAGATCTACTTTAGTAAAGAGAAAAACTCTTCAATTCAATATAATTCAAGAGTTATTACAATAGATTACAAAATAAATTATTAAAAAGTACCATTTGAAATTTATAAGAATGTCTCTTATTTTCAACTCAAATATTTTTCAATGTCTCATTCATTCGTTATATAAGTCACAGGAATTCAATATGTTTAGGAGTACTTCTCAACCTACTTGTATACCCCTAAAGATCTTTAAATTTTTAACACAATCCATCTTAAAAATCTCTCTTTGTTCTTTCTAAGTTTCTTTTTCTGAAAAAATATCCAATGACACTTGTATTAAAAAAAAAAAAACTGATAAACGTCTTTAACTAAATTGCACTATGTATGTTTTAAGTCAATTTATTTAATACTCACATTTGATTGAAGAAAGATGCGAGTTCTAAGTCAATTTATTTAATACTCACATTTGATTGAAGAAAGATGCGAGTTCTAATTTCTACCATCTATATATATAAAAGACACTACAAAAAAAAGTTCAGTCGCGACGTGATTATCACGTCACAATATATAAAATTACGTTACAATGTGTTTTTTGCGACGTGAACAATTACTTCGTAGAAGAGTAGATTGTTGGTGCAAGGTGATGAAATTGAAAAAGAAGACAGAAAAAGATAAATGTTATAAAGCTGCCACAAATGATTGAAAAAGAATTGATTGTATGTAATATAAACCTAGTACACTTATTTATACACAAAAGTAGTAAAGATAAGAATACTACATAGGATCTAAAGAGAATATCCACAAATGGCAAATACTAAATTACCCTCTAATATAGGTGACAACTTTATAGCGACGTGATTATCATGTCACAAAGTTGTGACGTGAAAATCACGTCGCAACATATTTACATAATTTTCAGAGTGTCTCTGTGTGCAGCGTAATAGATTGTAGGTCAGAGCAGACATTTTATTTGCGACGTAATTTTCACGTCATAACGCAGATTTATTGTTTTATATATTAAAGGTTGCGACGTAATTTTCACGTCATAACGCAGATTTATTTTTTTATATATTAAAGGTTGCGACGTGATTTACATGTCACAACTTTGTGACATGGAAATCACGTCACTAATTTTTTTTAAATTTTTTTTACTGAAACAAAATATACTAAATTTAATTAATAATATTAATCAATAAAATTAAATTAAGCTTATTTGATAAAATAAATATATTAAATATATAAATTAATAAACTAAATAAATTTAATATAACAAAATTAATATACTAAAATTATAAATTTAAGATTTCTTAATTTAATATAAAAAATTAAATTACACAAATTCAAATTTGAAAGTAAAATAAAAAAAAATTAATTCTACGAGTTATCTTCATTTCTGCCATCCTCCGACTCTTGATTTCCACCAAACTCTCGCATAAATTGTCTCATTTGCTGCTCCATATCAACTTGTCTATTTGCCATGACCTTCATTTGTCATTGTTGCTATTGCCTCCATTTGGGCTTTCATTTGGACTTTCATTGTCGCCTCACGTTTTGCTAACTCGCGTCTCGCCTCATTTAACGTCAATTGTCTTACTGTTTTAAGTTGTTATGGTGTCAAATTTGGTTGACGTGGCCCTCCTTCCTCATCTCTAACTCTTTGAAATAGAGTTCTATCACCACTTCTTAAGGTGCCCGCCAAATTTCCACCACCAAAAAAACAATCGTTAGGGCCTTTTGCGGCAATGACTTGATTCCAAATATAAAAATCCACATCTGGATGAAGCGGCTCTCCCTCTCCCGGAGTATATTGAGGATTATGAACCAGAAAATTTGCGAGCAATGTCTGATAATCCTCCTACACATACAATAAAAAAATTAAGTTAAATATATATTAAATTAAATTAAATTATATTATATTAAAAAAGTTGTCACGTGATTATCACGCCACGACTTCTCAATTGCCACATAATTTTCATGTCATAACTTCTCAGTTGCTACGTGAAAATCACGACACAAAATTATCATTAAATAAAAAATAATATAAACAACATAAATTAAATTACTTACGAAAACTTTTTGAGTACGATCACCAATAAAATCCCCGATTTTCTTTGTCCGAGTCTTTTTAACCAACTCAATCATCAATGGAGGTCTCCCCAAAGTCTTGGTCTAAATAATAAAATTAACTCTAATTAATAAATATATTATGAATCAAAATATAACTTTAAAAAATAGTAATATTTATCATCCGTCGAACATGCTCTGCGATACTTATATTTTCAACTGCATTAATGCAACCCCCCCCCCCCCCTTTTCAGATGCCCTCATCTTCTTAAAGTTTTCAGATTTAGCCTGAAATTCGGGTGACTCCTAATATTTAAGAAGTTCCTCAAAAACCTCTTTGCCTATCCAATTGAAACGAATACCCTGAAGTTCCCAACGCTCTCTAACATGCCGCATTATGTCAGAAAGTCGTCTTGAAGTTCTGCCATAATATTTTTTTTAATCAACTTCTCGTTCAATGGGTCCCACACATATTTTTCCTGCAAATTTATATAACATTAAAATAAATAGTTAGATAATCATAATGAAAAAGTCATTTAAATAAAAATTAAAAAATAAATCAATTATACCTTAAATTTGTTAAACCAGGCTTCTTTATTTTTGACGCCTTTGAAGGTCTTCCAAAATTGTTTATACATCTGCTAATTTATATAATTTATAACCTTGGTAGCAGTCCGACTCGGCGAGAAACCAAATAACAATAATTTGAATTAACAATATTAAATATAAATTTATATTAAAAATGAAAATGTAATCTTAAATAAAAATTTATAAATAAGAAATTTACGAGCTACCTTCAGGCCAACTCCAAAATCTCTCATCAATGACATGAATCTCACTCGAATCATCATTCCCTCAAAGATCATTTCCATCTAACACATCATCATCCCCATCCACGCCATCATCATCATCATCATCATCATCCGGATGCGCATGATTATACTCACGTGCAGGTACATGTGTGGGATGTGGGGTATCGGATCCTCCAGTCTGTGTGGGATGTGGGGTGTTGGATCCCCCAGTCTGTGTGGGATGTGGATTATTGGATCCTCCAGTATGGTGGAAGGATAAGGGCATCTTTATGGGATGTGGGGTGCTAAATTCTCCACTCTACTGGAAGGATGAGGGCATCTGTGTGGGATGCGAAAAATTGTGTCCTCCAATATGCTGGAAGGATGGGGGCATCTGGGTCTGAGGGAAAAGAAAACCAAGTGGCCTAACAAAAGATGATACCCCATACGGGCTAATAAAAGATGAACTCCTAGATGGGAATGGCATATTCTGAGAGGAGAGTAATGGCACAAAAGGATGAGTACTGGCCATGGACATAGGATCGACATGACTCTACTGGGAAGGGCATGTGGCCGACTGAGGTGCCTCATATGTTAGTAACCTCGGGCGTTGGGACTTCTTACCACTATCCTTACTCTTATCAAATCGAGGTGGCATTTTACCTATTTATATAGAATACACAGTTTATATATATATATATATATATATATATATATATATATATATATATATATATATATATATATATATATATATATATATATATATATATATATATATCAACAAAAATAATAAATTTGAAAAATACATTCTCATCAATACATATTCATTAACACATTCAATAAATGATTTATTGTTCTCATCAATACATATTCATTAACGCATTCAATAAATAGTTCATTATTCTAAATCTTCGTGCTCATCATCCATATCATTCTCATCATCTGATGTGATATTGTCCTCAGATCCAAACTCTTCATCATGCTCTTCGTCCATATTATTATCAACCAACAATATAGACGCATCAACTTGATGTCTCTCAATTGTATCAGACAAACTTGTAATTTGTTCATCTGCAATCACATCATTAATTTTCTCAACTTCATCAACTTGGTAAGCAGCATCTTCCACTATATCGCCAGTTTCAATATGACCCAATGATTTTGTTTTTATTACAACACACTGAAATTCTGGTACATCAGACTCAAATATCCTACAAGGATGTCGAGACGTATGATCTGACATAAACACACAAGCAAGATAAAATAGTACTGAAAAGATAAAGAACAGACTAGAATTGTTTACCCAGTTCGGTGTACAACAACACCTACTTTGGGAGCTACCAAGCCAAGAATGAAGTCCACTATCAGCAGTATCAATTTGCAGACCCTACAATCAACACACCCATTGACGACATACGCACTTAATCACTACCCAATGACCCTTCTACCTAGGTCCTCCCTAGATATAGAATATCCCCATCCCACTTCCAATCATCGCAATGATGTCTAGCAGTCAACACCTCAGTCACTGCATTGACGGCCCTTCACCAAAATTCAGATCATACAGATAGACAGTTTGGAAGACAAACTTCCATGACAACCTAGCTAAGTCTCCAAACTAAACACCATTGTTTGTTATCTCTTCTCCTAAGTAAGAACACATCCTGGAGTTGCTTCAAATCTTCCTCCAAGAACAATACACCTCTTACCTACAGGCTTCAAGGTGAACTTGGTAACCTTCCCACAACTTGGGAGGTTTACCTTGACAAAACCCTAGACTTCTACATCTTGAGTCGTGTATTTTCTAGGTTACAAAACCTTCTATTTATAACATGTTACCCAACTGGTTTTGGGCCTTCAATCACAACAAATCAGCTGTAACAAACTCCAGAAACTTCTGCCCCAGGAAAGGTCTTCAATCTTTACTTTCCTAAATAATCTCCTTATTTAGAAAGTCTTCATTCTCCTTGATTTCTGATTGAATTTTCTGGACATTTAAATATGCGCCACATAGGATGCATAATACTCTCATGAATATTCTTCCAATGTTGAGAACAAACTGAATCTCATTAATCCAGCTCAGCAGGCGCGATGTCAAGACATCTTCTTCGACATGTTGTTCCAATTATTGAAAAAGTTCAACACAACATGTTCTAACATTGTAATAGGACTTCTTGTTGTACTTGTTCTTTTTATCCTATTCTTCATTGTTGTTATTATTTATTTTAAAAAAATTAAGCCAATCCTAAAACAAGAGAACTAACACACACCATCCTCGTTTACGTGGTACAAATGAAGGATATGGAACATAATAAACTTGCCTAACAATATGTGACATTATCAAAGGGTCATAATCTTTGTATCTCATATCCATTTGAATCTCAACAGTACCATATGACTTATCTATTTTTATGCCTCTAGTTGGATCATATCATTCACAATAAAATAAGATAACTTTATTTTCCGAGTCCAAGTAATAGTATACCAACTCGTAGATATGTTTAACAAAGCCATAAAAGTCATCTTCACCGCCATCTGTAACTCATTTTATAAACACACCACTGTTTATGGTTTTTTCCCTTCAGTCCATGTCTCAGTGTGAAATTTATATATGTTCACGAAGTATGTGTGCCATTCATTTGCGCTTTGAACAGGGCCTTCAGACAAGTTTCTCAAATGGAGTACTTCTGGAGTCAATGCAACAATGCTAGATAATCTCTCCTTGAACCATGCTGGATATTGATCATGAATGACACTGGATGTTGATTGTACATCGACACTATGAAAATAGGCGATGTTAAATTCCCTAAAAAGAAACACACTATAAGTTTCAAGATAATAAGTTTTATATTAACACTGCAAAAAAAAATTAAATAGTTGGGGTATACTTACTCAAGATATGGTTTAACTTCAATGCAGTTGATCAAGACATGGGGTTTAAGTGATAAACTCATTAACTCCTTCTATAAAATGGGGTTTAAGAGAACGTCTTCCTGAATACAATCTATCATACATTCAACTACGACCATACCGATAATATTCCATACTGCACATTTATACAATCATTGTCTTCTTATTAACTATAAATAAATATTTAACTATAATAAATATATATATATATATATATATATATATATATATATATATATATATATATATATATATATATATATATATATATATATATATATATATATATATATATATATATATATATATATATATATATATATATATATATATATATATATATATATATATATATATATATATATATATATATATATATATATATATATATATATATATATATATATATATATATATATATATATATATATATATATATATATATATATATATATATATTAAACATTTAATAAACTTATTAATAAACATGTTGAATATATATTTATCATATTTTTTGTTTTTTTAACTAAATTTTTTATAAATTAACTACTATATTTTTTTTAAAACAAAATATATTAAATATATACTAGTTGTTGTACCCCAAAATTTTCCCTCTCATTTATCAAATATTTTCTCACAAGATCTCCTTGGGTTAGACTGCACAAAGATTGATCAGCTCAAGACACCTCCTTAAGCACTGATGACTGAAATTAGGGTTTGAGATTTTACAAGGATAATTGAACTTTCAAGGCCTCATATGACTTTCATGGATCATTATGGACCCCCAAGATTACTCATGTCAAGTTTCAAGCCTTGGATCACATTTTTGCTTAGTCAATTGAGCAGTTGACCTAAAAATCAGTTGTATTGGGGGAAAAGTCAATTGTGGCCAATTTACAGTCAAACTTCATAATTTTTTATCCACATCAATATTATATTGAAATTCTGGCAGCAGATACTCAATGTCACAGTGAATGTTATGACACCGTATCTGAAACTCTTCAAGACAGTAAATTCAAAAGCAGTAAATAACACAGTCAATTGTTTACCCAGTTCAGTGTGTAACAACACCTACTCTGGGGGCTACCAAGCCAGGGAGGAAATTCACTATAAGAGATATTAATTCAGGAATAAACCAACCAGTTTATCTCCTTCACTTAAGACCTACCCAATGCAACTTCAATCTAAGTTCAACTTAAACCTGAGTTCCTACTCACTCCCCCTCAATCACAGCAGTGATACTAAACAATAGATTAATGAAATTATGAAGACACTCTTCAGTACACACACTTGATTTTGCTTCACAGCTTTAATCAAGTGACAATCACTCGTGCTTCAAAGCTTTGAGTGATACACAACCCTAACTTGACTTTGCTTCAAAGCTTTAATCAAGTAACACAAACACTCATGCTTCAAAGCTTTGAGTGATACACAACCCTTACAATAAAATCCTACTCCAAATCACTTATCACAATAATAATTGATTGGCTCACAGTAGTTACAACTATACAGTCCCTTATTGATCTTCTGTCAAAAAGTGTTCTTCACCAACAGTCTTCATGAGGAATATATAGGCAGTTATTCTTCAGTTAGGGCTTCCACGAAAATAGCTAGGGTTAATTAGGGTTAACCTCAAGACTTGGTCATAGGTCTTTAACAACCATATTAGGGTTAAGCAGAGTTAACCTAGTGTCCACGTGAGAATCTGATCTGGACTGTATAAACCAGATTCCTGAAAATTCTCAGAAATAACAAATCTGCACAAATGTTAGATCAGTACAGGATGTCTTAACATTGGTTATGACAACAAGAATCATGTTTACTGATTTTGGTAGAATGCAATAAATATGATCATTGCATAATGATCAGCTAAACACTCATATTGAGCAGCTCCTGTATGACATTCTTTTTCTGCAGAATGTACCTTGTATCCCAGAATGTTATAACATCAGTCATGACATTCACACAACTGGTTTTACCAAAAAACATGCCAACAACCAAACACTTACAAACTCCCCCTTTGGCAAATTTTTGGCTAAAACCCCTAAACAATCAGAGATTAGAAAGCAGCAGAATTTTTAATAACATCTACCAAGTCTAATTCTACCAAAATTATCACAAAATCTTCTCCCCCTCTTTAGCCATAAATAGGCCACAGATACTTGTACTTTTAAGTTATACAGTCATCCAAAAGGAATAATAAAAACACATAGAGGAAAAATCAAAAGTCATTTGCAGCAATAGGTACCAGCAGCAAACTTGTCAACTACACTGATCTTCAAGCGCTGTCATCTTCAGAGGAGGCACTATCTTCAGCATTGTGCAGGTCTTCATCAACATCCTCTTCCCTTCTTTGTCCTTGATTCTCCTCCTGTTCTAGTCTAGCAATCAGGTCCTCAAGAGTCCTTTTCCTTGTATCAAGCTCTTTGCAGGTTTCCTTCAGTACAGCTATAACATTAGTTTTCTTGGAATGAGATTTGACAGTTGATGTCTCAGCCGATGTCATGACAATGTCAGGAACATGTGTTCCCTGAAATAAATTATAGTGCAAACCAAGAGCAGGGGCTCTTTTGCATACAGTATCTTTTTCAATTAGAATGTCAGGATACTGAGAAATGACTATACCACACAGGAGAGAGGGAAAGGCAATAGGGCCTTTAATAGCACAGCTTCCAGCATGTTTCAATGTTTGATCAAATATATACTTGCCATAGTCAAAGTTTGTCCTAGTTCCAATAGCATAAATAAATCTTCCCAAGCCTGTGGAGATGGTTGATTTATGGTTGGTGGGAACCCAGTTAGTTGCACCAATTTTGTGCAGAATGGCAAATTTCATGCTCAGCTTGCTTGCATTCAGCTTCCCTTTTAAGGGCCAGCTCTTGACTTGATTTGCAGTGATGGTTTGACAAACTTGGTTGTCAGTAACCTCAAGCTCAGGGCAAGCATCATCAGGTCTTCCTAGGAATTTGTTTATTTCAGAGGGAGAGAAATTTACATTCCTTCCTCTCACACACACACACTTAAAATCAGCTGACTTTCCATCAGCACACCCATCAGATAAATTTACTATGAATTCTTTGACAAGAATTTCATAGCAGTTGGTAAACTTTACCACAGTATTTATTAGACCAGCAGTCTTGATTAGATCCATGATCTCCTTACATTCCATGGCACTGTTGTTCAGCTCTCTTTCCAAGGCGATCCTTTTCAAAAATACATACTTCCACCTGTTTGCATTCTCTGGATGGTGAAAGGAGATGTTGTCAATGGCAACTTCAGGGACTTTAGGCATTTTGCTCGAAGAGAGTTTCTTTCTGAGAGGAATGTCTTCAACATCAAACTCAAATTCTGATTCCTCATTAGATTCAGAGGGTTCAAGCTCATTCCTTTTCTTTGCTATTGGTTGTCCCAAAGGTTTTGAGAGACTACTAACAGGTACTCTAGTTTTCACCTTCCCTTTCTCTTTTGACAATCCAGCCTTCATAGCTTCTACTCTTATCTTGTTCTCAGACCTGGTTTTCTTATGAACAACTTCAGTAGCCTTCTCTTTGGAGAGGCTTTTGGCAGCATCCTGCTTTCCTTTTCTGTTCATCATCCTTCTAGCTATGCTAGGGTTGATATTGGCAATTAAGTCATTGTCAAAGTATTCTTCATCAACATCAATAACCGGGGGTTCAACATCCTTCTTAGTAGGGTTCTGGTGATCATCACGATTTTCAGGAGATTTCCTAATGTTGTCATCAGGTGTCTCAACATTCTGAGTGACATCTGGATTTATTTCAACATTTGGACTAGCAGATTCTTGGTTCAAAGGTACAGAAATGCCAGGTACAGAGTGATTCTCATTTAGAATCCTAGTGACTAGTCTAGCTATAGCTTGATGAACATAAACAGAACCTTCCTTATTTGCTATTTCTGGAGGAACAGAAGATGATGGTTGAGAGGATTTACCAGATGGAGAGGCTTGTGATCTTCTTGCATGTCTAGTTCGCAGCTTCTTGACCTTAATGGGGTCAGCTGCCAGTTCACGAAGAGGAGTTATCTCCAGAACATCAGAATCCATGCAGTTTGTGATTGCCCTAGGTTCTTGATCAGAGGATGCGGAAGAAGCAGTAGCCTTTGAAGAGGATGATGACATGGATAGTTGAGACATTTTGAGTGATTTAGAAAACAGGTAACAGTGATAGTGAAATCTTTGTTTGAGAGATTGGGGATTGTTGCAGAAACGCAAGAGGAGGGAGTTATATGAATGTCTATTCAACTTCTTAAAATTTTGGAAGGAAATAGAGAAACAGATGATTAGCCCAATCAGAGTAGACTTAACTAAAATATCTCTCTCATCCCTTGTTTTTAAGCAAAATTAATTGCTACATTTCTTCATGTTGGCAAATACCCAGCTTGCCCCTCAAATTTTCAAATTGATTAGCATCAAGTGCCTTGGTAAAAATGTCAGCCAGTTGTAGTTCAGTGGCAACATGTTCCAGTTTAATCGTCTTCTCCTCCACAAGATCTCTGATGAAGTGATGTCTAATGTCAATATGCTTGGTCCTGCTATGCTGAATAGGATTCTTGGAATGTTGATAGTACTCAGATTGTCACAGTACAATATCATAACATCTTGTGTGATATTATACTCAGTAAGCATCTGTTTTATCCAGATCATTTGAGAACAGCTACTACCAACTGCTATGTATTCAGCTTCAGCAGTAGATAGAGACACACAATTATGTTTCTTGCTGAACCAAGAGACAAGATTATTTCCTAAGAAGAAACATCCTCCAGAGGTGCTCTTTCTATCATTAGCACTTCCAGCCCAATCAGCATCACAATAACCAGTCATAGTTGGTTCACATCCATGAGAGTACAGCAAGCCATAGTTGTAGGTTCCACTCATATACTTCAGAATTCTTTTCACTTGGTTGATATGACTTACTTTGGGTTCAGCCTGGTATCTTGCACATACTCCAACTGCAAAAGCAATGTCAGGTCTGTTGGCTGTTAAGTATAGCAGACTTCCTATCATGCTTCTGTACAAGCTTTGGTCCACCTTAGCCCCACTTGAATCTTTGGACAGCTTTAAATGAGTAGGTGCAGGAGTCCTTTTGTGACTGGCATTCTCCATCCCAAACTTCTTGACAATGTTCTTTGCATACTTTCTTTGAGACAGAAAGATTGAGTCTTCCATCTGTGTGACTTGCAGTCCAAGAAAGTAGGTCAATTCTCCCATGAGGCTCATTTCAAATTCAGCTTGCATCTGGTCAGCAAAATGTTTAACCATTTTATCTGACATTCCCCCAAACACTATGTCATCAACATAGATTTGAGCTACCATTATCTTTCCTCCTTCATTTTTGACAAAAAGAGTTTTATCCAAGCCTCATTTCCTGTATCCTTTGTCAGAGAGGAATTTTGTCAACCTGTCATACCATGCTCTAGGAGCTTGTTTCAGGCCATATAAAGCTTTCCTCATTTTATATACATGATCAGGGCAGTTTGGATCCACAAATCCTTTAGGATGTTCCACATAAACTTCCTCATTCAAGTACCCATTAAGGAATGCACTCTTTACATCCATCTGAAATAACTTGAACTTAAGGAGACAAGCAATTCCCAATAGGAGTCCGATTGATTCCAGTCTGGCTACAGGAACAAAAGTATCATCAAAATTAACCCCTTCAACTTGAGTGTATCCTTGAGCAACAAGTCTTGCCTTATTCCTGGTGACAACTCCTTCAGCATCTGATTTGTTCTTGTGGATCCATTTTGTGCCAATGATGTTTGTTCCTCCTGGTCTAGGAACTAACTCCCATACTTCATGTTGCTTGAATTGGTTCAATTCATCTTGCATTGCTCCAATCCAGTATTCATCAGTTAAAGCCTCCTTAACATTTCTTTGTTCAATCTTAGATACAAAGCAAGAGTTTGTGATGATTTCTCTAGATCTTGTAATGACTCCACTGTTAGGATCTCCTATGATGAGTTCCTTAGGATGATCTTTCTGAATTCTGATGGAAGGGTCTTTGTTAGCTTCCTTTGATTCATATTCTGATGAAGTAGTTTTAGGAATATCATCCTTTTGAGTTGAGGTCTCAAAGAATGTCTCAACATCATATGGGACATTTGTTTCCTCATGGTAATCATCAACTATGACATTTATAGATTCCATCATAACTTTGGTCCTGGAATTGAATACCCTATAAGCTCTGTTGTTGGTAGAGTATCCTAAGAATATTCCTTCATCACTTTTAGGGTCCATCTTTCTCCTTTGTTCACGATCTGTCAGAATATAGCATTTGCTTCCAAATACATGGAAGTACTTCACTGTAGGCTTTCTTCCTTTCCAAAGTTCATAAGTGGTGGATGATGTTCCCTTTCTCAAGGTGACCCTGTTATGGACATAACAGGCTGTATTCATAGCTTCAGCCCAAAAATGAATAGGAAGTCTTTTGGCATGTATCATTGCTCTGGCAGATTCCTGTATAGTCCTGTTTTTCCTTTCCACAACTCCATTTTTTTTGAGGAGTTATGGGTGAAGAGAATTCATGATTAATTCCTTCTGAGGAGCAGAACTCATCAAACTTACTGTTTTCAAATTCCTTGCCATGATCACTTCTGATTCTGACAATGCATCCTTCTTTTTCTCTTTGAATTCTTTTGCACAGTTCCTTAAATACTTCGAATACATCAGACTTTTCCCTAATGAAGTTAATCCAGGTGAATCTGGAAAAATCATCCACAACAACATAGGCATATCTTTTTCCACCAAGACTTTCCACCTGCATTAGTCCCATCAGATCCATATGTAGAAGTTCTAGCACCTTAGAGGTGGTCATATGTCTTGACTTTGGATGTGACATTCTAGTCTGCTTTCCAACCTGACATTCACCACAGACTCTCCCTTCATCAAATTGCAGCCTTGGAATCCCTCTGACTGCCTCCATGGATATAATCCTTTTCATTCCTCTTAGATGTAAATGACCAAGTTTTTGGTGCCACAGTTTCACTTCTTTTTCTTCTTTGGCAATAGAGCACACAAAAGAATAATTAGTGTTCTCAGACTCCCATAAGTAGCAGTTGTCTTTAGATCTGACTCCTCTCATTACAACTTCTTGTTTTTCATTAGTTACAAGACATTCAGACTTGGTGAAGTTGACCTTGAATCCTAGATCACATAATTGACTGATACTTATGAGATTAGCAGTCAAGCCTTTTACCAGCAATACTTCATTTAGGTTTGGAACTCCAGGGCAGTCCAAGTTTCCAACTCCTTTGATTTCTCCTCTAGCACCATATCCAAAAGTCACATAACTAGTAGTGTGAGGTTTAACATTATTGAGAAGATTCTTGATTCCAGTCATGTGTTTAGAGCATCCACTGTCAAAGTACCAGTCTTCCTTTGCAGAGACTCTAAGGGAGGTGTGAGCTATCAGGGCAGCAGTCTTTTTCTTCCATTGTTGAGTATATGGTGCCTTGTTAGACTTAGGTTTGACAACTGGAGTCTGATTAGGATATCCATATAATCTGAAGCAGAATGGCTTTATGTGACCAAAACTCTCACAATGATGACATCTCCATCTTTGATACTTTTTCTTCATATTTCTCTGTTCTTGATGTTGAGTGCTATGTTGTGACACCTGCTTTGACATTTGTTTATCAGGCCTGATTTTCTTCTTGTCTACAATAGATTTCTTCACTGCCACAAATCCTAGACCAGACTTGTTTCCCACATTTTATCCAACCTGAAGGATTTCTTCTAATTTGTCAGTTCCATTTGTCAGCATCCTGACAGATTTGGTCATTTGGTCAAGTTTTGAGTTTAGCATTTGAACTTCACTTTCGAGATGACTTATAGTATCAGTGCCTGCCTTCTTCTCAGCCTCGAACTTTATTATGAGTTTTTTTTGTCTCTCATTTTGCTGAAAGACTTCAACACTTCTGATACATAACTTCTTGTAGGAGTCAGCCAGTTCTTCAAATGTTACTTCCCCATCACTAGAGTCACTATCAGAGTTACAAATACCAGTTAGTGCAGTAACTAGTTTGGCAGATTCTTCTTCAGAATTACTTTCTGAGTCACAATCAGACCAAGTAACAGACATTCCTTTCTTTTGTTTCTTAAGAAAGGTAGGACATTCAGCTCGAATGTGCCCATATCCTTCACATCCATGGCATTGGATTCCTTTGCTTTGATTTCCCTTCTCTTCAGACTTTGGTCTTTTGGTGGAGTCATAAGATCTATTAATGTCAAAGGGAATGTTCTTGACATTTGACCTTGACTTTGGGTCCATTCTCTTGATGAGTTTGTTGAGTTGCCTTCCAAGCATGGCTATAGCTTCTGAAATATTTTCTTCTTCATCCTCCTTGTTTTCATCTTCAGTATTGGATACAAGTGTTATGCTCTTGTTTTTCTTGTCGACATTGTCACTGATCCCCATCTCAAAGGTATGAAGTGACCCAATGAGTTCCTCAACCTTCAAGTTGCAGATATCCTGAGCTTCCTCTATAGCAGTCACCTTCATTGCAAATCTTTTAGGCAAGGATCTGAGAATCTTTCTTACCAGTTTTTCTTCTGACATCTTTTCTCCCAATGCTCCTGAGGTGTTGGCAATTTCCAAGATGTTCATGTGAAACTCATGAATGGTCTCATCTTCCATCATCCTTAGGTTCTCAAATTTGGTAGTCAGCATCTGAAGCCTTGACATTTTTACTTTGGATGTGCCCTCATGGGTAGTTTTGAGAGTGTCCCAAACATCCTTGGCCAGTTCACATTGATGTACTAGTCTGAATATGTTTCTATCAATTCCATTGAACAAGGCATTTAATGCTTTGGAGTTACCCAGGGCTAACTCATCTTCTTCTTTGCTCCATTCTTCCTCAGGTTTCAGACTGGTTGTCCCATCTTTCCCAGTTATGGTGGGATGGTTCCATCCTTTGTCAGCAGCTCTCCAAGCCTTTTTGTCCAGTGATTTTAAGAAGGCAATCATATGAGGTTTCCAGTAGTCATAATTTGATCCATCCAGAATGGGTGGTCTGTTCCCAAATCCTCCTTCTTTGTCCATAGCGCCAGAAAATAATATCCCTAGATCTCACCCAGTAAGACAGGCAGGGTGCCTGCTCTGATGCCAATTGAAATTCTGGCAGCAGATACTCAATGTCAAAATGAATGTTATGACACCATATCTGACACTCTTCAAGACAGTAAATTCAAAAGCAGTAAATAACACAGTCAATTGTTTACTCAGTTCAGTGTGTAACAACACCTACTCTGAGGGCTACCAAGCCAGGGAGGAAATTCACTATAAGAGATATTAATTCAGGAATAAACCAACCAGTTTATCTCCTTCACTTAAGACCTACCCAATGCAACTTCAATCTAAGTTCAACTTAAACCTGAGTTCCTACTCACTCCCTGTGATCGGTGGAAATAGAACTGACTGTTTAAAGCTGGTTCGCGAAATGTAGCGGTAAGCAAGAGTCGCCACCGTCTTTTATGTTCTCCAACATGGAAAGGACAAAAGCACAGCAAAATTCCTTCTTTGAGATGTCTCTCGATTCGGGAGGTAGATTTATAGAAAGGGAAGGTGTTAGCACCCTTTCTATTCGTGGTTATCCACGGGCTCTTAGATACTTGCTCATTGTGTTTTCAAAATGTTTGTTTTTCAAGTGTGAGTGGGTTTGAAAAAGTTTCGTTTAAAGATTTCTGAATGACTCTTGTATCAGTCCTCAAGAGTGTTTGAAAAATTGTTTTGAAAGCTTTTTGAAAGTGTCGGTGTGAAAAGAGTTTTGATTTATTTTTGAATAGAGCAAGTATCTATGAGTCATCTACCTACCCTAAGGAATTAGGTTGTGTAAATGTCCTTAAGGTAGTGTCATCCCACCATTGAGAGGTAGGTAGCACCACCATTGGAGGTGTTCGGGTCAATTCGTTTGTAGGGACAATATGGTCACCAGAGCAACAGTAGGACACCTTAGAAGCTACCCTTATGCCATTGATCCTTTTTTAATCCGAGGCAACCATTTCGAGGCAACTGGATCATGGACATAAGGACTTACTAAAACGTCCTATACTCGACGACCATGTTTCGAAGGCAACAGGTGAGGCGTACCCTAGAAGTGGTGTGTGAATTTGTGTGTTGTTTTCATGTTTAGCAATTTATCTTTGATCATGGCATTTGTGAGCTACGCTTGTTTTTAATTAGCCATACATTCTTTCATGCAAAGTTTAGAATTTAAGAGTGCGGAAATTTAAATGCGGAAAGATAAATCCTACGCTATTACAAGGCGCGAGTCTATACATCGCCAAATTACAAAGACCCGTTTGATAAAAAATGCGGAAAGTAAATAAATTCCTAATTACTATTACAAGCCTTGAGCAGTTACATAATATTCAAAAAGAAAATAAATGTGCGAAAGAATAAAAATAGAACGTCCGAGGGTTTTGACCCTTTTGAAATTAAATTGAATTAAAAGCTAATTGATTATTAAATTAAAGAAAAGAAATGTTTTTTAGGTTTTTTTGTATTTATGAAATAAAGAAAATTAAAATTAAAAGAAACCCTAATTCTAAGTTATTTTTAATTATTAATGAAAAACATCCAAATTAACCTAATTTACACTAATTAATTAAGTTACATGTTTATTTACAAAAATATTTAGTAATTAATAATAATAATAATAATAATGAGAGAAAATTATTTATTAAAAAAAAATGAAAAGGTCAAAAACCCTAATTCTACCTATTTTAATTATTAAGAAAAAGATTAAAGTTTTAAAACCTAATTTACTAAATTAATGGTTAGAGTTTATTTACAAAATAAATTAATGGTGAATTAAATATTAATTAAACATATTTTAGTTTCTGATTTTTTTATTATGAAAATTATTTTAGGTGAATTAAATAAAACAATTTAAATAATTAAAAAGAAAAGAAAAGGAAATTAAAAAAAGAATACAAACATTCGGGGGTGTCTGGCCCATTTAGGAGGTTTTTGTGAAGTAATTTGGCCCACTGAAATCAAAGCCTTGTTGACTTTTCAGGAATCACGTGCTTGATGGTTGACCCAGGTGTATGATGGTCCTCCTTCTGTGGCCACTAGATTGATCTCACGTCCACTTGGCAGGCATAGGCATGGGCGTGCATGGTAGAGCATTGGATAGAAATTGCATGGGAATATGTTAAGATAAAAATTATTGAACATATGGGGGACCTGGGAATCAAACCCAGGTCCCAATACTTGCCAGCCACGTCTTCTACCAACTGGACCATTGCGTTTGTTTGTTAAGATAATGGAGAACAAATAATATAATACAAAACAAAAATTAATGATATACAACAAGAAAAACGCGCCAGTATTTGAATTATCCAGTAACATCAAGCCACGTCTGTCTTCTTCCTTGATTTTCCTGCAAATAGAAAACAAATAGCGGGGGTTTTAAACCCCCACTAAATGAAACCTGAAAAAATAGCGATTAGAACATGCTTTAACATAAATTGAGCGCGAGGTCATTGTTGAATCAGGTTTCTTGCCACGAATTCGTCCATGTATGTTTGATGGTCTAATTTTACCATATGTAAGAACCCCTAATTTTTTAGCTCTGAAACCCTAAAACACGTTAATGGTGAATCATGATACAGGGCCTCATAATGCAATTGAATTATATCATTAGCTTCAGAAGGTTAATATTAGTATAAATCAATCAAGAAAAATGGCTAACAGTGCATGAATCATGATATGGAATTCAAGGAATTTTGGCAAACCGTATAACTTGTGTTCTTCAATTCCTTGCACGTTTTGGCTCGTTCTCGATTGCAAACGCTTCCTGGATGTTTTGGCAATGTATTGGAATGCTTTTGAAGCTTTGAATTGTGCAGTAACTAGGATTTCAGTTTCCAAGTTTTTGATGAAATTTTGCAAATTGGTTATGGCCTTTTGAGCAGCTTTTCGTGTATTTGTGAATTAGGTTTAGTCTTGCATATGTATGGGAAGCATTCTAGGTCAAAAACAAAGCCCATAGTCCATGAATTAATGATTTTGATATTTGATTTCCAATCATGTAAATCCAATCCTTTTCCATGTAAATCATGCCAAATATGGATGATTTTGTCCCCTTGAGATGGTGCACGAGATCTTTTGCATATCATGAATATATTTGCTGCACAAAAAAGATTTAAAACCATGATTTGATATTTTTCTCATATTTAAATTTAATTAAATGAATTAATAAGAATAAAAATTCAATTAATTAGTTAAAAATAAGAAAATAAATCCCTTTGAGCTTAATGGGTCGTGCATATGCTTTGGGTAATGATTCAAGGAAGAATTTGAGGCCCATTAGCAATTTTGAAGCTTTTGAAGCAAAGTTGACTTTTCAAAATTCCCAAAAATTTCCCAACTTCTACAAGGCATATATTGCTCAATTTTGAAGCTATGATCATGTTCTTAGACATTTTGGAAAGGTCTTGAAGTCCTCTAACCAATTCCTTTGGTCCCATGTCATTTTGATTTACCAACCTCAAGTTATGGTCTTTGACTTAAAATGCCTTTTTGTTGACTTTTGAAAATGACCTATAATGTTGAAATTGATAACTTTTTGTGAGAGCATTTCTTGGACTTGAAGTGTGAAGATGAGTTGTAGGAAATGTCATTCTCTTCAAAATGAGCTTTGGATGGGATTTTTATGATAAACCATGAAGAAGTTATGCCCTGGTCAATTTGCAGTTGACTTTTTCAGCTGTCCAAAAATAGAAACTTTTGCATCTTGAGACTTTTTGAGCCATGCTTTGAGAATCATGATCAAGAATTGATCAAATGATGTTTGTGGCTTCAAAATAATATGTTGACCAAAATTTTTGACTTTTGACTGTCAAATGACCATTTTGCCCCTGCAGTTGACTGTGAAGCATTTAGGGTTTTTGACTGAGCAGCTTGATGTTGTGAGTCTTGAAGCTTGGCATATGGATGCTTGACAATGTATGTAGGCATGTGGGACTTGATTGGACCCTTGAAAACCTCAATTTCTTTGCAAGAACCAAAACCCTAATTTTGACTGTATTAGGAGGCCATTGGACTGTGCAATCCTTGAGAGATTTTGAACCTTGATCTTGGCAAATCTTTGAAGAATATGGGAGGGAAAATTTCGGGGTACAACAGTTGCCCCTGTTCAATCTTCTTAGACCTGAGGATGTAGATTGGCTGGCGTGCCTTTCGTAATCCAAAGGTGGGAGTACCCAGAAATTTGCACTCACATAGTAGAGTATCAGCAGTATGATGCAGGGAATGGGCTTACAGATACCACCTGGAGACTGTTGTTACGTGGATGGGCTTATAGATGCCATCTAAGTGTCGATCGCGTAAGAGATTCCTTAGCGAGAACTTGCGTACCTGAGAAATAAAAAATAATTACCTGGCCTGTTACAAGAGCTGATCTTCAAACTCTTTATGTAGATGTGCCCTGGCTGAATACAGGAATCGAATCTGTAAACTCTTCAGACGTGCCCTGGCAAGATACAGGAATCGAGTCCGGAGAATATAGTCGTCAACAGATACACCCTGGCAAGATACAGGAATCGGATCTTCGAACTCTTCAGACGTGCCCTGGCCGGATACAGGAATCGGATCTTCGAACTCTTCAGACGTGCCCTGGCCGGATACAGGAATCGAGTCTGGTAATGTAGTCGTCAACAGATACACCCTGGAAAGATACAGGAATCGGATCTGGAATCACGACAGTTGATAGTAATTATCTTTGCATTTATCTTTGTCCTGAAAAGACAAAACGTTAGTTGTATGCGATGTCATGATGTATGACATGTGCGATGTTCTCGGAATAAATGAGATTGTATGTTTATGATGCGTATGTGCATGTTATAATGTATGATGATATGATGTTTACGAATGTATGTTTTTGTCTAGGAAAGTAAATCCTTGACGAATGCCGGGAAGTTGAATCCTGGGCTGATGTTGGAAGAGGAGAATTCTTTGTTTCCGCTAGGGATGATTGTTGCAAGAATACCGGTAGGAGAAGATGACTCCGTTGGGGAATAAACTTTGGCGAATAGATTACTCTGCAGGGAGTGAACTCTGTGGGGAGAAAGAGATACTTCGCTGAGGTTGATGATAACTCCGCTGGGGATACCATTGTTGATAAGTTTTGTTGAGGAATTGATGAACTCCGCTGGGGATAGGAAGACTTCGCCGAGGACGATCTTTCCGTGGTTATTGGCTGAGGATAACCCAGTTATACCCTGGTGGGGAGATAACCTTTAAATAAAACCGGGAGACGCGTTCGTGCTCTGCGGGTAACAAGCTTCCAGAATCTACTGGGGATAAGCTTCAAGACCTGCTGGGGATATGGATTCCACTCTCCTGGGGGACTTTTGGACTGGACTCTCCTGGGGAAATTTTTGAACTGTACTGGGGAAGTGGCTCCGCTGGAGCGTTTGGTAAACCGCCGGGGAACACTCTTAGATTAAGACTGTCGGGGATGCTTATTAAGAATGTTTGTATACTGCTGAGGAATGTTGAGATCTGCTGGGGATACCCAATTTCCTTGAGGCTGTCAGTGGACTAACTCTGCTTGGGGAGAGTATCGCTGACCTGCTGGAGATATTGTGCCTTTTAGGGCTGATTGGAGACCAGCTGCTTGGGGAGAATTATTGAATCCTGGCTCACTCTCTGGGGAATTAAGATATCTTGGTTACATTCTTCAGCCGAACTTACCTTGGTGGACAGAGCAATTAGATCGCTTAGACAACTCATTATTGCCCCTGTTTCTAATGTTACCTGTAATTAATCCTTTATTTCGTATGCAAATATTTATGATTTAGCAATTATTATCAAATGCATATATCACAAATTGAACCTTGGACGTTCTTCGCAAAACAAAACAAAAAAAGGGAAAACAATTGGCAATTTGTCTGAAAAGTGAATTTGTATTGATTTTTGAATTGCCCGTAAATAGGCGTTTATGTACAAGAGGCTGACGTCCTAGTAAGAGAACGCCGCCGAACAACAGAGTTTATACAATTTGTACAAAGAAAGCAAAACAGCTATGTGAAAAGAATAATCCCACTGGGTTCCAACTCTGCTATCGCCTTTATCTCTTCGAGCGTCTCATCACTTGGCTGCTCGGTTGAAGATGAAGTTGACTGATCGATGCCGTCTAAACTTGATAGATATCGGATTCTGGATGCAAAGTGATCCAATGAGACATAGTATTACGCTTTAATCCCTAACTTTTGCCTGGACCGCCCTTTCGGGTTTTCAGTCCACCGGGATACCCATTTTTGCCCAAGCCGCCTTTTCAGGTTTTCGACTTGCCGGGTGTACAGATTTTTTTCATTTCATCCCTCATTTTTCCCGAACCCTTTTGGTTCGCCGGGAAGCCCTAATTTTTGCCTAGGTATGTCAACCTAGCGGGTCTTTTATCATGCGTAGTATCTTTTTACTATGTCTGCATTGGCTGGGTGAGGAAGGTCGTCACCATCCATGGTGGTCAGAATCATGGCTCCTCCTGAGAACACATGTTTAACCACAAATGGCCCTTCATACGTAGGGGTCCATTTGCCCCTGGGATCACTTTGAGGAAGAATGATGCGTTTGATTACCAGGTCCCCAACTTGATACTCTTGTGGTCTGACTTTCTTGTTAAATGCCCTGATCATCCGTTTTTGATACGTTTGACCATGACAAATAGCAGTGAGTCTCTTTTCGTCGATTAGATTTAATTGATCAAGTCGTGTCTGGATCCAGTCATCTTCGCTCAGATCTGCATCCTTCATTATCCGGAGAGAGGGTATCTGGACTTCAATCGGCAAGACTGCCTCCATGCCATAGACCAAGGAAAAGAGAGTTGCCCCGGTTGACGTCCTTGCTGAGGTACGGTACCCATGAAGAGCAAACGGTAACATCTCGTGCCAATCTTTATAGGTCACTGTCATCTTCTGCACAATCTTCTTAATATTCTTATTCGCTGCTTCTACAGCCCCATTCATCTTCGGCCGGTAAGGAGAAGAGTTGTGGTACTGTATCTTGAATTGCTCGCAGAGCTCAGTGATCATCTTGTTATTGAGATTGGTACCATTGTCCGTGATGATCCTTTCTGGGACACCGTATCGACAGATCAGGTTGTGCCGAATGAACCGTGCCACGACGTTCTTGGTTACAGTGGCATAGGAAGCTGCTTCAACCCACTTTGTAAAGTAATCGATCGCTACCAGGATGAAGCGATGCCCGTTGGATGCCGTAGGTTTAATCTCTCCGATCATATCAATACCCCACATTGCAAAAGGCCAAGGTGCGGTTAAGACATTCAGAGGAACTGGAGGAACGTGCACCTTGTCTGCATAAATCTGGCACTTATGACATGTCCGAGAATGTTGGTAGCAGTCGGCTTCCATTGTGGACCAGAAATATCCTGCCCGAAGGATTTTCTTTGCCATGGTGTGTCCACTGGAATGTGTTCCGAAGGTACCTTCATGTAGCTCTGCCATGATCCTTTCTGCTTCAGTCTTATCCACACAATGCAGTAAGGTTGAATCATGGTTTCGTTTGTACAGAATGTTGTTGCTAAGGAAGAACTTCGCAGCGAACCTTCTCAGAAACTTCTTATCATTGACAGATGCACTTTCAGGGTATTCTTGAGCTTCTAAGTACCTTTTCACCTCATGATACCAAGGTTTCTCAGTTACTGTCTCAGTCTCAAGATCACAACAATATGCCGGTTCGTCCAGTTTCCAGATGATGATCCGGGGAGCCTCATTGTCCCACTTGACTTTGAACATAGAAGACATTGTAGCCAACGCGTCCGCCAACTGATTCTCCTCTCTTGGGAAATGTTCAAAAGTTATCTCTGTGAAATGGGGGATCAGTGTCAACACACACTCTTTGTAAGGAATAAGATTCGGATGTTTCGTATCCCACTCGCCTTTGATCTGATTGATCACGAGAGCGGAATCTCCGAAGACACTCAGAAACTTGATCCTTAAGTCAATCGCAGCTTGAAGACCCATGATGCATGCCTCATACTCCGCCATGTTGTTGGTGCAGTTGAAACATAGCCGGGAAGTAAGTGGAGTATGAGTACCTTGAGGGGATATGATCACAGCGCCGATACCGTTACCCAAAGCGTTGGAGGCTCCATCAAAGTGCATAGACCATCGGGATCCTTCCTCAGGTCCTTCATCCGGTCCAGGTACTTCACAATCAGTCACTACCATGATGCTCTCGTCAGGAAATTCAAAGTTCATTGATTGGTAGTCGTCTAGTTCCTGGTGTGCCAAGTGATCTGCCAATACACTTCCTTTGATGGCTTTCTGAGTCGTGTACTGGATGGCATATTCTGTCAAGATCATCTGCCATCTTGCTATTCTTCCGGACAGAGCAGGCTTTTCGAATATGTACTTTATTGGATCCATTTTTGAAATCAACATAGTAGTGTGAGTCAGCATATACTGTCTCAGCCGGCGAGCAGCCCATACCAAAGCGCAGCAAGTTTTCTCGAGCAGTGAGTATCGGGTCTCACAATCGGTAAACTTTTTGCTAAGGTAATAAATGGCGTGCTCTTTTCGGCCAGACTCGTCATGCTGCCCCAGCACACACCCCATCGAGCTGTCAAGTACTGTCAGGTATAGTATTAGAGGTCTCCCTTCAACCGGTGGCATAAGAATGGGTGGTTCTTGGAGATACTCTTTGATTCTGTCGAAAGCGGCCTGACATTCATCGTTCCAACGTACTACCTGATCTTTCTTCAGCAGCTTGAAGATTGGTTCACATGTAGCAGTTAGGTGCGAGATGAATCGGGCGATGTAATTCAGACGTCCTAGAAAGCCTCTGACTTCTTTCTCTGTCTTGGGAACTGGCATCTCTTGTATGGCTTTAACCTTGGCAGGGTCCACTTGAATACCTTTTTCGCTCACGACGAAGCCTAGCAACTTTCCAGATCTTACCCCAAATGTGCACTTGTTCGGATTCAACCTTAGCTTGTACAACTTCAGACGGTCAAACAACTTATGTAGATGGTCAAGGTGTTCCTCCTCAGTTTGGGACCTTGCAATCATGTCATTGACGTACACTTCAATCTCATGGTGGACCATGTCATGAAATAAAGCAACCATGGCACGTTGGTAGGTTACCCCAGCATTTTTCAACCCGAATGGCATGACCTTGTAGCAGAAGGTGCCCCACTGAGTAACAAAGGTAGTCTTTTCCATGTCTTCAGGAGCCATCTTGATCTGATTATAACCTGAAAAGCCATCCATGAAGGAGAACACCTTGTGCTGAGCAGTGTTGTCAACCAGAACATCGATATGAGGCAGAGGGAAGTCATCCTTGGGGCTGGCCCTGTTCAGATCCCTGTAGTCAACACACATTCGGACCTTACCATCTTTCTTTGGCACCGGAACCACGTTGGCAACCCATTAAGGGTAAGAAGTCACTGCAAGAAAACCGGCGTCGAATTGTTTCATAACCTCGGCTTTGATCTTTTCGGACATCTCTGGACGCATACGGCGGACCTTTTGCTTAACCGGAGGGCATTATTCCTTGGTAGGCAAGTGATGAACCACAATATCGGTATCCAACCCAGGCATGTCTTCGTAGGACCAGGCAAATATTTCCACATAATCATGCAACATCTGAACCAACCGTTGTTTCACGCTGAGCTCCAAATTTGCACCAATCTTAACTTCCTTTATGTCTGCCTCAGTACCCAGGTTTACCGTTTCCACTGGCTCTTCATGTGGCTGAACGGCCCTCTCTTCCTGGAGTAACAGTCTCGCAAGCTCACCAGGCACCTCGCAATCATCTTCACCTTCGTCTTCGGCTAAGTTGATCGGATTTTCAAAGTCATAATCGGCAGTAGCAGAGTCGTTATCAGTGAGATCCAGAGTGGATTGAAACCTGTATGGGTGAGTGTGTGTAAATATAGTTGTTTTGCAATATATAAAGAAAGAAAGAAAGGGATCACAAGATTTGAAATGCGAAAATCGTCCAATGTCTTTATTCATGATATATGGAAATGACAAGTAATAAGCCCTCACAAATGAAGCCACGGTGCCTCGGGTAAGACACCGGGCCATAAAGTTTCAATTTATTGTTTATTACAAATTAAGAAACAAAGGAATTCATTACTGCGTAACAAAAGTAACAGGTATGTGGTCCTTTGCAGTCTAATTGTTCAGTCCACCGTCAGTCGTCGGGTAGATCCAGCTATCAAACTCTGATTCCTCCGCCTCGCCTTCAATAGCATTCACTCCCGGATTGGTGATGAACACGGGAGGTTTTCCGATCCTAGCTTTGCGTACAGCCCTCTGAGCCTCTTTCTCAATTACAGCCCGGGCGTCCTTTAAGGAAGTCATCTTCAAAGGGAAATCTTCTTCAGTCACTGTCTCCGCTGCCGCCAATGTTGGAGGTACCTCTTCAAAATGTTGAAAGGGGGTTTCAACAAACTCCCCGTCCATTTCAATATACCGGAATGAATTCAGATGACTAACCATGTATTCTTCCTCCCCCTGCACAGTAACAATCTTCCCTCTGACGGGGTATTTGAGCTTCTGGTGTAGAGTGGAGGTCACTGCCCCAGCTTTGTGAATCCAAGGTCGACCCAGCAAACAGGAATAAGATGGACGGATGTCCATCATATAGAACGTCGATTCGAAGACTTGAGAACCAACACGAATCAGAATATCTACTTCACCATGAACCATCCTCTTCGACCCGTCAAAGGCTCGGACAATGATGTTACTAGGCTTCAACTCCAGGCCCTCACAATCCAGCCTGTCTAAGGCCTTCTTGGGCAATACATCCAGGGAAGAACCGGTGTCCACCAACACGTGTGTGAGAGTAGTGCCCCTGCATTCAATGGAGACATGCAAGGCATCATTGTGGTTCTTTCCCTTGGCGGTAAGATCAGCATCCGAGAAACCCAAACCATTGTCAGCAGTCAAATTGGCCACACAGTCAGTAAATTGGTCAGCGGACGTCTCTTGTGGCACATGGGCCGTCTTCAGAAATGAAATCAGGGCCTTGGCATGGGCCTCTGAGCACAGCAGCAATGATAGCATGGAGATCTTAGAGGGGGTATGCCCCAGCTGTTCAACGACGTTGAAGTCACTCTTCTTGATTATCTTGAGAATTTCCTCCATCTCTTGCTGGGAGGCTTCAACATTCACAGTCTTCGGTGCCTCCATCCGGGCAGGCACATCAGCAGTCCCTTTGCCCCGAGTGTCAGATGACTCGGCAGCAGGGGTAGAAACTTGATCAGAAGGGGGAACAGGCGCACTTACAGGCGTTATTATAAGAGGTCTTCGAATAACTGGTGGCGCAATGTCAGGCAAGAAGAGCCTGCCACTGCGAGTTACTTTAGCTGGACCGGTGATGTTACCGATACCGGTACCGGTGTTGAACTCCTGCTTTACTCCAAGTACATACACATCTGCCCCATAGTGCCATGGGACAGCCTTGTCAGATTCATAGGGGAGGGGCCCCGGAACAGTAATGATAATAGGTGCAACAGACATGATTTTGACTGGCTTCCTCGGGGGAGCCTTGGTAGGATTGTTGAAAATTGTGACGACAGATACTTCCTCAGTGGGAACAGCAGGAACAGCGGTCTTCTTGAACAGAATCTCTTTGCTATCCATCAGGCTTTGGATGCCTGACTTTAGCAACTGACAACCAGTAGGGGAAACAACACATAGAAGGCAACCCTTGCTACAACCCGGAAATAAACCGGCCAGCAGCAGGTTCCTCTTAACAGTCAACAGAGGGGTAGCAACATCATCCACAGAAACTGCATACAAGTCTTCCTCAATGGCATTTACTCCATGCTGTGGCATAGGAGCAGTCACAACGTTGGGCCTTTCAGGTGCCTCAAACTGTATTTCCTTCGCATCAATAAGGTCTTGAACCTTATTTCTCAGGGCCCAACAATCATCAGTAGAATGCCCCGGGCTATCGGAGTGATAAGCACAGCGGGCATTGGTATTATACTTCGGAGATGTGGTGTTCACCACCTTCGGAGCTTCTCTGACGGTCACCAAGTTGGTCGATAGCAGTTGCGGCAAGATCTGCGACAAGGTCATACTAAGCCGAGTATATTCTCTTCTGGGTCTCTCACCCCTTGGTTGGTTGGGTTGCCGAGGAGTGGCAGCAGGCTTTGCAATCACCACCGCGTTGACAGCTTGGCGGCGTTCTGGTTTGTTTTGCCTTCTAGGACCATACACAGCACTGACCTCCTTCTTGAAAGGCTTTTTCTCAGAACTCGAGGACGCACCTTTCTGAATTTTCCCTGATTTCATGCCAGCCTCTATCCTTTCCCCAGTCAGAATGAGGTCTCTAAACCCTGCAGACGAATTGCCAATGAGATGATTGAAGAACGGCCCGGATAGGGTCCCTAAGAACATGTCCACTAATTCACGGTCGGTTAATGATGGTTGCACCCTGCCAGCCAGATCCCTCCACTTCTGTGCATACTCTTTAAAACCTTCTCCCGATCCTAGCGACATATCCTGGAGTTGGGTACGTGTAGGAGCGAGGTCGGCATTATACTGATACTGCTTGTAAAAAGCAGTAGCCAATTCCTCCCAGTTACGAACCTTGGTTCCATCCAGCTGATAGAACCATTCGAGATGAGTCCCTGAAAGACTCTCCTGGAAGAAATGGATCCACAAGTTCTTGTCCACAGTATACGGCTGAATCTTCCGCACATAAGATCTGAGATGTAGCTTAGGGCAGGACGCCCCGTCATACTTTGCGAAAGATGGTGCTTTGAACTTATGTGGGATGACCACACCAGAAGATAGACCCAAGTCTCCGAAATCCAAACCAGGCACTTGTTGAATTTCCATGGCATTCAGACGGTCTTCCAACTGCTTGTACTTGTCTTCAGCTGGAGGATACTGCTCCTCATTAAAATTAGTCTCGTTGTCAGAGACCATCGGACTAGGAACCCTTCCCCCCTGGGGACTGCCTTTTCTTACAGAAGAACCAGCTTGATCAACCTCATTATGCAGTGTGTTACCAAACCTCCGGCCAATGTTGAATAGTACAGTTCTCTTCTTTGTCTTCTTCTTGACCAGCAAAGCCTTCAATTCCTCCTGACCTTGGGCCAAACTCATGATCAGCTCTTGGAATTGGGCGTTCTGAGCCTGAACGGACTTGATGGACTGCTCAGTAGATGATTCAGGGTTCATGATGTTGAAATAAACAGCGAAGAACATTAAGCAACCTGAAAAGAAGAGTACATGTTATGCACATGATGCATGATATGTGTTTATGCAATGCATTCAAGGATTCGAAAGTTCAAATTTGTTGTAGACAAAAAGGAGCACACGTTATCATTAAGAAATAATTGTTCAGTACATCAAGGCCTCATGGGCAAAACATTACAAAAGTGAATCAATCCCAAAAGACAATGCGCATCCTCTTTGGAGCAATGTAGGTGTTGAGAGTCTTTTCCTCGTGCAGTAGGCGGGTGAGCTCCAAGACCTTCTTCTCACTAGCATGTAGACTGGACTCAAGAGAATTCCGTTCTTCCTTAAGCTGGATCCAGCTCTTCTGCATTTCTTCCTAAGATGTAGGCATATCAGGATGTTGAATGGTGTAGGGCACCTCTCCTTCCAAAACTGGCTCTTTGATCACAGGGAGAACATGAGGATAAGGCATCACTAACTTCTGGGAGCGGGCTCGTACCCACTTGAGATAAGGTTCCAACGAGATGGAGTTCATGTGCCCCAGTGTCTTGCTGTCTATCTTGTTGGGCATCCTCCAAGCTCTGATAAATCTCTGGCGAAGTCCTTGCGCATCATCGTCGAAGTCAAAAACTATGTCAGGAATTAACATGTCATGAGGGCCGTCCCTCCGAGCATAACCAAACTGTCTCCAAGCCAGACACGGGTTGTAAGTAATACCTCCTCTGATTCCAAGTAAAGGAACATTAGGAAACTCCCCGCAACGATCAATGATAGTGACATCCTCTCTGGACCGAGAACACCAATGTATATCAGCATGCGTAAGAGTCATCAATCGTTGTGACCATCTCAGACCCCGCTCATTCTTCAGCACTGATTGTGGAAGGTGCGAAATAAACCACCTTCCCAGTAGAGGAGTGCAGCACATAAGAACACCTCTTTTTCTCATGGTTCGAGTGTAACATGAGTGAAGGATGTCCCCAAGCAACGTAGGTATAGGATTCCTGGACATGAAGATCTGGACATCACTGATATCTATAAGCTGATCTGGATTCGGGAACAAAACCAATCCATAGACAAGGAGGGCCACAACTTCTTCAAAAGCTTGTAGGTCAAGGGAGTTCCAACATTCTTGGGCCTTCTCAAACAGAAACCTGGCCAAGAACCCTTTGATACCACTTCTAACTTCCCAATGTCCCTTGATGTCAGATGGTTGTAAGCGTAAGGCTTTAGCAATCTCTTCAAGTTTGGGTTCCCTTTTCTGTACCGTTGTTGGGTAGTTGACTAAGGATAGGGATCTTCAGAAGCCGGGAGAACTCTTCCAATGTAGGTACCAGTTGATAATCCAGGAAAGTAAAGCAGTGGTGCATAGGATCAAAGAACTGGAAGAGGACCTTTATCATATCTTCCTCAATGTTGGTGTTGACCAAGCTGATGAGTCTTCCATGCCTCTCACTGAAAGAAGAGCTCTCGGGAATTCTGAATATAAGTTCCTTAAGCTGAGGAGGGATCCTTACAAGGCTGATCTGAATTGTCTTTCTGCGGATAGTTTCCATATCCTACAAAACAAGAACAAAGATGAAGATTCGAACCCCTGAAACGGTTAGTCAATGCATATGATGCTGAATGATGTTATGATGCTATGATTAAACACACCACAAGTATCCACAAAAGCAAACATGGTAAAGCACACAAGTCACACCATAGCCCTTAGAGTTTAGGCCAGCATGGGGTCTGGGTATTACCCTCTTGAAGTTGGTGGGCTCAGACCTGTCCTATCAGAAGTAACCGGGTTCTAAGGGTCCCAATATCATTGGATTGCTTTCATTGTTCATCGTTTCGATTTAGCCACTGAACTGGAGACCGAAATATTCCAAGAAAACAACCCTCAATTGAGTGTAGTATCGAGTATCAACCAACCTCGGACTGCACCAAAGTCAGTTATCTCACTACCCTAAAGAGGCCAAGATGGTTCAATTAAGGTTCCTAAGGTCAGTTTGTGCTTCACGACACCACGCGGCGGCCCCGTACTCTCCTTGACTGGACTCAAGGGTTACTGGTACTCACCAAAGTGCCACATCAACGTAGCAGACTGCTTCAACCATGTCGGTATACCCCGCACAGTTCCCTCACAGCCTTGTTGCTACTTTCTAAGAAGGTATCCCCCAGATCCGAGTTAGGATCTATAGAACTCCCAAGACAGTACCCACAATAATAAAGTAAACAATTCAGACAATTGAAAACACAAGTGATCTTAGTCCTAAGGTACACCTCATTTTAAAAGATCCCCAACAGAGTCGCCAGTTCTGTGATTGGTGGAAATAGAACTGACTGTTTAAAGCTGGTTCGCGAAATGTCGCGGTAAGTAAGAGTCGCCACCGTCTTTTATGTTCTCCAACATGGAAAGGACAAAAGCACAGCAAAATTCCTTCTTTGAGATGTCTCTCGGTTTGGGAGGTAGATTTATAGAAAGGGAAGGTGTTAGCACCCTTTCTATCCGTGGTTATCCACGGGCTCTTAGATACTTGCTCATTGTGTTTTCAAAATGTTTGTTTTTCAAGTGTGAGTGGGTTTGAAAAAGTTTCGTTTAAAGATTTCTGAATGACTCTTGTATCAGTCCTCAAGAGTGTTTGAAAAATTGTTTTGAAAGCTTTTTGAAAGTGTCGGTGTGAAAAGAGTTTTGATTTGTTTTTTAATAGAGCAAGTACCTATGAGTCATCTACCTACCCTAAGGAATTAGGCTGTGTAAATGTCCTTAAGGTAGTGCCATCCCACCATTGAGAGGTAGGTAGCACCACCATTGGAGGTGTTCGGGTCAATTCGTTTGTAGGGACAATGTGGTCACCAGAGCAACAGTAGGACACCTTAGAAGCTACCCTTATGCCATTGATCCTTTTTAAATCCGAGGCAACCATTTCGAGGCAACTGAATCATGGACATAAGGACTTACTAAAACGTCCTATACTTGACGACCACGTTTCGAAGGCAACAGGTGAGGCGTACCCTAGAAGTGGTGTGTGAATTTGTGTGTTGTTTTCATGTTTAGCAATTTATCTTTGATCATGGCATTTGTGAGCTACGCTTGTTTTTAATTAGCCATACATTCTTTCATGCAAAGTTTAGAATTTAAGAGTGCGGAAATTTAAATGCGGAAAGATAAATCCTACGTTATTACAAGGCGCGAGTCTATACATCGCCAAATTACAAAGACCCGTTTGATAAAAAATGCGGAAAGTAAATAAATTCCTAATTACTATTACAAGCCTTGAGCAGTTACATAATATTCAAAAAGAAAATAAATGTGCGAAAGAATAAAAATAGAACGTCCGAGGGTTTTGACCCTTTTGAAATTAAATTGAATTAAAAGCTAATTGATTATTAAATTAAAGAAAAGAAATGTTTTTTAGGTTTTTTTGTATTTATGAAATAAAGAAAATTAAAGTTAAAAGAAACCCTAATTCTAAGTTATTTTTAATTATTAATGAAAAACATCCAAGTTAACCTAATTTACACTAATTAATTAAGTTACATGTTTATTTACAAAAATATTTAGTAATTAATAATAATAATAATAATGAGAGAAAATTATTTATTAAAAAAAATGAAAAGGTCAAAAACCCTAATTCTACCTATTTTAATTATTAAGAAAAAGATTAAAGTTTTAAAACCTAATTTACTAAATTAATGGTTAGAGTTTATTTACAAAATAAATTAATGGTGAATTAAATATTAATTAAACATATTTTAGTTTCTGATTTTTTTATTATGAAAATTATTTTAGGTGAATTAAATAAAACAATTTAAATAATTAAAAAGAAAAGAAAAGGAAATTAAAAAAAGAATACAAACATTGGGGGGTGTCTGGCCCATTTAGGAGGTTTTTGTGAAGTAATTTGGCCCACTGAAATCAAAGCCTTGTTGACTTTTCAGGAATCACGTGCTTGATGGTTGACCCAGGTGTATGATGGTCCTCCTTCTGTGGCCACTAGATTGATCTCACGTCCACTTGGCAGGCATAGGCATGGGCGTGCATGGTAGAGCATTGGATAGAAATTGCACGGGAATATGTTAAGATAAAAATTATTGAGCATATGGGGGACCTGGGAATCGAACCCAGGTCCCAATACTTGCCAGCCACGTCTTCTACCAACTGGACCATTGCGTTTGTTTGTTAAGATAATGGAGAACAAATAATATAATACAAAACAAAAATTAATGATATACAACAAGAAAAACGCGCCAGTATTTGAATTATCCAGTAACATCAAGCCACGCCTGACTTCTTCCTTGATTTTCCTGCAAATAGAAAACAAATAGCGGGGGTTTTAAACCCCCACTAAATGAAGCCTGAAAAAATAGCGATTAGAACATACTTTAACATAAATTGAGCGCGAGGTCATTGTTGAATCAGGTTTCTTGCCACGAATTCGTCCATGTATGTTTGATGGTCTAATTTTACCATATGTAAGAACCCCTAATTTTTGAGCTCTGAAACCCTAAAACACGTTAATGGTGAATCATGATACAGGGCCTCATAATGCAATTGAATTATATCATTAGCTTCAGAAGGTTAATATTAGTATAAATCAATCAAGAAAAATGGTTAACAGTGCAAGAATCATGATATGGAATTCAAGGAATTTTGGCAAACCGTATAACCCGTGTTCTTCAATTCCTTGCACGTTTTGGCTCGTTCTCGATTGCAAACGCTTCCTGGATGTTTTGGCAATGTATTGGAATGCTTTTGAAGCTTTGAATTGTGCAGTAACTAGGATTTCAGTTTCCAAGTTTTTGATGAAATTTTGCAAATTGGTTATGGCCTTTTGAGCAGCTTTTCGTGTATTTGTGAATTAGGTTTAGTCTTGCATATGTATGGGAAGCATTCTAGGTAAAAAAACAAAGCCCATAGTCCATGAATTAATGATTTTGATATTTGATTTCCAATCATGTAAATCCAATCCTTTTCCATGCAAATCATGCCAAATATGGATGATTTTGTCCCCTTGAGATGGTGCACGAGATCTTTTGCATATCATGAATATATTTGCTGCACAAAAAAGATTTAAAACCATGATTTGATATTTTTCTCATATTTAAATTTAATTAAATGAATTAATAAGAATAAAAATTCAATTAATTAGTTAAAAATAAGAAAATAAATCCCTTTGAGCTTAATGGGTCGTGCATATGCTTTGGGTAATGATTCAAGGAAGAATTTGAGGCCCATTAGCAATTTTGAAGCTTTTGAAGCAAAGTTGACTTTTCAAAATTCCCAAAAATTTCCCAACTTCTACAAGGCATATCTTGCTCAATTTTGAAGCTATGATCATGTTCTTAGACATTTTGGAAAGGTCTTGAAGTCCTCTAACCAATGCCTTTGGTCCCATGTCATTTTGATTTACCAACCTCAAGTTATGGTCTTTGACTTAAAATGCCTTTTTGTTGACTTTTGAAAATGACCTATAATGTTGAAATTGATAACTTTTTGTGAGAGCATTTCTTGGACTTGAAGTGTGAAGATGAGTTGTAGTAAATGTCATTCTCTTCAAAATGAGATTTGGATGGGATTTTTCTGATAAACCATGAAGAAGTTATGCCCTGGTCAATTTGCAGTTGACTTTTTCAACTGTCCAAAAATAGAAACTTTTGCATCTTGAGACTTTTTGAGCCATGCTTTGAGAATCATGATCAAGAATTGATCAAATGATGTTTGTGGCTTCAAAATAATATGTTGACCAAAATTTTTGACTTTTGACTGTCAAATGACCATTTTGCCCCTGCAGTTGACTGTGAAGCATTTAGGGTTTTTGACTGAGCAGCTTGATGTTGTGAGTCTTGAAGCTTGGCATATGGATGCTTGACAATGTATGTAGGCATGTGGGACTTGATTGGACCCTTGAAAACCTCAATTTCTTTGCAAGAACCAAAACCCTAATTTTGACTGTATTAGGAGGCCATTGGACTGTGCAATCCTTGAGAGATTTTGAACCTTGATCTTGGCAAATCTTTGAAGAATATGAGAGGGAAAATTTTGGGGTACAACACTCCCCCTCAATCACAGCAGTGATACTAAATAATAGATTAATGAAATTATGAAGACACTCTTCAGTACACACACTTGATTTTGCTTCACAGCTTTAATCAAGTGACAATCACTCGTGCTTCAAAGCTTTGAGTGATACACAACCCTAACTTGACTTTGCTTCAAAGCTTTAATCAAGTAACACAAACACTCGTGCTTCAAAGCTTTGAGTGATACACAACCCTTACAATAAAATCCTACTCCAAATCACTTATCACAATGATAATTGATTGGCTCACAGTAGTTACAACTATACAATCCCTTATTGATCTTCTGTCAAAAAGTGTTCTTCACCAACAGTCTTCATGAGGAATATATAGGCAGCTATTCTTCAGTTAGGGCTTCCACGAAAATAGCTAGGGTTAATTAGGGTTAACCTCAAGACTTGGTCATAGGTCTTTAACAACCAGATTAGGGTTAAGCAGAGTTAACCTAGTGTCCACGTGAGAATCTGATCTGGACTGTATAAACCAGATTCCTGAAAATTCTCAGAAATAACAAATTTGCACAAATGTTAGATCAGTACAGGATGTCTTAACATTGGTTATGACAACAAGAATCCTGTTTACTGATTTTGGTAGAATGCAATAAATATGATCATTGCATAATGATCAGCTAAACACTCATATTGAGCAGCTCCTGTATGACATTCTTTTACTGCAGAATGTACCTTGTATCCCAGAATGTTATGACATCAGTCATGACATTCACACAACTGGTTTTACCAAAAAAACATGCCAACAACCAAACACTTACAAACTCATATGTATCATTTGATCAAGTTTGGACCATAATTCCTCAAGAAATTTGGTCAGACCATCAAAAAGGCAAAATGGTCAAAATTAGGGTTTTGACTGAGGAAAGACAATTTATGATTTTTAACCTAGCAAATGGTTAAGTGGTTTGAGTCATGATCTCAAGAGTTCAATTGCATAATTTTGACCTAATGGCATGACCCAAAACATTTCTCAAGATCAATTGGATTGATAGTGAATTTTCAATCAACTGATCAAAAGTCAACTATACATTGAAAAGTCAAACTTTGACTTTTTGGTCAAAATCCAATGTCAAAGATCACAAGTCATCAAAACATGTCTAAATATGAAAATTATTCATCAAGAAATCAAAAGGTCAAGATTTCATTTTGAAAAGTCAAAGATTTCTAACTTAGAAATTTTCTAAGTGTTTAAAACTTCATGTTTTTTCACAACTTTGAGCAAATTTTTCACTATGATGCAAGATGATTCAGAAGAAACTTTAAACATAAAAGTTGTATATCTCCATTATATCTACAACATTTATTTACACAAATTCTTCTAAAAGTGCTTAGATCTCAAGTTATTAATTCATAAAGTCGTGGTCTTGAAATTAAACACTTAGTGAAATTTTGCCCTAGTTTTGGTCAGGATTTTGACCTAACTTCTGACCCAAGTTTCACCTAGTTCCAAGGCGAATTTTCAATAGTGATTCAAAGAGGGGTTGTAGATAACATTACAAGCTTTCCAAAATGTCCAAGAACTCCTTGAGATCATTTGTGAGCAAGGAGAATCGAAGGTCAGAAGTTGGGGTTTCAAGTTGTTTTGCAAGGCAAAATTTGTGATGCACAATGAACCAAATCCATAGCCATGCTGCATAATCTTCACTTTTCTGGCCTAAAACTTGAAATTCACTCCTTAATTAAATGTTTACACAAAATATGGAGCCATTGTCCAAGCATTTGAATGATTATCCAAGTTGCATTTCCATTTTTGGAAGAAAGGCAACATTGTTATTCTTGAAAAGTGACTTTAATCACAAAGTCAACTTGTATGGAGCTTTGCACTTGTTCTTTCTGCACAAGCATATTCTATAAACTCAGAACAAACATGTTTAAATTTTCTAGCCACCCTACAAGACATGTACCTTGCATTGAAACCATGTTTGTCAAGATAACTTCAAAAACAAGTCAAGAACTCATAACATGTGATTCTTTGTTTCAGATCATTTCAAACCTCAAAACTTTTCCTCTATAAATAGAGATACTATTTGCAAGAGAACCCACGAATACACAAGCTCCAAAACTTCCCCAAACTCAGAATTGCATCACAAACCACCATTTTTGTATATTCTGACCAAGAACTTCAAACTTCCATTTCACTCGTGCGTTTCTTGGCCTTTTGCTTCCAAAAGCTTCCAAACATCATACAAAAGCCATTCATATCCCTGTTACACGACTGTAACACCATCTTCATCCATTTCCAAGTTCAAAAATAGAGCATCACAGTTGGACTTCTCCAAACCATTCCAGCCACCTTCAGCTCAAGCCAGCCATTGCATTAGCTTCCTAGAGGTCCAAGGAAGCTAACCTGATCATCACCATCACTTGAAACAAGCTCAAACTCATTTCACGATTTCCAATTTTGAGGTATTTTTCTTGAACTTCTATCTCATTATTTAGGCATTGTTAGGTTTTCATTTATGAAGATAGAATGTAGATATCATTACCCTGAAACTATACATGTCCATAGATTTCATTTATGTTGCTTGAGCATGGAGAATTTTGAGTTTAAACTTGCTGAAACATTTAGGTCAGAATTTGGTACTTCCAAAAATTCTCATTCATCTTTGATTTATAGCTTATGATATTTATATGGTTGGATTCGTGTGAAAAAATGGAGCAATTTCCATGTTTACATTTTTGTAAATGGTTGAGAAATGAGCAAGTTACAGATCCTTTGGCTGGAGGTTGAAGATGAAGTACAGTCAGGGCAGGTTTCATGTTATGTATTTATAATTTCATACAAGTTAACGGATGTATCACCATCCCAGTGGTTAAAGCGTGCGCTTGTCACTATGAGGTCCTGGGTTCAAGCCCCAGCGTGACCTTTTTCCATTTTCCCACTTTTTTTTGACATTTTTGTGTTTTTGCAGCGCTGGGCCTCCCCTTCTTTGGGCTTTGTTGTTTTTACTAACTTCTGACCCCCTGTTTCATTAATCCACCTCCCTGACTTATTTTTTACTTTTTCATCTTTTATTTATTTATTATTATTATTATTATTATTATTGTAATTTTCATTAATCATGAAAAATCCAAAAATATTTTATTTATTATTTACACTTATTCATTTTATTTTCTTATGCAACAAAAATATTAAAAACATTTTCTTTTAACAATTAATTTCTCTTTTAAATAATTAAATATTTAGACTTAGTTTTAATAATTATTTTATTAATTAAAATTAATTTAGAATTTAGATTTCTTTTAATTATTTAATTTTCATTTTAATTTTTATTTAACTTAAAACCTTTTTCATAAAAACCCTAAAAAACATTTTTAATTTGATTTCTTCCTTAACTAGTTTAAACTTAATTTTGTTTGTTTTTGATTAATCATCTTCTTCAAATTAGGTTAGAAATCTCTTTTCATGAAAACCAAACAAAAATCATATTTCTTTACATTTTCCATTCTTGCATTCTTATCTTTATTTTGTACATTTATTCAATTTCAATATGGTTGTAATAATTAATTAGTTTTTATTTTCTTGCAATATTCCCTCATTTTTAATTTGTACACCCCCCTCCCCTAAGTATTGTAATAGCGTAGTAATTTTAAATTCCGCAATTTATCGCTTTATATACAAATGCTAGTAATTAGGATTTTGTATGGAAAGACTAAAACCAATCAATTAGCAAACCCTAATCAAATATAAACCAATCATGAAAATCAATCCACTTGTACACAAGCACCCCCTAGGATAAATCCACTTGGTTGCCTTACAAAAAGGGTCATATTACGCATGTGAGGTATCTTAGCAAAGACAAGTAAAATACAAGATCATAGTCCCTCGATGACGCTATATATGTTGCATTTTCAAAATAATCTTAGTCCCTAAAGAAAAATGCTAAGATACCTTGCAACATTGCTAATCATGGTTATACGATGACCCACGCTCGCCCCTTTTATATCTAAAGACAAGGTTACTTATTAAATCAATGGTAAGATAACAATGTCAAAGGAAAAAGGAAATGAACACGAAAGACTTTTGAGTAGGTAGAATGTTCCTAGTTACTTGCTCTATTTCAAAATAAAAAGACATCCTTGCTATTTTCAAAAAAAACACCTACACTTTCAAAACACCTTTCAAACTTGAAAATATTTTCAAAAGATCAACACCTTTGTATACATTCTTACGAACGAGAATCATTACAAAGTTTGCCTAAACAATGGCCTCTTTTCAAAAATACTTTCAAAACCACACAAAGCACAATTTCAAACAAAAGCAAGTGATCTAGCAAGTAACTAAGATCCCATGGAAAACCATAGTTGAAAAGGGTGCTAATACCTTCCATTTTCATAATCTACCCCCCTAACTTAAGAAACAATCTCAAAGGTCTTTCCTGTGCTTTTTCACCTTTCCTTTTGGAAAAAAGAAAAGTCGGTGGTGACTCTTGCTAAACCACAATATTTGCAATTAAATGCAAAACACCCAAGTCAGTTCTCCCACCATATCATAGAACTGGTGACTCTGTTGGGAAAATTTCTAAAAGTGGGGTTACCTTGGGGTTAGATCATATTTACTTGCTCTATTTGTTTGACTTGTATGCTTTACATTATGGTTTTTTGTTTGGGTTTGAATCCTCTACCCGGATTTGGGATACCTTATAGGTAAGTAGCAATATGTTGTGGAAACTATGCAGGGTATACCGACATGGTCTAAGAAATAGCTATGTTAGTGCGACATATTTGTGGGTACCGGTAGCCCTTGAGTAGTCAAGGAGAATACGGGGCCGCTGAGTGATGTCATGAAGCACTAATGAACTTTTAGAACCTTTACTTGACCAACTTGGCCATTAGGACGTAGTGAGATGATCGGCTTTGGTGCAGTCCGATGTTGGTAGATACTCGATACTACACTCATTGAGGTTTGGTTTTTTGGGATATTTCGGTCGCCATTAAAGAGGCTTGCGCTGAAATAATTCCCAATGAAACAAACCAGTGATATTGAGCTCCTTAAAACCCGGTTACTATGACTAGGACAGGTTTGAGCCAACTAAACTTCAAGAGGGTACTTACCTATGAGACTCCATGCAAGCCTAAAACTAAGGACTTTTTTGCTTTATTTATATATATATATATATATATATATATATATATATATATATATATATATATATATATATATATATATATATATATATATATATATATATATATATATATATATATATATATATATATATATATATATATATATATATATATATATATATATATATATATATATATATATATATATATATATATATATATATATACTTGTACATAACATCATAAACATCATAACATCATACTCATATTTACTAACCATTTCAAGGATCTTGGGATTTATCTTTGTTCTGTTTTGTAGGACATGGATTCTATTCGCAGGAAAACTATTCAAGTCAACCTTGTAAGGATCCCTCCTCAACTTAAAGAGCTAGCATCAAGGATTCCTGAAAACTCTTCATTTACCGAAAGACATGGTCGCCTACTAAACTTGGTTACCTCCAACATTGATGAAGACATGATGAGGGTGCTCTTCTAGTTCTTTGATCCTTTACACCATTGCTTCACATTTCCTGATTATCAACTTGTGCCAACTTTGGAAGAATTCTCCCAACTCTTGAGGATTCTAATTCTCAATCAACTACCTTTCAACGGTACAGAAATATATCCAAAGCCAGAAGAGATTGCTCAAGCTCTACACTTGCAATCATCTGATATCACAACTAATTGGGAAACAAGGAGTGGTGTCAAGGGTTTATTAGCAAAGTTCTTGTTTGAGAAAGCCCAAAACTATTGGAACTCTTTGGATTTGCAAGCTTTTGAGGAAATTGTGGCTCTCCTCATCTATGTGATGGTTTTGTTTCCAAATCCTAACCAACTCATAGATGTGAACGCCGTCAAAATCTTCATGTCTCGTAACCCGGTGCCTACTTTGCTAGGGGACATCCTACATTCCTTTCACACTCGCACTATGAGGAAAAGAGGTATCCTTATGTGTTATACTCCTCTTTTGGCAAGATGGTTTATTTCGCATCTTCCCCAATTTGTACTAAAGAATGAGTAAGGTTCAAGGTGGTCACATAGGTTGATGAACTCAAACATTCAGACATTCATTGGTGTTCCCGATCTATAGAGAATGTTACTATTATCGACCGTTGTGGATAATTCCCTAATGTCCCTTTACTTGGAATTAGAGGAGGTATCACCTACAACCCCTGCTTAGCCTTAAGACAATTTGGTTACGCCCGAAGGGATGGCCCACATGAGATGCTCATTCAAGGTTTGGTATTTGACTACGAGAACAATGATCAACGTCATCGCCAGAGATTTATCCGAGCTTGGAGGATGTTGAACAAGGTAGATAGTAAGACATTAGGGCATAAGAATTCCATCCCTCTTGAGCCTTACCTCAAATGGGTACGAGCTCGTGCTCAAAGTCTTATAATGCCTTACCCCTCCATTCTCCTGGTGATCATAGAGCCCGTTGTAGAAGGAGATATTCCCTACACTATCCTGCATCCTGACATGCCCACTTCTCTTGAAGACTTACAAAGAGATTGGATACAGCTTAAGGGGGAGAGAGACACTTCCGAGGCCCAATTCTACGCCATCGAGAAGAAGGTTTTGGAACTCACTAAGCAACTTCATGAGGAGCGGAACCTGAACACCTACATCGCACCAAAGAGGACGCGTACAACTTTTTTATCTTAGAGTTTTTGTATTTTCTTTGTAAGCCCAAAAGAGGCATGATATACTCAAAGTTTTAATTTATTAATATAACGTGCATTACTTTTTTGGTCTAAAGCAAATTTAAATCTCTAATTTCCTTGAAATCATTTCATATGCATTTACCATCCATCATAACATAAGCGGGTTTTTCTCACAACAAGTCTCCTCATCTTTCTATTGTTTATTTCAGTAAGATGGATCTCGAGCAGGCAATAAAAGACCTCCATACGCAGAATGCTCAGTTTCAACAGATGTTCTTGAATCTAGCCAAAGGACAAGAGGATTTGAAAACTTTGCTAGTTGAAGAAAAGAAGAAGAAAACAAAGAAAATAACTGGAGTTCTGAATATGAGAAGAAGGTTCCAAAGACAAGCCAGACGGACCCTAGACTTTGCAACATCATATGGTGAAAAGGATAATCAAGAAGTGAAAGGCAAGGAAGCGGTTGTCCAACTAGAACCTGAAGAGGAAGAAGAAGAAGACTACTCTGAAGAGCAGTATCCTCCGGCCGACGACAAATACAAGCATCTGGAAGAATGTCTAAGTGCAATGGAAATTCAGAAAGTTCCCAGGCTAGACTTTGAAGAGTTGGGTTTGGTGTCTGGGATTGTCATTCCACAAAAATTCAAGGCACCAATATTTGCTAAGTACGACGGAGTTTCGTGTCCCAAGATGCATCTCCGATCCTATGTGAGAAAGATACAGCCTCACACTGCTAACAAAGATGTTTGGGTACACTTCTTTCAAGACAATTTATCCGGAACTCAGCTTGATTGGTTCTATCAACTAGAAAGGGCCAATATCCATAATTGGGAAGACCTTGCCGCTACTTTCTATAAATAGTATCAATACAATGCAAACCTTACTCCTACCCGTACTCAACTCCAGAGTATGGCTATGGTTTCAAGTGAAGGTTTCAAAGACTACGCTCAAAAATGGAGGGACTTAGCAGGAAGAGTCCAGCCTCCCCTTTCTGAAAGAGAACTAGTAGACATTTTTTTAGGCACCCTGTCCGGTCCTTTCTTTAATCATTTAATTGGAAGCTCCTCAGCAGGCTTTACTGAATTAATCTTGACTGGAGAAAGAGTGGAAGCTGGGATTAAGAGTGGGAAGATTCAAAAGGACGCATCCTCTGCTGCTGTAAGAAAACCATTTATTGGGAAGAAAGAAGTTGGTGTTGTGTATCCTCAAAGGAATCAAGAAAGAATTGAACGTCGACCACTGGTAGGGGTTGTCATGATCCCAAAGCCTGCACCTACTCAACAAAGGAACAATCAGCCTAGAACAGAAAGACCAGTAAGACAATTTAATATGACACTATCTCAAGTCCTGCGGCATTTGTTGAGATCTAATCTGGTAACTTTGAAAGAAGCTCTAAAGAATCCTAACACAACCTCTCCTCATTACCATCCTAATGCTCGTTGTGCATACCATTCAGAAAGTCTAGGCCATGATACTAACAACTGTTGGGCTTTGAAGAACAAGGTGCAAGACCTTCTTGAAGCCAAAGAAATTGAGTTTGATGCTCCTGAGATCCCAAATGTTATCACCGCTCCTATGCCCAAGCACGATCGTGGTGTTAACACCGTAGAAGATGATATGTTTGTTACTGTTGTTGATGAACTTGTTACTCCTCTCCTGACTATCAAGAAGAACCTATTGATGGTCGGTTTATTTCCGGGCTATGATGAAGGCTGCGACTTATGTCTATCCTTACCAATTGGTTGTCATTTATTGAAAGCATGTGTTCAACGCCTAGTGGATGACAAAGAGATTTTGTATGAAAAGACTCTCGTTTCAACCATTTCCTACAATGATGTTTAGATAGTAACCATTTCCGCCAATCCTTCCAGGGTCTCCACCAAAAGACACGTTAGGATTACACCAATTCCTAAAGTAGCTCCACTGATAATTACTATGCCTGGACCAATCTCGTACTCATCAGATAAAACTGTCCCATGGAACTATAGGGGTGACATCTACTATCACGGCGTCAAGGAAGATTGGTTGGTTGTTGAAGACTCAACTTCTAAGAAGGCTGACCCCAACATCAGCAACATTGCGGGAACTAGCAAGATAACCCGAAGTGGCAGAGTATTCTCTCCCGAGATTGATCCTCCGAAGTCTATTACCGGTCCTGTAATCATCCCTATTTTTGTTCTTGTTGACACCACTACAACTACAATTCCTATAGTCATACCTGTTGATACTCCTACCACCGAGTCAACCGAGACTCGAGGCAAAGGCATTATGGTTGAGCCCGTCCGGATGAAGGCGCAATCAGTATCTATCCCTGAGGCCTCCCAAAAGGAGATGGAAGAAATTCTGAATATTATAAAGAGAAGCGACTAGAACGTAGTCGAACAGCTAGGGCAGACTTCGTCAAAGATTTCCATGCTGGATTTATTGTTCTGCTCCGAGGCTCATGCAAAGGCCTTGGTGAAATTCCTTAAAACTGCCCGTGTACCACAAGAAACCTTTGCTGATCAGTTCCAAGACTGTGTGGCCAGCTTGACCATGGATAATGGTTTAGGCTTTTCTAATGCTGACTTGACACCTAGACGGAGGAAGCACAACGAGGCATTGCGTGTCTCTGTCGAATGCAGGGGCACAACTTTGGCCCATGTCTTGGTTGATATCGGTTCGTCTTTGAATGTGCTGCCTAAGAAGGCTCTCGATAGACTTGACTGTGAAGGTTTGACCTTAAAACCCAGCAACATAATGGTAAGGGCCTTCGAAGGTTCAAAAAGGATGGTGCATGGGGAGGTGGACATCCCCATAAAAGTTGGAACTCAAACCTTTGATTCAACTTTTTACGTGATGGATATTCGCCCTTCCTATTCCTGCTTGTTGGGCCGACCATGGATTCATAATGCCGGTGTCGTTACCTCTATATTACATCAAATGCTGAAATATCCAACCGATGGGAAAATCATTACTGTCAATGGAGAAGAGGAATATATGGTCAGCACTTGAACTCCTTCAGATACGTGGAATTGGATGGTGAATTCATTGAAACTCCATTTCAGCACTTCGAGGAAGTCCCGCAAACCGTAGCAGTAACCAAGGTTGTTTCCCAAATCCTGAAGATTACAAGACCTCCGCTAAAGATGCCCTCGCTGAAAGATGCCAAAGCAGTGATCAAATAAGGTGGGTGCACCATTTAGGGCCAACTCCCGGATATCCCATACAAATCTGACAAATTTGGTTTGGGTTTCACTTCAGGAGCCCAGAAAGTTGTACGTCATGCTCGTGCCGGGGGACCACCCTTGAAGATCAGCAACCATGGAGTCAACACGGTAGAGGATGATGAGGATAGCTACGACCTGGAGGAATGGATTTTCCCGACTGTCAATGGAGGACTCAGGAACTAGGAAGCTAAAGATTTTGTCCCAATTACTTTTATCCAACAGTAATTGTCTTTAAATTTTGTCGGACCTGTAATAATTAAACAATTCAGACTTTTAAAACCTTATATCTTACCCGAGACACAATGGTCCATTTGTAAGGGTTGTTACCTCATTTTCATATGTCATCAATGAATCATGGACGTTTTTGTATACAAACCTTGTGCTCTTTATCTTTATTTTTACATTTTTTATTGCTTTCAAAGATAGTTATACTCTTACATGTACTCACATTTAAAATGCAGATCTACATCCATTCGGGATCCAATGGGTAACGATTCTGCTATGGCTTTCTGTGACTCTGAAAATCTAATCTACCAATCTGAAGACAAAGGTGAGGAAGATTGTGAAATACCAGGGGAACTTTCCAGGTTACTACAACAAGAAGAGAGGACCATACAGCCCCACGAGGAACCAGTGGACACAGTTAACCTAGGTACCGAAGAGGACAAGAAAGAGGTCAAGGTTGGTGCCAATCTGGAACCCAGTGTCAAGAAGTGTTTGATTCAGTTGCTACATGATTATGTCGAGGTCTTTTCCTGGTCGTACGAAGACATGCCAGGATTGGATGCCGATATCATAGTCTATCGTCTACCAACAAAAGAAGATTGCCCTTCGGTAAAGCAGAAAGTCTGTCGCATGCGACCAGACATGTCCGAGAAGATCAAAGCAGAAGTCACGAAACAATTCAATTCCGGATTCTTATCCGTTACCTCCTATCCACAATGGGTCGCCAATGTTGTTCCCGTGCCTAAAAAAGGACGGAAAAGTACGCATGTACATGGACTACAGAGATTTGAATAGGGCAAGCCCTAAGGATGATTTCCCACTTCCCCATATCGACATTTTGGATGACAATACCGCGTAGCACAAAGTGTTCTCATTTATGGACGGTTTCTCAGGCTACAACCAAATCTAAATGGCGCCTGAAGACATGGAGAAAACAACCTTTGTCACACAATGGGCACTTTCTGTTACAAAGTTATGCCATTCGGGTTGAAGAACGTTGGGGCAACCTATCAGTGTGCCATGGTAGCTCTATTTCACGACATGATACATCACGAAATAGAGGTTTATATGGACAACATGATAGCTATATCTCAAACGGAAGAGGAACATCTTGACCATTTACAGAAACTGTTTGAGAGACTAAAGAATATAAGCTGAGGTTGAACCCGAATAAATGCACATTTGGGGTGAGGTCCGGTAAAATTCTAGGCTTCGTCGTTAGCGGTAAGGGTATCGAAGTGGATCCTGCCAAGGTGAAAGCAATACAAGAAATGCCTACTCCTCATACTGAGAAGGAAGTCAGATGATTCTTAGGACGGCTGAATAACATTGCCAGATTCATTTCTCACTTAACAGCTACTTGTGAACCAATCTTCAAATTACTGAAGAAAGATCAAGTTGTCAAATGGAATGATGAATGCCAAACTGCCTTCGACAAGATCAAAGAGTACCTGCAAGAGCTCATGTTTTGATGCCACAGTCGAGGGAAGACCCTTGATCATGTATCTAACTATTTTGGAAAATTCAATAGGGTGTGTGATGGGGAAGCATGACGAGTCTGGCCGAAAAGAGCATGCTATTTATTACCTGAGCAAAAAGTTTACCGATTGTGAAATAAGATATTCACTGCTCGAGAAAACTTGTTGCGCTCTGGCATGAGATGCTCGCCGGCTAAGACAGTATATGCTGACCCATAATACCTTATTGATATCCAAGATGGATCCAATAAAATACATATTCGAGACGCCTGCCCTCTCTGGGAGAATAGCGAGATGGAAGATGATCCTGACAGAATATGACATTCAGTATACTACCCAAAAAGGAATAAAGGGCAGTGTGTTAGCCGATCACCTTGCTCATCAAGCTGTGGATGACTACCAGTCCATGAAGTTCAAATTCCCAGATGAAGACATCATGATGGTAAACAACTATGAAGAATTCATACCATATGACGGACTGGAACAAGGATCCCGATGGACCCTGGTTTTTGATGGGGCGTCTAACGCACTCGACAATGGCATCAGTGTTGTACTCATATCTCCGGAAGGATCTCATACTCCCTTTACCGCAAGACTTTGTTTCAACTGTACAAATAACATGGCAGAATACGAAGCATGCATTTTTGGTCTCAAAGCTGCCATAGATTTGAGGATCAAGTCCTTAAGCGTATTCGGAGATTCGGCTTTGGTCATCAGTCAGATCAAAGGAGAATGGGACACTAAATACCCCAACCTTATCCCCTACAAAGAACATGTGTTGACATTAATCCCACATTTCGAGAAGATTACCTTCGAGCATTTCCCGCGAGAAGAAAATCAACTAGCGGATGCGCCAGTCACAATGTCATCCATGTTTAAACTCAAAGGGGATAACGAGGCTCCCCAGATCACCATTGAACGAGTGGATGAACCAGCTCGATATCACGACACCAATATTGAAGAAGTAGTGGACCGGCCTTGGTTTCATGAAGTCAAGAGGTATCTCGAGGCTGAAGATTATCTGGAAGGAGCTTCAGTCAATGATAAGAAGTTCTTAAGGATATTCTCTGCTAAGTTCTTCCTTAGTAATGGCATTCTCTACAAATGCAACCATGACTCTGTATTGCTTCATTACGTAGACAAGGTTAAGGCAGAAAAGATCATGGATGATCTATATGAAGGCACTTTTAACACCCATTCCAGTGGGCATACGATGGAAAAGAAGATCCTACAGGCAGGTTATTACTGGTCTACCATGGAAGCAGTTTGCTATCAGCACTCTCGAACTTGTCATAAGTGTCAGATCTATGCTGGCAAAGTGCATGTACCTCTAGTTCCTCTGAATGCCCTAACTGCTCTCTGGCCATTCGCGACGTGGGGCATTGATATGATTGGAGAAATCAAGCCCACAACCTCTAATGGACACCGCTTCATCTTGGTGTCCATTGACTATTTCGCAAAGTGGGTTGAGGCGGCTTCTTTAGCTTCCGTTACCAAGAATGTTATTGCCCGGTTCATCAAACAGAATTTCATCTGTCGGTATGGTATCCCGGAGAGGATCATCACAGACAATGGTACGAATCTCAATAACACTATGATCACCGCACTGTGTGTGCAATTCAAGATCCAGCACCACAATTCTTCCCCTTATCGGCCAAAGATGAATGGTGTTGCCGAAGCCGCAAATAAGAACATCAAAAAGATCATACAGAAAATGACAGTCACATACAAAGACTGGCATGAGATGCTACCATTCGCCCTCCACGGTTATCGTGCCACGGCGCACACATCAACCAGGGTAACACCTTACTCTCTGGTATACGGCATGGAGGTTGTCTTGCCTATTAAGGTCCAGATCCCTTCTCTGAGAATCATGAAGGATGCAGGTTTGAATAAAGACGATTGGATCCAAACTCGACTTGATCAACTGAACTTGATTGACGAGAAAAGGCTTACGGTTGTTTGTCATGGTCAAATGGATGATCAAGGCTTTCAACAAAAAGGTCAGACGTCAAGTGTATCAAGTCGGGGATCTGGTGATCAAACGTATCATACTGTCGCAGGGTGATCCCAGGGGAAAATGGACTCCTACATACGAAGGGCCATTTGTGATCAAAAGCATATTCTCTGGTGGAGCAATGATCTTAACCACTATGGATGGCGACGACCTGCCGCACCCTGTAAACGCAGACATAGTCAAAAGATACTATGCATAAGAGACCCGCTAGGTTGACACACCTAGGCAAAACAAGGGCATCTCGGCGAACCAAAAAGGTTCGGGCAAAAATTAGGGATAAAACAAAAAAATGTGTACACCCGGCAAGTTGAAAACTCGAAAAAGCGACTTGGGAAAAAAAGGGTATCCCGGTGGACTGAAAACCCGAAAGGGCGGTCCAGGAAAAAGTTAGGAAATTAAGGCGTACGACTATGTTCCGTTTGAATCACCTTACAGACAACCTTTGGCTTCGACTAACAAACTCAACAGGTCTAATCAATCCAATCAACTTTGGATAAGGCAGCAAGTGGACAAGATGCTCAGAGACACAAAGGCTATTGCAGAATGGGAACCCCATGGGATTATTGCACATAGCTATCTTTTCTTTGTATCAAATTTTCATTTTTACAACGAAGTTCCCTTACTAAAAAATGTTCGTCTCATTGTACAAAAAAGACTTATTCAAGTTAATACAAAGATACCCCTTTGAAAGTACAAAACTATCTATTTTTCTTTATTTCTGTGTTTTGTTTACAAAAACGTCCAATGATTTATTTTTGAACATATGCATTTGAACGTAACTACTATTTACAAATGAACAAAAAGGAACAAAAAATAGAAAGACAGTCACTAATGGCTTTAAGAAATAGGATAATATCATTGGACTATTCCATAAAATCCCCCACAGTGTGCAGCTTAATCCTCAGTGGAACAAAACCTCCAGTTATCACTCTCTGGTAGAAGTTGCCAAATTTCTCAGGATTCCTCAACAGGATTTCACAAGAAACACACGGTGTTTCCCTTACAACAGAGTTTATTTCTCTACCAAATAGAAGCACATCAACTCATCAGCACTTCAAAGCATGAAGACTTACACTCCATGTCCCCAATAGTAGTCAGGGATTTATTTTCCTTAATCCAACAGTATTACAGCAGCATAGCTTACATGCCCATACATCGCATCCATACGTCATGACATTGACAACACGAACACATAAAACATAATCTCATTCATTTTATTGAGAACATCATTATACAATGCATTTCATACATCATGACATTGCATACAACTAATCTTTCATTTCTTCCGGAAAGATCAGTCAGCCGATGGCAATCATCAACAATTTACAAAAAGGTCAAAGATTGATACTTGAAACAAGTCAGGACAATTATCTACACGACCAGCTGAACATTCAGGTACAGTTCAGATACGCTCTAGACACGGATGCCATTCTGATACTCATTCAGATACAGTTCAGATACGCTTCAGACACGGATGCCATTCTGATACTCATTCAGATTCAGCTTTCAGATACAGTTCAGATACGCTCCAGACACGGATGTCATTCTGATACTCATTCAGATTCAGCTTTCAGATACAGTTCAGATACGCTCCCGACACGGATGCCATTTTGATACTCATTCAGATTCAGCTTTCAGATACAGTTCAGATACACTCCAGACACTGATGCCATTCTGATACTCATTCAGATTCAGCTTTCAGATACAGCTCAGATACACTCCAGACACAGATGCCATTCTAATACTCATTCAGATTCAGCATTTAGATACAGCTCAAATATGCTCCAGACACGGACGCCATTCTGTTGCTCATTCAGATTCAGTTTTCAAATACAGTTCAGATACGCTCCAGAAACGGATGCCATTCTGATACTCATTCAAATTCAGCTTTTAGATACAGTTCAGATACGCTCCAGACACGGATTCCATTCTGATACTCATTCAGATTCAGCTTTCAGATACAATTCAGATACGCTCGAGACACGGATGCCATTCTGATACTCATTCAGATTCATCTTTCAGATACAGTTCAGATACGCTCCAAACACGGACGCCATTCTGATACTCATTCAGAATCAACTTTCAGAAACGAGTCAAATACAATCCACTTATGGATATTATTCTAGTACTCAACCTGACACATCCACTATTCCAGTGTAAATCAACCAGAGGTTTATTCTGACACTTCCTTTATTCCCATCAACAATCATTTTTGGATGGCATCTGCAATCCCATATCAAACAACTTCTCATCGCCTCTCCAAATGGCATCTTTAAGCCCATTCCCTATACCATCAACCATCACATCCTCGAGTGCAAATTTCTGGGCACTCTAGTGTCCAATCATCTTCCACCTTCAAGTCACGAATGGCAAATCCGCCAATCTAACTCTTTAGGTTTAAGAAGATTGAAAAGGGGCAGTTGTTGTACCCCAAAATTTTCTCTCTCATTTATCAAATATTTTCTCACAAGATCTCCTTGGGTTCAAGACTGCACAAGGATTGATCAGCTAAAGACACCTCCTTAAGCACTGATGACTGAAATTAGGGTTTGAGATTGCACAAGGATAATTGAACTTTAAAGGCCTCATATGACTTTCATGGATCATTATGGACCCCCAAGATTACTCATGTCAAGTTTCAAGCCTTGTATCACATTTTTGCTTAGTCAATTGAGCAGTTGACCTAAAAATCAACTATATTGGCGAAAAAGTCAATTGTGGCCAATTTACAGTCAAAATTCTTAATTTTTGATCCACATCAACATTATAAACTCATATGTATCATTTGATCAAGTTTGGACCATAATTCCTCAAGAAATTTGGTCAGATCATCAACAGGGCAAAATGGTCAAAATTAGGGTTTTGATTGAGGAAAGGTAATTTCTGATTTTTGACCTAGCAAATAGTTAAGTGGTTTGATGCATGATCTCAAGAGTTAAATTGTATCATTTTGACCTAATGGCATGACCCAAAACATTTCTCAAGATCAATTGGATTGATAGTGAATTTGCAGTCAACTGATCAAAAGTCAACTATACATTGAAAAGTCAAACTTTGACTTTTTGGTCAAAATCCAATGTCAAAGATCACAAGTCATCAAAACATGTCAAAATATGAAACTTATTCATCAAGAAATCAAAAAGTCAAGATTTCATTTTGAAAAGTCAAAGTTTTCTAACTTAGAAATTTTCTGTGTTTAAAACTTCATGTTTTTTCACAACTTTGAGCAAAATTTTCACCATAATGCAAGATAATTCAGAAGAAAATTTAAACATAAAAGTTGTATATCTCCATTATATATACAACATTTATTTACACAACTTCTTCTAAAAGTGCTTAGATCTCAAGTTATTAATTCATAAAGTCATGGTCTTGAAATTAAACACTTAGTGAAATTTTGCCCTAGTTTTGGTCAGGATTTTGACCTAACTTCTGACCCAAGTTTCACCTAGTTCCAAGGGGAATTTTCAAAAGTGATTCAAAGAGGGGTTGTATAGAACATTACAAGCTTTCCAAAATGTTTAATAACTCCTTGAGATCATTTGTGAGCAAGGAGAATCGAAGGTCAGAAGTTGGGGTTTCAAGTTGTTTTGCAAGGCAAAATTTGTGATGCACAATGAACCAAATCCCTAGCCATGCTGCAAAATTCGTGATGCACAAAGTCAACTTGTATGGAGCTTTGCACTTGTTCTTTGTGCACAAGTATACTCTATAAACTCAGAACAAACATGTTTAAAGTTGCTAGCCACCATACAAGACATGTACCTTGCATTGAAACCATGTTTGTCAAGATAACTTCAAAAACAAGTCAAGAACTCATAACATGTGATTCTTTGTTTCTGATCATTTCAAACCTCAAAAACTTTCCTCTATAAATAGAGATTTTATTTGCAAGAGAACCCATGAATACACAAGCTCCAAAACTTCCCAAAACTCAGAACTGCATCACAAACCACCATTGTTGCATATTCTGACCAAGAACTTCAAACTTCCATTTCACTTGTGCGTTTCTTGGCCTTTTGCTTCCAAAAGCTTCCAAACATCATACATAAGTCATCCCTATCCCTGTTACACGACTGTAACACCATCTTCATCCATTTCCAAGTTCAAAAATAGAGCATCACAGTTGGACTTATCCAGACCATTCCAGCCACCTTCAGCTCAAGCCAGCCATTACATTAGCTTCCTAGAGGTCCAAGGAAGCTAACCTGATCATCACCATCACTTGAAACAAGCTCAAACTCATTTCACGATTTCCAGTTTTGAGGTATTTTTCTTGAACTTCTATCTCATTATTTAGGCGTTGTTAGGTTTGTATTTGTGAAGATAGAATATAGATATCATTGCCCTGAAACTATACATGTCCATAGATTTCATTTATGTTGCTTGAGCATGGAGAATTTTGAGTTTAAACTTGCTGAAACATTTAGGTCAGAATTTGGTACTTTCAAAAATTATCATTCATCTTTGATTTATAGCTTATTATATTTATATGGTTGGATTTGTGTGAAAAAATGGAGCAATTTTCATGTTTACATTTTTACAAATGGTTGAGAAATGAACAAGTTACAGATCCTTTGGCTGGAGGTTGAAGATGAAGTACAGTCAAGGCAGGTTTCATGTTATGTATTTATCATTTCATACAAGTTAACGGATGTATCACAATTCCAGTGGTTAAAGCGCGCGCCTTTCACTATGAGATCTTGTGTTCAAGCCCCAGTGTGACTTTTTTTCCATTTTTCCACTTTTTTTTGACATTTTTGTGTTTTTGCAGCGCTGGGCCTCCCCTTCTTTGGGCTTTGTTGTTTTTACTAACTTCTGACTCTCTGTTTCATTAATCCATCTCCCTGACTTATTTTTATTTTATTTTATTTTTTACTTTTTCATCTTTTATTTTATTATTATTATTATTATTATTATTATTATTTTCATTAATCATGAAAAATCCAAAAATATTTTATTTATTATTTACACTTATTCATTTTATTTTCTAATGAAACAAAAATATTAAAAACATTTTATTTTAACAAATTAATTTCTCTTTTAAATAATTAAGAGCATCCACATCCATCATACCCATTTGGGTTCTTTAAATGAGACCCACATAATTTTTTATATTATTTCACACTTCTCAATTTTTTAAATAACCCATCTACAATTCTCAAATATCCATGTAACTCATCAAAAAATCTAAAATGGGTCCCACATTTAAAATAAATCAACTACATTCTTGCAATTTTATTTATTAATTTATTATCATGACCCACTTAATTGGAGTGTAGAAACGTGCTTTAGTATGAGGACGTGTTTTAGTTCAGGAACGTGAAAATAAGTGAAATATCCATTTATTATTGACACAATTTCTTTAATAAATGTGTAGGAACTCTCAAAGAACACCAATAATCATGCTCTAAATATTTAGACTTAGTTTTAATAATTATTTTATTAATTAAAATTAATTTAGAATTTAGGTTTCTTTTAATTATTTAATTTTTATTTTTATTTTTATTTAACTTAAAACTTTTTTCATAAAAACCCTAAAAAATATTTTTAATTTGATTTCTTCCTTAACTAGTTTAAACTTAATTTTGTTTGTTTTTGATTAATCATCTTCTTCAAATTAGTTTAGAAATCTCTTTTCATGAAAACCAAACAAAAATCATATTTCTTTATATTTTCCATTCTTGCATTCTTATCTTTATTTTGTACATTTATTCAATTTCAATATGGTTGTAATAATTAATTATTTTTTATTTTCTTGCAATATTTCCCCATTTGTAATTTGTACACTCCCTCCTCTAAATATTGTAATAGCATAGTAATTTTAAATTCCGCAATTTATCGTTTTATATACAAATGTTAGTAATTAGGGTTTTGTATGGAAAGACTAAAACCAATCAATTAGCAAACCCTAATCAAAGATAAATCAAGTATGAAAATTAATCCACTTGCACACAAGTACCCCCTAGGGTAAATCCACTTGGTTGCCTTACAAAAATGGCCATATTACGCATGTGATGTATCTTAGCAAAGACAAGCAAAATACAAGATCATAGTCCCTCGATGACGCTATCTATGTTGCCTTTTCAAAATGATCTTAGTCCCTAAAGAAAAATGCTAAGATACCTTGCAACATTGTTAATCATGGTTATACGATGACACACGCCCGCCCCTTTTACATCCAAAGATATGGTTACTTACCAAATCAATGGTAAGATAACAATGTCAAAGGAAAAAGGAAATGAACACGAAAGATTTTTGAGTAGGTAGAATGTTCCTAGTTACTTGCTCCATTTCAAAACAAAAAGACATCCTTGCTATTTTCAAAACAAACACCTACACTTTCAAAACACCTTTCAAACTTGAAAACGTTTTCAAAAGATCAACACCTTTGTATACATTCTTACGAACGAGAATCATTACAAAGTTTGACTAAACAATGGCCTCTTTTCAAAAATACTTTCAAAACCACACAAAGCACAATTTCAAACAAAAGCAAGTGATCTAGCAAGTAACTAAGAGCCCATGGAAAATCATGGATGAAAAGGGTGTTAATACCTTCCTTTTTCATAATCTACCCCCCGAACTCAAGAAACAATCTCAGAGGTCTTTCCTGTACTTTTTCACCTTTCCTTTTGGATAAAAGAAAAGTCGGTGGCGACTCTTGCTAAACCGCAACATTTGCGATCAAACGCAAAACACCCAAGTCAGTTCTCCCACTGTATCACACTAACCTTTTTTTATAATATTATATTACATTTTATTCAACAAATATGTTATTCTTTTGAGAAATATAAAATATAATTTTATTTTATTTTATTTTATTTTAAATATACATATATAATATATTATATTTTTAATATATAATTTGTTTAAAAAAACTATTTTTTCTATTTAAAAAATAGTATCTTTCGTATTTTATTTATAATTCTATTTTTCAAAAATTAATAACATTTTTTATAGATAACTATTATTTTCATCTTAATGTTATATATATATATATATATATATATATATATATATATATATATATATATATATATATATATATATATATATATATATATATATATATATATATATATATATATATATATATATATATATATATATATATATATATATATATATATATATATATATATATATATATATATATATATATATATATATATATATATATATATATATATATATATATATATATATATATATATATATATATATATATATATATATATTATTAAATTGGTTATATATACTATTTTTTTTAAAATATTTTGTTTTATAATATATAAAAATATAAATTTTTGTTTTTTATTATTAATGAAAAAATTATATTTTATTTTATAATATAAATAACATATATTTAATAAAAATAAAATAAATTTGTATAATATATACATAATTTCGTTTTAAATAAAATTTTAAAATATATTTCTATTTTATTTTTTATTTATAAAAATTATAATATTAATCTACTAACATTATTTTATTTTTAAAATTATAATATTAATCAAATTTAAAAAAAATTACAAAAATATCTCTCTTGAATCTCCTTCAATCTTCTTGTTCTATCTTTTGCAAATCCTCTTCAATGTTCTTCAATCTTCTTATCAATTTCTTAAAAGAAAATTAACATAAATATAAATCATATATTACAGAAAAAAGATTAAACAAAATTATAAAAAAATAATTGAAACAAAATTGGAGAAGATGATTACCTTTGAAAATTTGATGTGGAAAGAAAATTTGAGAAGGAATAGAGGATGAAACGGAGAAGGAAGAGAGAAGAAAGTGAAGAAGAATATTGAAAATATGGATGAATTTGTGAAATAAAAAAAAAATATTCAATCAGCAACGTGATAATCACGTCGCAACCTTGCCACATGATGATCACGTCGCAACATCTTCAACGGTCATAAACTTCATTTATGACTCTGCATCCACTGTGCGCAATCAACATCAAAAATAAAGTTTTCCCCTTAAAAAGTTACGACGTGAATTTCACGTCACAACTTGAAATTTCATATTTTCAAAATTTCCACCATATGCAGGTCTTCACTATCTGAATTTTTAAATTTAATTAACAGGTTGTGACGTGAGATTCACGTCACAACTTTTTTTATAAAAAATATTCTCTAACTCTCTATGTGTTAACGTTACTTTTTATATTTTATTACGTGATTATCATGTCACAACCTACCACGCGATAATCACGTCACAACTTTATTTTGTTGAAGAACATTTTTATCTTTTATATATAAAATTACATTCACTCAATAATTTCAGATTGAACAAATATATTTTAAAATTAACTGTGTGATTGTAACATATTATGATATAAATCATATTTATAAAATTTGAGATTAATGTAATATTTTATCCGAACAAAAAGGTAATGCCACGACTATTAAAATAGGCATTCGTTTCATTTATACATCAAACTAATAATGTCCTATTTTATGAATACGTTACGTTACGTTACGTGTTCATTTAATTTTCTTATTGCCGGTAGAACAAGTAATCACCACTAATGTAGTCTAAAGTAGAAACCATGGCACAAGGGCAAAAGAAAAATCTAGAATTTGAGTAGATGAATAAAATGGGTACTTACTTTAAGAGGATACATAAATATCACATTAAGTGGTGAAAGGCAAAGGTTCATGGTATTAGAAACGAAACAAAAGGGGTGTCAACTTTATGCGACAGGGACCAGTAAAAAGAAAACAGCGACACACGAATCATGCATATTTGGTCACGCTCAGCCGTAGGTGATTCCCGTGAAGAGCCAACTCCCTCTTGGTTTGGTATATTTATTTATTGGGGGAGGTAAAGGGATCAAAATGTTAAATAGGCTGTTTAAGAGACAATATTTATGATAGTTAGTAATCTCTTCCATTTCTTGAAAGTATTTTTTCTATATTCGTTCGATATAAAACTAAGAATAAAGGTTGTTTGAAATTTTTTATATCAATTAATAAATACAATAAATTGTTAAAAAAACATGTCTTTTTTGTTAAATTAACCTTGATAATGATTTAGAAATAACTACACAATATTAATTGAAAAATACAATTAAAAAATAGTAATTATTTTTACAATAAAAAAAAATAAAATAAAGTTTGAAATAAAAAAGATTTGTTCATTTTAAAATAGAGGGAGTACATTGGCTAGATGGTAATAAATAGGCTATGGTTCCTCTACCATCAAAGAAATAACGGCCTACATTATTGAATAGGTACGTGATAAATAAATTGATGTTGTTTTATCACTTGTGTGATTAATAACGTCTCAATTATATCATATTCTTTATTGTTTGTCTTCTTTAATATATATATCTCTCTCTCTCTCTATATATATATATATATATATATATATATATTTAATTGTGTGATTAATAAGGTCTCAATTATATCGTATTTTTTATTGTTTGTCTTCTTCAATTCCTACTTATATGTGTATATAAATTTTAGTAAACTGTGTGACTAAGACATGCAAATGGGCCTAATACCCTTGCTCCTCTGTATGAGCGTAGGGGTTAATCTCTATTGAGTATGTTGTCTAAATACTTAAAAGATCGTCTTAGATATCAGCGTTAGGACTGAGTTGACTTTCTAACTTAGGATTCTTCTAGATATTAGCTACTTGTGGAGTCTGTCACTGGACTATGATGTTAATATGTCAAAAAAATCTACATGTGTATGGTTTTTCAAGCACGAGGTGCATAGAGGGGACATGCTTTAAGTGAAAAATCATTACATTAATAGTCCCTTGAGTATGAGGCGTGTAGAAATGAAGTTTTTTAAGTGGAAAACTGTGATATTACACCGTCTCTCAAGCATAAGTCGCGTAGCGACAAAGTGCTTTAGTGATGACATTACATAATCTTCCAATCATGAGGCACGCATGGACAGAGTGATTTGAGTGGAAGATCATGTCATTACAAAACCTAATAAAAAATCACCTTATGTAACCATTTTTTACTAGTTTGTCTCATTTATGGCCTTCTTTGTATTTGGTTTCTATTTCTAATATATGTGTTTAGTTTTGTACTAATATGTATATATCAGTCTCTATATTATATCGTGCTTAGAAGATTGTGTGCCAATATGTTTAGATGAATCTCTTATGATCATTTCATGTTGGCTAAGCTATGCACTACATACATAGATCTCGGAGAAGGCTTGAAGAGAAAAATGTGAGATAGCTAAGAAAAATATGAATGGCGAAATCGAAAGATCTCTTGGTCAATTTAGCACGAAGGTGGGATGTGCGCACGACATCAATAGCTTATCTGCAGTCATAACTAGCTCTTATGAAGAGTTTTGGCTACTTGTAGAGTTTCTGTCATTGGACCATGATGTCACTATGTCAAGAAAATCTACAGGTGCATGGTTTTCCAAGCACGAGGTGCGTAGGAGGGACATGCTTTAAGTGAAAAACCATTACATTAATAGTCCCTTGAGTATGAGGCGTGTAGAAATGAAGTTTTTTAAGTGGAAAACCATGATATTACACAGTCTCTCAAGCATAAGTCACGTAGCGACAAAGTGCTTTAGTGACGACATTACATGGTCTTCCAATCATGAGGCACACATGGACAAAGTGATTTGAGTGGAAGATCATGTAATTACAAAACCTAACAAAAAATCACCTCATGTAACCATTTTTTTACTAGTTTGTCTCATATATGGTCTTCTTTGTATTTGGTTTCCATTTCTAATATATGTGTTTAGTTTTGTACTAATATGTATATATCGGTCTCTATATTATATCATGCTTAGGGGATTGTGTACCAATATGTTTAGATGGATCTCTTATGATCATTTCATGTTGGCTAAGCTATGTACTACATATATAGATCTTGGAGAAGGCTTGAAGAGGAAAATGTGAGATAGCTAAGAAAAAATATGAATGGCGAAGTCGAAAGATCTCTTGGTCAATTTAGCACGAAGGTGGGATGTGTGCATGACATCAATAGCTTATCTGCAGTCATAACTAGCTCTTATGAAGAGTTTTACATACCAAGGGATATTCGGTTTAATAATTATTATAATCATTAATACCATGCAAGAGAACATCATTTAATATCCTTCATGGATGTTACAAATGCTACACTCAAATGGAAAGGCAATTATGTTGATTATCATAACTACAATAATGGAAATCACAACCTAGTGAAGAGAGGAAATATGGAGTTATAAAAAGGGGGATGTATAATGGAGAAAGAGGGTCGAGAAAACAGACAGATAAAATAGATAAATTGAGGCTTCGATGGTCACATGATCAGCTAAGTTACACAAGGTATACATTTTCATGTATATTTCATGGGGTAAAATGTAAAAGTTTCCTGGATTATACCTCCAATATTTTAGAAACACCCTGTTGTACCCCAAAATTTGCCCTCGCATTTTACCACAAGAAATCACAGCTTCAGGCGTTTCCTGATTTTTTCAGATTGGCTCAAGAATCGGACAAACGGACTTTTCTCGTCAGTCAAACAAAAATTAGGGTTTTATTGATTTTTTAGGACTCTGGATTGCTTCAAACAGTTGGCTTAGGGTTTTGGTTGATTTTGGCTCAATTTCGATCAGGCGAACGTTTCTTTGGCATTTAATCAGGAATTAGGGTTTTGTGGGCATATTCTCAGAAAGATTAAAATTCCACAGCACTTTGCAAGTCATTCCGAGATTCGGGTTGAATTCGCATTATTTGATTTGATCAGTAAAAGACTGCAGTTGGTTTGAATTCACGTTTGTCTGATTGAACCAGTCAAAAGAAATACGCAGTTTGGATTTACAGTGTTTGTTGAAAATCAGTGAAAAGAAGGAATGCGCCTGATCAATGTTTTGATTAACTATTGATTCGCTTTGGAGATACCAGGTTTAACTGATCAATGTGCTAAAGTGTTGTTTATTTAAATTATTTATTATTCTAAATTAAGTGATTGAAATTTATTTTTCAATTATTTTAATTCAAAGAGTTTTAAATAATAGATAAACAATAAAGAAAGAGGAAATAGAATTGATTGGATAATAAAGACTTTTATTGATTCTTGAATTATTTGTACAATTATTGTTTAATTACAAACAATGGTTTTACATTAATTTAAATATTAAATAAAAAGAAAACTATCCTATTTTTTCTAATTCTTCAGTCTTCATTTAGTACCCCTCCATCCATTTTTATTCATCTGCAAGAGAAAAGGAGAAAAGTCAGTGACTGATAAATAAATAAAGACAGATAAAGGAAATTCATCATTAAGGGCCACTGACTGGGATCAGTTAACCCTCTCTGCAAATCACGGGATTTCTCCCGGTTCACAAAGAGGGAAGAATTTTATTTAATCATGAATGCAAAGTTGAGAAAAAAAATGCAAAGTGTCAAAATGCATAAATGCAAAGTGTCAAAACTGCATAATTTCAAAATCTCAAACTCCAAGTTCAAACCAAACTGAAAAATCCAATTTCCTACTTTATGTCAAAAAGGCCAAAAGGTACAACTTGCTGTCAAGATGCCAAAGATACCCAAGAAGATACAAAGCACAAAAGCTGTCAAGAAAAGATCAAATATGCAGAGGAAAGCATGATATGCAAGCAACTCATTTTCATCATTTCCCAAATGAAGTGACCCTTTCAGAACAAAGGTACAGCACAAACATTTTTTATATTTTTAGCTGTACTGAGAAAGAAGAGAGAGAGATAAAAGAATGCAGGTTTTTAGGCTTTAGGCAAGAGGCATAGATAGAAAGATATACAAAAAGGGCAAAACACAGTAAGGGAGAGGGAGCAAAATATACAAACTGAAGCCTCAAGCTTAACAAAAACTTGTCAAGGCCAAGCCTGTACCTGCTACATCAAACACCTAAACATCAAAAACCAGTAAAAATGCCAAACCTGCATAAAACCTACTAAAACAATAAAACCTCCATCCCATAGCAAACTTGCCCAAGAACTGTCAAGTGGCCTGAACAAAGCCAAAAAACCAGTATCACCTGCATATGCCAAACCTGCTGAAGCACACCACCCTACTGTCAAGCCACTAAACAGCCAAAGCATAAACCAAGTCCAATACCATTACTACTGTCAAAAACAATATGGCCTAAAACTCAAAACTGTCTAAACCTCATACCTGCATTAACCTAAACCAACATACAAACCTGCAAAGAGTTAAAAAACTTACTGTCTGCATTGCCACAGCCTACCTAAGCATCACCAAAATCTTGGCCTAAACATCAAAAACCTGTTCAAGGCCAAATCTGAAACCAACTGCATAAACCCTATCAGAACCTAAAACCTTTCCTATTGCATCAAACCTTTCAAAACATCCAAACCCCACGAGCCCTCAGGAAAATAACATCATTGGGCAATCAAATAAGCAACATAAGCAAGCAGAACAACACAGGCAACGAAGAGACAGTCAAGGAAGAAACATGTCAAGATAGGCAACAGAAGGAAGCATACAAAAGCTCTAGGCAACAAGTCAGAAGAAGAAGAAAGAATACGCAAACAAGAAGCTTTCAGCCATCAACATCATAAAGCTTAAAGAAAATATACAAGATACCAGATAAAGCCCCTCATCGCGCATCACGTTCCATCCGCCCTTGGCCTCCTAGCTTTCCTCATCTCTCTCCTCCATCTCCAAAGGTAACCCTTTCCTTCTTTCTTTTTTTCAAAACCTCCAACAACCATTAACACACGAGGGAATCAGAATAAAAAAGATGAATAAATCAATGCATGTAAAACCAAAACGAATAAGGAAATGAATGTACCGTATATTCGTTGCCCCCTAGCGTCCGGTTGGAGGGAGGAGGAAGATGGAGAACCGGTGGCCTTGGGCTGACGAACTCACGCTGGGCACTCAGAAGCAAACGAGGAGGACGAAATGAACGACGCTGGGCACTCAGAAGCAAACGAGGAGGACGAAATGAACGAAACCCCATGAACGAACGCCGCCGCTGCGCAAACCCTAAAGCCTTGTCCCAAATGAAAATATTCAGTGAACCCTAACAAGAAAGCTTTGTCTCAACTCTGGGCCTAATCTGTTTCCCATACAAAGCCCAACGCATGCATCTATTCTTTTAGTTCTTTTATATAACCTAATTTGCTCCTTAATAAACTTAAACAAACACTTCTTTTGTTTTACAATAATTCTTTTTATTAATAATAAAAATACACTCTTGTTAATATACATAATTAATTGAAAATATATCTTTTCTTTAAACATATAATTAAAACACTTTTCTATATACCTAATTTAGTTAATTTAAAACACTTTTGAATACATATATTAAACACATATACATAAAATACATTTTTTACACCATATAATTAAAATTGAAAACATTTTCCCTTTCTTTTAATTAAAATATTTTTGTACATGACAAATGAAAAATACTTTTTTGTATACATAATTAAAACTTAGAAATGTTTTCTTTTCTTAAAACATCATTTTTTATACATAATTTAATTAGAACTTAAACATTCAATTAAAGCATATTCTTTTGTACATATTTAAAAATGCAAGATCATTAATTAAATTAAATAGACATTTAATTTTTCTTTAAAACAATACTCAATACATATCAACATTCACATTGTCGCACCTGTAAATAATCACATACTTACACAATACATCTCACACTTACACAACACATTTATATTGCTCCTATACACATTTGTTTATCTTATACATTGATATACGTCATTTACATTTGATCGCAAATTCGATTTGGTTGTAACTTATTGGATACTATAAGTCTCATCCCCATTCATACACATGTACCCCCACTCCCGAATACTTATTTTGTAATAGCGTAGATTTTACATTTCGCAATTTACCGCTTTCAATTATACCATGGTTAGACCTAGGGTTTGTATGTACATAAAATCAAACGCTAGATAACCTAATACAAGACAAATACATGAAATCAATACACAATCACACTTGCACCCTCTAGGGTAATCCCACGTGTTGCCTTCCAAAATGGGCCATGCTTGCACGTCGAGTATCTTGGGCAAAACAAAATCAAATGATCATAAGTCCCTCAAAGTGTTACCTAAACGGAATGATCATAGTCCCTTCAAAGCAAATTGCCAAAGACACTTGGCACCATTGCATTCATGGTCCATACGATGACCCGCGCCCGTCCCGAATAAACTTCCTAAACGCAAGATTGTCCACCAATTTCAATGGTGGAACAAAATTGTTAAAAAGGGTTGAAAACATAGAGAAAACCTTTGAGTACAATAGGGTAGACAAAACTCTTAGTTACTTGAGATCAACTTGCAAAAACACTTGCTTTCTTTTCAAAAACCACAATCCACAACACTTTCAAACAAACTCTCAAAACATTTTGAAACATCTTTTCGAAAAGATACACGCCTTTGTAAAATATTCGAGTAAAGAATTGTTACAAGGTTAGCCTAAGACAAGGCATCTTTTCAAAACATTTTCAAATACGCGCACACAAAGCACCATTTCAAACAAAGGCAAGTTGATCTAAGCAAGTAACTAAGAGCCCATGGATAACCATGGATAGAAAGGGTGCTAATACCTTCCCTTTCTATAATCTACTCCCCGAACCCAAGAAAACATCTCAAAGGTTTTTGCTGTGCTTTTTAACCTTTCCTTAGGATAAAATAAAAAGTCGGTGGCGACTCTTGCTCAACCGAAACATTTGCGAATACAAACGCAAAACCTCTAGTCAGTTCTCCCACCGTACCACACACCCTTTGCCTGAGTTTAGGTAGGAAGTTTCTAGAATGACTTGACTTTTCCTAAGATCCATTTTTTATTTATTAGGTGAAGAGGAATTTGTCCTCTAAGTTAATTGGGGTTTTTTTAAAACTCAGAAGAATACAATGAATGGTTTTTCCTTCAGTAGTTGTTTCGTTTTTCTCAATGACTCTGGTCATCAGACTAGAGGGTCACATTTCTGCTTAAGAAGACATATCTCATTCTCTTTTTATTGCCCTGGTTTTCAATCGTTGTGTAAAACATAAAAGAAACAACAAATGAAAAGTCAAATCACATAGGAAATTGTATATAACTTATATCAGGGAACAAAAGACATCACTTACCCAAAAAAACTCACGAGTTCGAAAAAGTCTCCCTCATACCTCAACAAACCATTCAAATGGGTATGAAACATGCATATAGGCTATGGTAGGTTCTTGATTTTTTATCATTCATATGTTTTTTATTCCATGCATTGTTGAATGTTTCTAACCATTCAGATCAGTTTATATGTATGTTCAGAACAAGTTACAGTCGTTACATGGGGTTTTTGACGTCCAGATCTTGACTTGCCATTCTTAAACTGAGTTACGGTTTTTGCTTTGAAACTCACGATACAAGGATTTTTATCCAAAACTAAGCCCATATTTAGATTCATGAGGGTCGAATTAGGGGGGATAAGACATTTTGGATCACTAACTATTTGAATTTGCAGGTTTTGAATAAAACATGTCACCGGAGAAGACGACCGGATCTAAGGCTCCGGCGCTTCTTCGACCAATGCATTTGTTTATATATTATATATTTATTGTTTCAATAGTATAAACGGATGAAACAACCACCTCAGTGGCAGAAGCGTGCACGATAAAGCATTAGTCTCAAAGGGCCTGAGTTCGATCCAACCTTTTGACGTTTTGTTTCTTTAATTTCTCATATTTTTGTAGGTTGATTACAAAACATGTTGGAGGTGTTACCTTGACACCAAGGCGTGCTTGGCCTGGTGGTATGCTTGCTGCTGAAACTGCTTGAGGGTGTGGGTTCAACACCCACCCCTACTCATTTGGTTATTTTTTTTAATTCTATGTTTCTCACTCTTTTACAAACCCTTTTTCAAAACCTTTTTTAAAATAAACCCTAATTTTAAACTTAGGTTTTAATTTTAGGTTTTAATTTCAGGTTTTAATTTTAAGTTTTCTTAATTAAATCAATTTTAGGTTTTAATAAATCACCTTAATTTAGTTTTAGGTTTTCACTAATAAACCCTAATTCATTTTTAAAAATTTTCTTAATTAACTTAAGATCGACCTAGATTTTAGGGTTTTCCTAATTAATCAATTCTTTTTAATCAACTAATACTTTTTCTAAATTAAAATCAATTAGACTTTAGGTTAATCATATTTTTTTTCCAAACAATTTTCCTCTTGTCACAATTCCCGCGCAGCTTTATTATTTTCACATTTAGTATTTTTACTGGTTATGTAACTGCTAAAGAGTTATAATAGTTTTAATTAAGGTTTTGTTTGCTTTCATTTCCCCCCGATTTTGTGGTTTTGTACCCCCTTTCCCCGAAGCTTTGTAATAGCGTAGGACCTTTATTTTTTGCTTTTTACTTATTTCCTTATAATTGTCTAGTTTAATAGGATTGTATGGCAAGACATAAAAATAACCATTAGATCACCCTAAATACAAGATAAATAACTGAATTGAAACAGTTTTTTCACACACTCAACTATAGGGTAACCCCACTTGTTGCCTTCAAATAAAAGCAGTCGCGTTCGTCGAACGTGGGGACGCTTTAGCAATGTCCCTCGATTAAAAAGATCACAGTCCCTCGATGACCCTTCGATGTTGCCTTCGGTAAACGATCTTAGTCCCTTACAATAAAATTGTTAAAGCGCCTTACGAGTTTCCTTTATGACTATACGATGACCCACCATGTCCCTTCACATCCAACGATAGGGCTTCCCAATAACTAATGGTAGAGTAGCACTATCTAAGGAGGAGGAAAATAACACGAAAGACTTTTGAGTAAGGGTAGAATATTGTTAATCGCTTGCTCACACAAAACATATTTTTCATACAAAACACTTCTTTTCTGAAATATTTTCAAAACAAACACTTTGTATGCGTTCTCAACTGATACGAGAATCATTACAAAGTTGTCGAACTTAGGTACTTTCAAAATATTTTCAAACACATACACAAAAGCATTTCAAACAAAGTGAGCTAGCGATTAAGAGCCTGTAGATAACTACGGATGAAAAGGGTGCTAACACCTTCCCTTTTCATAACCTACTCCTCAAACTAAAAAATTCTCAAAGGTCTTTCCTGTTCTTTTCACCCTTTCCTTATTGGATAAAAGAAAAGTCATTGGTGACTCTTGCTATCTGCAACATTTGCAATAAAACGCAAAAACAAGTCATTTATCCCATTGTATTACAGTTACCTAAACATGCATTAGGCTAAGGTGAATAAGGATATCACAACAAAGGTTACCTAAACATGCATTAGAAAAGTGAATCGGGATATCACAACAATTATTAAAACTGACTCTTTGGCCCATTTGTAGGGGTGGGGATATGAATCTCTAGATATGCCATTTTATTTTACGCCCATTAAACTCAAATTTGGATTCCAAACTTACAAAATCTTGCTCAAAGACGCCATATGTTGCAGCTGTAGAGCGACAAGCAAAAAGTAAGTTATTAATTTACCGGGTGATATTTAGGTTATATTGTATTGTGTCCACAGAGATTGGTTATTGATTCTCCGTTCGACAAATTATTGTTAATGAGTTTGGGGTTGAATAGGTTTTGTAAAGAAAATGTTATTAACAGAAAATGAATGTAAACCAAAGGAAAAACTAAGGAAGAACTTATCAGGTTTGCATATATACTACTTTTCACTGACTTAAACTCGTCGACCTGTTATACTTAACCTACAATATTCACCAATGTCACTATGATTCACTCATAAGCTATGTCATTTCTAAACCAAATTGAGAGGCCGATTGTAACACCTTGGTAGCGATCTCCCAACCACCTCGACAATACAAAAGTCAATCGTGCTTGCCAGTGTCGATGATCTCTCAGAATAACAAAAACAACACAGAGGCTTTAAACTCTGATACCCAAGTAGATTGTCAGCTCTAAATCTATCTCTAGAGTTTATAAACTAATAAATTAATCATCCTAGATAAGAACCTAAGTAGTATATGTCTATAACAACTCAAATCCCAAGCACAGAGCAAAAATCTAGGACAACAATCCACAAAGATTCGTAAAGCAAGTTTTAAATAATGCCAAGGGCGACAAATATACATTAGATCAAAGAAAATATACATACAAACCCAATCATAGAAGATTACACAAAGAGGAAGATAAATTAACTACATATCTACCAGTTTGTCAACGTCGATCAAAGAGAAATCCACCCTGGATCATCCGTATGCAAGCTCCATAGTTGTCATCTAAGTTAATCCTAACAAAATTTACAAGTTGATGAAGTTGGGAGAAAAAACTTCTCGAAAACCATAACCTAAAAATGACTGAAAATGAAGTTATAAAATAAATCTCAGCAGACTGCGCTAAGCGAGCTACGCGATATTTACACACTAAACCAACCTAAATCGCGCTAAGCGCGCTAAGCGGGCTTCAAAACTTTGGTTCTACCAAAATAGTAGAACGCAAGCAGCGCGCTATAAAATGCGTTGAGCGCCACTCGCGATTAGCGGCCTCCTGCGCGCTAAGCGGGCTCTCTTGGACAGCAAGTCCCAAAACTGGTCTTTTATTCCGAAAACGCGCATCTGGAGCCATGCCTTTGACACCTTATTCCTCAATGCTCCAAGATGAAACAAATACCTACAAAATAAACCAAAACTATCAAACAGTACACTATTTACATAAAAACTCGATTAAATACAATTTATACATAATTATACAAAAAGCGGAGAATTATTCAACAATATTACAAACAAAAAGTCGATAAGTGCAACAAAAAGTATATACAAAAATAGATACAATTTGTACTTATCAAACTCTACCAAACTTAAACTTTGTTTGACCTCAAACAAGGCCAAACAACTCAAAGAACTAAAAGTAATAAACCAAAGAATCGTGAATCAACAAGTTTTGAAAAACAGAAAACAAATGCAATGGCTCAATTGAAAAATGGTACACACGAAGAAACATACTTACCACTAAACTACGACGATAACATAAACATGAAACGAATGCTAAATACAAAAATTATGCCAGACATTCTAAAACAATACTAGTTCACTAATGAATCGCACCTAGAAAACACAATCATCGGTAGATGAAAAACACACAAAAATAGGGCATTTTCACTCACCCAACAATCTTGCAAACAAAAGAATAAATTATGCATTCATCCAAAAATTTACATTGAAAATACAAAGACACGAATCTCAAGGGCTTTTCAAGGTTGTAATGTGGTTTGGTTAATAAACAAGAGATAATTCCTAAAGCTAATCAGAAGAAAAAAACTTGCCTAAACCTAAGGGAGTGATCAATTCACCAAAGATTCAAACACAAAATTCTAATTAAACTTCCTCCGAATCCCAAATGTCACACCAAAGCACATCACTTATTAACACAACATTATTCGAACTCTTTTTGTTTTTGTTTTTCAAAGCTTTTTCTCTTCTTTTTTTCTTTCTTTTTCTTTTTTTTTCTTTTCTTTTCTCAACTTCATAGCAATCACAACATAAATACATAATCATTTTTTCTCCCCAACTTGAATCCAACCATCATCATAATGTGAATACTCCCTACTTTCTAAGGCAAGGTAAAAATTCAACTATAAATCATAGTAAAGGGTTCAAGAAAACTAAGAATCAACATACATGCAAAAAGAGAAAATAAACACTCATAGACAAGTATTTAGCAAAAACAACATGGATATCAACAAAAAGCTCAAAGGGTTACAAATGATCATACACTCACAAGGTAAATTGACTATTCGGCTAAGGGGTAGTTGTGCTCAAAATGGAACAAAAAATGTCTTGATGACTTTCTTGCATTCATACAATCAACATAAATAAAAGATTAAACATAACAAAATCTAGTTAAAGCAAGCATTTTGGTCTTCAGCATATGTGAACAATGGAAAGCTACCTCACAAAAAGGGTAGGAACTAAAGTAATTCACAAATGAACAAGTGTACAAAAGAATGAATGGCATAAAAATTGTAAAAAGTCTAAGTATCATGAATATGCTAAAGTATAGAAAGCGATAAACACATACCTCGAACGTGTACAAAACTTTAACAAAATCATTACTATGCATTCGCAAGTTGAAACACTCAAACTTGGAAAATCACCAAAAGCGACTTCAAGCTATCGAAACAAAATTGAGTACAAACAACAACAAAAGAATTAATTATACTAATATTATTTACTACTACAAGGCCTAGGTGGAAGTGGGAAAAATAAAAGCCAAGAAAAAATTTAAAAAGAATTTACTGGTTCTGCACAGCAGAGCGCACTAAGCATCCTGGAGCGTGCTTAGCGCGCTACACCAGATGCAGAAAAAAAGACAACAACATCTGGTGCAGCTGCTATGCGACTCCACCATCACTAACGAACTTTATGCACATAAATTACAATATTTACAAAATTAACAAACACACTTCCACAAGCTAAACACAACAAGTTTGCGGAAAAACACAATTTTGCATAACGAAACACAAAAATTGAAAGTGTATTTAACAAGTTGAAAAGTGAAAATTTGAAATTTAAAAACTAATCCGAGTTCAACTTGTTAAAACACAAGTCAACACATAACAAACACGAATACAAATAAAAACAATACAACATGCTTGTTTTACGTCGTAAGCTCGAAGCCTTTATTGTGCGAGCTAGTAACCTCCTCTCGTCATACCATGGTATTGTCACACCGTGCAAACCTAAAGAAAGTATCATAACTTCCACACAATAAACGTTATGAAAACAAGATAATTCACAATAATACGTGAAAACAAAGAAAAAAACACATATATGCAGAAGAATCATATACAAGTTAATGTGCAATTTCTATAGAACATATACATTAATTACAAAACTCAAAAACAAAGAATTATCGCAATGCGAAAATAATAGAACCAATCCCCGGCAACGGCTCCATTTTGTTGCAGCGGTAAAGCGACAAGCAAAAATTAAGTTATTAATTTACTGGGTGATATTTAGGTTATATCGTATCGTATCCACAAAGGTTGATTATTGATTCACCGTTCGACAAATTATTGTTAATGAGTTTGGGGTTGAATGGGTTTTGTAAAGAAAATATTATTAACAGAAAATAAATGTAAACAAAAGGAAAAACTAAGAAAGAACTTATCAGGTCTGCATATATACTACTTCTCACTAACTTAAACCTATCGGCATGTTATACTCAACCTACAATATTCATCAATGTCACTACGTATCACTCACAACCTAAGTCATTTCTAACCCAAATTGAGAGGCTGACTGCATCACCTCGGTAGCAATCTATCAACCACCTCGACAACATAGAAGTCAACCCTGCTTGTCTGTGTCGACAATCTCTTAGAATAACATATATGCTTTAAGCTCTGATACCCAAGTAAATTGTCAGCTCTAAATCTATCTCTAGAGTTTAGAAATTAACGGATTAATCATCCTAGATAGGAACCTAAGCAGTATATATCTATAACAACTCAAATCCCTAACACATAGCAAAAATCTAGTACAATAATCCACAAAGATTTGTAAAGCAAGTTTTTTATAACGCCAAGGGCGACAAATATACATTAGATCAAAGAAAATATACATACAAACCCAACCATAGAAGATTACACAAAGAGGAAGAGAAATGAACTACAAATCTATCGGTTTCTCAGCGCCAATCAAAGAGTAATCCACCTCGAATCATCCGTATGCGAGCTCCATAGTTGTTATCTAAGCTAATCCTAACAAAATTTACGAGTTTATGGAGTTGGAAGCAAAAACTTCCCCAAAACCATAACCTAAAAATGACTGAAAATAAAGTTATAAAATAAATCTCAGCAGACTGCGCTAAGCGGGCTGCATGATATTTACACACTAAACCGACCTAAACCGCGATAAGCGCGCTATTCGCGCTAAGCGGGTTTCAAAACTTTGGTTCTGCCAAAACAGTATAACGCAAGTAGCGCGCTACAAAATGCGCTGAGCGCCACTCACGCTTAGCGGCCTCCTGCCCGCTAAGCGGACTCTCCTAAACAACAAGTCCATAACTGATCTTTTATTCCGAAAACACGCATCCGGAGTCTTGTCTTCGACACCTTATTCCTCAATGCTCCAAGATGCAACAAATACCTACAAAATAAACCACTATTAAACGGTACACTATTTACATAAAAACTCGATTAAATACAATTTATACATAATTATATGAAAAGTGGGGAATTATTCAACAATATTACAAACAAAAAGTCGATAAGTGCAACAAAAAGTATATACAAAAATAACTACAATTTATACTTATCACCATACAAACGCAATTTCATGATTTTGAGATTTGCATAACATCACAAAAAATCACACCAATGTCCAAGCTATGCCAATAAACATTACCCTTGAGAGAGGGACTAAGATGCAATTATTTCTACACGATCCTAGCAAAAATAAAATACTAGCACAAAACGTTCAAAAGAGATAAAAGATATTTAAGTGGTACCTAACAGAGAAGATCTGTTGCCTCTTCAAAGCCGCACAAGCAAAAAGGTGTCAAAGGCCTCGCTGATAGTCAACCAAATTAATACTCGAGCATCTCATATCACAAAAGATTGTCTCAATACTATCTCAAGATCTTAACGAGTAATGACAACAAAAATGATTATCAAACATGAAAATAATATAAAACTCTAATGAAAATTCTAAAGAGAGATCCTAAAGAATTCAAAAATATTATACTATTTTTGCATCGTTTTATCATGGCATGAATACGAGAAAACTCTACTTAAATTTTGAGGAAAAATCCTAAACTCAATTAACATTTATACTATTTTATTCATGCAATTTTATCCCCACAATTATCAAAATTAATGGAAAGAAAAATTAATAGAAAACCATCAACATTCTACCCAAAGGGAATGTCAAAAAGGATGCAAGGTGTGTGGTCAGCAGTTAGCACTAAGCCCAACAGAATATGGTCCAGAAGCTTCTTTTTTGTTCACAAGCAAAATAAAATCACCAAAGAGGGGTGATGCTGGGCCTTAGCGCGTGTGAACAACAATAGGCCCAGGGGATCCAACAACAACACCATATCCACATCAATTTTTTTTCCAGCATGTTATGGTAAAAAATAAGAGATGCACTTAAAAACGACGTCGTTTGTGGCTTTCTAGGGTTTGTGACGCTTGGAGTTCTTTTAAACTCAGATCTCCCTCTTGCGCCGCTTAACACTCATCCTTCGTCGTCTTCTTTCTTCCGCCGAGACTGTTTCATCGCCTCAATGCCGCTCAAGACCAAAGTTGAGCTCACACATGAAGATACGAGTATCTTTCCGATCTCGTGCGTCTGCAATTTCGAATTTCGATCTTCAGTTTTCTTTCTTTTTTCGTTTTTGCTATGCGTTGTTGTGATGCTATTCGAAGTCGTTGGTGAGGAAATGTTGCAGGAAGGTTATTGATTTGTGATGTTGTTGATCGCGTTACAGAAACACGATTGTGACGTGCCTTTAGCAGATGAAGATCTTGCTGAGATGTAGAGGTGATTGGTTGTTGAAGATGAAAGAAGGAATGTTGTTGATGATGATTTGCAGAACGATGGACGATGATCGCAGAATACCGCAGAAGATTGCAGTTATGGTGATGCAAAGATGAATGATGAAGGTGATGGAGATTGAAGTATGGAGCATTTATGCTGATATAAGATTGATGGTGAAGAGTGCAAAGAGGTGAAGAAAGAATTTCAGAGGCTTTCTTTTTTGTGAGTTTTTTTTTATGATTCTCTGAATTTGTGAATAATGGTTTCTGATATTTTTCTTTGAATAATCGATCCTGAATAATATTTGAGTATCTCTGAATAATCCTCCCTTGTAACTTTGTGAATCTTCTGTTATATAGTTTGGCAATGTGAATTCAGTAAGAGGTTGTTAAAATTTTTTTATGGACAATTGGAATTAGTTATAAGTCTAAAGGGGTAAAAAAAATTGTTAGGGTCTGAGCTAGAATTCGGTTAGGGGTTGATAAAATCAGTCAGAGATATTCTCCTTTTTGTGTTGTGAGGTGAGCTGATATTTTCAGTTGTTATTTGCTTCTGGTTTCTGATTTTTTGGTCATGTTGCGCGATTTATTATGCAGAGTCAATTGTTGGGTACATGGCTGCATCTCCATATGCTTGCATTTCTCGATTTTTCCCTTCTCAAGTCTGAATTCTGTCATGGACCGGTTTATTATCGAGGCATTAACTCAATTTCTGTTATTTGTGCAGGATTGGCGATTTTGACAAGCTTTTGGTTAAGGTATTACCGTTCTGGTTATGTTTGGCATAAGTTTTGGTGAAGTTGCCGATATGGAAAGAAATTAAGACTTGAAGCTTAGTAATTTAGTTTCAATGTACTCCTTTTTTTGTGTGTAATTTCTTATGTTTTGAATTTTGTAAGGGAAAATTGGTCATTGTGACTTCTTACTTGTAATCCTCCTGGTATTGCATTTTTGTAATAAACTTTGATATAGTTTGTGATGCATTGGATGAACATTTGTGATCTTGACAATTCAATACTAGAATCCAAATATTCAAAGTAAATTTCTTTTCAATGTTGAATTTGGATTTCCCTCCATTGCTCTTAATTTGAACTTCCAATCTTCAATTCAAATTTGTTACACTTTGTATGAACACCATAGTAATGCCTTTTCATGTTTGAAATCCAAAGTTATGACTTGCAACATAAGTAACCCAACGAATCCAACCTTAGAATTGATGTTGACAAGGTACAAATGGAAACCCTAAATATGAGAAGTGCACTACATATTGGTTATCGCCAAAACCCCAATCCATTTGATAACATGAGCACCAGAAAGTATAGAATCCATAAGAGAAAATACATTTCTATGCTTAATCCTTCCGAAAGAAATCCAATAACATGACTTGTATCACAAATCTCAAAGAAATCAATCTTTATAAGAATGATATGTTCAACTATTTGAAGAAACCCATGGTGATTGTAAGACAAAAGACTCTAGTTCATTTATTGATTTCAAGCTTAGGGAAATAAACCCTAATTTATGATCCTTGAACATCTTGGTGGAAACGAGCTTTCAGAATGTTGAAATAAAGTCCATAATGATTATAGAGTCAAACCCTATCCATATTCAGAGAGAAACTCAGTTAAACCAAGCTCGCAAAGTGTGGATCAAAAGCCTCAAATCATGTAGAAACCCTAGCCTTAATGATCCCTTGATCCTATGCCTCAAGTCTCAATTGTTAGTGGATGCATGAGTTATGGTATGATCCAATGGAAGATATGTACATGAGGAGAATGATATGCATAAGCGTAAGTCATATGACAATAAATTAAGAGGACAAATTTTGGGGTGCAAACAGCTTTCCCTATTCAATCATCTTAAATCTGAAGGTGAGAATAGCCACAATTTTCATGTCTTCAAGGTGGAAGAAGATTGAATACTAAATGAACCATAAAATTTGTGCTCTGAGATTGGAAAAAAGTTATTGATATTTTTTGGGTGCCTCCATTATCAAGCTTCGGCGGGTAAGGATAGAATCTTTTGTGAGATGACAAAACTAAAAGAAAGGTGCCAATGACAACTGGACTTAAACGAGGGAGGCTAGTGACTACTAAACCTAATTGGGAAACATCAGAAGACTACCATATCTAAAAGAAATGATAATTACCATTGAACTTGACCAAGAAATGTCAGTGAACAAACTGATTTTCGAATCAACGCAAAAATACTATTGGACATTCCCATAGAAATAATACAAAATTAGAAAGAACGATTATAATTAAATTAAAATTAAATACTCAATCAAAGTAATATTACATGTAATGGTATTTAATAAATGATATTCAAATATATTCAAACAATTTTCAAAAGATGATAGTGATGAGTTGGTAGGGAATAGAGTAGGCCGAATAGGTGTGTGATGTGTCGAATGGAGGAGAGGTTTGATTTGCATCCAAGGGTGAAGAGAGAAAAAGCCTAATGATGTTTGTGAAGAAAGTGTCATGATTAATTAATGTGTGCTGCAGGGTGATGGGATGCGTCATCTGCTTTTTTTTTGGATAGACTGAGACGCATGGGACAACAAGGTACATGTGTGCAGGCTGCATTGAAACTGAAATAGTATGTAAACAATACTTTTAATTTTATTTTCTACAGAAGAATGCAAAGCTTTGCTAAAAACTTTGAAAATACAACATATACAAAGTTTGGAAATTAATAAAGAATGCAAATCTTATTCTGAACAACATCCATTATATGTTTACACATAAGAATGCAAACTCTCTTTGGAAGCAAAATGAATTGAATCTTACAGCAGAGCTGAATAATCTTGGAAGCAAAACTCTTGCCAATTCTACGAAGGACAACTGCAACAGAACCAGAAGAACCTGGGGCAGCCATATTCTCTTGGTTTTTCTATTTCTGCGGGAAAAAAATAACAACAAATCTTTTAATGAATATATGTGCATTCTAACCTTCATCCTCACAATCCCTGTTGACAGAAATATATATTTGAAAGAATAGAGTATCAATGAAAAACCAAAACTTCATTAAAACTTTCAAAGCTGTAAAAGTCATTGCAGTATAAATAGAAGAAAATCTAAATCTATCAAAGTTTGTAACAGTAAAATAACCGAGAATGCGAATATGTTATATACAGAAACAACTATTATTTACCTGGTAAAGTAGCTTTTCTCTCAAATATTCTTTCAAATTGATATTTACATACTAATTGATTTACTCTATCAACCTTATTATTTTATCTATTTTTTTATTATACTTTGTAACTGATTTCAATTCAATAATCATATCATTTTAACCACCTAAAATTAATTTTATCAATACAAACCATAAAATTTCCCTTATTTTCAAACAACCAAGTATCATTATATTATATCATTTTCTTGACTTTGAATTCAATTCAATAATTTTTTCTCATATTGTTTAAATGTCATTTGTTATTGGAAAGAGAACGATACCACATTTTGTTTTATGTTTAATGTTTTTCATTTATTATATTTATTGTTGATGGTTTGTTGAAATTACATTGAAAGATGTTTTTTTTTATATAAAAAAACTTGTATTAATAGCATGGTATTGAGGTACTCTAATCTATAATACAATATAAAATACAAAATATCACCACACTATAAATTGAGAATACAATCCACCTGATTTTAGCATCACTCATAAAAGTTACAATAAACCTTCCTATTTGACCCTATTGCTAACCATTTGCATGAGAACTTTTTAATGTTATAACAAAATTTCTCCTACATCCACATCTCCTTCCTTGAAAATGATATTATTCTGGCAGTGCCATATACACCAACACACAGATAACCAAACTCCTCCGGTTCACTTCCCCTTAACATCCAACTTCTTCAATTTTGAAATAACTTGCATGAGATGTTCACCAGTTTACTTCTACCAATAGATCTAGTTGCAACCACAAGTGTTTTTGCCCAGAAAATTTATTCTGCCTCCAATCCCTTGTCAAATCGACTAAATCACGCCACCATAGTGAATGCCCTGCGTTAGCCACACCCTCCTTGCTTCCCCAGAATAGCTTGCCTCGATTACCATACCTAGTGTGTAAAATTTCCGACCATATCACATTTGATTCACCAAACATTCGCCAAATTCACTTGCATAATAATGCCTTGTTGAAAGTTGCAATGTCTTTGACACCAAGCCCCCCTCCTCCTTTGGTCTATAAATCGTCTCCCAACTAATCCAACAAATTCCTCTCTTATCCAATTGGCCATGCCACAAGAAATTTCTTTGGATACTTTGAATCGTTCTTATAACCGTCGTCTGTGCTTTGAAAAACAAGAAAAATATAAATTGGATGTTTTGATATCACTGAGTTGATAAGAGTTATGCTAGAAATTTAAAAATAACATTTCTTTTACTTAATTTTGGTTTTAAGTTA